>JAHLJS010000006.1:39720192-40920192 GCA_038502445.1 Eremochloa ophiuroides
CCGATCACATGACACATAAGTTCGCAACCGAATTTAAACATCAGAGTACAACATAGTCTTTTACACAAATATAGTAGTAGCGGAAGTCAACATAGTTTTACACCACAGAGTTCAAATACGAGTACCATCAAATGACCCTGTCACAGCATTCTTACAACATCTAAGAATAGATAATGACCCTGCCCTCGGGTCTAGTCTTCTTCGCCCGCAGGGGTGAAGCAATTCCTGCAATACGCGTAGTAGACTACACCATCTGCAACAATGGGAATAAAACCCTGAGTACTCAATTGTACTCAGCTCGACTTACCCGACAGGGAGTAAATAAAAAGACTCTCAAGGATATGCATGGCTTATTTTGTGGAGCTCAGAGGGTAGCATTATTTTTGCATCAAAAGCATTACTACAGTAGAACCTCAACTTATTCATTTTAATTGTGATAAGCTTCGATTTCAGCTAAGCTATTTACTAAGATTAGCCACTATACTAAGCATTCACTGAATATTGTAGCAATCAATAAAACCATATGATTTCCGATATCCACAGATATCAACCTCATCTCACCATAATCATTATGTTCAAGTTATTAGCCTCTACCTCACCAGAAGATCAGTTCAGTTTCTCACTATCCAGGAGAGATGGCGATTCGAATCGATTGTACCAGCTGGCAAATATGCCAATCACAAACCCTGTCAACCGAGCCACTGGCTTCTTGGGCCACCGTTAAATCTTTCTGAGACATAATATGTATCGCGGGCTTGGAGGGGTCCATATTCTCAGAGACAAACCCACTTCCAGGATGCATCAGGTCCCTGACCTGCCCTTGGTAAGATGGTGTCTCCGCACATCCTTCCTACCTCCAGAATATGTCTGCCTTATCACGCCCAATTCTCGGCTCAGAAAGAAATACTCGGCTTCGCGGTCAGAACGACTTATCTGGCCAGCTATGTGACGACGTCTTTCAATCTCAACTGATGTCTAGTGGCCTCAGTCCTAGTCGGCCGCAAGCAGCACCGAAGACGGCATGACCTCAACCATGTCATGCGGCTCCCCGCTACCTAGCCTTGATTCTCTCATTAGACACTGTGGCATGGTGGCACATATAGTCCATCATGTGGAATCCAACCCCATCATCATTAGTAACCACCTATGCTCGCGAAGGACAGGAAATCCCTCGTCTTCTACCGGTCTAAGCATGGCTAAGCATAAGATCGAACCCATCCCCTTGTCTAGTAATAACTTCAGAATTAAGTATAAGTGGACAAGGTATAATGCAGCAACGGTATCATATCAACTCCTATACTTAAGTGCACAATCATACGATTTAATAAAGACCAGTGCATTTGTAAAAAGAGTAGGTGGAGACTTAGGGATGCTCCGAGGCTTGCCTTTCACAAAGTTAGTAGGTTGGTGATCAGGGCACTCTGGAAGTTCAGCTTCTTCTTCCAGACCTTCGGGAACCTCTGGCACTTCAATCTCCGGCGGAACTCCCTCCTCCGGTGGATCGAACTGCAACAGCGTCACGCCTCCCGGCGATCCTGTATGCATGATATGCCTATATGAGAACTGAGAATGCACATGAAATGCAAGATAGAGATGCACAAATTAACCCATGATATGCAATCAGTTTAACAATCCTCACTCATTTACTGAGTACGTGCATATTTCTTCCTAGACACCCAACTCATACTCACCCTTCTTAAGCAAGGCATAGAACAATTTCTCGTCCCAGGTGAGGGGTCTACAACCTGCACTTAATAATTAACATGCATCAACTAACCTACCACAACCAACTTATAATTAACAAGCGCGAGCAACATCATATAAACAAAATATTAACCTTGCTGCCCTAAGCTCAAAGTAGGATCAGCTCTACTGTTTAACACAGGTGATAATGCTGAGCATCACAGAAACGCATAAAAACACTCCCCAACCAAAAGATATTTGCTTAGAAACAATTAAATAAACCGTAGCCTATAACTGGACCTACTGTTTGCTGTGACCAGAAAAATCCATAAAAATTACAGTAGCTATTACACATCCATATTAGCCTACTAACAAAATTTCAAGTCATTTGGACAAGTATAACAGGCTACACAAAAATAACAAGCAACCAGCCTTTTAAGCAATGGAAAATACTTAACACAGTGAAAAGTATCAAACAACAGATTTCCTAATTTTCTTCGCTTCTTTCCAACATAACATAGTCCAGGAAAAATATTCATGACCATAACCTTAACACATTGAGCATGGTGATTTTTGCAAGATTAAAGCATAAAAGGCATATTATACTAGACATCATATAAGTAACAGTGAAACACCAGCAAATATATTTTTCATAGATTCTACTTCCCTAAACAAGATGAATGCCAGTGGAATCACATTTTTAGCACATTCCTGCAATTAGTTATGCATTTATCAAGTTTGCAAGCAATTAACAATTCAAATATAACTGCACAGAAAAAATATTCCAAAAGTACATTTTATATTTTTCCCTGATAGAGCTCAGAAGTACAAACATAACAAAATTTGGTTCACCCCAAATGGACATTCCTAGCTCCAGATATGAATTTTGGAAGATTTTACACATTTTCTGGAAATTCATTTTATAAATCGTAAAAAAAAACCCCAAACCCGATAGAACTGCTACGTGCACCCGGCTCAGTGAACCAGAGGCGCACCCGAACGGCTGACTCGCGGGCCACGGGGTCAACCCGACCCCACGCGTCAGAGAGAGAAGCAGAGCCGCCGGCGCTGACCGGCGAGAGCTCGCCGACGGCGAGGTCTCCGGCGACGCCGAGGCTACCTACCGACTCGTGGCAATGAGACGAACCCGATGGACCAACTGCCGAGGGTCGTACCCCACCGGAGCGAGCTCGACGGCGGCAATGGCGGACGGCGGTGGTCCGGCGAGGTTGCGCCGGCCGATTCCGGCCGTTGCTCGCGCGGCTAAGCACCGTTCCGTGTCCCTGGAACCCTAGCGGACCTATGCGTGCGACGAATCGAACAATTGCACTCGGAAGCTCACTGACCGCGCTCGCATGGCGGCACGGTGGCGAGCGGGTTCACGGCGAGCTCGGGTTCCGGCGAACCTACGGCGAGACCGACCCATCCGACGGCCTAGACTGGATCTACAGCTAACTTAGACTTCTAGACGAGCAATGGAGAGAGAAGCCGACCCCGGCATCGCTCTCGTCGCGGCGACCCGAGAGCTCGGCGGCGCTCCGGCAATGGCGCGGCGGCGAGAAGGCCAAACCGTTATACCTTAGCTCGGCTGAGGTCGGCAACGGGTCGAGGACGAAGAGCAGAGCAAGTCGAAGCTACGACGGAGGTGGAGCGGTCGGAGACGGCGCGGTGGCGGCGGATTTCACCGCGGCGACGGTTCGGCGGCGATGGCGCTGGCGGAGCGGAAAACGGCGAGCAGAGGGCGAGAGAGCGGGGAGAGTGAGAGCGAGCGTGCTGGGGGACAGGAGGTGTGTTGCTTTTGTAAAGCCGACCGCGCGGCAGGGCAACGACGGCGTACGGCGCCACCTGGCGGCCGATGCCTGACGGCGGCCACGTCGGCGGCGACTGAATCGACTCGATTTAGTCTGGCCGAAACCGACTGAAACCCGGTTTTTGCTCGATCTCTAGCTCGTGATCCGGTGCGTTTCAGTGAAAACTTCACTAATATGGATTGAAGAGCTACATTAGTAGATCATTTCATATTAAGGCACTTTACTCTAGTTCGGCCTGGATTGAGAGATACAGGTCGATGAACAGGGGTACACCGAAACTGAAAACCAGTTTAGACTTAGGAAAATTTTGAAAACTTCAAAACAGCTCCAAATCTGCACTAATTCAACTTTTTGACCTCCTTCCACCCATTTTCATGAGTTGACCCAAAAATAAAGTTTGTTGCTTATAAAATTCTACACAACTTTGATTAAGGGTGCACTAACATGCAGAATCTCTAAAATGCCCTTCTTGTTTGGTCAAACAGAATAGCTTTTAGAGGGCTCTCTAGTCAACTATGAGCTAGAGGGGTATTTTGGGAATTTCACCAACATGAACATTGTTCCAAATGTTATCCCAAACATGTCTAAAGCATTTAGAACAGTAAACAAGCATTCAATTTGCATGTCAACACATTTAGCATGTTATGGACATATAAACAAACATATAGCAATAAAAGGGAATCAAATAAAATGCAATGATAATGATGCATGAAATGACATGATCTATGCTTGATGACATGCAAATGCAAGTGTGAAAATAGTAACTAACACTAGGGTGTTACAGCCCTCCCCCCTTAAAAGAATCTCGTCCCCGAGATTAGAGTTAATTACTATTGTTTAAAGAAAGAAGGATAGACTTCCTTGAGGTAATCTTCTCGCTCCCAAGTCGCATCCCAATAACTTTGGTTGTTCCACACCACCTTATAGAACTTGATCACTCGGCTACGGGTGATTCTTTCTTTGTAATCTATTACTTCAATAGGCTTTTCTTCATAGGTCAAATCTGATTTCAACTTGATATCACCAAAATCCACTTGTTCTTCCGGTACTCGTAAACATTTCTTGAGTTGGGATACATGAAACACATTGAAGATGGTGGACATGTGTGGTGGCAATCGTAACTTGTATGCTACTTTCCCACTTCTTTCCAGAATTTGAAAAGGACCTACAAACCTTGGAGCTAACTTTCGTTTCACTCCGAAGCGTTGTACGTCTTTCATAGGTGACACTTTCAAGTATATGTAGTCACCCACTTCAAATTCCAATGGTCTTCTTCGCTTGTCCGCATAACTCTTTTGACGAGTCTGAGCGGCTTTGAGATGCGTTTGAATGGTATGCACTCTCTCTTCGGCCTCTTTCACAAAGTCAATCCCGTAATATCTCCTTTCGCCTGATTCAACCCAATTGAGAGGAGTTCTACATTTGCGCCCATACAAAGCTTCAAAAGGAGCCATTTGAATACTCTCTTGATAGCTATTGTTGTATGAGAACTCGGCCAAAGGTAACCATTCTTCCCACGAACCCTTAGACGATAGAACACAAGCTCTCAACATGTCTTCGAGGATTTGATTTACCCTCTCAGTCTGACCAGAAGTTTGAGGATGATAAGCTGAGCTGCGAACCAAATTGGTTCCCAAACACTTGTGTAGATGCTCCCAGAAGCGTGCAATAAATTGCGGGCCTCTGTCGGAAACTATCATCCTCGGCACACCATGTAACCGAAGTATCTGAGCAAAGTAGAGCTGTGCCAACTGATGAGGACGATCTGTAGTTCGAACTGGTAAGAAATGTGCAATCTTAGTCAATCGATCCACAATCACCCAAATAGAATCATGGCCTTTTTGCGTTAGAGGTAACCCAGATATGAAATCCATGGTTATCTCATCCCATTTCCAACCTGGAACTGGTAAAGGTTGCAATAGACCTGCTGGCTTAAGATGAATAGCCTTCACGCGACAACAGGTATCACACCTGGCCACATAGGCTGCAATTTCCTTCTTCATTTTGGTCCACCAGAACCTAGGTTTCAAGTCTTGATACATCTTACTACTACCAGGATGGATAGAAAACTTGGACAAATGAGCCTCGTCCATAATCTGATTCCTCAACTCACGGTCTTTCGGTACTACCAATCGATCCTTGAACCACAATATACCTTTTTCATCTACTCGGAAATGAAGCATTTCTTGTTCTTTCATCTTCCTTTTGATATGATATATGCCGGGATCTGTTTTCTGACCTTCAATAATCTTGCTTTCCAAAGTACAACTGAGAGTAATATTATTCAACACCACTGGATGCACAAGATTGAATCCGTCTGCTAGCAAAGGCTGCAATACATTGCAATGAGACTTTCGGCTCAAAGCATCGGCTACGAAATTGGCCTTGCCCGGATGATAGTGTACTTCTAGATCATAGTCTTTGATCAACTCCAACCACCTTCTTTGCCTCATGTTCAACTCAGGCTGAGTGAAAATGTACTTGAGACTCTTTTGATCGGAATAGATATGACATTTGTGACCCATCAAATAGTGGCGCCAAATCTTCAATGCATAAACTACAGCGGCAAGTTTCAAATCATGAGTAGGGTAGTTTTGCTCATGTTTTCTCAATTGACGCGAGGCATAAGCAATGACTCGGCCTTCTTGCATGAGAACACATCCTAACCCAGTGCCACAAGCATCGCAGTATACATCAAAAGGCTTTTCAATATCAGGTTGTGCGAGAACTGGAGCAGTGGTCAACAACGTTTGCAAGGTGCGAAAAGCTGTTTCACACTCCTCACTCCACACAAACTTGGTATCTTTGTGTAATAGCTTGGTCATAGGTTTAGCTATTTTAGAGAAATCCTGAATAAAGCGGCGATAATACCCAGCTAATCCCAGAAAGCTACAAACCTCAGACACATTTGTTGGTGACTGCCAATCCAACACCTGCTGAACTTTTGACGGATCTACAGAAATACCTTCAGCAGATAAGATATGTCCCAGAAAAGGTACCTTAGTCAACCAAAACTCACACTTGCTGAACTTAGTATACAGCTTATGCTCCCTGAGTCTAGTCAAGACTATCCTCAAGTGTTCAGCATGATCTTCCATGCTTTCAGAGTACACCAGAATATCGTCAATAAAGACTACCACGAACTTATCCAACTCAGGCATGAATACCGAATTCATTAGATACATGAAATGTGCAGGAGCATTGGTTAATCCAAAAGACATAACCAAATACTCATACAATCCGTACCGAGTGGAGAAAGCCGTCTTGGGAATATCTTGTGGTCTGATCTTAATTTGATGATACCCAGATCTCAGATCAATTTTGGAGAAAACCTTGGCCTTGGACAATTGATCAAACAAGATATCAATACGAGGTAGAGGATACTTGTTCTTAATTGTCATAGCATTTAGTGGCCTATAGTCCACACACATACGCAAAGTTTCGTCCTTCTTCTTAACAAAGATTGCAGGACAGCCCCACGGAGAAGAACTAGGGCGAATAAACCCTTTGTCCAATAACTCCTGGAGTTGTTTCTTGAGTTCAGCTAATTCATGAGGAGGCATTCTATATGGCCTTCGAGAAATAGGTGCCGTACCGGGAATAAGTTCTATTGCAAACTCCACATCTCGATCAGGAGGAAGTCCAGGTAGATCATCAGGAAAAACATCAGGAAACTCACACACTACCGGAATACCTTGGACGGTCTTGCCCTCAACTGCGAAAGAGAGATTAAAAAGATCCCCTCTTCGAGGTAAGGAAACTTGAAAGGTACCCCCATCCTGGGGCGCCTTCAACGTCAAAGTTCGGTTAGCAACGTCCAATACCGCACCCCATTTGTTCATCCAGCTAACCCCTAGAATTACATCCAGACCTAGCCTAGGCAACACAATGAGATGACTGATAAAACTCCTATCATTAATCTCAATACTCGCCTGCTTGATACCCTCACGTGTGCATATTTCAGCCCCAGCTGAGGTTATCCGGAAATTACAGCCCAAATCAATGATCTGAAAGGCATGCCTTTGTGCAAATGCTTGACTTATGAAAGAATGCGATGATCCAGAGTCGAACAAAACAATGGCAGGGTGCTGGTTAACTGAAAACATACCCGCAGTGACTGGTTCACCTTCTGGAATTTCTTCAATAGTGGTGTGATGCACTCGAGCCTGCTTTGGATGAGGGCAATAGCGAGCAAGATGCCCCTGTTGACCGCAGTTAAAGCATGGCCCCAGACCTTGGTTGGTCCTCACTTGAACGGCGTTACTTGGAGGAGCATTGTTCTTGTTCAAAGGCACTGTGAAGTCTTTCTTGTAGCGTTGTGGCGCTGGCTGCTTCTTTGGAGGGGGTCTGAATTTTGCTCCAGGAACAGCCGGACGGTAAGCAGGGCGATTTGCCATCGCACGACTAGCTGCTGGAGTCCTCGACTGAGAAGAGCTTCCTTCGAATGGCCTCTTGCCTCCCTTGGAAGCAGTGTGCAAGTTATTCTATTTCTCTTGGATATAAGCTTCACTGATGAACTCGTTAAAAGTTGTACGAGCGTTGTTCGCCAGAGTCTTCATAAGCTTGGTACTAAGACCTCTCTTGAAAGTTTCGATCTTCTTTTCATCTGTATCCACCATCCACGGGGCATACCTTGACAGATTGTTAAAGGCATGATGATACTGAGTGAGGGTCTTGGTACCCTGAGTAAGCTGCATGAATTCATTGACCTTCATCTTGATCAAGCCTGCTGGAATGAAATGCCCCCTGAAATCCCTGGTGAACTGCTCCCAGGTGATATCAGCGACTACAGGGTAGGCGGTCTTGCGATTGGCCCACCATATTCCAGCTTGGCCTTGCAGCAACATAGCAGCAAAGCTAGCCTTCATGGTTTCAGTCAATCGCAGCACAGAGAATGACTGCTCAATAGTGTTTAACCACTCATCAGCTTTCAGCGGTTCAACGGCCTGCTTGAATACCGGAGGCTTAGTGTCCATGAAGTCCTTATAGTTACTGTACTGGTCCTCATCGTTTCCGCGGCGTCCATCTCGATTGCGGTTGTGGTTGTTACTAGCAACCATCTGCTGCAGAATCGCTTGCTGAGTGTGCAAGAACTGAGCAAACATCTGTTCCTGGGTACGCGGTGGAGGAGGCGGCAACTCCTCATCTTCATGTTCGTTACCACCACCACTGGTTGACCCATGACGACGGGTATGAGGTGCCATCTGTAGCAACACACAACAACCATTGTTAAGTGTCAGTTATGCTAAAGATAACCGAAAGATTATGCCCAAAAGATATCAATGATCATTTTTGATAACCAACAAACGGCACAATAATTCAATAATCATCACACAACCGCACAATAACAAGGCGCAACCAAAAAGGGTTTTCCAAACTGCATAAGTTATCATTACTTAATTAAAAGTTTGATGGTTCCAGCCCTGAACACACAGGGTTCTCTCATTACAATTTAGGTTCTACCCATTACATGACATTAAAGGTTTTCCCAATACAAAAGGGTGCCGATCATGGCAAGATCACTAGAAAGAGCCTAGTCATCGTGGTCACTGTCCATGCCGGACACGTTCCCACCATGGTCATCACTCTCGTCAATAGGCACGATCTCCTCGGGGTCTTCTTCCTCTTCTTCCTCACTTGCTTCACCATCATCAGCCGCAATGAAGATCTCAGGAGCAAACTCCGCTGCACCCGGAGGATGAAACGGATCAGCACGGTTGTTCAGACGATGAACATCCTGCTGCAACTCCCAAACCTGCTGCTGACTAGCACGCAACTCCTGCAGAAACTCATCGCGCTGACGTGTCAAGCTCATATTGTGATTGTCAAGCTGGCGGCGAAGATCTGCATTCTCCCTCTCAAGCACCTCGACATGGCGATCAGCTGCCAACAAGGCGCCAGTGCATCGTAACAACTCATTGCGACAGGCAGTAAGAGCTACCACCAAGTCATCTGAGCTACGACGAGCTATACGTGCCCACTCTTCAGCTTCTAACTTCTTCTCCACAGCATCATGCAGGGCTTCAACGCACTTCATCTAACCATCCCTAGTGGAATAATGCATCCTCAGGACAGCAAACATAGCACTCATAGAAGCACCCGTGCTATGAGCACGCTCGTCCCTGCCTCGCTCCAAAGAAGCTTGGCTAGACTGAGCCCACTCACCCTGAGAAGCATCCACCCTGGGAAAAACATTTGCTGGCCCCAAATTAGCTCTCTTGTTGAACCGGCTGCAAATATCCGTCAACACCTCGAAAGCTGCAAGCTGCGCACCATCCCATGGCGTCCTCATGTCAACTTCCACCTTAATTCCTGGAAACGACCAACCCCTTTCAAGCACAGGGATAGTCACCCAAACATCAAACCAAGGCTGCACCATGGTTTTCGCTGGCTTCCAGAAATACAGTGGTGGCTCTGCATATCCCACAGACTTCAACAACCTCCATAGCACAGTGGGTGTGCCAAACTGCTCCAGAAACTGACCACTCTGCGGCTCACCTTCAGCTGCCATCTGGTACATTACAACATCTTTCAGCATTTAGAATAAGATAGGGCAGCACAAATTTTACCATAGGGAATGGAAATAGTACAAATAGCTTGAATTAATTTCATGATCATGATGCATGCACGTGCCAACGACCTCACACATAGTATATATTAACTAACGTTATAGTCGGTGGCAGAACACGTGCTCTCATATACGTAACTAACCGTGCTATACGTTTCGCGTGGTTAGTGTACCTGCAGAAGATTCATTTCAGCCCAAATCCCAATGTATGCAGGGCAACAAGAAGCACTTTTTGCCGGAAATGTTCCCATGAACATTTGCGACCCCAAAAGTAATTACTCCACCCTACTTCCATAAGTACACATATGGATCACATGTACTCACTTCAGTAACCATAACACTCACCATCGATCGATGGTTGTTCGATCTTACACTCACATCTCACCTTACCTTAGGCGACTGTGGTACATTGACCCATAAGAAGCAATAAGAAACCGACAGTTCATGAATTATCCGCACGATAAAACCAAATGAACCACAAATAGAAATATGATGCAATTCCCCCCAAGTCAGTACTTACATAAGCCACCTAATTACCACATATATATATAGGGCTATAGGACTTGGTCATTGGTACTCATAAGTTTTCGCAAACACTTGGTTTAAATCACCTATACACACTATCCAGTTGGCAATTAGTTTGTAAAACTCAAAACTCTTTTAATTTTTAAATAGTCAAGTGACGGTATATGCTGAATTATGCTCTGGTACCAGCTGTCACAGAACCGACCAATTTATACGAGCACAAGTACAACGATCGCATTTTTAATCGCAATCCAGTCGCACTTGAGCCAATATAAACCCGGTAGTCCGGAAATCTCGATAGGATTTCAAACATTTCATACCCCAAGGATCATTCATTCAGCAATACCCGATCACATGACACATAAGTTCACAACCGAATTTAAACATCAGAGTACAACATAGTCTTTTACACAAATATAGTAGTAGCGGAAGTCAACATAGTTTTACACCACAGAGTTCAAATACGAGTACCATCAAATGAACCTGTCACAGCATTCTTACAACATCTAAGAATAGATAATGACCCTGCCCTCGGGTCTAGTCTTCTTCGCCCGCAGGGGTGAAGCAATTCCTGCAATACGCGTAGTAGACTACACCATCTGCAACAATGGGAATAAAACCCTGAGTATTCAATTGTACTCAGCTAGACTTACCCGACAGGGAGTAAATAAAAAGACTCTCAAGGATATGCAAGGCTTATTTGGTGGAGCTCAGAGGGTAGCATCATTTTTGCATCAAAAGCATTACTACAGTAGAACCTCAACTTATTCATTTTAATTGTGATAAGCTTCGATTTCAGTTAAGCTATTTACTAAGATTTGCCACTATACTAAGCATTCACTGAATATTGTAGCAATCAATAAAACCATATGATTTCCGATATCCACAGATATCAACCTCATCTCACCATAATCATTAGGTTCAAGTTATTAGCCTCTACCTCACCAGAAGATCAGTTCAGTTTCTCACTAACCAGGAGAGATGGCGATTCGAATCGATTGTACCAGCTGGCAAATATGCCAATCACAAACCCTGTCAGCCGAGCCACTGGCTTCTTGGGCCACCGTTAAATCTTTCTGAGACATAATATGTATCGTGGGCTTGGAGGGTTCCATATTCTCAGAGACAAACCCATTTCCAGGATGCATCAGGTCCCTGACCTGCCCTTGGTAAGATGGTGTCTCCGCACATCCTTCCTACCTCCAGAATATGTCTGCCTTATCACGCCCAATTCCCGGCTCAGAAAGAAATACTCGGCTTCGCGGTCAGAACGACTTATCTGGCTAGCTATGTGACGACGTCTTTCAATCTCAACTGATGTCTAGTGGCCTCAGTCCTAGTCGGCCGCAAGCAGCACCGAAGATGGCATGACCTCAACCATGTCATGCAGCTTCCCGCTACCTAGCCTTGATTCTCTCATTAGACACTGTGGCATGGTGGCACATATAGTCCATCATGTGGAATCCAACCCCATCATCATTAGTAACCACCTATGCTCGCGAAGGACAGGAAATCCCTCGTCTTCTACCAGTCTAAGCATGGCTAAGCATAAGATCGAACCCATCCCTTATCTAGTAATACTTCAGGATCAAGTATAAGTGAACAAGGTATAAATGCAGCAACGGTATCATTTCAACTCCTATACTTAAGTGCACAATCATACGATTTAATAAAGACCAGTGCATTTGTAAAAAGAGTAGGTGGAGACTTAGGGATGCTCCGGGGCTTGCCTTTCACAAAGTTAGTAGGTTGGTGATCCGGGCACTCTGGAAGTTCAGCTTCTTCTTCCTGACCTTCGGGAACCTCTGGCACTTCAATCTCCGGCGGAACTCCCTCCTCCGGTGGATCGAACTGCAACAGCGTCATGCCTCCCGGCGATCCTGTATGCATGATATGCATATATGAGAACTGAGAATGCACATGAAATGCAAGATAGAGATGCACAAATTAACCCATGATATGCAATCAGTTTAACAATCCACACTCATTAACTGAGTACGTGCATATTTCTTCCCTAGACAACCAACTCATACTCACCCTTCTTAAGCAAAGCATAGAACAATTTCTCGTCCCAGGTGAGAGGTCTACAACCTGCACTTAATAATGAACATGCATCAACTAACCTACCACAACCAACTTATAATTAACAAGCGCGAGCAACATCATATAAACAAAATATTAACCTTGCTGCCCTAAGCTCAAAGTAAGATCAGCTCTACTGTTTAACACAAGTGATAATGCTGAGCATCACAGAAACGCATAAAAACACTCCCCAACCAAAAGATATTTGCTTAGAAACAATTAAATAAACCCTAGCCTATAACTGGACCTACTGTTTGCTGTGACTAGAAAAATCCATAAACATTACAGTAGCTATTACACATCCAGATTAGCCTACTGACAAAATTTCAAGTCATTTGGACAAGTATAACAGTCTACACAAAAATAACAAGCAACCAGCCTTTTAAGCAATGGAAAATACTTAACACAGTAAAAAGTATCAAACAACAGATTTCCTAATTTTATTAGCTTCTTTCCAACATAACATGGTCCAAGAAAAATATTCATGACCATAACCTTAACACATTAAGCATGGTGATTTTTGCAAGATTAAAGCATAAAAGGCACATTATACTAGACATCATATAGATAACAGTGAAACACTAGCACACATATTTTTCATAGATTCTACTTCCCTAAACAAGATGAATGCAAGTCGAATCACATTTTTAGCACATTCCTGCAATTACTTATGCATTTATCAAGTTTGCAAGCAATTAACAATTTAAATATAACTGCACAGAAAAAGTATTCCAAAAGTATATTTTATATTTTTCCTTGATAGAGCTCAGAAGTACAAACATAACAAAATTTGGTTCACCCCAAATGGACACTCCTAACTCCAGATATGAATTTTGGAAGATTTTACACATTTTCTGGAAATTCATTTTATAAATCATAAAACCCAAACCCGATAGAACTGCTACGTGCACCCGGCTCAGTGAACCAGAGGCGCACCCGAACGGCTGACTCGCGGGCCCCGGGGTCAACCCGACCCCACGCGTCAGAGAGAGAGGCAGAGCCGCCGGCGCTGACCGGCGAGAGCTCGCCGACGGCGAGGTCTCCGGCGACGCCGAGGCTACCTACCGACTCGTGGCAACGAGACGAACCCGATGGACCAACTGCCGAGGGTCGTACCCCACCGGAGCGAGCTCGACGGCGGCAATGGCGGACGGCGGTGGTCCGGCGAGCTTGCGCCGGCCGATTCCGGCCGTTGCTCGCGCGGCTAAACTTCGTCCCGTGTCCCTGGAACCCTAGCGGACCTATGCGTGCGACGAATCGATCTATTGCACACGGGAGCTCACTGACCGCGCTCGCATAGCGGCACGGTGGCGAGCGGGTTCACGGCGAGCTCGGGTTCCGGCGAACCTACGGCGAGACCGACCCATCCGACGGCCTAGACTGGATCTACAGCTAACTTAGACTCCTAGACGAGCAATGGAGAGAGAAGCCGACCCCGGCATCGCCCTCGTCGCGGCGACCCGAGAGCTCGGCGGCGCTCCGGCAATGGCGTGGCGGCGAGAAGGCCAAACCGTTATACCTTAGCTCGGCTGAGGTCGGCAACGGGTCGAGGACGAAGAGCAGAGCAAGTCGAAGCTACGACGGAGGTGGAGCGGTCGGAGACGGCGCGGTGACGGCGGATTTCACCGCGGCGACGGCTCGGCGGCGATGGCGCTGGCGGAGCGGAAAACGGCGAGCAGAGGGCGAGAGAGCGGGGAGAGTGAGAGCGAGCGTGCTGGGGGACAGGAAGAGTGTCGCTTTTGTAAAGCCGACCGCGCGGCAGGGCAACGACGGCGTACGGCGCCACCTGGCGGCCGATGCCTGACGGCGGCCACGTCGGCGGCGACTGAATCGACTCGATTCAGTCTGGCCGAAACCGACTGAAACCCGGTTTTTGCTCGATCTCTAGCTCGTGATCCGGTGCGTTTCAGTGAAAACTTCACTAATATGGATTGAAGAGCTACATGAGTAGATCATTTCATATTAAGGCACTTTACTCTAGTTCGGCCTGGATTGAGAGATACAGGTCGATGAACAGGGGTACACCGAAACTGAAAACCAGTTTAGACTTAGCAAAATTTTGAAAACTTCAAAACATCTCCAAATCTGTACTAATTCAACTTTTTGACCTCCTTCCACCCATTTTCATGAGTTGACCCAAAAATAAAGTTTGTTGCTTATAAAATTCTACACAACTTTGATTAAGGGTGCACTGACATGCAGAATCTCTAAAATGCCCTTCTTGTTTGGTCAAATAGAATAGCTTTTAGAGGGCTCTCTAGTCAACTATGAGCTAGAGGGGTATTTTGGGAATTTCACCAACATGAACATTGTTCCAAATGTTATCCCAAACATGTCTAAAGCATTTAGAATAGTAAACAAGCATCACATTTGCATGTCAACACATTTAGCATGTTATGGACATATAAACAAACATATATCAATAAAAGGGAATCAAATAAAATGCAATGATGATGATGCATGAAATGACATGATCTATGCTTGATGACATGCAAATGCAAGTGTGAAAATAGTAACTAACACTAGGGTGTTACATTTGATGCATATTGCCCTCCTACGGGAAATTATAAATACGACACCCTACTCACGGGTTGAAATGCTACAATGATAGTTCTGTGCGCTTGCAGAGTTATCTTATTTCTTATTGAGCTATCGATTGGCGTACCTAAGTACCATTACTTAAGGATTGTAATTCTTCTGCACCCCACGGCACCGTGTCACAATTTTGCATATCGTAAGTAATGATGGTTAGGAAGGCCAATCTGGCACTTCTAACTGCTATTACCAGACTGCACTACCTAGGCCGGCGCCTTTAAGGGCCAAGGGTTACCTTTCTAAATTAATGGTGGTTGGGGATGCCTACAAGCATTTCTAGCGTCGTTGCCTGGGATGGACTTTTAGTCTATCTTTTGTAACGATGTTAAGAAATGCCAACAAGCATTTCTGGCACCGTTGCCGGGGATGGACTTTTAGTCTATCTTTTGTAACGATGTTAAGAAATGCCAACAAGCATTTCTGGCGCCGTTGCCAGGGATAGAATTTTAGTCTATCTTTTGTAACGATGTTAAGAAATGCCAACAAGCATTTCTGGTGCCGTTGCCAGGGAGGGCAAAAACATCTAAGCTGGCATAAACATTAATCACAAAATAAGCATTGGTAGACATAGTTTAAACAGGCTAACTTCGTTGTTTTCTTCCTTTTTTATTGGAATGAAAACAGGATAGTGTATGAGCGGTTTTGCTCTGCCGAACAATTTCATCAGCAATCCGGAAGCACTCCTAAGGAAGAAAAGATCTCGTACCATTTCTTCTTCTGCTACTCCGTTGGTAGACGAATCGTTCATTCCCGCACATCCGCTACTACCGTCATGGCCAAGACACTCCGTGACTACTCCATCCCCGCTGTTGCCAACGTGCCCGTTGGGCTCGCAGTCAACATCGGAAATGGAAATTTTGAGATCTGTACATGCCTTATCTCGATGGTGCAGGCAAGCCAGTTCTGTGGCTTGCCAAGCGAGAATGCAAATGCTCATTTGCAACACTTCCTTGAGCTGTGCGACACCATTGTCATCAAAGACGTCGCACAAGACAGTATCAGGCTCCGCTTGTTTCCTTTCTCCCTCACGGGGAAAGCGAAACAATGGTTCTATCAAAATAAGGAAGTCATCAACACGTAGGACAAGTGTTCCGCAGCATTCCTCGCCAAGTTCTTCCCCATGAGCAAGACCAGCGCTCTGAGGGGGAAGATCTCAAACTTCCAGCAATCTTTCCTTGAATCTATCCCCGAAGCATGGGAAAGGCTTCAAGAGTACATCCGAGCCTGCCCTCATCATGGAATAGAAGATTGGCTCGTGCTCCAAAACTTTTATGAAGGCCTCACGGTGATGTCAAAGGGGCACGTAGATGCCGCAGCTGGAGGTGCATTCCTCTCCCTCACCATCGTGGATGCAACTGCACTCATTGAGAAGATGGTGGCCAATCAGAGTTGGGGAGAAGAAAGAAAAACACAAAAGGGCATGCATACCGTGAAGGAGACGGACTTGCTTGTCGCAAAATTAGACTTGCTGATGCAAAAGCTGGACGATCGTGCTACCAACTCTTCCATGAGTACCATCCAAGCCATGGATTCACACATGACGTGTGAAGTCTGTGGGAACATTGGCCACTCGGGGAGCAACTGCCCCGAAACCTAAGAAGAAGCTTCATATATCAACAACGGGTTTCGCCAACCACAGCAAGGTAATAACGGGTGGAATAACCAACACCGCCCGCAAGGTAATAATTTCAATTCAAATTACAATTCAAACCAACCTTCCTTAAAAGATCTCGTTCTAGGACAAGCTAAAATCAATGAAAATTTAACCAAAAATCTATCCTTCAACGATAAAATGTTTGAAAATATAAATGCCAAGCTTGAAACTTTGTCTTCTTCTATTCAAAATCAAGCAAGTTTTAACAAAATGATAGAAACACAAATCGCACAAATAGCTGCTTCTATTCCTGTCAATAACACCGGAAAAATCCTGGGGCAACCCGAGACTTCTCCCGAGTTTGTTCATGCAGCTACAGATCAATAAAGGAAGGAAAGTCTGGCCAACAGACTATAAACGTTGAGCCCTTGCTGAAGGTCATTGGTAGTTATCAAAATAAATATATATATACACTCATATATATATATATATGCATAATAATTATCTGAAGGGGCCCACACCATCATTCAAGCTTGGGGGAGGTGTCCCCACTCAAGTATCGTATCTTATCCTTTTGAAAAAATATATATATAAATAAGTAAAATTATTTTCTTGCATCAAAAGAAATTATTCCCTCTTCCTAGATTTATAAAAATTTATTTTTTAGTTCAAAGTAAATTCTTCTCCAAAAAAATTCTATAAAAAATAATTTTCAGAAAGAATAAATTTTGTTAAGTCTACATATTATTTTTAAATAATTTTTGAAAATCAAAAAGTTTCAAATAAAACTTGTGGAAAATCAAAAACTAGAGCAAAATTTCAAATGGGAGTCATCCGTAACCGGCTACATATTAGAAATAGCCGTTAAAGGGAACTGAAAAAAGACTGGGCAGAACCGACGCCAGCAGGGGACCGACCAGTCCTAGGGGCGACCGCCCCCTGGCCAACGGCTCCAAGGTGTGTCCTTTTGCCAACGGCTACTGGCCGTTGCAAGGAGCACTCCCCCGCCTGCGATCAGCTCTATAAATACCAGAGCATTCAGGTGGAGCTCCTCACCCCTCTCATTCTCACATTTTTCACTCCCTCCATCACTCTCTTGCTCCACCATTCTCCAAGCATTTTTCCACAAAGTTCAAGTGCAAGGAAATCCTGCACAAACCTCTTCCACTCCCATCACTGTCACAGAACCGACCAATTTATACGAGCACAAGTACGACGATTGCCAATTTAGTAGCCATCAAGTCACACTTGAGCCAATATAAACCCAGTAGTCCGGAAATCTCGAAGGATTTCAAACATTTTAAACAGAACATACCCCAAGGATTTTACAAATTCAGCAACAACCCATCAAATGATACATAAGTTCACAACCGAATTAAAACACCAGAGTACAACATAGTCTTTTACATAAATGTAACAATAGCGGAAGTCAACATAGTTTTGAAACAACGTAGTTCACATACGAGTACAACCAGCTGACCATGTCACAGCATCTTACAAAAGCTAAAGATGGATAACGACCTTGCCCCAGGTCTAATCTTCTTCGCCCGTAGGGGTGAAGCAGTTCTTGCAATAAGCATAGTAGACTACTCCTTCTGCAACAATGGGAATAAAACCCTGAGTACTCAATTATACTCAGCTAGACTTACCCGACAGGAAGTAAATAAAAAGACTCTCAAGGATATGCAGGCTTATTTGGTGGAGCTCAGAGGATAGCAACATTTTGCATAAAAAGCATTACTACAGTAGTTCCTCAACTTATAAATTTTAGATATGGTTTAGCTTCGATTTCAGTTAAGCTATTAAGCTAAGGCTTTCAGTTATACTAAACAATCACTTGATATTATAGCAAACAATACAACCATATGATTTCCGATATCCACAGATATCAACCTCATCTCACCATAATCAATATGTTCAAGTTGTTAGCCTCTACCTCACCAGAAGATCAGTTTAGTTTCTCACTAACCAGGAGAGATGGCGATTCGAATCAATTGTACCAGCTGGCAAACATGCCAATCACAAACCCTGTCAGCCTAATCAGTGGCTTCTTGGGTCACCGTTAGATCTTTCTGAGACATAATATGTATCGCGGGTTTGGAGGGGGCCCATATTCTCAGAGACGAACCCACTTCTACGATGCATCAGGTCCCTGACCTGCCCTTGGTAAGATGGTGTCTCTACACATCCTTCCTGCCTCCAGAATATGTCTAGCTTATCAGCCCCAATTCCCGGCTCAGAAAGAAATACTCGGTTTCGCGGTCAGAACGACTTATCTGGCCAGCTAAGTGACGACGTCTTTCAATCTCAACTGATGTCTGGTGGCCTCAGTCCTAGTCGGCCGCAAGTAGCACCGAAGACGGCATGACCTCATCCATGTCATGCGGCTCCCCGCTACCTAGCCTTGATTCTCTCATTATCATTGTGGCATGGTGGCACATATAGTCAACCATGTGGAATCCATCCCCATCATCAGTAGTCACCACCTATGCTCGTGAAGGACTGGAAATCCCTCGACTTCTACCGGTCTAAGCATGGCTAAGCATAAGATCGAACCCATCCTTTGTCTAGTAATAGTACCAGGATAGTAGACAAGTGGACAAGGTATAAATGCAGCAACGGTATCAATTCAACTCCTATACTTAAGTGCACAATGATACGATTTAATAAAGACCAGTGCATTTGTAAAAAGAATAGGTGGAGGCTTAGGGATGCTCCGGGGCTTGCCTTTCACAAAGTTAGATGGCTGATGGTCAGTGCACTCCGGCAGTTCAGTTTCCTCCTCGGCCTCGGGAGCTTCCGGCACCTCGATCTCCGGGGGCACTCCTTCCTCCGGCGGATCGAATTGCAGCAGTGTAACTCCTCCCGGTGATCCTGTATGCATGATATGCATATATGAGAACTGAGAATGCACATGGAATGCAATATAGAGATGCACAACTTGAGCCATGAGATGCATTAGACAACATATGAGCATCCAAATAATTATCAAACATTTACTGAGTATGTGCATATTTCTTCTCTAAACAACAACACACACTCACCCTTCTTAAGCAAGCTATAGAACAATTTCTCGTCTTGCGTAAGAGGTCTACAACCTGCACTAACAATTAATTTGAATCAAACTTCCCTACCACACCCACCTTTTTAACTAATAACCACGAATAAAGCATATAAGCAAAGACATTTGACCTACCTGCCCTACACATGAACAAGATCAACCCCAAAGTGTCTAGCAAGGTTACCAAACTGGAGCATCACAGAAATGCATGAAAACATCTCCTAACCAATTATTACTCAATTAAAAACAATTAATTTAACCCTAGCTTATAATTGGACCTTACATCTATTGTACCCATAAAATTCTATAAAAATTACAGTAGATAAAACACTCCCACATTAGGCTACTAGAAAATTTTCAAGTCATTTGGACAGATATAACAAGCTACACAAAAATGACAAGCAAACAACCATTTAATCAATAGAAAATACTTACTACAGTGAAAAGTATCAAACAATAGATTTCCCATTTTTCTTAGCTTCTTTATCACAAAACAAGGCTCAAGAAAAATATTCATAACCATAACTTATCTACACTAAGCATGGTGAATTTAGCAAGAGTATAGCATGAAAGGCATGTTACACATGACATCATATAAATAACAATAACCAACCAGCAAACATATTTTTCCCAGATCCTACTACTCTAAACAAGATTAATACAAGTGGAATCATATTTTTAGCATATTCCTATAATTAGTTATGCATTTATCAAGTTTACAAGCATATAACAAATTAATTATAACTGCACAGAAAAATTACCACAAAGTCATATTTCATATTTTTCCTATATAGAGCTCAGAAATACAAACCTAACAAAATTTGGTTCACCTCATTTGGACACTTCTAGCTCCAGATATGATTTTTGGAAGATTTACCAAAATTTCTGGAAATTCATTTTCTTAATTCCTTTAAAACGAAACCAGACCTAAATGCTACATGCACCCGGTCCAGTGCACCCCATGCACAACAGAGCAACTGACCGGTGGGCTCCCCGGTCAAACGGGTCCCACGCGTCAGAGAGAGAGCAGAGCCGCCGGCGCTGACCGGCCCTATCTCGCCGGCGGCGAGGTCACCGGCGGCACCGAGGGCACCTACGTGTTCCTGGGAATGAGATGAACTCGATGAGCTAACTTTCGAGACCTAACTACCACCGGAGCAAGCTCAACGGCGGCAATGGCGGATGGCGGAGCTTCGGCGAGCGCGCGCCGGCCGCTACCGGCCTTCACCGGCGAAGCTAAGCCTCGTTCCGAGAACCTGGAAACCTAACGAAGCTATACGGCCCGCGAATCAACCTTTGGTCCACTACGACTCGACCTAACCACGCGCAAGGCGGCACGGTGGTGGACGGGAACTCTGGCGAGCGGCGTCCCAGCCGAAACAGGGCTCGAGCGGCCCAACCAACCCTCTAGGCTAGATCCACGACTGGCGGAGACACCTAGACGAGCAAGAGAGAGGGAAGCCGGCCACGGCATTGTGCTTGACGCGGCGAGTAGTGAGCTCGGTGGCGCTCTGGCAATGGCACGGCGGCGAAGGGCTCTAGGTGCTATACCTTGCCTCGGCTGGTTCTAGAAATGGGCCGGGAAGGTAGAGTAGAAGATGGTGAAGCTCGGGTGGAGATGGAGCAGTCAGAGACGGTGCGGTGGTGGCGGATTTCACCGCGAAGCCGGCTCGGCGGCCATGGCATCCGGTGGAGAGGAAAGAGGAGAGCAGAGAGGCGAGAGCGAGAGAGAGAGCAAGTGGAGTGGCCAGGAGACAGGGTGGAGTGTTGCCCTCGGCTTTGCAGGCCGGCCGAGGGGGCAACGACGGCGCACAGCGCCACCTGGCGATGATTTGCTGCGGTGGCCACGTCGGCCCCTCGCCGGTTCACTGAATCGGTTTTGATTCAGTTCCGACCGACTGAAACTCGATTTTGATCGAGCCACAACTCGCGATCTAGGGCGTTTCAGTGAAAACTTCACTAATATAGGTCAAAGAGCTACACGAGTACTCCAATCCATATTAGAACACATTCAACTAAAACGGCTTGGATTGAGAGATATGGATCGAAGAACACAGGTACATTGAAACTGGAAACAGCTAACACTTAGCAAATTTCAGCAACTCTAAAACTGCCCCAAATCTGCATAATTTCACAATTTTAACCACCTTACAACCATTTTCATGAGTTGACCCAAAAATAAAGTTTGTTGCTTATAAAATTCTACACAACTTTGATTAAGGGTGCTCTGACATGCAAAGTCTCTAAATTAACATTCTTGTTTGATCAAAAAATATAGGTTTAGGAGGGCTTTCTAATCAACTATGAGCTAGAGGGTTATTTTCAGGATTTCACCACATGAACATTGTTCCAAATGTTAACCCAAACTTGTTTAAGTCATCTATAACAGTAAACAAGCATCACATTTGCATGCTAACACATCTATGGCATTGTAAGCATATAAGCAAACATATAACATATAAAGAAATGTAAATCAAATCAAATGGTGATGATGCATGAAATGACATGATCAATGCTTGATGTCATGCAAATGTAAGTGTAAAAATAGTATCTAACACTAGGGTGTTACAATCACAAGTCAAGTTCTTGTGCCAAGCTCACCATAAGTGGGATCGGAGGTTGGATTTCCGGCATGTTTCGGAAAGGCCGTCGCTCTCGTGGGGAGTCTAGTCAAAGTACCCCCACACGTGAGGAGAGCCCGCTGCATGAAGAAGAGGAGGCGCAAAGAAGCCACGCCATCGACGAGGCTGACGCTCCCTTCATCGACTTGGAAAGCGAGCGGGAAATGCAAACATACAACCTCCTCAAGGGACGCGAATTCCTGCATACACCGGCCGTCGACCCACACCTTCTCCAGCAGATAGGTATGAACGTTGAATTTAATACCATTTTCGAAAATGTTGGTTGGAGCCAAGTTGCCCCCGTGCACGAAATTGGATCTCGTCTTTTGACCATCCAAATCTTGGGCACTTTACAAATTGTCGATTATGGTATTACTTTTCGCTGCTTTGGGAAAGAACATAGCCTTTACTGGAAAGATTTTGCTATACACTTGGGTTTTCATGAGCGATGCTCTGTTGATTTGGGTTTCACTCTTTCGGGTTATCAGCGTCATGCTTTTTGGCACTTGATAACCGGACAAAATGTGACTGGAAAATTCCAACCCAACATCAACACCATCCACCATCCTTCTCTAAGGCTTATGTATAAATGGATTGCTAATTCTTTCTTTCCTAGAGAGGACACTCACCATGCTTATGATATTGAGCTGAAGTTGCTTTATGCCGTGCTTAAAAAAATTAAAGTCGCTCCTGTCTATGACATTGTTAAGCACTGGTTAAACTCTTTTAAAACTTCCACACCAATTATGTGCACTTCACTCATCACACGTCTTGCTGCTAGTGTTGATCCTCATGGTGCTAACACTATTGTTTATCTCTCCATTACGCACATTATGATCAATGAGTATTATTTTACTCAAGCTCATACTATAAAACATGATGACTCGGGAACAAACCTGATATTTTATTATCCGGGATATATAAATGAGATTCCGTTACCTAACCCGGATCTCGCTTTATATAAATCCCCATCTCTCACCTTCGACCTTGTTGAAAGGGAAGAAGCATGCAGGAGTTCTGTTTCTCGCAGGAGATCACGGAGGAGAGAAGTACAGGAGGAAGAGCCTGCGCAGCCTACACCACACCCGGCCATGCCTTCCTCGATACCAAGGATGGAATCGTCCCCGGTCATGTCTACACCTGGGTTCACCCCTGGGTATGGATATGGTATGGGACATGTTCCTCATCCTTATGCGGCTGGAGGGTCAGGGTGGCAACACTCGCAGGAGGCAGGGGGATCAAGGCAGCCCGAGCACGACCATTCTTCAGATTCTGAAGGCATGCCACCTCCGATACACCCACAGCCGGTCACACTAGAGATGCTCAACACACGCATGGGAGGACTAGAATTGCAAAACAGAGAAATCCAAGGTACGCTCAATGCTCACATCTAGACTTCTACCCAATGGCATGAGTAGTACCAGCAGCAGTTCATGAACCTCAAAGATGCGAACCGGCGGCGGCACGAGGCACAGATGGCCTACCTTCTGTCTATGGGACAATTCCCAGGACCTAGGCCTTGAACTAGCTTTGGGGAGGAGACCCCACAAGAGGTAACATGTATCTTTCAATTTCTTGCACTTTAATTCTCGCACTTTTAAAATTCTACAATTTTATTTCCTTGTTAAAAATAATAAATAAAATATTCCACTCCCATATGTGCTAACATATGTTAGTTTCTCTTCCGTTGAAATGATGAATAGTTGCTCTGTCTATAATTCGTCTGTGTCTAAGTTATAACTTAGTATTCCTCAAGATTTAAATTTGTTGGCTAAAAATATCTCATTCTGAGAACTTGAAATCTTATATGTTGCAATTGCATGATCCTTTTCTAAGTTGTTGCGAGATTTGAGATGGTACAAGTAGACTTGCTATGACTTTGTTCTAAGAGAAACTTGACATCCGGAGATTTCTTTTCAAAAATACAAAAATCAAAAGTTCCCCAATGATTATAAAATACCTACCAAGGCCATATGACATGTTCTACTTTTACAGAAAACTTAGTCATATGCTACTTACGGAACTTTGAGTTGAGTCAAAACACTGAGACCTAGTGAGATTATGGTCATACACCCATGATTGAGATTCATGTACACCTACCAAATAAAGCCGACTCTCATCCTGAGAGTTGCGCACAACAATCATCCACCAAATAAAAATGCCGACCCTCACTTTGAGAGCCGAGCATACAAAAAAAAATTCACTCCTTGTTCACCATCATGACGTCTCTCCATCCAAAAGTTTTCATATGTCAAATCAAAATATGGGCTATGTTAAAAAAAAGGGCCAAAGAGCATGAGAAAACAAACAGGAAAGAAAATCCAAATACCCGTTCAAAAAAAAAGAGAGAAAAAGAGGATGATATTTTTATAGCCCATATTTCTCCCAAGAGTTTTATTCCATCCAATAAAAAGAGAGTCATGATGCATGGAATGCCAAAAAGATTAGAGATAGGTTTTCACCATTCCACACACTTGCACATCTCAATCAAGGTATATGACTTGTATCTCCTTATGGTCCGGTCTTTGACTCAGCAATATAAGTAATGTAAGTATGCCCACCTTCATACCTACCCAAAACTCCACTCTCAGCCTTAGTAGTAGGATGAAAAGACAACACTACAATGCCTTTGGAAAGGTAAACCATACACATTGAGCGATTGAGAGAATCATTTGAGGAACTTGGTTTATTTTGCAAAAATTCATAAAACCTCCGGATCAAAGGTCTATCAAAGAATGAATGATTGGTGAGTCTATTATAATCATTCTATCTTGCAACCACCCAAGAAATTGGAGAAACTACAAACCCCATAAGAAATCAAGGTAAAGAATGGATAGAATGCCAACTTATTTAAATTACGAATGAATGCTATGTTATAGGTGTGACACTTATGAATTATATCGGTATTGTAGCAACTCCTGATCAACAACCATAGTTAGCTATTTGCTCGGGACGAGCAAAGGTTAAGCTTGGGGGTCTTGTTGGTCGTCCTTATGGATAAATTTTATACCACCAACTTAGACTAAAAAGAGGATTAACAATCATATTCTAGCACATATGCCTTTACTACTAATAAGTTCCACTTGTACCCCTAGCATTCATGTTTTACAGGTTTTATGGCTTAACAAATGGAAATACGCATCAACATGAAGAAAGCGCAAAGTCAAAAGACGAATCCAACAAATGCACAACCAAAGAATACTAAAGAAGCCCACCTTCAAAGTGTAACTGGATCCATCCGCAACCAAGGGAGAGGCCCAGGCCCAGGGAGCAACCGACCACCCAAAGGCGGTGGCCAGTTGCCGCCTCCCAGGGACCGACCGCCCCCGGGGGCGGCCGCCCCCCAGATGGCACTTCCTGGGCCCATCTTCAGCCACAGTACTCAAGGCGGTTTACTGATGGCGGTTTCACCTGCTTCCATGTTTAGAACACCCAAACCGTCATAGTTTCAATATAAATAGAGGGTGGTCCACCCCCTTCAACACACACAGGGTGGTCCACCCCCTTCAACACACACATCATTTGGAGTCATCTACCTCACACCTCTCACTTGTATCTTTAGAGTAGTTGTACTAGTTTGTGAGCAAGGCAAGAGCTATCAAGGAGAGCTTGTCTCCTTGGAAGAAAAGGATCATCTTGGTATGAATACAATTTGGTCTTCTTCTATGAGCAAGTTCTTATCATACTTACATGATTATGCATATGAACTAGAGTCTAGTTATGATCTTGTTATGAGCATAGTATATGAGCTAGAATAAAGTTTATGTATCATGTTCTTGACTTGTTCATCATCGTTCTTCATTGTTCATCGAATTAGTATGAATAGAGGAAGAACTAGGAATGAGGTGATGGTTCGTCGTGCTGTCATGGCTGCTCTTAACCTAGTCTATCAATCCGAAGGGTTAGGGGTCCGTGGGGGTTAGGAGTTGTTTCCAAGTATGCAAGCATGGAGCTTGGGTATGCGGAGATCGGCGAATATGTCGATATCCCACGGGCAGAGAGGTAGGTGGACAGGTGGTGACAGCCCTGTCCATCCCTAGCATTCCCCCACGTTCGGATATTGAGTAGGAGTTTGTAAAGTCTCTATCAGCTGGCAGACCAGCTGCGGGGATCTCCCTATCACCCCAGACTTAGTCCTGATACTAGAATTACTAATTAGATGATCTGCTAATAGTTCTTTGCATAATTATATATGACCAATGCCTGCACAGTTAGATATATTCTTTTATTCTTTATTTTCCTTTTATCCTTGAGGTTGAACCATATGTGTGTCCACTATCTTGAAATCATGTCTTATTCCTGTTTACTCTATGCCTACCATTGCACTCAATAAGTGATCATGTTTACACCACGCTTGATGCATATTGCCCTCCTACGGGAAATTATAAATACGACACCCTACTCACTTGTTGAAATGCTACAATGACAGTTCTATGCGCTTGCAGAGTTATCTTATTTACTGAGCTATCGATTGGCGTGCCTAAGTACTATTACTTAAGGATTGTAATTCTTGTGCACCCCACGGCGCCGTGTCACAGTTTTGCATATCATAAGTAATGATGGTTAGGAAGGCCAACCCAGCACTTCTAACTGCCATTACCAGACTGCACTACCTAGGCCGGCGCCTTTAAGGGCCAAGGGTTACCTTTCTAAATTAATGGTGGTTGGGGATGCCAACAAGCATTTCTAGCGCCGTTGCCTGGGATGGACTTTTAGTCTATCTTTTGTAACGATGTTAAGAAATGCCAACAAGCATTTCTGGCGCCGTTGCCGGGGATGGACTTTTAGTCTATCTTTTGTAACGATGTTAAGAAATGCCAACACATGCCCCTATGGAACATATGCATACAGGCGCATGTCCTTTGGCCTATGCAATGCTCCTGCCTCTTTCCAAAGGTGCATGATGTCCATCTTCTCCGATATGATCGAAGAAATTATGGAGGTGTTCATGGATGACTTCTCAGTCTATGGCAAAACCTTCGATCACTTCCTAGAGAATCTGAACCGTGTCTTACAAAGATGTGAGGAAAAGCACTTAGTCTTGAACTGGGAGAAATGCCACTTCATGGTTCGAGAAGGAATAGTGCTAGGACATAGAACGTCCGAGCGTGGGATAGAGGTGGATAGAACTAAGATAGAGGTCATAGAGTAGCTTCGACCACCCACGAATGTTAAGGGCATTGGCAGTGTTCTTAGTCATGCAGGATTTTATAGAAGGTTCATAAAAGATTTCTCTCAAATTGCTAGACCTTTAACAAATCTGCTTGCTAAAGATGCACCCTTTAACATTGATGATGAGTTCTTAGACTCCTTTTATTATCTTAAGAAAGCACTCGTCTCTGCGCCAATCATACAACCCCCTAATTGGATGCTTCCTTTTGAGATAATGTGTGATGCTAGTGATTATGCTGTAGGTGCTGTCTTAGGATAAACCAAAGATAAGAAACATCATGCAATCTCATATGCTAACAAAACCTTAACTGGGCCACAACTGAATTATGCAACAACTGAAAAAGAACTGTTGGCCATAGTTTTTGCTATAGACAAGTTTAGATCTTACTTGGTTGGAACTAAAGTAATCATCTACACTGATCATGCTACCTTAAAATACTTGCTCACTAAGAAAGATGCTAAACCAAGATTAATGAGATGGATATTACTGCTCCAAAAATTTGATCTTGAAATTAATGATAAAAAGGGAGTAGAAAACTCTGTAGCCGATCATTTGTCTAGAATGCAATTCAAATACAAACAGGATCTACACATCGACGACTTCCTGCGAGATGACATGCTCCTCAAGGTCATGGACTCCAACCCCTAGTATGCAAACATTGTCAATTTCATGGTCACAGGATATGTGCCACCAGGAGTAGACAAGAAGAAACTCATCCAAGAGAGTAAGGTGCACCTATGGGATGAGCCATACCTTTACAGAGTCTGTAATGATGGAATATTAAGGAGGTGCATGCCAATGAATGAAGCAATCAAGATCATTGAGAAATGCCATGGAGGAGAGTATGGAGGCCATTATCGGGTATTCAGAACCCACGCAAAGATATGGCAAAGTGGATTCTTTTGGTCTACCATGTACAAAGATGCACAAGACTATGTGAAGAGATGTGCAAGATGTCAGAAACATGGAAATATCAACACCCGAGATGCAATGCCACTAACAAACAACCTTCAAGTGGAATTATTTGATGCATGGGGAATTGACTACATGGGTCCATTCCCCAAGTCTCAAGGTTGTAAGTACATCCTGGTGGCAGTGGATTATGTGTCCAAATGGGTGGAAGCTATGCCTTACACGACCACTGATGCTTCACATTCAAAAAGGATGTTTAAAGAAGTTATATTCCCAAGATTTAGCACCCCAAGACTAGTCATAAGCGATGGAGGATCACACTTCATAGACAGAGGCTTCCGACGTTTCCTGGCCGACATGGGAATAAAGCATAATGTTGCAACTCCATACCATCCCCAGACAAGTGGCCAAGCAGAGACGTCCAATAAGCAAATCAAGAACATCCTATAAAAGATAGTCAATGAGATGGGGACAGCTTGGAAGAGCAAACTACCGGATGCACTTTGGGCATACAGGACCGCATACAAGACCCCAATTGGTATGTCACCATACCAGCTTGTATATGGGAAGACATGCCATCTGCCGGTAGAGCTAGAGCACAGGGCACATTGGGCAATCAAACAATGGAATATGGATCTGCCCTCTGCTGGAAGAAATAGAAAGATGCAGATCTCAAAACTTGAGGAATGGAGAGAAAAAGCCTATGACAATGCCAGGATCTATAAAGAGAGAACCAAAAGGTGGCATGACAAGAGGATCAAGCCCAAGGAGTTCCATCCTGGAGACAAAGTCCTAATGTTCAACTGAAGGGTCAAGCTATTTGGCCATGGAAAGTTAAGGAGCAAATGGGAAGGACCGTACCTGGTAATCAATGCAGCAATGCATAGAGCCGTCACGCTTCAAGATGATGACGGCAACATCTTTAAGGTAAATGGTCATCGTCTCAAAGTTTTTCATGAACATGCACCAATAGAAGAAGAAGTTGACATGATAGAATTCATCCCTGATAATGAATTAACATAATTAAAATCTACATGTCTTACTTTCTCTTTTCAATTGTTTGTATAGCTTGATCACTAGATAGGTTTCAAATAACTATAAATTCCTCCTTTTAACACTTTGGGTCCCTAAAACCCCCAAGTAGAAGTGGATAGCCAAAATTTCGGTGACCACTTGGGACCAAAAATTTGGCCAAGTCATGTAATTTTCAGAAACAAATAATTTGGTCGCGCTGGGTCATCCAAACCCAGGTTGGGCGACCCACACTTGGCTCAATTTAAAATTTTGAAAAATGGGATAGTGTTCAGGAGGTCTTGTAGGTGACGTGATAGAAATTTGGGGCGATTTTATGGGTCGGCCGACCCATATTTGGCACCCCCTCAATCTCGTCACGTTTAGCAAAGCATTTGGGGCGCGTGTGGGGAAGTCACCACAGCCAGATAACCCATATATGGGGTCAGCCGAACCACCCAGGGGAACCTAGTGCCACCTATCAGCTCTAGAACGATGTGCCAATGTTCCCCCGATGTTTTCTCATGATTTCGAAAAGGAAAACGTTGGCACTTGTCTTCTTAGCCCCTTCCTCTCCTTCTTCTTCCTTCCACCTCCATTCTTTCACCATTCCAGCACCCTCCTTCGACCTTGAGACATCAGAGAGATCCACCATGGCCCCCACTAGCAAGAATGCCATCATCACCACTGGAGAAGGCACTTTCAAGCCCCAAAGGTCACTGACCGAAAGCCTGGAGAGAGCTTTGGCCGTCAACATGCTGGACGTGGAGCCCCTGAACTCGCTGCCGCAGATCGGAGGGCCGCCGGGGGCCAGGGCTAGGTCGCCCGACCCTAGAAGGGTTCGGCCGACCACCCCACGGCTGTCCCCTCGGTCCACTTTTTCGCCAAGGTCACTCTCTCCGCGACAGGATCTCCGAAAGCCCCCTGTTTGATCATCCACGCCAATTAGGCCTACCACAGGCTAATTGGCATTGAAGGGGAAGATTCCGGAGGTGCTGGAGCAGTGCCCCAATTCTCTCTACTCAGATTCATCAAGGAGCATCGGCTCCTACACCCCTTCCATGCCCACCATGTTCAAGGGCCGCAAGATCGTTGGTGGTGGGCTAGGTGTAGGGAAGGTGTTTGTCCCGCCTCTCACTTTGGATGAGAAGAAGCAGTTGAGGGAGTCCCTTGACTCTAACTCCAACTCTCCTTCCAACATCCGGAGGAAGATGGATGCACCACCGATCAATGGTCCGCCAAGCCAATTTGAAGATGATCGGGAAGAGAAAAGCGACATGGAGAAGATGCTCAAGATTGTAACTAGTCTTAGGAAAAAGAATAATGAATTAGAGGAGACGGTGTCGGAATTTAGGATGGCACACTTAGATATGGAGGAAAACTTTCGCGTGCTCTGCATTAGCACTAATGCGAAGCTCAAGCGCATGGCCACTGCCAGTGGCCAAGAGAACATCCTAAATCCACCTTCTCCTTAGATTGGGATTCCATTAGAATAAAGTAGGCACTAGCTAGATTTCCCTTTTTAATGTTTTGATTTTTACAATTGTAAGCATGCCTACATCAATATTAAAGAGTTGAATAAAATACTTTTGCGTTCTGCTGGTGTGTTGCCACCAGCAGAACACCTGCACTTGATGTTGTTCTCTGTTCCTGTGTCACCAGATGAAAAGAACCAAGTGTGGGAGGGTCGAACGACCCCCTCAACAGCTCTCACGGTGATTTTACACGGTGCACGGCACGTTCGCTGGCACGAATAGGACGCGAAAGGTCACACAAGGTCGAATGACCCACAAAATGATGCCCAACAGGAAAACAATTGTGCAGGAGTGTGTTTCGAGATGGGGAGATTCAAATGGAGGGGACAACTACCCTTTTGTGGGGTCAGCCGACCCCACCATTGGGGGCTGGACCCACCAGCTAGACTCCCTGCATCGAGAGTATGCTTCCTGACTGGTTTGCACTCTTCCTCCCTCTCGAATCGTACATTTCCTTCATTTATTTCTTTGTTCTTCAATAAAAATGAAAATAAAAATTTGAATACTTGCATCCCAAAATAAAAGAGATAAAATTCATGAGTAGAGGTGACACAAAGTTCAAATTTATGCATATGCCTATGCTTGTGGGTAAATATCTTGATAGGAAACCATATTGACTAAGATATTGATAAATGTGAGATAACTCTTGGCTCATGATTCACACTTTTCCATTCAAAGTACTTAGAGGTTTATTTGTGAAAAATGTCACAAAACCATAGTGTCACTTACTCCTCAATAGTAAGAGAATTCATACCAAAGCCATATATGATCATCATGTTTGAAACCCCTTCTAATCATGCTACTTGCAATTGCTTTGAGTTTGATCAAACCTTGTTGACCCTTGTTGAGAAGTATGTCATAGTCCAAAGATCAAGATCACATACACACCACACATATATGCTGCTTCTACACTGGAAGTACGCAACAACATGCCATTCGTTTCCATTAAACAAATGCTCCATGTTTTAAAGGTCTATGAATATCTCTTTTAGTTGATATAGAAAAAGGGACAATGGCTATGCAAAATGAAAAAGAAAGAAAGATGGACAAGTGAAAGTCCAAGAAAAAGGAAATATATATATTTGAGCAAGCCCAGGCTCATGAATAAAAAGAAAAGAAAAATGATAGCCATGTCCCAAAACAAAGTAGTGAGAGATCATCTCAAATAAAGGAGCATTATAGTTTACCATTTTCCACACACTTGCACATCTTGATCTAGGTCTATGACATTTTTCTCCTTGGATACTTGTTTTGATTTTACAATATATGCAATGTAAGTATGCTTGCCATGTTTATCCCTACCTGAACTACACATAAGCCTAATAGATGTAGGATAAAACAAAGAAGGCATCCTCAAGATATGCCTTGGTAAGGAATCAAATACAACTGAGTGACTTGAGAGTACTATTTGAAGAGTAAGAATGAACTATGTGCTTTCTTTTTGAAACTAATATAAAAAATTCTAAGTACTGAGAAGCTAAAAATTAAGATGACTTTGTCTTGAGCATTATTCTATTTCTCAACATCCTAAGGATATATGCTAGACAATGCCACATAACCCACTAGTATAAGCTATGTGTTAAATGAAAACTTTGTTCACCACTATCTTGGATATGTCTTTTCAACCTTTCTTTCTAACCTTTACTCGAGGACCAGCAAAGACTTAAGTGTGGGGGGTCTTGTTGACGGTATTTATACCCTGTTTTCTACCATCATAACCGTCAACAAAACACTCTTTTCAGGGAAGAAACAAGGAAACACATAGTGACTTAGGTACAAATAACTTGGTTCCACATGTACATGTTAGTGTTTGTTTGCAGGTGCTCAAACTAGAGAAGCACCAAGAAGAGAGTGGAGCACCTGAAGGGCCCACATGCAGGTCGGCTGACCCACATATGGGGCCCACCAGGGCTCTGCTAACAAGGCACGATCCATGTGACATCCCACTCAGCCCAATTCCACCATCAGATCAAAGTTGTGTTTCCAATCAACGATGGAAGATCAAAGCACATGGATCAAGGCGTGAACCGACAAATACCAACAAATCAAGTACACAACCATGCTCTATGACTGGTGGGGACAACACCTGGCTGGGCCCACCTATCATAGGGGGTCGGTCGACCCACCCATGGTGGGGTCAGGCCACCGCCATGCTCCACCGCCTTCCTGCATGCTTCCCACGTGCTGGTTTGATCAACACCGTTCATCTGAGGTGGTTTCAAGACGGTTTATCCAAAGGCCAAGGTGGAGAGGCACATGGATTGATGACATGGCACTCCCCCTCATCCCCCTATAAATACCCCCTAGTCCTTCACTCTAGACATCAAGGAATAAAGTATCAAGTGTATCATAGAGAGAAAGACTACTTTAGTAGCTTTAGTGTTAGAATAAGAGGGAAGAGAGTGACGGAAGTCTTCAGGAGAAAGCCCCGGGCCTGTCAGGAGTCTTCTCCAAGGTAAGTTTTACATCTAAGTCCTTCTAGTATTTGATATTCTGGTTCTGGTACTTTAAGTATATACTTTCTTTACTTGCACATTTCTTTTCTTGGTGAAGTACTCTAGTCTCTAGCTAAGATTAGAGTAGTAAGTATAGTGTAGACGTGGTGTATAGGCTATATCTTATCACTGTGGGCCGCTTGTCGCATGGATTGTTTGTGGGTGCCAGCAAGTGGTGACAGCCTTGTCTGGTCTTAGTATCCCTCCACATGTGTAAGACAAGTTATTAAAACGACAGGGCATCAATACAATAGCATAGCCGCCTCTTGTAAAGGGAGGAGGTGGTTGTTGGTGGTCCTTACCAACATAAATATAACATCATTTTAATACTAAAACAAATAGAAGATAGGGCTTTTATCTAATCTTTCCACGAGTTTTGTTGTGCACCTAACTTACAGGAATAGCACGTGGAAATGCATGGAAATCTCAAGGAAAGCACACTTCCAGGAAGCATATTCAAAGAAGGCGCAAACTAAGAAAATGAGAAAGCCCAAATTAAATAATAAACCAAATCCATTCGCAACCACAGGGGAGGCCTAGGCCCACAGAGGAACCGACCACCCGAAGGCGGTGGCCAGATGGCACTCCCCGGGGATCGACCGCCCCCGGGGGCGGCCGCCCCCTGGTGGGTCTCCCGGGCCCATCCTCCTCAGGCGGTGCTCATGGCGGTTTGGCAAAGGCGGTTTCACCTCCTACCATACTTAGAACGCCCAAACTGCCCTTGATCAACTATAAATAGATGTGCATCACCCCCTTCAACACACACACACCAACATTTGGAGCACTACACCTCACATTTCATACTTGTTCTCTCTAGTTTAATAGTAGTAGTAGAGCAAGGCAAAGCTATGAAGGAGAGCTTGTCTCCTTGGAGGAATCAAGAACATCTTGGTATGAATACACATCGGTTCTCCTCTATGAGCAAGCTCTTATCTTATTTATATAGCAATGCATCTGAATTAGAGTATAGTCTTGTCCATATTATGATCATAACATGTAAACTAGTTCATAGTCTATGTGTTATGTTCTTGATATGTTCATCAAAGTTCTTCATCGTTCATCAAATTAGTATGAATAGAGGAAGAACTAAGGATGGGATAATAGTTCGTTGTGCTGTCATGGTTACTCCTAGCCGAGCCTGTCAATCCGAAGGGTTGGGGTCCCGGGGGGGCTAGGAGTTGTTTCCAATTACACGGGCGTGGTGCTCGGGTATGCGGCAATCAGCGGATATGTCGGTACCCCACGGGCAGAGGGGTAGGTGGGCAGGGGGTGACAGCCCTGTCCATCCCTAGCATTCCCCCACGTTCGGGTATTGAGTAGGAGTTCATAAAGTCTCTATCGGCTGGCAGACCAGCTGCGGGGATCTCTCTATCATCCCAGACTTAGTCCTGATCCTAGTCTTATTAATTCGATGTAATTACTATTCGTTGTATAGCTATATATGACCAATGCCTGCTCACGTAGTTATTCTTTATTCTTTATTTTATCTTTTATCCTTGAGGTTGCTCCGATGTGTGTGTCCACTATCTTATAAACCTGTTTTAACCCCTGCCAATGCTATGCCTACCTATGCATTCAATAAGTGATCATGTTTATACCAAAAGCTAGTTGAATTCACCATGCACTCCTACGGGAAATTATAAATACGGCACCCTTAAATACTCACGGGTTGAAATGCTACAATGATAGTTCTGTGCGCTAGCAGTGTAATCTTATTCCTTACTGAGCTATCGATTGGCGTACCTAAGTACCGTTACTTAAGGATTGTAATTCTTGTTGCACCCCATGGCGTCGTGCCACAGTTTTGCATATCGTAAGTAATGACGGTTAGGAAGGCCAATCCGGCACTTCAAACTCAGAACCGCCTAAATCATGTGGCCCATAGGCACCTGTCATTGCCACTAATGACATCTGACAGCCGGGCCCGTGTTCCAGATGACTTAGGCGGGCTCTGCCGGGCTACATAAGCACCTGTTATCTCCGACAAGATCCCATTGTGAAGCCATTACAGGATTACAACATTTCATAACAAAATACATCAGAGTAGAAGTGCGGAAGATTAAATAGTACTTAATATTACAAACCGGTGTTCAAATATAATTTAGGTGCAGTTATTACATACTATAATTAAAGAGGTAGCAGTTGTAGTAGAACAATAGTACAACAAGAGAGATAGATAATACATGAACCCTGCCCATGGGTTCAACCTTACTCTTATTCGCTTTCCTGGATAATAGTGACACAGCACGGAGCAAGACAAACTTCAGGCTCCTGCTGACTACCTGCAACGGGGTTAACAAACCCTGAGTACTGGGGTACTCCGCAAGACTTACCAGACTAAAAGGTGTAAAATTAGACTCACGAATGCAGGCTGAGGGGAGTCAAGGTAAGGCTTGAGCAAGAGTTCAAGAGTTTTGCGTAAAAGCATTACTAGTCCTATTTCATTATTTTATTCCCATAATATTGTTAATCATTACCCTATTTCAAGTACTTTCCAATATCCATCATCATTCTTCAAAATACATTCATTCATTTCGAAAACATCCTAGTTCCGAACCACTATTCACTGTAGGTGTGAGGATCAAGTCTCCACAACCGAGGAGCAACGACGATTCGAATCGATTAATACCTAGCTGCGGATCCCTATCCACACTGTGTATGTAGCACTTAAACTTGCATACGCCAACCCTGCCCACCACGGCTTTTCATACCCCGGAACCGGTCCTGTGCCACCTGAGAACACAGTACTCCTCTAGTCTCCGGGCACGACGGCCACGAGGGTACACGCTACTCTAGCCATCTCTCCACTCCCAGTGCGTGGTTGTCGGTTCCAGCAGTAAAGCCACCGGAGTCAGAGGCTTTCCGTAGTATGTGGCTAGTTGCAAAGTCTTGATCACAGTAGGCCTGACAACGAACGGTCCCCTATATTTTTCCATTAGAAACAATGCATTGGGACTCTAACCCAAGTACACTGGTAACTACCCGGTTTTCACATCCTTTTCCCGATGGCGACGAAAGTTGGGACTCTAACCCAAACAGTTGGCCAACCAAACGGGAAAACCCATCCCCGTTGAAGACAATGAACTAGCTGGGAACACTGCCAACCAACAAGGACAAAACCAGTCCCATAAAGTGATTCATTTATTTTGTATCATCACAGTTGAAAATAGCATTTTTGCAAATCTAATCATTTAGCATGACTAAGCATTTTCAATACTTTAAATAAATCAGGTTCTCAGGTATTGATAAGTGGTCAAGGATGGTAATGCATCAATTGGTTGTCAATCAACTCCTATTAACCTAATGCAGTAGATTAACTCAAGTGATAAACATTTTAAAACAACAAGGAGAGGGGCAAATGCACCGAGGCTTGCCTTGGATGGTGTAGAGTGTCGGATCTGGGTCAGTGCCACAAATATCAAAACCTTGCACAATTTCCAGAGCAACCTCCTCAGCTGGACCCTCGGCCTTCACCTCAGGGTTCTCGGTCACTACACGTATGCAATATTGTATGCATGAATACGATGCACATAAAATGACAGATAAGATTCAATAATAAATAATGCACACACGTGATCAAGACCCCACCATAGGCTAACCATGATTATTCCAATTCATCATGCCCTAGGTCATAAAGGTGATTGACCTAGAATCTCAATCAATCCAAGAATCACACCATTCAATAATTATTTCATTTCCTATTCCTTTTATTAATCATTTAAAGCAACATATATTTTAATAAATATTTAACTATTTCCATTTTATGCCAAATTCCACCAACAGATAGATTTTAGTCCCAAATAGTGGCACAACAAATTTCATGATTTTTGGAATAATACAGAAATTATTAAAAAATCACCAAAGTTTCATTTATCAATTAAAGTGCTGATTTTTATTTACTACAGAAACTACACAAACATCATGTTTAGTATTTTTATTAAATACTACATGTTCCAGAGAGCATCCTCAAAAATTTTAGTAATTTTAGGAGCATTAAATAAATCCACATAAAATTGTGAAACAACAGTACTATTCATTAGAAATTAATAAAGAAAAGCCTAGAAATGCTTGCTGGAAATTGAAAAACCAATTCCCACCGAGCCGGCCCATTAAAACCAACAGGCCTAGCACGGCCCGCACGCGCCCGCGCGCGCATGCCTCCGAGCCGGGTCGCTGACAGGCCGGGCCCAGCCGTCGGCCCCCGCTCGCACGCGCTCTCACCCCCACCTGGGCGCTGACAGGCGGGCCACCCCTGTCACAGGCTCGTCTCCTACCTCCGGCCGACGCTCCCGCGCGCGCGTGCGCGCGGCACGGCGCGGACCTCGCCGCCGGCGGCCCTAACAACGAGCGCAATCGGCCGAACACCTACCCCGAGACCCTAACCGACTCCCTAAGGTCCTAGCCCTAGCTCTAGACGCCCTCGACGAGCAGGAGCTCGCCCACGGCGGACGGTGGCGGCACGGCGGCCCTGTTCCGGCTACCGAAGTAGGGTAACGACCAGGGAAAACGAACGGGAGTGAACAACGGCTCACCACGAAGCTAGCAGGCGAGTCGGTAGAAGCAGAGGTGGTGCCGGAAGGCGGGTTCGATGACGTTGACGGCCGCGGCGGCTTGACTCCAGCGACCAAGACTGTTCCGGTGATCCTAGTGCACCAAAAAGGAAAGTGACGGGCTCAGGACATCACGTGTGGGTCGGTGAGTACAAAACACGAAGTGGAGCGGACGGGAGCTCACCACAGCAGGCTGGTGATGTTGCGGCCACTCGCGGCGACGTTCTCGCCGGAGCAGAGGAAGAAGGAGATGGCGTGGTGCGAGCCCCCAGCAACGATATTCCCACCCGAGTGGTCCAGAAGGTGCGCAAGGGAGCGGCGGCGCTGCTGGCAAGATGGAGTGGATGGAGATGGAACACAGAAGGTGAATTTCACCGACGACCGAAGCTCACCCAACCGGCATCCGAGAGAGAGTGGAAGGAAAAATAAGGGAGGCCGTCGCCTTTAAGACGTTGAGGACGAAGGGATAAGATCGGGCTCGGTCCGGGGCCCTCCCTTGGCTGCTCTACAATGCCGCGGCGTGCCCACGCTGGCCGGACGACGCTCGACGCCGGACACGGCACGCGCGCGTACGGGAGGAAGATGAACAGGGGGACCCCCCTAGCTACAGTGGTATAGTCTATAGGTCAAACCCTATTTGATTCGAATTGATCCCCATCCTGGCCGAATCAAAGGAAACGATGAATACCAAAGTTGCAGAGAATTTTATGTAGATCATTTTTATTCTTGACATGAAATTCAAATTCGGTCAAATTTTCAAACCACAGCAAAGGGGGTAAAAGTAGGGTTTGAATTTCAAATTGAAAAATTAAAATTACTTTTAATATTTCTCAACAACTTGAAAAATGGTCAAAATAAAAGTTATACCTCTCAGTGAGCTTTACAACTTTTATTAAGGAAGTTTTATCAGATTCTCGATATTTTTGAAATTGAAGTTTCAAATTTGAATTCCCACATAGTAATTTGAGTTTAATTTGAATTTCTATAACACAACTTCAAAATCTCCAAAAATAAAAGTTGTTCCATTTTAAAAGTTCTACAACTTTTATTAAGACACTTTCATCAGATTCATAGTAGTTTTTGAATTAGGGTTTTAGGTCAACTCTAGGGCTTAATTTGATCCCTTATTTAATTTTTAATTTTGACTTTTAATTAAGGGCTTAATTACACAATCCACAACACATGAAATCAAAGCACTCTAGTGACCCTAAGTACAATCATCTGCAGATGCTTAAATTTAAACATGATGACATGGCATTATTAATTAACCGTAATACCCGGGGTATTACAGCCTTTCCCCCTAAAAGAAATCTCGTCCCGAGATTTGATACAAGATAAAACAAGACTAGAAACAAAGTAATGGAAAAGAAAATGTCTTAAGCAGTCTAAACCCACCCGATACAAACTAACCAGGGGACTTTACATGCTACATCATCGAACAAGTACATCTACAAGGTAGCGAAAAACTCGGGGAAATTCTCGGTGAGAGTCTTCAGATTCCCAAGTGGCTTCTTCCTCGGAATGTGCACTCCATTGGACCTTGTACCACCGGGTTGTGTTCCTTCGTGTGACACGATCCTTTATGTCTAGAACTCGAATAGGATACTCTGAGTACGTCAACTCGGGTTCAAGTTCCACTCCTTCCACATCGATGACCTGGTTAGGTACTCGAAGACACCTCTTGAGTTGTGACACATGGAATACATTGTGTACGTCTGAAAGGTGCTCTGGCAACTGCAACTTATAAGCTACTTTTCCCACGCGTTCTATGATCAGGAAAGGTCCAACATAACGCGGGGCCAACTTGCCTTTGACACCCAATCGATTGACCCCTTTCATTGGCGATACCTTCAGATACACATAGTCTCCCACTTTGAATGTTAAGGGTCGACGCCTTTGATCGACATAACTTTTCTGTCGAGACTGTGCCACTTTCGAATTCTCTTGTATCAATCTGACCTTTTCTTTGGCTTCATTGACCAGATCAACGCTGTAAAACCATCTTTCTCCAGGTTCAGACCAATTCAATGATGTACGGCACCTACGACCGTAAACTGCCTCAAATGGAGCCATCTTGATACTTTCTTGGTAGCTGTTGTTATACGAGAATTCTGCCAATGCCAGACATTCTTCCCACTTGTCAAGGTAATTGAGTGCACAAGCCCTCAACATATCCTCCAGTACTTGATTTACTCTTTCCGTCTGTCCGTCAGTCTGTGGATGGTATGCAGTGCTATGCAGAAGCTTTGTACCTAAGGACTTGTGAAAAGCCCGCCAAAACTTGGAGACGAACTGGGTACCTCGATCGGAAACGATGGTCTTCGACACACCATGCAACTTCATTAAGTTTTCCACGTAAAGCTTCGCGTATGTCGGTGCCCTATAATCTATCTTGACTGGTAGAAAATGAGCTTGCTTTGTGAGACGGTCCACAATAACCCAGATTGAATCAAAACCTCATGTGGTCTTGGGTAAACCAGTGATGAAGTCCATACTAATATCTTCCCACTTCCAAGCAGGAACAAGCAATGGCTGCAGCTCTCCTCCAGGCTTCATGTGGACTAGCTTTCACTTTCTGACAAGTGTCACATCTCGCGACATACCGAGCAATCTCAATCTTCATTTTTGTCCACCAGAACTTTTACTTCAAATCCTGATAGTGTGATCTTAAACAAACTTTCACAAATTTCAATCAAATCCATTTTTATATCATACACATGATCACACTAATCTTCTTCGCATCAAGCCTAATCATAATTGGGATAATAATCTACACAGTCAGCTTAACATGTGGCCAAAAGACAGAGGCTGGCAGGCGGGCCCAGGGGACCGACCGCCCCCAGGACCGGCCGTCCCCCTATCTAGGCCAATCCGTGTCAATCTTTTTCGTACCTCACTTTGATCACCTCAGCATTTGCTAAGCTCTCCCGTCTTTAAGTGCCAACCATGTCTAGCTATGCTCTCTCGCTAATCAATGCCCCAGTGGCCATAGCAAACCTAGACATAGCACCCTATCAAGAGAGTTCTTTAGCAAGGGAAAAAGCCCGTGTTGTGAAGGAAAAGCCTCTAGCGATCTTGCCAGCACGCTCTCATGCACCCGAAGGAGGTGCCACAAAGAAGACCGCTGCTGCCCATCCTCCCAATGGCCTCAAGAAGAAAACTCCTAGTGGTAGTAGGCCTAGCAAGCGCGTTGGAGATAAGTCTGCTAGCAAGCCTGCATTTTTGGCCAAGGAGGCAGAATCATCTAGCACCCTTCCTAGAATTAGGAGGCATCTACCTCGGCCTCCCATCAAATGCCGTGCAGGGCAGTACGAAAGCAGTGAAGATGAAGACGACTCTAAGATCCTCGCCTGACCTCATAGCCAGACATGCTAGCTTACGTGCTTTCCTAAGGACTTTAGAAGACGACATAGAGACCAAAAACACAGAGATCAAGGACCTTAGCGATGATGTTAATAGTTTCCGCTTCAAGTTCAATCTTAAGCTAAGGAAAGTCGCTAAAGCCCTAGGTGTTGAGCATCATCTTGAGTATCTTTAGGCTGCACCTACTGCACGAATAATTATGCACACATTTTCACTTTCATGATCTTTTATATTTTGCTATCAATGTAAATGTGCCTATTTAAGTTTATCAATAAAATAAGGTTTTATGTTGAGCACTAGTTTTCTCCATATATGTATTTTGTGACTAACCAAGACAGGGAAGAAAACAAGTGTGGGGGAGGATTCTCCAGGACAATTGCACAATTACAAAAATCAAAATTCGGTTTGTGCAACTTCCCCCCTTCTCTCCTCCTAAAAAGTTTTTAAAAATAAAATTTAAAATGAAGTTTCCCACATACTCCATCAAACATGTCTTCCTACATGCGAAATGTTTGCATACTTTTTATTCCCTGCTAAAATTCCTACAGATTTATGAACACTGTTTAGGGACCCCGTTTCTATCTAAGTAATTGACGGATGAGATATAGTAGGATGACAAGATGCTTGCTCATTCTTGCAAATTACTTGGGATTTATCTTACAAAAACAAAAACTCAATAGCATGCTCCTTGAATGATTGACAAATACCTACCAAGGCCATATATGATTCTATTTGATGAAACCTTCCACATATGCCACTTATTTTGCGTTGAGTTTGGTCAAATTTTGTGACTACTGTTGAGAGATGTTTCATGCTCCCAAGATCAGAATTCACTTGCACCCACCAAATAAAGCCAATTCTCACCCTGAGAGTTGCGCAAATAAAAGTGACGGTTCTCATCCTAAGAACCGCGCATTCCTTCTGCAAAGTTTTACTCCATCCATCTACCATCATAATATCTCCTTATTTAAAGTTTTTCATATGCCAATAAAAGATATGGGGCTATTCTTAAAAAAAAGGAGAAAAGAAAGATCATGCCAAGGGGCATAAGAAAATAAACGGGAAAGAAAAGTTCAAATACCCGTTCAAAAAAAATGAATAAAAAGGAAATGAAGATTTTATAGCCCATATCTCCTTAAGTTTTATCCAAGGAGAATCATGATGCATGGAGTACCAAAAAGATATAGAATTAGGTTTCCACCTTCATACTTTCCACACACATGCACATTCTGATCTAGGAGTATGGCGCACTCCCTCCGGTATGGTCTGGGGTTTGACTTGACAACATATGCAGGGTAAGTGTGCCTCATCATTCCTACCTAAAACTCCAAATAAGCCTTCTTAGAGATAGGATGATCAAAGTGAAGGCATCACCTTTTCATGCCTTGGTGAGGAACCACTTACAAAAATAAGCGACTTGAGAGAATCATTCAAGGACACAAGCTATCTTTATGTTTTCAAAAATTTTACAAAAACCCAAGTATTCCAAACAAGAATAAGAGTAAGAGGATTTGATTCCAAGCTATTCCATTTGTCAATTTCTCAAGAAAGATTTGGTAGACACTTTGAAGTTCATAAATCCAGGTGAAGCTTGGAATATCCTGTATGCAGATTCTTTGACAAGAAGGATGAACCCATTTGGTCCTTCGTACTTTACTCGAGGACGAGTAAAGGACCAAGTGTGGGGTAGTTGTTGGCGGTCCTTACCAACATAAATATAACATTATTTTAGTACTAAAACAAATAGAAGATAGGGCTTTTATCTAATTTTTTCATGAGTTTTGTTGTGCACCTAACTTACAGGAATAGCACGTGGAAATGCATGGAAATCTCAAGGAAAGTGCACTTCCAGGAAGCGTATTCAAAGAAGGCGCAAACTAAGAAAATGAGAAAGCCCAAATTAAACAATAAACCAAATCCATTCACAACCACGGGGGAGGCCCAGGTCCACAGAGGAACCGACCACCCGAAGGTGGTGACCAGATGGCACTCCCCGGGGATCGACCACCCCCGGGGGCGGCCGCCCCCCTGGTGGGGTCTCCCGGGCCCATCCTCCTCAGGCGGTGCTCATGGTGGTTTGGCAAAGGCGGTTTCATCTCCTACCATACTTAGAACGCCCAAACCACCCTTGATCAACTATAAATAGATGTGCTTCACCCCCTCCAACACACACCAACATTTGGAGCACTATACCTCACATTTCTTACTTGTTCTCTCTAGTTTAGTAGTAGTAGTAGAGCAAGGCAAAACAATCAAGAAGAGCTTGTCTCCTTGGAGAAATCAAGAACATCTTGGTATGAATACACATCGGTTCTCCTCTATGAGCAAGCTCTTATCTTATTTATATAGCAATGCATCTGAATTAGAGTATAGTCTTGTCCATATTATGATCATAACATGTAAACTAGTTCATAGTCTATGTGTTATGTTCTTGATATGTTCATCAAAGTTCTTCATCGTTCATCAAATTAGTATGAATAGAGGAAGAACCAAGGATGGGATAATAGTTCGTTGTGCTGTCATGGTTGCTCCAAGCCGAGCCTGTCATTCCGAAGGGTTGGGGTCCCGGGGGGCTAGGAGTTGTTTCCAATTACACGGGCGTGGTGCTCGGGTATGCGGGAATCAGCAGATATGTCGGTACCCCACGGGCAGAGGGGTAGGTGGGCAGGTGGTGACAGCCCTGTCCATCCCTAGCATTCCCCCACGTTCGGGTATTGAGTAGGAGTTCGTAAAGTCTCTATCGGCTGGCAGACCAGCTGCGGGGATCTCCCTATCATCCCAGACTTTGTCCTGATCCTAGTCTTATTAATTCAATGTAATTACTATTCGTTGCATAGCTGTATATGACCAATGCCTGCTCACGTAGTTATTCTTTATTCTTTATTTTATCTTTTATCCTTGAGGTTGCTCCGATGTGTGTGTCCACTATCTTATAAACTTGTTTTAACCCCTGCCTATGCTATGCCTACCTATGCATTCAATAAGTGATCATGTCTATACCAAAAGCTAGATGAATTCACCATACCCTCCTACAGGAAATTATAAATACGACACCCTTGAATACTCACGGGTTGAAATGCTACAATGATAGTTCTGTGTGCTTGCAGAGTAATCTTATTCCTTACTGAGCTATCGATTGGGTACCTAAGTACTGTTACTTAAGGATTGTAATTCTTGTTGCACCCCACGGCGCCGTGCCACAGTTTTGCATATCGTAAGTAATGACGGTTAGGAAGGCCAATCCTGGCACTTCTAACTGCTATTACCAGACTGCATTACCTAGGCCGGCACCACTAAGGGCCAAGGATTACCTTTCTGAAGTAATGGTGGTTGGGAATGTCAACTTATGTTTGTAGTATTATTATTAAGGACGGACCTTTAGTCTATCTTTAGTAGTAATGCTAAGAAACACCAACAAGCATTTCTGGCGCCGTTGCTGGGGATGGACTTTTAGTCTATCTTTTGTAACGACGTTAAGAAATGCCAACAGTGGTAAACCTCTTTATACTTAGAAAGCCAAGACCAGATATCGTTTGCTACATAGAACCTCTCTATACCTATATCCTAAACCCCTTTGATCACCAAATCCTTTGATCACTATCTGATGGTCTTGAACGTAGTTAGTTCACTTCACGTTCCCCGTAGAAAATACGATACCTGGAATACTCTCGGTGAAGGCTACATTGACTACTGTATGCTTGCAGTATATCTGTTTGCCACTTCTGGTGTCAACAAATTCTCCCCAGGCTTCATATGCACAGCTTTTACTTTTTGACAGGTGTCACACCTCGCTACATACTGAGTGTTGGTATTTTTAACATCACTTCGCGTTAAGTTGTCATCCCTAACATGATGCCAAAAACCAAAGGTAAAATAATCTTCACTTGCCTCCTAAAAATAATACTATAGAATATATCCGCAAGCGCACAGATGATTCTCCCATTGTAGCACTTCACCCGGTAAGTATTCCGAGTATCGTTGATTTGTTTTATGCCAAAAGGATAAAGGGGCATTCTACTCATTAGGATAATCTACTATAATGATTGGAAAGATAAATGTGCAGACCTATGATAACCCACAACTCTAGTGCTTTAGCGATAAATAAGTCAATGATAAATGGTAAATGATAACTGAGTAAATGAGGTAAATGGTATTCCAGAGATAGAATATAGAGACTCACTAATTTAGTAAGACAATCTCGAGATTCGGCTAAAGTAAAGGAAACATATGTAATTACTAAATACAAAGTCTACAGCCTACGCCACATTACACATCTTCATCTATAGCATAATCAACTCAGAAAACATCATAAGGAGCATCATCTAATGAGGATATTAAGACACAAGGGTCACCTCCTTCACGACCGCGCTCTGCTCGTCCTACGTACGGGGGTGGACTACAGAGGAACCAACGCAGCTGTCACCTACGCGGACTACCACACGACCCGGCATGTCAGGGTGCCTCCGTAAGTACACAATATATCTAGACACCACGTCTATATAATGTATACCGCCTAACTCACTCGAGTACTAAATTAGGTGCTTTACGATCAAATGACAATAATCATCACCAATCACATCTATATCGAATATGCACCTAGAATAAACTAAGAACTGAATAAGTAGCAATATATTAAAATAAAGCAAAGTCATAATGAGATACAAGATAAGATTACCGATCTCCAGACGAATGGATCTGGAATCCCGAGCGTAGCGCCCAACTCTACTTGAACCTTGCTAGATGCCTAAACTATGAACATGAAGATCTAGAGCCCTATTTCTAATCTCTGGAAACCCTAACTTCTGTCTACTCTTGACGAATGAAGCAGGAGGAATGAATTGGTGTCTGGGAGGAGGGTCTGCCACTCTATTTATAGCCCGGTAGGATGAACGTGCGCTGTGGGATCAAACCGACTTGAACAAAGGGCCCAGATGACTCCATAGAGGCGGTGGAAGAAGATTCCAGAAGATAGGCCGAAAACCTAGGGGGGCGCCGGCCGGCCCCACCCTGGTGGGTCTCGGGCCCCGGTGCTTCGGGTGTGTTCCAGATGCTTCTAGTGTTCTCGTGATGATGTTTCCTTGGCGGTTAAGTTTCGTGGTAATTAGGCACTTTCATCCTTCTTTTAAGCCTTTCTGGAATAATTCTTGGAAAATACACAATTCACCAAAACTCATGAAATTTGTCAGTAATAACCCCTATGCTTCTATTATTGATCTTCCCTAGGCATTAGTTGACGGTATAAAATTGGTAATTAACGACCGTCAACAATACCCCCAAGCTAAGTCTTTGCTAGTCCCTTAGCAAAGTTGACTTGAAATAATTTATTCAGGGTTCCATAAAATGTATAACTCCCAACAAATACTTAAATATTTAAACAGAAATTCTTCTCCGGATTGAAATTCATTAATCCACCTTTCAAACTTATTCTTATTCTTTTCAATCGTGGAGCTTTTAAACTAAGTCTTAGGTAATTGAGAGACAGAATAATCAAGCAAGTACTAAGTCTTTCATCCTTTGTTTCAACCATTGCTCTAGATTGTTTTAATAAGTATATAGTTTTTATTTAGGAAATAATGAGAGCCTACTAATAAGATTGCAGAGGACTACTAGGCTATACATCATGATTGAATGTGTGAATATGATTAAATTTTATTTTTGAACTCCTATGCATTATCCTCTCTTTTCTGTCTTTCTGAAGAGTATGGGCTATCTCCCCAGCGGATACTTTTTATACCCATTTTTTTACTCTCAGGCGGGTGTCTTCACACCCATTGTTTTTCTCTCTTTCTTTTTTTTGGCACATACCCTTTTGATATAGCATCTTTCAGGCTCATACTTCTTTGGTATGGCATCTTTTAATTTTATAACCCACACTTTCTATTAGACTTCTAAGAGAGAGACTTGTGCATAGAGTGAAAACTTTTTGTGCATGTGAATTCAATCATGAATGCATAACAGAATAGTCTACTTACATCATATTAGCAGAACAAATTATTATATTTGTTTTGATTTTGATTTTTTTGAAAATGTCTGGAGCTTAGGTGTCACTTAGGATGAAATAAATAGCAACTCAAACAGTTTAAATTTTCATGGTAGATAAACTTCATGCAATTCGTAGGAGAATTTAAATTTAAATACTAAGCAATTGCAGGAAATTATATTTAAACAGTTTAAATATCTTTTGGATTTTTCTCTAGCTTCAAGTTCTAATTATTCTAAAGACAAAGGGAATGCGGAATTTTAAAGCAAACTTAATTATACAATCTATTATATTTTTCTTGGATTTTCATTTTTACACAAGCAGAAATTTAATGCAATAACTAAAGAAAGTGGTAAATAAATTTTTATTTGGTTTTCTTGTTGTTTTTTGCAATATTAAAATGGACAGAATTAAAGACTAAATTAAATTATGAAATAAAAAGCATATATAAAGGTGAGAGATACTCACCTAGCGGGGATTTCCCCCAAGCTGGATGTTGCTCAGTAATGTGATGGAGGTGGCGGCGGATATCCCATCTTATGTATCAAATACTCTAATTCGCTCTGCGTCTGCTGCTGTCCTTGATATATCTGATCCAGTCGTTGGTCCGTGCTGTGCTGCCATTGTTCATGCTGGTAGAACCTGTCGTTGACCTGCTGCTGCCACTGCTTGTGCTGGTGCAGTGTATCGCTTATTGCATTCTGTCCCTGTTCAATATTAGTGAGACGCATAGATAAAGTTGGGAAATCGTTAGCGGTAGCTGAAAAGTGCTGCTCAGGTGGGCGATAGTAGTCATCTTCTAGTGGTGCGTGGAACGGATATGGTCCAGCAGCGGTGAAGTCCATGTTCCTGCGTGTAGAAAAAGATGCTCGTCCTCTCTCAAAATCAGTTGCTCCCCAACCTGCTGCTGCTGCCGATGAAGATTCTCCTTGCTGAAATGTGGGCTGTTCCTCCCATCCTGCATGTGAGGTCCACTGCTGGCGTGGCTCCTGCGTCGATACCTGTTCACCAAAATCAACATAGTGGGAATAAACTGGCCCATATGGTGCTGAGTCAGCTCCAGTGAAATTAGCTCTCAGCGCCCTGCTGATGCGCGCGAATGGACACATGCCAATATTAGCTCTAATAGCTGAAAAAACAAAATTCTAGACAGAATAAATTCCTAACTCCCTGTCTGGCAGTTCGTACTCATTGTCATAATTTTTATAAATCATAATTATTTTATTATTTCGGCGTTTGAACATGTGAGCACGAAAGAAAAAATCATAACCAATAATTCTGCAAGTATCAGAAATATAAACAAGTGAAGGATTTGATAATAAATCTAGCCCTGCAGCTAAACGTGTAATCTAGGAAGTAAAAGAAATAGTGCACTTTCTCAAGGAAGGGACAGTTCTCCAATAATTTAACATCATTTTTACAGGTGACGCTTTCCTCTTTTTAATCATGATATATAATAAATGTTGCTCATCTTGTTTAATAGTATTTAACTCCTCTCTAGGAGCCATTTAAGCATAAATCTCAGTGTGGGATGATGAACTTCTTCAGTAGTATATTTTTATTTTCTTTCAGGTTTCCTTGCAGTGATACTCTCCCAAAAATCATCTTTATCAAAGTCTTGGAGAGTTTCAGAAATATTGACTACACACTGATTATTGAATCCCAATGCTAAACTAAAAGTTTTCCATGAGAGGGTGAAAGGTTTATTAAACATTCTAAAATTAACCTCATCATCATCAAAGTCTAGGGTGCTAATAAATTCTATAGTGAGTTACTTGCTACCCTGCTCATTAATTTGCCATGAATTTTTCCATCCAACATTTCTAAAAATAAGCTCAAACTCGGAATCCATTCCGGTTTCATGGAGCAAAGTGGCATCAAAAATTGGAGTATGCGTAAATTCCTTATTTTTAACCACATTTAAAATTTCTCTCTAGGGTCTAGTTGATAATGAAATTTGAGTTATGCTTGTGAGTTCATACCTCTCTTCCAGTTGGGAAGAGGATGACGGGTTGTCATAAGTGAAGGGTGACGGAGGATCGATATTCATGTCGGAGCCAATGAACAATAGCACTTGTCATGATGATTGACTTCTTGTTGTGTGGCGTGAGAAGGCTCTTCCAAGGGATCGAATGGCACCTTTCATTCTATTGCTCATCTTGCCTGAAAATTGAAGAACATGAAGAACACAGCAAGAACGAACAAGAACACAAGAACAAAACAAGAACAAGCAAAAACAAGTGGAGAGAAGGAATCCAAGTGGTGATCTCTCTTCTAGGTCTCCTTGCTAATCTTCTTCTCTGCGTGCTCCCCCTTCAGGACATTTCCTCGAGCACGTGGCGAGTGCCGGCGATGCCACCTTGGGACGCCAGTTTGGGCATAATCAAAGCAAAATTGGACCCTGACACCTAAAGGAAAAATCTTCACCTCTCATATCTCTACAGACATCACTCAAGTGTCCTAGCCAATAGATGAATATATTAGGAGATAATTAAACCCAAAGTTGGTGCTGTCATTATCTTAATTGTGATTAAGAAAGGATGTCGAAACCTTGTCAAACTGAGCCAGATCAAACCCAACTTTTGATATGCTCTTCCTAAATCAATTACCTATAACTTATATTTTTGATCCAACTTGGGATGCTTATGAAATATTGGAGAACGTGGCACGTCAAAGTGATCGGCATAGTTTCTTTCCCAGACTTAGAATATTTTCTGTGCTGAAATTTCCGGGTTTCTCTCTGTCTTGATCTCACATTCTAAGGTACTTAGAAGCTGAATCAAGACTTGGTCCAAAAATAACATTTTTCCTACTCCAAAATATCTATAACTTTTATTAAAGGTCAAACTCTATATCTTGCATGTAAATTATATTTTCACTTCGGTCAAAGTAATGGCTTAAAGAGGGTCAAATTGGGGTCTCGGCCCGATCGAGATATTTTTCCAACATGAGCACTTCACAACTTTTGTTGTAAAGTTCAACTAGAGTTGTTTGGGCAAGATTGCAAGATTTGGTTGAACTCACATATTCACATTCAATTACCAAAGTAATTAAAGCATGGTAGAATTTGTCATCTCCTATGACTTGTTGATTCCCAACTTTCCGAAACTTCTCCAATAACCAAGTGGATAGAGATGAATGTGAGTTAGTGATCATGATCATTACTTAAAATATCTTGATTAAGTTCACACTCGCTGGTTAGCTCATGACTAACACCTGGGGTGTTAGAGCCCTCCCCCTTAAAAGAATCTCGTCCCGAGATTCGGAACGAAAGAGCTTTCAAGGATAGAGAAGCATGTTACCCGTTTTCCAAAGCGGTGCTATTGCTAGACTACTTAAAATCCCATAGCACCAATAGGTATGGATGATCATCTTGTGGTTCATGATAGAATGAGAATGATAAAGGTTGGTTCAGTTGTCACCCCGATGGATCATGCCCTTCCATTTACCTTGATGTAAACACATGGGAGACCATTAAGGATTGAACAACCTTCTGATTCTTATTGTCCTCATAGTAGTTGATTTTTGTTTGCAGAATTTCCTTAATTGACTTCCATGAAGCACTGTTACTTTGAGAGAAATTCCAAGATAACACAGTCATTTTGAGAGAAATCATAGATAACCTTGTCTCCCACTAACCACCTTCAATATGCGGGATATGGTTTGGAGCATAACTTGAAATTTTTAGCACATTTGTTTTTCTAGTGGATATAGTATGTACCACCTTTCATAAGAAACGAGACCATATATGAGGTAAACATTCGCTGAGGCCTAGAGAAATTGATTAACCAATAGACAATGTCTATCTCGGTCACTGATGTCAATTGCTGAAATCTCAACTGATGGAAATCTATATAATGTTCCATGTGTGCAGTCCTCTTTCTCTGATGATCATGTCGTATGATTTGAGTCTGTTGAGTGAGGGATGAAGGTGCCAGTTGACTCTGTTGGATCAGTGCCTTTGATGGTCAAGATATAAGTGTATCTTCATATTCAAGCGGTACATTCATCTAGACTGAATCTGATGCAACCTTTGGGTAAAACACCAAATTAGAGAAATAGTGCTCTACCAAGCACATTGAATATGGTTTCCTTTCTAGTGCGGACACACAACAAAACTGGATTGACTTGCTTTGCCACAAAAATAGCCTTTTTGAACTACTTTCGATATTGAGTCTTCCTTTCTAAGGTCAATCAACATCCCTAATATAACCTGAAACCTTATTTCATGACATTGTCCTTATATCTTCATATTGTGACTCCATTGGTTGATTGTTTGGAACACTTTGATAGTTACGAAAGTCATTGAGATAAGAGGCCGGTCTTGCACAAGTGATACATTGTTTTGTGTGGAAAACGTTCCCCAAGTGCAAACCCAAAACTACCAACCCGAAACGGCACGAATTCCGGCTTCCATTTTCATGGTACCATAGGAAGAAACGAGGTTCTTTCTAGACATATGATTATACCAGAATCAAACTAGTTAGCATCCCACAACTTGGCAGCAAACAAACACAATACTTCATAATGGAGAATGATAGTGGCCAAACAAAAATATTTCAGATTCTACTCCTCTCGGTAATCAGTACATATCTCCCAAACTACAGCTTTAATATATATGAAATTTTATAGGCATGTAGATTCATAAGTGGACTAACTTCTGACCAAATTTTGGCTCAAATGGACACCATCTAACCGGTTAAACAATTCATATACTAAAACTTCTCTGTTCTGAAATTGCAGCAGCACATACTAGCAAACCTTTCCCAAATTTAAAGTTTTACTCCATCAAATCTCAAACCGATTGGATAGATCGAAGCACCCAAAGAGAGGAATCACTCACAAAATTTGAGACAATTCTAACATCATTTGTGCCACCATACATTAACTGGAAGGCATCTAACTTAGCATTAGAAAATCTGAACACATTTTTTTCCGTCCTATTTAGTTGCTTCTACCAGCAGGGGCTTGGGAATATTGAAATTCCATAAACTTGTAAGCAAACAGTTGAATAGTAAAACTCCACCACCAAAGCTTCATCACTTTTAGATATTACCAAGCCTTACTTGAACATTGCTTACGAGGAATGAAGGATATCAATATCGGGAATAGGTACCAAACAGACTCCTTATCAAGACCTAACTTCATGATTGTGTTGTCTTCAACTGATCAATTTAGCTAATAATGCATCTTGTACTACTGATTATCCAAGATAGAATTGGTTTCATTACAGTAGAACTTGGAGGTGAGGGTATGCCAACATTGTTAGCAAAGTTGCTAACTTTTTACTTAACATTGTTCTGCAAAACACAACCTTTGTAGGCATATTGAATCCTCATTTGCATTGTTGAGAGATACTTGGTTGTCAGAGGAGGCAACACACCATTGATAGAAATCCATGCAACCATTTCATGCATCCATAGAGGAACCTATCTCATCGTGCAGAACATGATAATGGGTTATTCTTGTTTCTTCTAGGATTTGAACATCAAGCATACTTTTTTTTATGAGAACTAATCAATTGTTTCTCAATGCTAAAAGCTCCAAAGATTCGGCTTTTGCAACTATGCTAGCGGTTAAAATATGTACACATATCCTCAGCTTTAACAAAAATGAGTCACATCCGAGGGAATTGAGCTTGACTGTATGATCACCATGCAGGCATGCATTGACTTGGACAGGAGTTCTAAACCTTGGATGCCTTATTACAAAACATAACCTCTCTATAATTAATGTTCAACTGATAACTTATCAAATTCTAAGTGTTGTCTGCTCATAGGATTCAACTGTGGTGCTATATGTTGCTTGATTATCTCAGAAGATTACTTCGAATCCTTGGTCCACCATTTCATACAGTCAGTCATATTGTGATATAAAAAACTTGTTCCTCAGAACTTATCCTTTTCTGTAGCTTCAGATTAAAGTCCTACTCTAATTGATTCAAAACAAGCATCTTCTGATGAAACATTATGAGATAGATTTGGACACACATGTGAAGATAGATGGATTATGACCAGCAACTGTTGGCATTTCTTAGCATCACTACTAAAGATAGACTATAAGTCCATCCTTAATAATAATACTAGAAACGTAAGTTGACATTCCCAACCACCATTACTTCAGAAAGGTAACCCTTGGCCCTTAATGGCGCCGGCCAAGGTAATGCAGTCTGGTAATAGCAGTTAGAAGTGCCGGATTGGCCTTCCTAACCGTCATTACTTACGATATGCAAAACTGTGACACGGCGTCGTAGGGTGCACAAGAATTACAATCCTTAAGTAATGGTACTTAGGTACACCAATCGATAGCTCAGTAAGAAATAAGATTACTCTGCAAGTGCACAGAACTATCATTGTAGCATTTCAACCCTGAGTATTCAAGGGTGTCGTATTTATAATTTCCCGTAGGAGGGAAATATGCATCAAGCGTGGTGTAAACATGATCACTTATTGAGTGCAATGGTAGGCATAGAGTAAATAGGAATAAGACATGATTTCAAAATAGTGGACACACATCTGGGTCAACCTCAAGGATAAAAAGGGAAAATAAAGAACAAAAGAATATAACTAACTGAGCAGGCATTGGTCATATACAATTATGCAAAGAACTGCTAGCAACACATCTAATTAGTAAGTCTAGTATCAGGACTAAGTCTGGGGTGATAGGGCGATCCCCGCAGCTGGTCTACCAGCCGATAGAGACTTCATGAACTCCTACTTCAATATTCGAACGTGGGGGAGTGCTAGGGATGGACAGGGCTGTCACCACCTGCCCACCTACCCCTCTGCCCATGGGATACCGATATATTCGCCGATCTCCGCATACCTGAGCACCATGCTCACGTATTTGGAAACAACTCCTAACCTCTGCGGACCCCAACCCTTCGGATTGACTGGCTAGGTTAAGAGCAACCAAGAAGGCACGACGAACCATCACCTCATTCCTAGTTCTTCCTCTATTCGTACTAATTCGATGAACAATGAAGAACGACGATGAACAAGTCAAGAACATGACACATAAACTATATTCTAGTCCATATATTATGCTCATAACAAGATCATAACTTTGCTCTAGTTCATATGCATGATCATATAAATATGATAAGAACTTGCTCATGGAAGAAGATCGAATTGTATTCATACCAAGATGATCCTTTTCTTCCAAGGAGACAAGCTCTCCTTGATAGCTCTTGCCTTGCTCACAAACTACTAGTACTACTCTAAAGATACAAATGAGAGGTGTGAGGTAGATGACTCCAAAATGATGTGTGTGTTGAATGAAAGAGCACCATCTATTTATAGTTGAACTAGGACGGTTTGGCGTCTCTAAACTTGGAAGGAGGTGAAACCGCCCTTGGAAAACCGCCTAGAGCACCGCCACCGAAGACTGGGCCCGGGGGGCCCCACCAGGGGGGCAGCCGGTCCAAGGGGTGGTCGCACCCCTGGCTGGGCCCGCTGGCCACCGCCTTCTGGTGGTCGGTTGCTATCTGGGCCTGGGCCTCTCCCGTAGTTACGGATGGATCCAATTCAGCTTTTTGAGGTGGGCTTTCTTTTTTTCTTGGTTTGCACATTTGCGGAATACGTCGTTTGCTTTTGCGCTTTTTCCATGATGTTGTGCATTTCCACTTGTTACACCATTAAACCTGCAAAACATGAATACTAGGGGTACAAGTGGAACTTGTTAGTAGTAAAGGCATATGTGCTAGAATATGTTTGTCTTTCTTCTTTTTAGTCTAAATTGGCGGCATAAAAGTGATCCATAAGGACCGCCAACAAGACCCCCAAGCTTAACCTTTGCTCGTCCCGAGCAAATCGCTAAGTATAGTTGTTGATCAGGAGTTGCTACGATGCTGATATAATTCATAAGTGCCATACCTATAACAAAGTATTCGTTCGTAATTTAAATAGGTTGGCATTCTATCCACTCTTTACCTTGATTTCTCATGGGGCCTATAGTTTCTCCAATTTCTTGGGCGGTTGCAAGACAGAATGGTTATAACAGATTCACCAATCATTCATTCTTTGATAGACCTTTTATCCGGAGGTTTTTATGAATTTTTGTAAAATAAAACAAGTTCCTCAAATGATTCTCTTAATCGCTCAATGTGTATGATTACCTCACCAAAGGCATTGTAGTGTTGCCTTTAAATCCTACCACTAAGGCTGAGAGTGGAGTTTTTAGGTAGGTATGTGGGCATACTTACATCACCTGTATTGTTGAGTCAAAGACCGGACCATAAGGAGATACAAGTCATACACTTTGATTGAGATGTGCAAGTGTGTGGAATATAAGTATGGTGGAAACCTAACTCTAATTTTTTTTGGCACTCCATGCATCATGACTCTCTTTTATTGGATGGAACAAAGTCTTTTGGAGAGATATGGGCTATAGAAAGATCATCCTCTTTTTTTTGAACGGATATTTGGATTTTCTTTCCCGTTTGTTTTCACATGCCCCTTGGCTTTCTTTTTTCTTTTTTTCTTCTTCTTTTTTCTTTTACATAGCGCATATCTTTTTATTGAAGTATGGAAACTTATGGATGGAGAGATGTCATGATGGCGAACGCAAAGAGTGAAAATTTTGTATGAAGAATGCGCGACTCTCATAGTGAGGGTCGGTCATTTTTATTTGGTAAAAACAGAGGGCGCAACTCTCAGGGTAAGAGTTGGCGTTTTTTTTATGGAAGGGTGCATGTTGTGCGCAACTCTCAGGGTGAGAGTCGGCTTTATTTGGTGGGTGTACGTGAATCTCAATCATGGGTGCATGACTATAATCTCACTAGGTCTCAGCCTTTTGACTCGACTCAAAGTTCCGCAAGCAGCATATGACTAAGGTTTTGCAAAAGTAGAGCATGTCATATGGTCTTAGTAGGTATTTCATAATCATTGGGAAACTTTTGATTTTTGAAAAAGAAAACTCCGGATGCCAAGTTTCTCTTAGAACAAAGTCATAGCAAAGTCTATTTGTACCATCTCATATCTTGCAACAACTTAGAAAAGGATCTTGCAATTGCAACCCACAAGATTTCAAGTTCTCAGAATGAGACATTTTTAGCCAACAAACTTAAATCTTGAGGAATACAAAGTTATAACTTAGACACAAATGAAGTATAGACAGGGCAACTATTCATCATTTCAACAGAAGAGAAACTAACATATATTAGCACATATCGGAGTGGAATATTTTATTTTATTTATTTATTTATTTATTTGATAAGGAAATAAAATTGTAGAATTTAAAAATTCGAGAAATAAAGTGCAAGAAATTTAAAGATACATGTTACCTCTGTGGTGTTTCCTCCCCCAAGCTAGTTCAAGGCCTAGGTCCCGGGAACTGTCCCATAGACCGAAGGTAGGCCATATGTGCCTCGTGCCGCCGCCGGTTTGCATCTTCGAGGTCCACGAAGTGCTGCTGGTACTGCTCATGCCATTAAGTGGCAGTCTGGATGTGAGCGTTGAGTGTACCTTGGATCTGCCTGTTTTGCAGATCTAGTCCTCCCATGCGTGTGTTGAGAATCTCTAGTGTGACCGGCTGTAGGTGAAGTGAAGGTGACATGCCTTCAGAATCTGAGGAGTGCACATGCTCGTGCTGCCTTGATCCTCCTGCCTTATGTGAGTGCTGCCGCCCTGACCCTCTAGCCCCGTGAGGGTGAGGAATGTGTCCCATACCATATCCATACCCAGGGGTGAGCCCGGGTGTAGACATGACAGGGGACCATCCCATCCCTGGTGTCATGGTGGGCATGGCCGGTGGTGTAGGCTGTACGGATGGTGAAGACTCCTCCTGTACTCCTCTCCTTCGTGATCTCCTGTGGGAAACAGAACTCCTGTGTGCTTCTTCCTTCTTAACAAGGTCGAAGGTGAGAGATGGGGATTTATATAAAGCGAGATCCGGGTTAGGTAACGGTACCTCGTTTATATATCCCGGAAAATAAAATACCAAATTCTGTCCCGATTCGTCACGTTTTAGAGTGTGGGCTTGTACGAAATAGAACTCATTGAGCATAATACGAGGAGTGGAGAGATAAACAATAGTATTAGCACCATGAGGATCAATACTAGTGGCAAGACGAGTGACAAGTGAAGTGCACATGATAGGTGTAGAAGTTTTGAAAGAATTCAACCAGTGCTTAACAATATCATAGACAGGAGCGACTTTAATCTATTTAAGCACCGGCATAAAGCAACTTCAACTCAATATCATAAGCATGATGCGTGTTCTCTCTAGGAAAGAAAGAAATAGCAATCCACTTAAGCATAAACCTCAAAGTAGGATGATGGATGTTGTTGATATTAGGTTGGAATTTTCCAGTCATATTTTGTCCGGTTATCAAGTGCCAAAAGGTATGACGATGATAACCTGAGAGAGAAAAACCCAAGTCAATAGAGCATCGCTCATGAAAGCCTAAGTGGTTAGCAAAATCCTTCCAATAAAGACTATGCTCTTTCCCAAAGCAGCGGAAAGTAATAACATAATCAACAATTTGTAGAGTGCCCAAGATTTGGATGGTCAAAAGACGAGATCCAAGTTCGTGCATAGGGGCAACTCGGCTCCAACCAACATTTTTGAAAATGGTATTAAATTCGACGTCCACACCTATCTGCTGGAGAAAGTGTGGGTCGAAGGCTGGTGTATGCAGGAATTCGTGTTCCTTGAGGAGGTTGTATGCTTGCATCTCCCGCTCGCTCTCCAACTCGATGAAGGGGGAGTCAGCCTCGTCGATGGCGTGGCCTCTTGGCACCTTCATGCAGCGGTCTCTCCTCACTTGCGAGGAGGCCTTGGCTAGACTCCCCACGAGAGCGATGGCCTTTCCGGAACATGCCGGAAATCCGACCTCCGATCCCACTCATGGTGAGTGAGCTTAGCACGAGAACTTATTTTGTGGAAGAGGTTTTTTGCAGGAATTTTCTTGCACTTGATTTTTGTGGAAAGAACTTGGAGAGTGATGGAGCAAAGGAGTGATGGAGGGAGTGTAAAGTGTGAGTGTGAGAGGGGTGAGAAGCTCCACCCGAACTCTCTGGTATTTATAGGCTTGATCGCAGGCAGGGGAGTGTTGCTTGCAATGGCTAGTAGCCGTTGGCAAAAGGCCGCACTACAGAGCCGTTGGGCAGGGGGCGGTCGCCCCTGGGACCGGCCGGTCCCCTGGTGGGGCCGGTTCTGTCCCGTCTTCTTGCAGTCCTTCTAACGGATACCCCCACGATGTAGCCGGTTACGGTTGACTCCCATTCGGAACCTTACTCCAGATTTTGATTTTCCACAAATTTATTTCAAACTTTTTGGTTTTCAAAAATTAATTAAAAATAAGATTTAGATATAGCAAAATTTAAACTTCCTAAGAATGATTTTTATAGAATTTTTGGAGAAGATTTTATTTTGGACTAAAAATAGAGTTTTATAAAACTAGAAAGAGGGGAACTCTTTTTGAATGTAAGAAAGTATATATATTATATAAATACGTTTATATTATTATTATATTTTTTTTCAAAAGGATGAGATACAATACCTGAGTGGGGGCGCCTCCCCCAAGCTTGAATGATGGTGTGGGCCCCTTCAGATAATTATTATTTATATATTTTTATATTTATTTATTTTTAGATAACTGCCGATGTCCTTCGACAAGGGCTCAACATTTACAGTCTGTTGGCAAGAATCTTCTTCTTTTATTGCTCTGCAGCTGCATGAACAAACTCGGGAGAAGCCTCGAGTTGCCCCGGGATTTTTCCCATATTGTTGACAGGGATAGAAGCAGCTATTTGATCTATTTGGGTTTCTATCATTTTGTTGAAACTTGCTTGATTTTGAACAGAAGAAGACAGAGTTTCAAGCTTTGCATTTATATTTTCAAACATTTTATCGTTGAAAGACAGCTTTTTGGTCAGATTCTCATTGATCTTAGCTTGTCCTAGCACGAGGTCTTTTTAGGAAGGTTGGTTTGAATTGTAATTTGAATTAAAATTATTACCTTGCGGGCGGTGTTGGTTGTTCCACCCGTTATTACCTTGCTGAGGTTGGCGAAACCCATTATTGACGTATGAAGCTTCTTCTTGGGTTTCGGGGCAGTTGTTCCCCGAGTGGCCAACGTTCCCACAGACTTCACACGTCATGTGTGAGTCCATGGCCTAGACGGTACTCATGATAGGATTGGTGGCACGATCGTCCAGCTTCTACATAAACAAGTCTATTTTTGCGGCAAGCAAGTCCGTCTCCTTCACGGTATGCGTGCCTTTTTGTGTTTTTCTTCCTTCTCCCCAACTCTGGTTGGCCACCATCTTCTCAATAAGTGCAGTTGCGTCCGCTATGGTGAGGGAGAGGAATGCACCTCCAGCTGCGGCGTCTACGTGCCCTTTTGACATGGCTGTGAGGGCTTCATAGAAGTTTTGGAGCACGAGCCAATCTTCCATTCCATGATGAGGACAGGTTCGGAAGTATTCCTGAAGCCTTTCCCAAGCTTCGGGGATGGACTCTAGCGAAGATTGCTGGAAATTTGAAGTTCCCCTTAGAGCCCTGTCTTGCCCATGGGGAAGAACTTGGCGAGGAACGCCGCGGAACATTTGTCCCACGTGTTAACAGCTTCCTTTGGTAGAACCATTGCTTCGCTTTCCCCGTGAGGGAGAAAGGAAACAAGCGGAGTCTGATGCTGTCCTGTGCGACGTTCTTGATGACAATGGTGTTGCACAGCTCAAGGAAGCGTTGAAGGTGAGCATTTGCGTCCTCACTTTCCAAGCCACAGAACTGGCTTGCCTGCACCATCGAGATAAGGCCCGTATGGATCTCGAAATTTCCATCTCCAACATTGACAGCGGGCCCAACGGGCACGTTGGCAACAACGGGAGTGGAGTAGTCACGGAGTGTCTTGGCCATAGCGGTAGTGGCGGATGATGCAAGAGTGACCGGTTTGTCTGCCGATGGGGTAGCAGAGGAAGAAGCGGTACGAGACCTTTTCTTCCTTAGGAGTGCCTCCGGATTACTGGTGAAATTGTTCGGCAGAGCAAAACCGCTCATACACTATCCTGTTTTCATTCCAATAAAAAGAGGAAGAAAACAGCGAAGTTAGCCAGTTTAAACTACGTCTACCAATGCTTTATTATGCAATCGATGTTTATGCCAGCTTAGATGTTTTTGCCCTCCACGGCAACGGCGCCAGATATGTTTGTTGGCGTTTCTTAGCATCACTACTAAAGACAGACTATAAGTCTGTCCTTAATAATAATACTAGAAACATAAGTTGACATTCCCAACCATCCTTACTTCAGAAAGGTAACCCTTGGCCCTTAATGGCGCCGGCCAAGGTAATGCAGTCGAGTAATAGCAGTTAGAAGTGTCGGATTGGTCTTCCTAACCGTCATTACTTACGACATGCGAAACTGTGACACGGCACCATAGGGTGCACAAGAATTACAATCCTTAAGTAATGGTACTTAGGTACACCAATCGATAGCTCAGTAAGAAATAAGATTACTCTGCAAGCGCACAGAACTATCATTGTAGCATTTCAACCCGTGAGTATTCAAGGGTGTCGTATTTATAATTTCCCGTAGGAGGGCAATATGCATCAAGCGTGGTGTAAACATGATCACTTATTGAGTGCAATGGTAGGCATAGAGTAAACAGGAATAAGACATGATTTCAAAATAGTGGACACACATCTGGGTCAACCTCAAGGATAAAAAGGGAAAATAAAGAACAAAAGAATATATCATATATGATTATGCAACGAACTGCTAGCAACACATCTAATTAGTAAGTCTAGTATCAGGACTAAGTCTGGGGTGATAGGGAGATCCCCGCACCTGGTCTGCCAGCCGATAGAGACTTTACGAACTCCTACTTCAATATCCGAACGTGGGGGAGTGCTAGGGATGGACAGGGCTGTCACCACCTGCCTACCAACCCCTCTGCCCGTGGGATACCGACATATTCGCCGATCTCCGCATTCCTGAGCACCATGCACACGTATTTGGAAACAACTCCTAACCTCCACGGACCCCAACCCTTCGGATTGACAGGCTAGGTTAAGAGCAACCAAGAAGGCACGACGAACCATCACCTCATTCCTAGTTCTTCCTCCATTCATACTAATTCGATGAACAATGAAGAACGATGATGAACAAGTCAAGAACATGACACATAATCTATATTCTAGTCCATATATTATGCTCATAACAAGATCATAACTTTGCTCTAGTTCATATGCATGATCATATAAATATGATAAGAACTTCCTCATGGAAGAAGACCGAATTGTATTCATACCAAGATGATCCTTTTCTTCCAAGGAAACAAGCTCTCCTTGATAGCTCTTGCCTTTCTCACAAACTACTAGTACTACTCTAAAGATATAAATGAGAGGTGTGAGGTAGATGACTCCAAAATGATGTGTGTGTTGAATGAAAGAGCACCATCTATTTATAGTTGAACTAGGACGGTTTGGCGTCTCTAAACTTGGAAGGATGTGAAATCGCCCTTGGGAAACCGCCTAGAGCACCGCCACCGAAGACTGGGCCCGGGAGGCCCCACCAGGGGCGCAGCCGGTCCTAGGGGTGGTCGCACCCCTGGCTAGGCCCGCTGGCCACCGCCTTCTGGTGGTCGGTTGCTATCTGGGCCTGGGCCTCTCTCGTGGTTACGGATGGATCCAATTCAACTTTTTGAGGTGGGCTTTCTTATTTTCTTGGTTTGCGCATTTGCGGAATACGTCGTTTGCTTTTGCGCTTTTTCCATGATGTTGTGCATTTCCACTTGTTACACCATTAAACCTGCAAAACATGAATACTAGGGGTACAAGTGGAACTTGTTAGTAGTAAAGGCATATGTGCTAGAATATGTTTGTCTTTCTTCTTTTTAGTCTAAATTGGCAGCATAAAAGTGATCCATAAGGACCGCCAACAGCAACCTCAATACCAACGCATACCAAGAAGCACCCCTTGTGTGGGCCCCCACAACGAGGCTCTCGGTTTCATCATGGCATTGTCAATCGCTTGTCATAACACCCTTATTAAACACACCACCAATGAGATATTTCACGCGGCCGTGATAAATTACGCCAATTCCACGAAAGAGAACACATCGGTGTAGTTCTATAATGTATTACGACCAGAGACCTTGATACCAACGCGTGCCGGGCAACACCATGTGGCTGCAGTCCACAGGATGTACTCAGTTTCGTCGCGGCATCATTGGTCGTGGATCATAACAACATTAGCAAACATACAACCAATGTGAAAATCCCTGTGGCGAAATATAGATTGTGCAACGACAATGTTACACAAAGGGAAAGTCAACAATCAAGGATGTTTACAAGGTTAAAAGAAAACAAGAGCATGATTTGATGATGAAGACATGAGTTAGAATTGCAGATCGGTTGCCAAGTTAACATGGCATGAGACTTTGCTTCAGTCCCAAGCAGTTTTCATGTGTCCACCAATGAGATTAGCAGATCAATGGTTAATGCGAGATTCGAACAAAGATTAGCTGCCAAAGATAATAGGCTAATAGACTTGTAGCTTTGTTCTAAGGGTTTTCATATGCTCACCAAAGGAATTTTTGAGATAACAATTTGCATGAGATTGATCATGAAGAGAAATCAAGTCATAAGATCAAGATGGATAAGCATGTTGAGACATGAGAGAACCGAGGCATACAACAGATACATGGGATCGAGCGAGAATATACCTCATAGACTAAGTTGGATAAGCAACATGATTCCAAAAAAAATACAACAATCAGGTGAAAGAAGATATCAATTTGCATGAGATGGTTTTTTTCAGTAGGCAAACAAGGATAACCGCAAGAAATAAATTAATAATGACATGGCCCCAGATAACTATATGGCACAAGAGAGACATGGATGGCTTGCAGAGAACAAACGCCATGACGTTCTTGCATTACTTCCACCTACATCTTGTGCAGAAAAAGATTCTAGAGATATGGTGACGATCACAGGAACTAAGGAATAGAATGGAATAAGCCTTTCATATTTTCACGAGTTAGTAAAACAATAAAATTAAGGAACGGATCCGGTATATCATTCTGAGTTTGAATTGATAAAGCAACGATATGATTCACATTGGAATGATCACCAGAGCCAGGGAATGAGAGATCATCCTGCAAGATAGCTTCCAAAATAAGCAGGAGAGAGGTCAACATAGGTTTGGGGCAAGGATTTGCTAAACAACACAAAGACAACCAAAGGCATGGATAAACATTGGATAAAATTTTTAGCTGGTCTAACAGATCATAAAAACAGGTTCACTTGGAGGCCCATGAAACTATAAAGATTCGGTGTTCTTTCAAAAGAAAAGAGGCAACGACTCGTGTTCACCAAGAACAAGAGGCTAAACCTCTATGGTGCTCTCTAGATATTAAGGCAAGAAATACATAGAACACAACCTAACAAGGTTAGTTAACAACCTAGAACATGGTATTACTTTTAGTTCATAGGACAAGGATACTTTAAATCAAGTTATTATTATTGAACAAAGATGAGGAAAGCATATTAATGCACAAGCAACTTTCATGATGCAACATACATGATGCATGCTCGTCCTATACATCCTCACAATATTTGCCAGATTATAATGGCACGTACGTTCTATTTCGGTGGCATATCGTCGCTCTCATATACGTAACTAAATCGTGCTACACGTAGTTAGCGTACCAGCAGAAGATTTCATTTCAACCCAATCCCACATGTATGCATAACGATAAGAAGCACTTTTTTGCTAGAAATGCTCCCAAGAGCACTTGCGACCCCAAAAAGTAATTACTCCACACAGAGATACTTCCATAGGCACATATGGACACATGTACCTACTTCAGTATTAATAATATGCACTCCCCTTAGATCGACGGTTGTTCGATCATGCTCTCACATCTCACCTTACCTCATCCAAAGTGGCACATTTGGCCCATCTTCACCTTACCAGGGCGTCGATTAAAAAAAATGAAACAAAGGCAAGTCGTCTCAACGACAAGAAGCACTCACAAAACATGATGCAATTTCCCCAAGTTAGTACTTTATTAAGCCACCTATAGTCCTATATTAGGGCTACACTAAGTATGATCGTTGGCACACTTAACTTTTCAAACTTACGTTTGAAACTTACTAACTAATAATTGACAATTAGTTTTGAAAATTCAAAACCTTTTATTTTTAAATATACAAATATGAACAGTGTATATTGAACCTTGCTCTGGTACTAGCTGTGACAGAACCGACCAATTTATAAAAGCACAAGTACGGCGATAGCCGTCGAAACAGCAAAATCAACCACACTTGAGCCCATATAAACCCGGTAGTCCGTGAAATCTCGAAGGATTTCAAACCAAATGGTAACACAACCAAGATCGTACATGGTTCAACAACATCTATTCATATTACATAGATTCACAAATACGGAGTTCGCACCAGAGTTCTTACAAGAATTCAAACTCAGATTTGCGGAAGCCAAATAGTTTTGAATCTATATTTACTCACACCTACTTATGTAATTACAGTGCCAAGAGCGGATCATTCTTAAACAAGATAAGTAGAATACATATATCAGCTGCCCAAGCTTCATCTAATATCCACAATTAGGTAGAGGCAACTCTTGCCTCAGCCACAGAAGATACCCCACCTGCAATAATTTGGGATAAACCCTGAGTACACAATTGTACTCTACCAAATAAAAAGACTCTCAAGGATTATGCCAGGCTATTTGAGTGGAGTTGGCTTAACTCATTTTGCATAAAAAGCCATTTTTAGTTTAACTCCATGTTTTAATACCAGCAACTGCTTTTAGTAATATTAAATTCCTTAATTCTACATTAGCACCTGCACTAAGGCAAACACTTGATTATCTCTAAACAAGCAGTATAATAACCATAGCAGTTTTGGCATTTCTTTCTTTCGTAACCATGTTCATGTTCAGATTAATCCATTTCTACCATGAGGGAAGATCAGTCAAGTTTCTCACTATCCAGGAGAGATGGCGATTCGAATCGATTACAATCCAGCTGGTGTCAAATGCCAATCACAAACCAAGATAGACCTGCACGGGGTCCCTCAGGTCACCCTTGGTACTATTTGGATTCCTCCATGGGAATGGGGGAGCCATATACTAGGGGACTGACTAGTGGCCAGGACGATCAGGCTCCAACCTGCCCATGGTTCGATCTAGCTCCCAAAACCCTACACGGTCCAGCATATAAACCCAGGTAACCAGTTCCCGGCCCAAATAGAGCTACTCGGCTTCGCGGTCGGAACGACTTATCCGGCCAGCTAAGTGATGGCGTCTTTCAATCTCGACTAAACTCCAACAGGGGTACATCCCTAATTCACATGGCGGTGATTGGCACACAACCAAGACCTCCATGTCTTGTTGTATCCAAGTCATCATTCCGCCCAAACTCATTTCCTCCCTCAGCTCACATGGTTATTTCACGATAGCAAATATAACCAACTGTGCTTCTTACTTTCTTATTTTGGTGACGGGGATCACCATATCTACCGGATCTAAGCCAGGCTAAGCAGAAGATACGATCCTGAACCTATTTAGGTGAAGGATATATAATTGTCCAATATAATGCAGCTATGTTTTCCAAACAATTCCTACACTTAATGCAACAATCACTATACTCAAGTCATTTCATTTAAAAAATGTAGGAAATAAGAATGCACCGGGGCTTGCCTGGGATTCAACACTAGGTTAGTGTTTGTCAGCGGACACTCGCTTCTCCCACCATGGCACTTGCTTAGTCCTTCCATCTTTGGGATAAGTTCACCGATACACAGTCTTGTGGATCGGACCCATCATCATACTCTTCATACGCTAAATCTAGCGTACCTAAATGAGATGCAAGATGCATGTATGAATATAAGGAATGACAATAAGAGATGCATCACATAAAATTAATCAAGACAAGTCCAAAGTTATCCAATACATAGCCACCTAAAGGTTATCTAACCTAATTCACTCAAACATGACATATGTACCTAGCTAGTAGCTCAAACATGATACATAATACAGTACACTCAAGCTACTATAGACATCTATCAATCAAGACTAAATAAACATAATTATCCAATCAAGAGTAAGCTACATAGTACTCAATTCTGCCCCTGCAGTTTCTAGACAGCAGCATAGTTGTCATAGGTTTCCATCACACCAGAAGCTATACTCATCCAAAAGACATGATACTAGATTCTCTGAAAGGACATTGAAATTATCTAAAACTCTTTTATAATCATCTTGAGATGATTCCATGCTTATTAAAGTCAAACAATGCAAGGAAGGCATTTCTGTCCAAACTTGGACAGATTCAGACCTTTTAATTCAAATAGCTATAACTGGAGATATAGACATCCAACATAGGTGAAACTATACTTTTTAGAAACTATAAGAAATTGCCAACAATTGCCCTTTTATCATCAATGGGTGATTCAAAGGTTAACAAGGTCAAACAAGAACAAGTACGTAGCTCTGTCCAGATTTGGACAGATTCCCACACTGAACTTTAAACAACTATAACTAGACATCTAGACCACCAACAAGTGTGAACATAGACTCTATCAAAAGCCAAGATAAATATCTACAACTTTGTTAATAAGCTCAAGAACTTATTTTAAAGTTAATCATGTCAAATAGCATAAAGAATGCACCTCTGTCCAGGTTTGGACAGAATCTGTGATTCCACTTTGGACCACTATAAATTTAGTTCTAGACCTCTAAAAATATTGATCCAAGACATAATAGAAAGTATATGAAAAGTACTACAACTATTGTTTTATCACCAAGGTATGGTTCTACACTTAAATGAACCAAACAGTTCAAACATTCAGATCTGTCAAGATTATAATCCAAAACAGACAGCCAACTTATAAATTCTAAAACTCGCAAAGCATAAAACCTAAAATCATGAAACTTGAACATCAGATATATTATAAAGTTCCCTACAACTCGATTATCATCAATCCATGATTCAAAACTTAACTAGGCCAAACAATACAAAGTTTTAGACCTACACAGCATAGTAGCAAAGCAATATAGGGGTTTTTGTCATTTTTATAGCTATTAAACTATCCATCCTAAATTCCTGAAATTTTAACCAGAGCTCAAACATCATACATGCGGTCTATGAATAAGTTTTCATGCCATTTGGAGGGCTACCACACCAGATATGAAAATAACAAGCAAACAGGCTCCATTTTTCTTATTAAACCAGGGCAATGTGAAACTTCAGGAAAACTACAAACAACCTATATGTTTTATGGTTTTATTAGCTCGATCATGTTATTATAAGTCTAACAAAATTGGAATCATTAAATTTGACTCCTAAAACTCCAGATATGGCTAAAAGCAAGTTAAATTGTTTGCTAGACAACTTTTCAAGAAATAATTTTTAGAGCACAAAAACATGAATAACATAGCACTCTTATTAAATCTAGAATGTAAAACAGAGAGAATGAGCAAAACTGGTTTCACTAATTTAGGAGCTCTCAAACCCTAGTTACAAATTTCAGAAAGAATGAGCAAAATCTGCAAATTTGGTCTCCCTTTGATTGGAGTGGGACCCACTTGTCATTCATACACAGAGAGAACAGAGAAGATTCGACCTGTTCTTCTTCGTTAGGACGCAGGGAGCAGGGGCGCCGTCGGGCCTTTGCCGGTCGGTAGCTTCGGCCAGCGAGCTCGGCAGCGGCAGAGAGAGGCCGGTGGCGACCGGCAGCGATAAGCAGGGCCGCGGCCAGCCCTGGTCTGCGCGTAGCCGCGCACGACTTCGGCTCGACTCGCTGCTGCAGGCAGCGACGGAGCTCGACTCCGGCGGCGGCGGTCTCCGGCGTCGCTGCAGAGGCAAGGAAGGACGGCGGGATGGTGGCGCGACATGGGGAAAAATGGTTCTGCAGTTTATTTGGGCGGAGGATGAGCGGAGGGCGGGCATGGCCGGCGGAGGCAGAGCTCTTGCTCTGGTGGCCATGGCGGCGGCGCGAGCAGCAGCCAACAGAGGGCTGGAGAGGCGAGAGAAAGGGCAAGTGAGAGAGGAGAAAGCTCCTCGGAGGCCGGCGTCCACTCTGGAAGGCGCAGAGAAGCAGGGACGCGCGTCAGTGGAGCAGCAGGGGAGGTGGCAATGGAGGGCGGTGCTCTGGACGTGGCAGCTGCGTGCTCTCCCTTTGGGACATTTCCTCGAGCACGTGGCGAGTGCTGGCGATGCCACCTTGGGAAGCAAGTTTGGGCATAATCAAAGCAAAATTGGATCCTGACACCTAAAGGAAAATTCTTCACCTCTCATAGCTCTACAGACATCACTCAAGTGTCCTAGCCAATAGATAAATATATTAGGAGATAATTAAACCCAAAGTTGGTGCTGTCATTAGCTTAATTGTGAGTAAGAAAGGATGTCGAAACCTTGTCAAACTGAGCCGGATCAAACCCAACTTTTGATATGCTCTTCCTAAATCAATTACCTATAACTTATATTTTTGATCCAACTTGGGATGCTTATGAAATATTGGAGAACGTGGCACGTCAAAGTGATCGGCATAGTTTCTTTCCCAGACTTAGAATATTTTCTGTGCTAAAATTTCCGGGTTTCTCTCTGTCTTGATCTCACATTCTAAGGTACTTAGAAGCTGAATCAAGACTTGGTCCAAAAATAACATCTTCCCTACTCCAAAATATCTATAACTTTTATTAAAGGTCAAACTCTATATCTTGCTTGTAAATTATATTTTCACTTCGGTCAAAGTAATGGCTTAAAGAGGGTCAAATTAGGGTCTCGGCCAGATTGAGATATTTTTCCAACATGAACACTTCACAACTTTTGTTGTAAAATTCAACTAGAGTTGTTTGGGCAAGATTGCAAGATTTGGTTGAACTCACATATTCACATTCAATTACCAAAGTAATTAAAGCATGGTAGAATTTATCATCTCCTATGACTTGTTGATTCCCAACTTTCTGAATCTTCTCCAATAACCAAATGGATAGAGATGAATGTGAGTTAGTGATCAAGATCATTACTTAAAATATCTTGATTAAGTCCACACTCGCTGGTTAGCTCGTGACTAACACCTGGGGTGTTACAGGGGGTTTAATACTCCGTTAGTAATAATCACATGGGGCTTAAGCTTTAATCATGCTATGCTTATTTTTAGTTCTTTTTAATAATGCAATTTATGAGAAAGTAAATATGCAAATTTTAATGCAAGAATTAAATTACCAATAACTACCGAGTTACCTCCCGGTGATGGTTCGGGGTTTTTATGTCCGCCGATCCGGACTTCTCCAGTTGAATTATTCTTCATGATTCATCTCCGGTGTCAGAGATGGTGTTGCATCTTGTTCTTCATGACACTTCAACGTTTGGCATTGCTCCAGTCTTGGCTTGAATGCGAATCGCTCCTCTTGCCCATTAATGGTAAATGTGATCTCTCTAGCTCCGTCGTTGATGGTTGCACTTGCAGTGTTTAGGAATGGTCGCCCGAGGATGAGGGGTATCTTCCTCTCTTCCTGCATGTCAAGTACTACAAAATCTATAGGAATAAAAAAGTTGCGGATTTTTACCGGAATATTTTCTGCGATTCCTGCAGAATAGCGGACCGATTGGTCAGCTAATTGCAAACACATCGTAGTTGGTGTGAGCGTAGAATAGTTGAGTTTATCGAAGACGGTCTTGGGCATGACGCTGACACTTGCTCCAAGATCACATAAAGCATTCTCGAACATCTGGTCTCCTATTGAACAATCAATAGTGGGACACCCTGTATCTTTCTTCTTAGTAGGAGAAGAACTCAGAATTGCCTCACTACATTCCTCCGTTAGCTTCTTCAGTAGACGGTAGTGGTCCTTTGTTGTTGAGGATGGTTCGAAGATACTTCGCGTACGTAGGTACCTGCATGGCATCTAACAACGGGATATTGACATATAACTTCTGAATTACCTCTACAAACTTACCAAATTGATCATCCGTTTTAGCTCTTCTTCTTCTGCGTGGAAATGGTAGGAGGGTTGTGTCATGAAAATCTTGAGTTAATGCTTGATCTTGTAGTTCAACTGGTGTTGAAGGTGGTATAACTTCTTCTTCTCTGTTGTCCTTCTCAATTTCTTCTTCTACCTGCACTAAATGTGATGGTCTACGTGCCCCTTTTGGGTAAGGTGGATCATGTGTAGACTTACCTCCTCTAGTAGATTTCTTTTATTTGCTTATGGTTAGTGGTAAACAAAATAGAACATAATTGTGAAATTTGTAATTCTATCTTTTTATTAAATAATATTTGATCTTTAATAGCGGAAGAGAAATTATCCAACTTAGAATTAATTCCTTCTAAAACTTTATCATTAAAAGCAAGCTTCTTATAAATACTTTCATTAATTCTAGCTTGTTCTAATATTAATTCTCTCAAAGGTGGTTGTCTATGATTCGAAAAAATAGTATTGCCTTGGTACTTACCTTGACTGGTTGACCGAAGTTGATTCCATCCTTGTTTCTGAGAAGTAGACTTGATGACTGTACTAATATCTTCTGGGGGATTTGCAAACTCAATTTCTAAAGGTCCTTCATATTGATTCTAGGAATTGAATGCATCTTGAATAGCTTGACGATCTCTTTTATGATTGGCTCTTTGCTCTAACCAGTTCAACAGTACATCCATCTTGATTGACAGTGCACACACTTCCTCTGTAACTTCTTCACTCTTATGGCATGTCTGATTGTTGTTTATCCAATTCTGATTTTCTGCTATCCTTGCCATAATATCCTCAGCTCTTCCAGGGATCAGTGACATAAATGATCCTTCAGCAGTGGCATCTAGTTGCTCACGTGACCTTTGAGTTAGTCCGTGATAAAATGTTTGCATGAGCAACCACTTTTCCATTCCATGATGGGGACAATCTGATATGTAATCTTGAAAACGTTCCTGGGCTTCTGAAATAGATTCACCTTTCTGCTAACAAAATTCTGAAATCTTTCCTCGTAGAACATTGGTTTTGCCTAGTGGGAAAAACTTTTCTAGGAAAGCTTTTGAACATTCTACCCATGTCTTGACTCGATCTTTATTCCAATAAAACCACTGCTTCGCCTTTCCCTCCAATGAGAACAAAAACAAACGAAATAGCAAGACGTCTTGAGGAATGCCTTTGATGTTGATGGTGTTGCCAATCTCCAGGAAATTCTGCAGATGGATACTTGCATCTTCATCTTTCTTTCCAGTAAATGTGATAGCTTGCACTATTTTGATGAGTCTTGGCTTGAGCTCGTAATCATTGTCTCCAATGTTTTAAGTTGGCCCAACGCGAATATTCTCAATGCTTGGGGCAGAGAATTCACGTAGAGTCTTCTCAGCCATGGCTTCACAAAATAATGTAAGACCCTTCTTCCTATGGTTGTTCCTGATTGATAAGAGTTAAAGTACACAACCAATCCTGCACTTACCCTATATAAGATATTTAAATATAAACAAAACACGGGTAAGTCTGCTAAAGCAAAAGGTTATGGTTATCTCTAAGTATTTACGTCTATAGTTATTTTTATGTTATTATCTATGAAGAACTCTTCTATATGAAATTCTAGAATAAATATCCTGGCGAATAAAATCAACGAACTCCATAAATTATCCTAATGAATACAATTGCCATCCCCGGCAACGGCGCCAGAAATGCTTGTTGGTATTTTTAACATCACTTCGCGTTAAGTTGTCATCCCTACCATGATGCCAAAAACCAAAGGTAAAATAATCTTCACTTGCCACCTAAAAATAATACTATAGAATATATCTGCAAGCGCACAGATAATTCTCCCATTGTAGCACTTCACCCGGTAAGTATTCCGAGTATCGTTGATTTATTTTATGTCAAAACGATAAAGGGCATTCTACTCATTAGGATAATCTACTATAATGATTGGAAAGATAAATGTGCAGACCTATGATAACCCATAACTCTAGTGCTTTAGCGATAAATAAGTCATTAATAAATGGTAAATGATAACTGAGTAAATAAGGTAAATGGTATTCCAGAGATAAAATATAGAGACTCACTAATTTAGTAAGACAATCTTGAGATTCGGCTAAACTAAAGGAAACATATGTAATTACTAAATACAAAGTCTACAGCCTACGCCACATTACACATCTTCATCTATAGCATAATCAACTCAGAAAACATCATAAGGAGCATCATCTAATGAGGATATTAAGACACAAGGGTCACCTGCTTCACAACCGCGCTCTGCTCGTCCTACGTACGGGGGGTGGACTACAGAGGAACCAACGCAGCTATCACCTACGCGGACTACCACACGACCCGGCACGTCAGGGTGCCTCCGTAGGTACACAATATACCTAGACACCACGTCTACATAATGTATACCACCTAACTCACTCGAGTACTGAATTAGGCACTTTATGATCAAATGACAATAATCATCACCAATCACATCTATATCGAATATGCAACTAGAATAAACTAAGAACTGAATAAGTAACAATATATTAAAATAAAGCAAAGTCATAATGAGATACAAGATAAGATTACCGATCTCCAGACGAATGGATCTGGAATCCCGAGCGTAGCGCCCAACTCTACTTGAACCTTGCTAGACGCCTAAACTATGAACTTGAAGAACTAGAGCCCTATTTCTAATCTCTGGAAACCCCAACTTCTGTCTACTCTTGACGAATGAAGCAGGAGGAATGAATTGGTGCTCTGGGAGGGGGGTCTGCCCCTCTATTTATAGCCCGGTGAGATAAACGTGCGCCGTGGGATCAAACCGACTTGAACAAAGGGTCCAGATGACTCCAGAGAGACGGTGGAAGAAGACTCCAGAAGATGGGCCAAAACCCTAGGGAGGCGCCGGCCGGCCCCAGCCTGGTGGGTCTCGTGCCCCGGTGCTTCAGGTGTGTTCCAGATGCTTCTAGTGTTTTCGTGATGATGTTTCCTTGGCGGTTAAGTTTCGTGGTAATTAGGCACTTTCATCCTTCTTTTAAGCCTTTCTAGAATAATTCCTGGAAAATACACAATTCACCAAAACTCGTGGAATTTGTCAGTAATAACCCCTATGCTTCTATTATTTATCTTCCCTAGGCATTAGTTGACGGTATAAAATTGGTACTTAACGACTGTCAACACTGAGCAATTTTTATTTTCATCTTGGTCCACCAAAATTTTTGTTTCAAATCCTAGTACATCTTGTTGATTCCTGGATGAATGGAGAATCTAGTCAAATGTGCTTCATAGAGAATCGTTCGACGTAGCCCAGCAACCTTGGGAACAACTAGCCGATCCTTGAACCATACAACACCTTCATCATCAATCCTGAAGCAATCGGCTTTATCGGCTTGGACTTTCTCCTTAATGTGCTTGATTCCCTTGCTTTCCTTCTGAGCAGCAATGATCCGTTCTCGAATAGGTGTCTCTATGCTAATGTTGGCCAGGCTGCCTTGTGGAACTATTTCTATACCTAACCTTCCAACTCATAGCACAAGGAAAGATCTCGGGGCTTCACGGTCAGACAATTACAATGAACCTTCCGACTGAGTGCGTCGGTGACCGCATTCGCCTTACCAGGATGGTAATGCAATTCAATATCATAATCTTTTATCAACTCGAGCCATCTTCGTTGCCTCATGTTCAACTCTTCTTGAGTAAAAATATATTTCAGGCTTTTGTGATCGGTGTAGATGTTGCAAGTACCACCCAGCAAATAGTGACGCCATATCTTCAATGCATGAACAACGGCGGCCAATTCTGGATCATGAGTTGGGTAATTCTCTTCATGGCGCTTGAGTTGCCGTGAGGCATAAGCAATGACTCGGCCCTCTTGCATCAAGACGCAACCCAGACTGGTACCAGAAGCATCACAGTACACATCAAATGGCTTTTCAATATCAGGTTGAGCTAAGACTTGTGCAGTGGTCAACAATTTCTTCAAGGTTTGAAATTCCTTCTCACACTCAGGGGACCAGACAAACTTAACCTAATTCTTCAACAACTCAGTAATGGGCTTGGATATTCTAGAAAAATATGGAACGAAACGATGGTAGTATCCCGCCATCCCCATGAAACTACAGACCTGATGCATAGTGGTTGGTGGCTTCCAGTTCAAGATGTCTTCTACCTTCCCTGGATCAACTGATACACCTTCAGCCGACAGGATATGTCCCAGGAATCGTATTCTATCTAGCCAAAACTCACACTTGCTAAACTTGGCATAAAGTTGATGTTCCCTCAAACGAGTCAGAACAACACGGAGGTGATTGGCATGTTCTTCAGTGGTTTTGGAATAAACAAGGATGTCATCAATGAACATGACCACAAATTTGTCGAGCTCCGGCATGAAGACGGAGTTCATGAGATACATGAAATAGGCAGGTGCATTTGTCAGGCCAAAGGACATAACTAGGCATTCGTACAGGCCATATCTGGGGGTGAAGGCTGTTTTTGGAATGTCTTCAGGATGGATTTTTATTTGGTGGTATCCAGACCTAAGATCGCTTTTTGAGAACACTTTGGCCCTAGCAAGTTGGTCAAAGAGTAGGTCAATATGAGGCAAAGGACACTTCTCTTGATGGTTACCTCATTGAGTGGGCGATAATCGACACAAAGTCTAAGGGTTTGGTCTTTCTTTTTCACAAAGATGGCAGGACAACCCCAAGGAGATGAACTAGGCCTAATAAAACCCTTGTCCAGCAAATCTTTCAACTGAATCTTGAGTTCTGCCAATTACTTGGGTGGCATCCTATAAGCTCTACGGGATATGGGTGTTGTTCCTGACTTCAACTCAATAGCAAACTCCACATCGTGATCAGGGGGTAAACCAGGCAGTTCATCAGGGAACACATCTGGAAATTCACAAACTACCGAAATATCCCGAATCTCTTTGACTGAAGTGGCACATAACCTTTCAAACTTTCTTAAGGGAAGTGGAAGCTGGATAAGGAGCTGAGATTGACTACCAGGTAAGTTCACCCTTATGGTCCTATTCAACACGTCAATAAGGGCCTTGTGCTGATACATCCAATTCATACCTAGGATCACATCTATGTCCTGGTCGTTGAGTACTATCATGGTGGTAGGGAATATAGGCCCATCCAATTCTATAGGTACCCGTTGCACTACCTCCTTAGTATTTATACACCCCCCGGACGACTGTATAAAGAAATTTTCCTTTATTTTCTCAATTGGAATATCATGCTTGATGACAAATATACGATTGATGAATGAATGAGATGCACCAGAATCAAAAAGTGTAATTGCAGGATGACTTGTGACAGGGTTCCTACCCATCATGATGGGTTCTCCCTTGGGAATATCGCCAACTTGAGTGTAGTAGACCTGACCTGCTTTCTTCACAACCTTCCCCTTCTGTGCATGCTGCTGATGACCACGGTGCTGAACTTGCTGCTGCTGGCCACCAAGACCCTTCTGTGCATTCTGGTTGTACTGCTTCGGGAATGGGCAGTTACGAGACCAGTGTCCCATCTTGCCACAGTTTTAGTAGGGATGGTTATAGTTGACTTGTGGAGTGGTGATACGAACGCCAGGGGCATTTGGCTTAGTGGTATTTTGTTGGTTGGAAGTCTGAGAGGTAGCAGCAGTGCAAACAATGACCTGCTGGTGAGGATATGGTGGACGGGAATGGTGGATAGGATGATAAACAACTTTCTGGCGCATATTATTGCCAGAGAATCCAGCAGACCTAGATTTCTTCTTCTTCTTCTCGTCCTGGTGCTCTGCGGTTGCTTTCTTCAAAAGCAATTGCTATGTTTACAGCTTCATGATAGGTGCAGTGGAGGTTGTTGGACAAGCTTCTCTGAATCTTAAAGTTCAGTCCCCTAACCAAGCAATCCCTCTTCTTCTGATCAGTGTTGACATGCTCAGGTGCATACTGGGACAGGTGATTGAATTGACCAACGTATTGCATCACAATGGAATCCTTCTGCTGCAGTGCCAGGAACTGATCATGCTTCATTTTCATCACACTTGCAGGGATATAGTGGCCATGAAAAGCCTCACGAAACTCTACCAAGTCATCTGATGTCCTACAGGTTGGGTTGCCAGGAGATTTGCATACCAAGCACTAGCTGCACCCCGAAGCTGCTGAGCTGCGAACAGGGGCTTCTGATACTCTGTGCGGTGAACTAGACCAAACTTTTGCTCCATGGTACGGAGCCAATCATCTACCTCCAGAGGTTCATCAGCCTTTGTGAACACAGGTGGGCGTGTGTCAGTGAAGTCCACATAGGTGGTCTCATCAACATTGTTGCGACCACGACGTTCATTGCGGTTGTCCCGATTTTGTGCAAGCAGTGCGGCGGCGTTGGCCAGGGCTGCGATGGCATCAGCCAAGGTGGGTGGAATCGGCGGTGCGTCCGGGATAGCCCCATCCTCAGAGGTCCCAGTACCGGACGAACGGGTGTTGACAAGCATCTGGTTATAAGCAAGCCAAACTTAAGTCTTACATTACTTAACCGAAACTTAGTGGCAGTACAGACTTAAACATTACAATAACTAAACGACACTACTAGCACTTAGATAAGGTTCCCAACCCACAACTAAGGTCTCTTGGCAAGCACTGACATTACAACACAATAGATAACAACTGCCTGGCATTCCTAGACCTACAACTAGCCTACTACAAGAAATACCTTTATACATGACGGTTCACAGGTGACCTTTTAAGAAATCATCATAGAATTCTGTCATCTGTGACGGTTTATTTCTGAGATGATACATCTATGACTAATGGTCAAGTTATCGTCATGGTCGGACGTCACAGATCAATTGGCACCTTTTTGGTAAATCTTAACCATAAAGTTACATCTAAGGTTAATATTAGGTGTTAAACCATCATTAACAATTAATAATTGACGCATCATAAGAATTTCCGGGTGAGACTCTAGAAAAACCAAGGAATTAAAACAATTTTATAAGTAAAAACAAGAAATATAATTGTATATAAAGAAAATAAAAACAAAAATAAGAAGAAGAAGAAGAAAAGAACACATCGTAACAAAAAAAGAAAAAAATAAACATGGAGAGGGAGGACTAGTCGTAACTTTCCCCATCCCCATCCTTCTCACCCCCTCACGCTCGACTCCCTCCCTAGGCGTCTCTCTCCCTCTCTCTCTCTCTCTCTCGGTCTCCATAGCGCCGCCCTCCATGCTCCTCCCCCCATGCCTCTGCATCCCGACGGCACCCCACCCTGCTCCTCCCCCATACGCCGCCGCCTCCACATCCAGCGACCTCCCCACCGGTCGCTGCCCCTTGGCGCTCCTCCGTGTCTCTCTGGTGTCCCCCTTCTTAGCACAGCGACCAGATCTACAGCTCCAAGCACAACCATGTGAGGGGCAGTTGCAGCTCCGACGGCTACTGGATCCAGCTGCTAGGGACGGCCAAGGGAGGCCAGGAAGGGCTGCTATGGAGGGACCAGCAGCACTGGCACAGTGCCGAGCATCGGCGTGCAGTCCACCAGTGCGACCGAAGGTGAGGGATTTGATTTCCTGAATAATAATTCAGATCCTCCCTATATGTACTTGCCTATGCCTGGTATTGAGGTTGATTTAGGTGAGTAGATGATTGGGGCCGGGGAAGGAACTTGCAAGCTAGTCGTCATCGATCACGATCACATCCTCATCATCGTCGTCCTCCACAACAACGTCCTCCACAGGGTCAACCTCCTCATCAACGTCATCCTCATCTTCCTCTTCCCCAGGCCCCTCGACCACGCCCAGCTCAGGCTCTTCCTCACGAGGAGCAAGGATGGGATTGAGCTGGTCATTGAGCCTGTGGATCTCCTCATGCAGAGCAACATTGTAGTCCTCGATCGGCTCCACATAGATCTCCAACTCATGGACTCTTGCCCGGGCCACGTCCTCCCGGGCCTAAGCCTCCTCCTTCTCACGGGTCAAACGATCCACCTCGTGCTGCAGCTCGGTGATCATCTTCACATCCCTGTAGTGGTCCCTACGGGCCGCCTTGAAGTCCTCAGTAAGCAGCTTGATCTCTTCCTTGAGTTCCGCTCGGCTACGGCGGGGACGGCGGCTGCCAGAGGCCTCTCCGTCACGTGGCGCCAGCAGGTGGCGTGGAACTCCCCGAGGACCAGTCATCTTGTGCGCGGTCAGCTTATTGCGTGCCAGCTGGAGAAGATAAGTTTAGATTAGTGACGATATTATAAGCTAGCAAGAATAGGTTTGATAGATCCTAACCCATATACCACTTTAAAAAGGAAGTTAATTAACATGTGAATTAACCATGATGCATGAATCGTACTTACGAATTTTAAATCAATGCAAGATAATTAAATGCATAAATAAGTTCAACATAGGGCTAGTAAACATGCTACTCACTTGCTACCATAGCTACATTATGGACTAAGATAAGAATAAGCAGTTTGGACCAAAATACCAATTTAAATTTTTGTGATCCAAAACATTTTTAAGTTTTGAAAAGTAAGACTGCAATGATTTAGCAATGGATCTCTCCCAGCTGTAACAGAACCACCTAAATCATATGCCCCACAGGTACCTGTCATTGTCACTAATGACCTCTGACAGCCGGGCCCGTGTCCCAAATGATCTAAAAGACTCTGCCGGGCTACACCAGCACCCGTTTCTCCGACAGGATCCCATTGCGAAGCCATTACAAAATTACAACATTTCATAATAAAATACATCAGAGTAAAAGTGTGGAAAATTACATAGTACTTAGATTACAAACCAGTTGTCCAAATAGGATTTAAGTGCAGTTATTACAAACCATAGATAAGTTGCAGTAGCAGTGGAATAACCAAATACATTATAGCTAGGTAAAGATAACATGAATCCTGCCCAAGGGTCTTGCTTCACTCATCATCACTTCCTTCCTGAATAATGGTCACGCAGCAGGGGGCAAGACAAACCTGCTTTGGTGGTTCTCCTGCAACAAGGGTTAACAAACCCTGAGTACTGGGGTACTCCGCATGACTTACCCGACTAAGGAAAATAGGGAGAAGACTCAGGAATGCGGGCTGGGGGGAATCAAGGTAAGGATTTAGCAAGAGTCAAAGCATTTTGCAGAAAAGCAACACTAATCCTATTTTCAATATTTTATCTCAATATTATTTTAATCATTAACCATAGGACCAAGCTCATTCACACGAATCCTCATTCTTTCAATTACTTTTCCATTCTAAAAAACATCCTAGTTTTGAACCACTCTTCGCTGAATGGTCGAAGGATCAAGTCTCCATAACCGAGGAGCAACGACGATTCGAATCAATTAATACCCAGCTGGGGATCCCTAACCACATTGCATATGTAGCACCTAAGCTTGCACATATCAACCCCGTCTACCACGGCTTTTCCAAAACCTGAACCGGTTCTGCGCCACCCGAGAGTACAGTACTCCTCTCCTATCCAGGCACGCCGGCCACGAGGGTACACGCTACTCTCGCCATCTCTGTACTCCCAGTGCGTGGTTGTTGGTTGAAGTAGTAGAGCCACCGGAGATAGGGCTTTCTGGAGTATGTGGCTAGTTGCAAAGTTTCGATCACAACAGGCCAACAACGAATGGTCCCTAATTCCTTTTTCTATTGGCGACAATGCATTGGGACTCTAACCCAACTATATCGGTTTTCAAATCCCCTTATCCATCAGTGACAATATGTTGGGACTCTACCCAAGCTATGATCACCAAGCAAGAAATCCCTTCCCATCGGTGATGATGTACTGATCAGGTGCACAGCCACCGAACAAGAACATTACCATGTCCCTTTTTATGACTCTCATCAATAATATATCACAATAGCTCGAAAATAGCATTTTGTGCAAAACTAAATTAATTTAGTAGGGCTAAGAATTTTTGAACATTTTATTTTAAACTGGTTTCAGGGTATTTCAGTGGTCAAGGTTGGTAATGCATCAATTGGGTTATCAATCAACTCCTATCAACCTAATGCAATATTTTAACTCAAGGTGATAAAATTTATAAATCACAAGGAAGGGCTAATGCACAGGGGCTTGCCTTGGATCGCGTAGAGCGTCGGATCGGGGTCGGTGCCACAAATAACGAATCCCTGGACCACCTCTAGCACAACTTCTTCAGCAGCGGTCTCAACCTTGACTACTTCACCCCCCGTCACTACATGTATGCAATGATGCATGCTTAATACGATGAAATGATACGGAATGCAAGATTCAACAATTAATACTTCCTAAATTTGAGTACCACTTTGCTTCATAAGCTAACCATGGTAAATCTAATCCAAAGTGCCTTAGGTCATAAGGGGGCTGACCTAAGATCGCAATCAATCCCAAAATCACACCATGCATAATTCATTAACTACTTTAATTCAATTTAGTAATCAAATAATCCATCATTAAATAACTAACCAAGTAAATTACTTCCAATTGAGCCCAAGCTTTACCAATAGATAGATCTTGCCCTAAAACAGAACCAAATAAATTTTCATGATTTTTGAATCATCGTAGAATTTACTAAAATTCATCAAAGATGCATTTTTTAATTAAAGTGCAGATTTTTTGTGCCTGCAGAAAATGCTCAAAATCACAATCTAGTATTTTTATTAAATTCTACTCACTGCTGAGAGCATCCACCATTATTTTCATAATTTTTAGTTCAACAGAAATATTTATTCCAAAATTAACAAAATAGAGCACTATTCACTTCATCATAAAATAGAAAAAAGCTATTTAATTCATGGTGTAAATGAAAAACACATCTTGGCCCAGAACGGCCCAGCTCGAAGCCATTCGGCCCAGCCGGCCCGCCCGCACCGCGCCACTGGCAGGTTTGCAGAAACCCCCCCAAAAAACACATCGCTCAACCTGCCGTCCCATAGCTACTATTCACCTGAGTCATCCCCTTTACACAAACCCCCTAGGTTTCCTTTTCTTCTCACCCGACGCCCCTCACTCTCTCCCTCACGCTGACCGACGGACCGTCAGCGGTTGACCGGCCCCCATCTCACCGGCGGCGAGCCCGCAGACCAAACCAAAATCATCACTGTGCACCTGAGACCCCCACGAACCCATAGACCTAGATGGTTAGGTGGTTTAGGATTCCGAGCACGCCCAGCCGCGTCCACGGCAGCTCGACAGCGACGGTGCGCCGGCTCTGACGAGCACAAGACAGTAGAGTTTAAGGTTAAGGGCGCATATGACGCAGCAGCTCACCGAGACTCTAACACGCTCACTGGCTGGAGTAGAGACGTCCCGGTGAGATGAGTTCGACGTCGAGCGGTCCCGCGGCAGCGCTTCCTGATGACACCCTTCCCGTTCCGGCGAACCTAGGGCACCAGACGAGAAAACGTCGCGCACATGAGTATATAGATGCTACACAGGAGTAGAAACGCGCTAAGAAGAGAACCAAAGCTCACCCGAGGAGCTTGGCCGCAACGACGAGACCCACGGTGGAGCACCGGCCGGAGCCGAGGAAGAAGAAAGAGACTCCCGAGCTACTCCGGTGATGTCACGTAGCCAAACCGGACCCAAACGATGCGCCAATGAATGGAGGAGCTATTAGCACGGGCAATTTGACAATGTTGGAGCACGGGGAATGAATTTTAGCCGGGAACCAAAAGAGGTCACCGGCGGCCTAGAGGAAGAGGGGATAAAAAGGAAGGGTGCTCGTCGCCTTTTATCAGCAGGGGAGGATTGGATAAGGAAGGGCATGCGTCCGGGGCCCCCATGCGACGATGGCGCGGCGGTGACCAGGCCGCGGCCGGCCGGACGGCGCCGCCGCGCGGTGACACGCGCTGCCCCGTGTAGGCGTGTGCGGGGGGCCGGTACTGTAGCCCGACCCCAAGTCAAACTCTAGTTTTCAAAATTATTCCCAAACTACACAGCTATAGGAGGTACTCCAAAAATAAAAGATGTGCCAAATTTTGTGAAGATCAACTTTGCTTTTTGAACCATGTCCAAATTCAAAATGTTTTTGAAATTATCAGGAAGGGGGTAAATTCCCAATTTGAATTACATTTGCAATTCAATCAAATTCTCAAAAATTTTCTCAACAACATGGAAATCTGTAAAAATAAAAGTTGTTCTATTTGTCAAGCTCTACAACTTTCATTAAGAGAGTTTAGTCAGACTCTTGATAGTTTCTGAATGGTATTTCAAATTTGAATTCCCAAATAGTAATTTCAGTTTAATTTAATTTTTTATTTAAAGTTGTTCCATTTTAAGAACTTCAAGCTAACATTTACAAACCCAATCAATCTACATTGCCTTAAGCACAATCATATGCAAGAATAAAACTCATTTTAATTGATGCACAGTGATTAGGTTTGATGCGGGATGACTTGCAGTTAAGGATGATGACATGGCAGGTTTAATTAACCGTAACACCAGAGGTGTTACAGAGGTGAGTCTGCTGAGAGTAGTACTGGCAACCTTCACAGGAGCGCACTACCTCGGTAGCGTCAGCCATGGCGGTTGCCCAATAGAATCCTTGCCGGAAGGCGTTGCCAACGAGAGTCCTTGGCGCTGCATGGTGTCCGCAGGCCCAGGCGAGTATCTCCCCTAGCAAATGCTTACCCTGACTAAAAGGGATGTAGCATTGTAGAATGCCCGAGGGGCCACGCCGGTAAAGTTCCCCACTGATCATCGTGAAGGATTTGGCTCTGCGTGCCAGCCGTCACGCCTTGGTTTTGTCCGAGGGTAGGACCCCTCGGACGAGCCAACTGGCTAGTGGCTCACGCCAATCCGGCTCCTTGTCGTCCATCTCGGCTTCGATCTCCATTGCCTCGGCCTCGGTCTCGGCTTTGGCCTTGGGCTCTGCTTCGGCCTCAGGCTCGGAGGGCTCGTCCCCATCATTCCCCAGGGGTCCTCAGCCCCCAAGGGGTTTCCGGGGTCCGAAGACATCTTGGGCTCCTCAGGGGGCTCGGGGATTTCGTCTCCCTTGCCTTCCGAGGGTTTGACGTTGACCGAGGGCTTGTGTAGGTCGTTGGCGAATATGCCCGTCGGGACCGAGGCCCTTCCAGACGCTATCCTGGCCAACTCGTCGGCCTCGTCGTTGTATTTGCGTGCGACGTGATTGAGCTTGAGGCCATCGAACTTGTCCTTGAGTAGTCGCACTAACTTGCAGTAGGCGGCCATCTTGGGGTCGTGGCAAGTCGATTCTTACATCACCTGGTCCGCAATGAGCTGGGGGTCGCCACAAACCTCGAGGCGTCTGATTCCCAACTGAATAGCGATGTGGAGACCATTGACGAGAGCCTCGTACTCGGCCATGTTATTGGAGGCGGCGAAATGGAGTCGCAGGAGATATTTGAGGCGAACCCCGAGGGGTGAGACAAAAACTATGCCTGCGCCGGCTCCTGTCTTCATCAGTGACCCGTCGAAGTACATTAACCAATATTCTTCTTGGGCAGGTGCTGATGGCAGCTGCGTTTCGGTCCATTCCGCAACGAAATCCGCCAGCACCTAGGACTTGATCGCTTTGCGCGGTGCGTAAGTGATGCCATTGCCCATGAGCTCGATTGCCCACTTGGCGATTCTTCATGTTGTCTCCTGGCTCTGGATCACCTCCCCGAGGGGGAAGGACGATACTATAATCACGGGGTGGGACTCGAAGTAGTGCCAAAGCTTGCGTCGGGCGAGGACGATTTCGTAAACGAGCTTTTGGATCAGGGGGTAACGCGTCTTGGTTTCGGAGAAAACCTCACTGATGAAGCAAACAGGCCGCTGGACCGGCAGCGCGTGCCCTTCCTCCCACCATTCCACGACGATTGCCACACTGACCACTTTGTTGGTGGTGGTTACGTATAGCAGGAGGTCCTCTCCTTCGGTGGGTGGTACGATAACCGGCGCTTCTGCAAGCAAAGTTTTAAGCCTGTCGAGTGCTTCCTGGACAGCCTCGGGTGTCCAGGTAAAATGCTCAGACTTCTTCAGCAACCAATATAGGGGCAGTCCCTTTTCGCCGAGTTGCGATATGAACCAGCTCAGTGCTGCTAGGCACCACATTAGCTTTTGCACGCCTTTGAGGTTTCAGATCGGCCCTAATCCGTGTGATGGCCGATATCATTTCTGGGTTGGCTTCGATGTCGCGCTCAAAAATGATGAACCCAAGGAGCATGCCTTGGGCGACCCCAAAAATGCATTTCTCGGGGTTGAGTTTGATGTTCCTCTTTTTGAGGCATTCGAACGCCTCTTCTAGGTCAGCTACCAAGTCGTTTGCTTTCCTAGACTTAATCACAATATCGTCTACGTAAGCCTCAACGGCTCACCCGATGAGGTCCCCGAAAACTTTGAGCATGCAACGCTGGTATGTTGCGCCTGTGTGTCTAAGGCCAAATGGCATGGTTACATAGCAATACGTGCCAAAGGGAGTAATGAAAGAAGTCGTTAGTTCATCAGATTCTATCATACAAATTTGGTTGTAGCCGGAGTATGCGTCAAGGAAACAAAATCGCTCGCACCCAGCAGTGGAATCAACAATTTGATCAATACAAAGCAAAGGAAATGGATGCTTTGGACAAACTTTATTTAAACTAGTGTAATCTACACACATTCTCCATTTGCCATTCTTCTTCTTAACTAAGACAGGATTAGCTAACCACTCTAGATGAAAGACCTCCTTGATGAACCCGGCCGCCAAAAGCTTCTGCACCTCTTACCCGATGGCCCGACGCTTCTCCCCGTCGAATCGGTGTAGGTGTTGTTTCACCGGCTTGGACCCGGCCCGGATGTCTAAGGAGTGCTCGGCGACCTCCCTCGGGATTCCTGGCATGTCAGAGGGACACCAAGCAAACACATTGGCATGCTTGCGGAGGAAGTCGACGAGCATAGCTTCCTATTTTGGGTCGAGGGTGGCGCTGATCTTCAGCACCTTGCCGTCGGAGGAACCGGGGTTGAGGGGCACCTCCTTCACCCCTTCGACAGGCTCAATGGTGCCCGCGGCCTTCTTAGAGTCAGGGACCTCCTTAGTCAGCTCCTCGAGGTCGGCGATCAGAGCCTCGGATTCCACCAACGCGTTGGCATACTCGCAACACTCCACATCGCACTGGTAGGCATGCTGGTAGGAGACACCGACGGTGATGACCCCCTTGGGCCCTGACATCTTGAGTTTGACGTAGGTATAGTTCGGGACCACCATGAACTTGGCGTAGCATGGCCTCCCAAGGATGGCATGGTACGTCCCGCGGAACCCCACTACCTCAAGCGTGAGGGTCTCCATCCTAAAGTTGTCAAGAGTCCTAAAGTAGACGGGCAGATCGATCTGCCCGAGGGGTTGTACGCTCTTGCCGGGCACAATCCCAAGGAATGGTGCCATCGTCATCCGGAGCAGGGACCAGATGACCCCCATCGAGTCCAGGGTCTCAGCGTACAAAATGCTGAGGCCGCTGCCTCAATCCATGAGGACCTTGGTGAGCTGCGTGTTGCCTATAACAGGGTCAACAACAAGCGGGTAACGCCCCGGCTATGGGACATGGTCCGGGTGATTGTCCCGGCTAAAGGTGATGGCGTCGAGGGACCAGTCGAGGAACCGCGGTGTCACCAGTCCGACGGTGTACACCTCCCGATGCTCGCGCTTTCGCTAGCGCGGCGTCGGAGCCGTTCCTGGCCCGCCGAAGATCATGAGGCACTCGTCGACTGGCAGGAACTTGTCGTCCTTCCCGTCCTTGTCCTCCTTGTCCTCTGCGGGCTTCTTCCCGGCGTCGCCCTTGAACGCCAACCGCCCGTAATGCTTCTTCAGCATCACACACTCCCCGAGTGTGTGATTTACCGGACCCTTGTGGTAAGGGCACGGCTTGGTGAGCATCTCGTTGAAGCGGCCTCAGGGTGGTTGGGCCCCCTTGGGTTTGGTGGAGGCCACGAGGAAGTCGTCGTGGTGGGGGACCTTCCCTTTCCCCTTCTTCGTCTTCTTCTTCTTGCTGTTTGGGGCTCGGGAAGAGGTGCTCTCGGGGGCTTCCTCCTTCCTCTTGCCCTTAGGGTCGGAGAAGAGGGCCCTCACTGCCTCGTTGCCTGAGGCGAAGCTGGTGGCGATCTTCATGAGCTCGGATATGCTAGTGGGGCTCTGGCGACCCTGTAACACCTAAAATTTTGCAACATTTCAAAAGGGGGAATTTATTTAATTGTGCAATTTATTGTTCTTGCAAATATAGTGGGAATAGAATTTGTGGGGTAATTTAAAATAAAACCTAGGTCAAAAAAAAAACTTGTTTGTTGCACTCATGCTGCTGCATATTCATTTTTGATTGCTTGATTTATTGTTGGCTCTTCTATTTTCAAATCCCTTTTGAAACTCCATTTGAATTTGTGTTTGAAAAAGAGAAAAGAAAATAGGAGATAGGAAGAAGAGAGAGTAGCAGCAGCAGCCCAGCCTTTCCTCCCTGGCCCGGCCTGGCCGAGAGGCCCACTTCCCCAGCTCCTCCTCTCCTTCTCCCTTCGGCCTGCTTCCCCAGCTCGGCCTTCCTTCCTCTCCTCCCTATTGGGCCGCACCGAGGCCAACTCGGCCCGGCAGCCGCGCGCGCACCCGCTCCCTCCCTGTCTCACAGACCGCGCGGCCCGGTTTCCCTTCTGTCACCGACAAGTGGGCCCCACAGGTCGGTCTCTTCCCCCACCTTTCCTTTCTTCCTCCCCTTGCCTTCCTTACCGGCGAGCCCGACGATGGCGCCACCGCGGAATCCGGCCAGGATTGGCACCCTTTCCAAATTGAAGCCGCGCTGTGGCTATATGAGCCGCCCCGCACCTCTGTGTCTCCTTTTCCCAAACCCTAGCCGCCTCCGGTGCCCACGCAGCAGAGCTTACCGAGCCGCCGCCGCCGAGCTTGCCGCCGCCGTGAGAAATTCGACAAGTTCGTCGCTCGTCTCGTCCTAGTAAGCCTTCCAGAGCCCCCTAATCCTTTCCCCGAACCCGTGCAGCCGTTTTCCCTTTCAAATTTGGGCACTAACCGACCCCTTTCGCCGTGCACAGGGACCCCCGTCCGCCACCGCTCATCGCCGACCGTCTCCGAGCCGCCTCTGGTCTTCCCGACGCCCTAGGTGAGCTCGCGGTGTCCTTCTCTCTCTCCCGAGCCCTTCCCCACGCGTTTTGGTGCACTGTGGACTCGTTCCGCCTATCTCCGGCGATGCGCCGGCAATGGCGCCGCCGCACCGGCCCTGTCTCCGGCCAGAGCGCCACCCCCCTCTCTGTCTTCTAATCTGTGCCATCCGTGCCCCATCGGACGGCCACCATCGCTGCGTACCGTTTCGGTGCACCGCTGCAGTGTGGACTCGGTCCACCGCGTCGCTCCCCCGCGCCGCGCACCTGGTCCATGGACCGAACCAATGCGAAGCCGCCACGTGGCAGTCAATCGGTCAACAGCCGACGGCCCCGCGCATTCTGTAGTTTGCGCTTCCCAACAGAGAAGACGTATTTTCCTTTCGGTTTAATAAAAATCAGATATTTATATTTACAGTTTTGCCACTATCTTTAATCGCTTATAAAATGCGCGTTGTAACTCCGATTGAGGTGATTCCAATTGCATTGGATTCATAATTTTGTCCTCTTTCCAGTGATATAATTTTTATCTATGTTAACAGTAATTTATTTTTCAGTATTATTTTAATCCCTTAAAATGCATAAAAACTTCAGAAAATCATATCTTTCGCGTTTTAAATCCGTTTTCGGTGATCTTTATATTGATGTGATCGTATCAGCGAGTAGAATAGTTTTATAAATCTTTTATTTGGTTTTCTCACTGTTGGTGTACTGTTCTAATTTATGTCCTTGTTTGCTATGCATGAATGCTCCTGTATGCATGTGTGTTGGTGATTAATCGAGTATAGACGGTGAGCAATTCGACGGTGCTTACGACCCGCTTTTCGAGGACCAGCAAGACCAGCAAGACTTTCCTGAGCAAGGCAAGTAATTCATGGGATTATCCTTGTTACCTATTTATGAAAGTTTTACTAAATATCATATGCATGCAATCCCTTGATAAACATAGATGATTCCCCTAGAATTGTTCCTGTACCTTGAAACCTATGATTTATGCACATAAATGATTTGGCAACGCTATTATTATCATGATCATGTGTTGATTAATGGGAAGTAATGAACATTAATAGATGACATTATCCGTAAGTGACCCTCCGGGAAAACCGCGCAACTATGGGTGCTAATGGGCTCTGGTTGTAGTCAAGTAAGGAGTACTTTTCTAGCTTGTTAGAGGTTACCGAAAGGCGCAAGTGGGGTGTTGTCCGGGATGGTCGTAGTTAGGCCCCTAGCCAGATGATGTGTATAGGCTGCGAGTTATGTGCCATCAGGAAAGGGGAAATACTACAATCACAGGCACGAAACCATAGCGGCCCTAACTTGTTAGACGGGGCTTTCGAAAGACTGCATTGTGATGACCTGCTCACTCACCTTGGTAGTGTTTTTGGGAGTAATTAACCCGAGCATTTGGGAATCACATCTCATAGTGAAAGTGTGCAACCTCTGCAGAGTGTAAAACTGGTATACTAGCCGTACCCGCGGTTATGGGTGGCTTGGAATCCTCATGGAACAGAAAATAGTGTCATTATTTACTTGTTTATGCTTACTGTTCATCTTACATTGATCATGCACCTTGGAATTTATGCAACCCCATTGATGCTATTTATTGTATTACTATTACTTTGATTTAAAAAGCTATCGCAACATAACCACATAAAGCTATTTGATCCTCATGAACCCTGTGTTTTACTTGCTGAGTACGAAATGTGCTCACCCTTGCTATTACCACACAACAGATGAAGATTGGAGTTATGACTACCGCAACGAGTTCTAGACTTGTTGTCAACCAGTCAACGTCCCTACGTTGAGGCTGCCACGAGAATTATCTTTTCCGCTGAGATGTTGTAATAAAGTACTATGATTTAAATATTGTTCGCTAAGTATTAAACTCTGCAATGGTACTATTTAATTTGTCTAGCATGTGTGGACTTGATCCTTGGCACACATGTGAGCTTTTATACATCCTGGTGTTGTTTTTAATATCGGGGTGTGACAGACCCAGCTCATGAACAAGCTCTTTGCAGGTCGTTCCTGTAGCAAAGGCTCCGACAACGTCGGAGTCGGCGACCTGGGGTAGCTCGTTGTACTGTTTGGAGAAGCGCCGGATGTAGTCCCTGAGGGACTCGCCCGGTTTCTGCTTGCAGCTCCTGAGGTCCCAAGAGTTATCGGGGCGCATGTATGTGCCCTGGAAGTTCCCTACGAAGATCCTGACCAGGTCATTCTAGTCAAAGATCTGTTGAGGGGGCAAGGTGCTCCGGCCAGGCTCTCGGAGAGTCGGCTAGGAACAATGGAAGGCTACGGATGATGATGAGGTCATCCTGCGCGCCGCCGAGTTGGCACGCACGACGGTAATCCGCAAGCCAAAGCTCTGGGTTTGTCTCCCCCAAGTATTTGGCGATGTTCACCGGTTGTCAGAACCGGGGTGGGAACTTGGCCCTCCGGATTGCCTCGCTAAAGACGCGACAACCCGGTGGCTCGTGCAAGGGCACGTAGTCCTCGTCGGAGTCGTAGCGCCCACCTCGATGGACGTCGTAGCCTCGGGTGGCCCCATCAGTCTTCCAGCGACACCGGGCTTGGACAATGGTGTGGACGTCGATCCTTGCCAAGCCACTGGTAGACCGAGGGAGCCCTTGGGGCCTCGGAATGCACCGAGGCTTCCCATTCATGGCGCGCCGGGACGCCATGCTGGTGTTGGTCGGGACCAGGTGTCATGACGTCGAGCTCTCTGCCTGAAGAACCGCGACATCCTCTAGGAGATCCTTGAGCTGATCCCTGAGCTATCGGGCATGCTTCGAAGGGGCATCGTAGCCTCTATGAGCTTCTGGCTGGCTCGAGGTGCGCCCCCAAGTACTCCAGCCCCATCATCAGCGATGATGCGGGCCTGAACGTCACGGGCTTCGCGTCGGGCTATTCTGCCATCGCCCCGCTCTTCCTCGTGCTCCAGTGCGACGTGAAGCTGGGCAAGGCGCAAGCGGTCCTCGTCCATCCGTGCCTCGAGTTCCCGTAGCTGCTCCAGCTCCGGGGACCAGTGGATGGGGCGGGACGTTCTAGCCCCTGGATCTCGAGGAGGTGCAGGCTGCGAAGCCGGCGGAGGCGGGGTGTGCTACTGCTGTTGCTGCAGCTCCACCGCGGGGACCTCGTCCTCATCCTCCTTCGAGTGGACGTCCTCCAACATGCCCTCCTCCGGGTGCACTAGGTGATAGCACTCCCGGGAAGGGTCGACGTAGTCATTGTCGGAGTCGGGGATGCTGAGGGCGTTGTCCCACGCGTCGATGAGGTGGAGGAGAGCCTAGGGATCGCGGTCGTCGGTGAAGTCCATGTTCTCCCAGAAGTCATCGTCGTCGTCGTTGTCGCTACCGAAGTCCCACCGCGATGGTGAGATATGGCCGTAGCGATCCCATCCTTCCGGATACTCCGGCAAGACAAAGCTGCTGCTGCACACCCTGAGAGTACTCCCAGGAGAAGATGGCGGGGAGGTGATGAGGTCATCCATGTGCTCAAGGTGATGAATGGGCATCATAACCAAGTCGTGCTATTGAGCACGAATGGCACGGACGTGGGCGTCCACGGCATTGCGTAGCCGGAAAGGAAATGGTGATGGTGCCGTTGGCCTTCCCGATTGAGGCCGAAGGGAAATGACGGGGGCGCCGTGGACCCGCCCACATTCTGCCGGGGAGCAGTGTGCGGGCGAGCAGCTACCACCGCTCGTGGAACTGAGCTAGTAGCCGGTGCGAAGGCAGTGTCCCCCAACCCCCACCAGGTGGGCCGTGTCTCCCGCGACAGGACATGGGTTGGCCTGGGGATGTCACTCTCGCCTGGTTCGGCGGGAGCGACGCATGGTGTTCCCTCCGCCCCTAGGCTGAGATGGAGGGGTCGTAGGAGCTCCTACCCCAGCCCCATGCTGAGCTGGGGCCGGAAGGGTGGTGACGCGGGGCTCGGCTGGGCGGAGGTTCATCTCGTAGCCGCGGCCAGTGGCCACAAACTCGAGACTCCCGAACCATAGCACCGCCCCGGGGGGAAGCGCGGGAAATCCGTTAGCCATCCGTGACCTGAACTGACGCACAAAAGGCCCCGACCTAGCGCGTCAACTGTCGGTGCTAGGATTAGTGGGTGCTAACACCGGTGAGTAAACTTGTGTTTTGTGGTCGCGGTCACGGATAGTGTGCAAGGAGAAACACAAGGGATTAGACTGGTTCAGGCGATGAACTGCCCTACGTCCAGTAGTTTGCTCGATTCATGTTGCCTTGCACCGGGGTGCTTGTAGTAGGGGTTACAAGCTGAGGCGAGAGAGGGAGGGTCTTCCAAGTCTCCTGCGTGTGTGAAAGTTGTGTGTTCGTGTGTTCTATGGCTATGGGTGTTGTGGCCACGTGAGCTTTTCTAAGGACGATCCTTGCCTTCCCTTTTATAGTTGCAAAGGTGGGGCAAGGTTACATGTTTAGTACAGTGAAGATCGTGCGCGGAGTGGCGATTGCCGTGAAGATCGGCTCATGTCTCCGGTCATGGCTTCAACTTGGTACGGTGGGGGCGTGGTTGCTGTCCTTCAGGCAGTTTTCCACTATTTGACTGACGATTTCCAAGATGGCTCACAGTGCTCGGTGTGGCTGCAGCGAGGCGCGGCATCGTGGAGTCGTACCTAGCCATTGTTCACCCTGCATGGTACGGCTCAGGGGCGAGCCACTCCTCAGTCGTCAACCCTTGGGGCTTAGGGGCCTCGCTTCGTTGAGACACAGTGATGTGGTAGTGGAGTGTTATTCTTCACGCACATCCCCTCCCGTGTGAGACGCCCCCAAGGGAGAGGTGGGACCTGGTCGAAAGATTTGCTCAGTCCCCAATGCGGATGACATGGTTGGTGTTGTTCCTGCTACCTGTAGCGGTCAGGGTGTGTATAGGTTGTCACAGTCATCGCCACATATAGCCTCCCTGCAGGCCTATGAGATTTAGGCTGGGCGTAAACACTCTGCGCCGCTATTGGGACGGCATGGTGGTAGTGGGGCCGTCAGATCGAGTGTCCGTCGATATCCGGTAGTTGGTACGACAGACGTGCGCGTGTGAGACGCGGTCCTGTTGAGGGGTCCACTTGATGGGACCATTCCTACAAAGTGGTCAGAGGATCCCTTGGGATGCAAGATTTCCCACTGACGTCAGCAGGGCTCGGGGGAATTGGAGAGTTGCGCCCGAGGGTGCCGCATACTGTTGATGGGTTCGGGCAAATCGGAAGGCCGCGCCCGAGGATTCTGCTCTCCTGAGCCTTGTCATCGAGGGCTCGGGCAAATCGGAGTATCCCTCCCGAGGGGTTTACGTACCCGAGGGGGCGATGTGCCTGCATGGTATCGACGCAGGCCTTACGAGTGGCATCGGCGTGGGCCTCTGTTGGGCTTGTTTGGGCTAGGCTTTGCCAAGGGAGTGCGTTTTTCCGTTGAAGTTGGGCACCCTATACTTTGGTACCCGACAGTTTGCTTCGAACCTACCATAAGCACGAAAACTATTTGCTTTGCACTCCATGAAACTCATAGGTGTCATGGGAAAAGTGGAACCTCGTTTCGATGCGTTGTGAAACCAAGATGCAAGGTAGGAGCACGGTTTGCTCTGAACCTATCATAGGCACGAAAACTATTTTCTTTGCACTCCAAGCACATAGGTGTCATGGGAGAAGTGGAACCTCGTTTAGATGAGTTTGGATGCATTGTGAAACCAAGATGCAAGATAGGAGCATGGTTTGCTTTGATTCTACCGTGGGCACGAAAACTATTTGCTTTGCACTCCATGAAACTCATAGGTGTCATGGGAGAAGTGGAACCTTGTTTCGATGCGTTGTGAAACTAAGGTGCAAGATAGGAGCACGGTTTGCTTTGAACCTACCATTGGCATGGAAACTATTTGCTATGCACTCCATGGGGAGAAGTGGAACCTCATTTGGATGCGTTATGAAACCAAGATGCAAGATAGGAGCACGGTTTGCTTCGAAGCTACCATAGGCAGACTATTTGCTTTGCACTCCATGAAACTCATAGGTGTCATGTGAAAAGTGGAACCTCGTTTCGATGCGTTGTGAAACCAAGATGCAAAGTAGGAGCACGGTTTTCTTCGAACCGAACATAGGCACGAAAACTATTTGCTTTGCACTCCATGAAACTCGTAGGTGTCATGGGAGAATTGGAACCTCATTTGGATGCGTTGTGAAACCAAGATGCAAGATAGGAGCACGGTTTGCTTCAAACATACCATATTGGTTTCAACTCCATGAAACACATAGGTGTCATGGGAGAAGTGGAACCTCGTTTGGATGAGTTTGGATGCGTTGTGAAACCAAGATGCAAGATAGGAGCAAGATTTGCTTTGAACCTACCATTGGCACGAAAACTATTTGCTTTGCACTCCATGAAACTCATATGTGTCATGGGAGGAGTAGAACCTCATTTGGATGCGTTGTGAAACCAAGATGCAAGATAGGAGCATGGTGTGCATCGAACCTACCATAGAAATGAAAACTATTTGCTTTGCACTCAATGAAACACATAGGTATCATAGGAGAAGTGGAACCTCGTTTGTATGAGTTTGGATGTGTTGTGAAACCAAGATGCAAGATAGGACCACGGTTTGCTTCGAACCCACCATAGGCACGAAAACTATTTGCTTTGGACTCCATGAAACTCATAGTTGTCAAGGGTAAAGTGGAACCTCATTTCGATGCGTTGTGAAACCAAGATGCAAGGTGGTCTAGGTTCGGGTGAGTCTAAGGTGGTTTCGCAGACCAACCTCGATGGTTAATTTCCAGGATATGATGAATGTAGGAGAGTTTGAAAGGTCTAAGTGTGTCATTTTATATATAATAGCCGTTGTCGCTTGGAGTATTTGGAAAACTTGCAATGATTGGTTTTCAAAAAAACCCGCAATGATTGGGTGTTCAACAACAATGTGATCAAATCTCCTAAAGTAATTGCTTACAAGGTTCTGAGTTTTTTGAAGCAGTGGAAGAAGATGCTCAAGAAGGACCAACAACTGGTGGAAGAATATGGTGCAGAAAGTCCAGGAGGGTATCAGGGCTTGGTGATCGAAGGATGAGGACCTGGGAAGGATGGCGCTGAGTAGTCCGCTTGCCGTTTAGTAGCTACGATTTGCTCTCTTTTTGTAAGGCTGTAAGGCTGTTTCAATTAGGATTGTTCCTTTTGTTATTCCTTCAGTACTGTTAATTGGCAGCCCTAGTTCTATCGTTTGCTTTCAATATAAGCAGCGATTTTCCTTTGGTCTTAAAAAAATTTCTTTGTACCTAGGTTAGCCAGTGACTGTTTAAATGTCATGAAGGGTATCCAACAAGGCAACCTTGGGCTCTATAGACAGGGTTATCCAGGAGATCAATGCGAGGGAGATTGTACTCAAATACTGATGCTCATAGGATAGCTCATAGCTCGATCCATGCAGAGTTAGGACAGCATGTATGGTCTTGAATCCACCTAATGGTGTTTGTAATTTGTACAATCCTCCTTGCTGAATAAAGAGGGTGGCGTTGTTAAAAAACATGACGTGAGGGAGTGCTATTAATTTCAGTTATATGGTGCTTCGGTTTTGCATGGCCTAGAAACCGTCTACGGCACCAAACACCATCGCAGAATCAGAAACCGAAGCCAAATTGAGAAACCGAAAAACCCATATTTCTATGCAGGTTCAGGTCAATATTTTGTGTTTGGCTAATGTGCCCACCTATCCATGTAAAGTATGTCAAGATTCACTTAGTCGAACGAAGTGTGGCAACTAATTTGGTAAACTATCTTTTACCCAAGTTTGGCAAAATTTTGTAGCTACATGAACCTAGCAAATTAGGTACAAAAAACTTGCAATCGAGGTCAGCATATTTTGTAGACTACTGGGTCGTTGCAATAGTTTGACAAACAGATCATAGAAAAAGTTTCTATATCAAGCCAAGACAAGACTTTCGGTCTCTTCACCAAAATCGTTGTTCATAAGCCTCCACTTCGACAGTAACTGGAAAACTGCAATGCAACCACGATACCAACCATTACACCTGCAGCTAGGTTGGAGTTGATCTCTACCAGAACTTCAGTCTCAAAAAAAAACTTTGCTAGCTTCAAGCGTCTGATTAGGGAATTAGGGAGCCAGAAGCTGGTGCATGAGCCGATTGATCATTTCATAGCTGGTAAAAGTAATGACTGCATTTGGGGTGGTTCGCAGCAAGTTGGTTGCACAGCCTCGGTAAAAGCCAGGAAAGCCCTCCTTCCGGTACACTTGCTTTATACAGTCAGCGACACCATTATACCGTGTAGTACCATGGTGATCACGGCCTTGTTCTTGCAGTTTGGATCGTACAACCTGGCAATGCAAATCAACATATCATCAGTGTCCAAAACTGAAGACAAAAACAGTGCCAAGGTACATATTGCATGTCACGGAAGCTACAACAAAAGTCAAGCTGCAGGAACAGAACCAGCAGCAAAACCACAAGCCAACCTAATAAATTTCACGTTTTGGTTTGAATGCTTTCCACAGGTTAAACCAATAGTGGCAGATGGTAGAGTTCTGGACCATCAAAGCAGGATGAAGATGTCGATTGGGTCCACAGCCTGTGCGGCAAGCTCAGAGATGCCTCCAAGCCAAGTGGCAGCAGATACCAAGCTAATGGTGGCCTTGAGTATCCCCATGTATATGCAGAGCATGCACGTGGGCACTATGCAGTCTAGCAATGCACCAAAACCCTCTCCGGCTTTCCCGCCAGAGGATGAAGACAACTATCACGGTAGCCACTATTAGATATATGTATAGCTGACTTGTATTAGTACCATACTGTGACTTGTACATGTACTACAGCCCTGCCGGCTATATATATACATGAGGTCACCCCCCTTATGGGTGTGCAGTGTTTACCCTAAACATACCTCTCTACATGGTATCAGGCAGGGCTATATATATACAGGGAGTAGTTACTACCATCTCTATATCTCTAGATTTAGATCATTTATAGTCCCAAGAAATATACGTAGACGAAGTATATGGTCATACTAAAATATCTAGAGTAGTATGTGGTTATACTTTTTTTGTTATCCATGTAATATATGGTTATACTTTTTAATATACTACTGCGGTGCTATTTTAGCAATATATTTAAAAGTATGGGCTCTGATGAAAAAATTTCGAATACTAAGATTTGAAGTATCTTAAATTGAGTATATAAACATACTCAAACTAATAAATTAGTATGCACGCATACACAATGTAGTTTATTGAAGGTGCGAGTAACTACTCCCGGGAGTATATAAAATACACCCTATATATATATATATATATATATATATATATATATATATATATATGGTCACCCCCCTTATCGGTGTGTTTACCCTAAACATACCTCTCTACATGGTATCAGACTTCTAAATTCCTGGACCCCACCTCCACTGGCCTAATCCTCCAGCCGCGCCCCTCCAGGCTCCAGGCCACGTCCTGCTGCCCTAATTCCTGTGCGCCGCCATCAGCCTACAGGCCGCGACCCGCTGCCCTACCTCCACCGCGCCACCTCCACGTCGCGCCCCTGCTGCTGCCATGTCAACAGAGTCTTCAGCCTCCTCGTCGACCAGTGCCTCCCACGGCACCGGCACGTTGCCTGCCATGGCTAATGCCATCGCCCCGGTCTTCATCACGCCATACGCCTCCGTCAACCTCAAGACTCACATCCCCATTGAGCTTGACCTCCGGCTGCCGAACTACAACAAGTGGAATGCCTTCTTCACAACCATGTGCGGCAAGTTTGGCCTTCTAGGTCACGTCGAGAGTGTTGACGGTAGTAGTACCATGCTTTTACCACATCAAAACCGTCAACAAGACATTCTTTCTGGAAGGAAACCACCAAACACATAGTGACTTAAGTACAAATAACTTGGTTCCACATGTACTTGTCATTATTTGGTTGCAGGCACTCAGAACATGTACTTTTGAATGTCCAGAAGCTCCATATGTAGGTTGGGAAACCAACCAAGTATGGCCAAATGACAAACTAACTTCACAATTATCAATATCATAACTTCTGGAGACAATGTGCAAAAGATGGGCACAAGGTAGGGGTCGGCCGACCCCTACTTGAGCATACCAGGGCCTTGCTGCTAGACCATGATCCATGACACACTCCCAAGAGTCCATTTCCACCATTGAATCACAAGTGTGTTTCCTCTCAACGGTGGCAAATAAAGTCCCATGGATCGATGAACCTACCTCTCCATCATCCGAAGTGATCAAGGGGTCCCACCACTTCATACCCACTCTAAAGGTGGTGGAGAGGGCCCACAAGGAGGATGGCCCCACTTATCATAGGGGGGTCGGCCGACCCCCTTATGGAGCCCACCAGCCATCCTGTTTTCACCAATCGACACAACAAGAGGTCCCAAACTCAAGGGGTTGGTCCTACCTGTCAAAGAGGGGTCGGCCGAACCCCATTTGGTGGCCAATCAGGCTCAGATTTCACCCACCGACTCTACGCATGGAGGCATGCATGACCCTTGATCCACACCCTTGATTAAAGTCGGTTCAAGGTCGGTTTCAATCAAGGGCTATGATGGAGAAGCACCTGGATCGCTGACGTGGCGTTGGAGTAGCCCCTACTCCACCTCCACTATAAATAGAGGGGTACCCCCTCACTCTCAAGGCACCAAGGAAGCTACAGAAGCTATTCATTCTACTTTCCCTTTAGTAGTAGTAGTAGTATCCATCATAGGGAGAGAGTGAGGAGAGTCTGGAGGAAGCCCCGGAGCTCACGGGAGTCTCCTCCAAGCTGTACCTCGACGGATGCGACTTTCTTAGTAAGTAAGCATCCGAGTTTCCTTTATGGTATTTGATTCTTAGTTCAAGTAAAGTATTTACTTAAGTTGTTCATTGGTTCACCCCCCTTAATCCGGTACTCTAATTAATTTCATCGGGATCTGAATTAGAGTAGTAAGATATAGTGTAGACGTGGTGTCTAGGCTATCGCTTGCCTGTGATTGCGGCTTGTTTAACGGTTTGTTGTGGTACTAGTAGGTGGTGACAGCCCTATCTAGGCTTTGAATCCAACACATTTGGGCAAGTTATTAAAACGTAGGTCTTCTTGTGCTAGGCGGTTTAACACCCTTCTCATCCCTTTCTGTTGTTGAACGGCTTAGTGACCCAAAGTGAACAACCTTTGTATCTGCCTTACCTAACTAGTTTCATAACTATAGGAATCCTCTCTACCCTCAATCATATGCCCTTGTGTCATAGGACGACCCTGAGCCTAGTTAGTTCACTTCACGTTCCCTGTGGAAAATATGATACCTGGAATACTCCCGGTGAAGGCTACATTGACTACCGTACGCTTGCGGTATATCCGTTTGCCACTTCTGGTGTCAACAAGCTTTCTGGCGCCGTTGCCAGGGAACGGTAGCTGCTCTTAACATAGGACCTAGTCACCCATTTATCTTTTTCATTTATTTATCATATCATGGACCAAATACCTCTTTTTCAATATGGTGCTCCGAAGGGAACTAGTTTGGAGCCACCTAAATCGTCCAAAGCCATTTTGGCTGTTCGCTATGAGCTTCGCCCTGGCTTTATAGCGATGGTTCAGGCAAATCCCTTTTCTGGGAGCGAAGATGAGAGTCCATATACTCATCTACGTGAATTTGAGCAATTGTGCTCATGCCTTCATATACAAGGCATGACACGAGATACCTTAAAATGGAAGCTATTCCCGTTCTCTTTGAAGGGAGATGCTAAACATTGGTATACTCGTCACGTAGATAGTGTACAAGGAGAGTGGGAAACCCTTCAAACCAAATTCTGTCTAGCCTTCTTTCCTATCTCTCGAGTGGTCCATCTTCGAACAAAGGTCCTAACGTTCAAGCAAACGGAGAAAGAACCTCTAGGTGTATCATGGGGCCGTTTCTTATATCTTGTCGCTTCAGGCTCTGACCTTGCTTTACCCGACCCAATGCTTTTACAACATTTCTACATGGGTCTTAGCAAGGATTCTGCACAATTCCTTGACACAGCCGCTAGTGAGGCAAGAGCCATTCTTGACAAAATCGTTGAAAACACCCCTTACACTGGCATTCATGATGAACTCCCTGAGGAAGAAGAGGAAATATCTCCCAACAAAGAAGAGGAAGTTTCGATAGACAAACCACTACCAATCCAATCCCAAGATGTAGCTATCGATCCTGAACCGCAAACACCCCAAACCACAAATCCTCCAAAGGAAGAAGAAATTCAACATTTGGAACTCCTTTCTGAAATCGAGGATAATCTTTTCGCCGATTCTGATTTTGGAAACACCCCGAATTTCCCGATGCAAAGATCTTTTCCACGTTCTACTCCAAACCTTCTTTCTCCTAACCATCTCAAGGATACAGTCAAGAAGCTAACATCTGTCATGAGCAACGAATGGCTTATGGAGGCCTAAAACTTCATCCGAAGTAATTCGGATCATTTCTCCCTGCACAACTATTCGTTGTTTCATGAAAGACGTTGCATTAGACTTCCTTTACAATCCCACCGTCGGCATGAGCATCATGTCTGATTCTCTAGCATATGCTCTCTTTGATGGCGATGAACCTCTGACTCCAATTAATAAGCATCTAAAAATTCCATCTGGAGAAGTCATAAAGAGTCATGGGATTGCATGCATGGTCCCAATAACAATCAACGAAATCACAATTCTCTTGAACTTCTATATCCTTGAGATTCTGGATTTCGATCTTTTGATCGGGCATCCCCTTGAAAAGCTTCTAGAAGAAAGCCAGCATTCAGGGAGCCTAGACGTCAACCTCGGGAAAAGCGTGAATCTTTCTATCCCCTTAACTCAATCTGCAAATTCAAAGGCAGAATTGCATCCTGGGTCTGACCCAATAGACGAAGTAATGGCTGCATCACTTCTAGAACATTCTCATCCTAATCTAGAAGAGGATGCTAAGGATTTCATCCTAAAAGAGGCCGAATTAGAAGAACACCTAAACTTGGATAAATCTGAACCCCCATCTAAGCCCTCTATAGAACTTAAACCCCTTCCTTCTGGACATAAGTATGCCTTCCTTAATGGTGATAGAGAGACTCCAGTAATCATTAGTGACCAACTTTCTGAGGATGAAGCCTCCAAACTCATCACCATTTTAGGAAAACCCCGCTCTTTCTTAGGCTACTCTCTTCAAGATCTTAAGGGAATTAGCCCCACTCTTTGCACCCATCGCATCCCTATTGAGCAAAATGCTGCACCTTCTAGGGAGCCTCAACGGAGGCTAAATAATGCGATGAGAGAGATAGTTAACAAAGAGGTCTTGAAACTCTTGCACGCAGGCGTAATCTACCCTGTCCCTAACAGCGAATGGGTTAGCCCCGTGCAAGTTGTGCCTAAGAAGGGAGGCATGACGGTTGTGAAGAATGAGAAAAATGAGTTGATCCCTCAACGAACCGTCACAGGATGGAGGATGTGCATAGATTACCGAAAACTCAACAAGGCTACAAAAAAAGATCACTTTCCGTTACCCTTCATTGATGAAATGTTGGAACAGTTGGCAAAACACTCTTTCTTTTGTTTCCTTGATGGCTATTCGGGTTATCATCAAATCCCCATCCATCCCGATGACCAAAGTAAGACCACCTTCACATGCTCCTATGGAACATATGCATACAGGCGCATGTGTTTTGGCCTATGCAATGCTCCTGCCTCTTTTCAAAGGTGCATGATGTCCATCTTCTCCGATATGATTGAAGAAATCATGAAAGTGTTCATGGACAATTTCTCGGTCTATGGAAAATCCTTCGATGATTGCCTTCATAATCTGGATAAGGTCTTACAAAGATGCGAGGAAAAACACTTAGTCTTGAACTGGAAAAAATGTCATTTCATGGTTCGAGAAGGCATAGTGCTAGGACATAGAGTGTCCGAGCGTGGGATTGAGGTGGATAGAGCTAAGATAGAAGTTATAGAACAACTTCCACCTCCCATGAATGTCAAGGGTGTTAGAAGTTTTCTTGGGCATGCTGGTTTTTATAGGTGCTTCATAAAAGACTTCTCTCAAATTGCTCGTCCTTTAACAAACCTGCTTTTTAAAGACGCACCCTTTGATTTCAATGATAAGTGATTAAATGCTTTTTATTTTCTCAAGAAAGCACTTGTCTCTGCCCCAATCATCCAACCCCCTGATTGGACGCTTCCCTTTGAAATAATGTGTGATGCAAGTGATTATGCTGTTGGTGCCGTTCTTGGCCAAACAAATAATAAAAAGCATCATGCAATTTCGTATGCTAACAAAACTTTAGCAGGATCTCAACTTAATTATGTAACAACTGGAAAAGAGCTACTAGCTGTTGTTTTTGCTATTCACAAGTTTAGATCTTACTTAGTTGGAGCAAAAGTAATTATCTATACCGATCATGCTGCTTTAAAATACTTGCTCACTAAGAAAGATGCTAAACCACGCCTAATAAGATGGATCTTGCTACTCCAAGAATTTGATTTGGAAATAAAAGATAGAAAAAGAGTAGAAAATCCTGTAGCCGATCATTTGTCTAGAATGCAATTCCAATATGCACAGGACCTACCGATCAATGACTATCTCAGGGACGACACACTCCTCAAGATCACGGACACCAACCCCTGGTACGCGAATATTGTGAATTTTATTGTTGCAGAACATGTTCCACCGGAAGTAAACAAGAAAAAGCTCATCCAAGAAAGTCGAGTACACCTGTGGGATGAACCGTACCTCTACAAAGTTTGCAATGATGGTTTATTGAGGAAATGTGTCCCTGAAGCGTAATCAATTAAGATCATAGAAAGGTGTCATGCCGCACCATATGGAGGACACTATGGCACATTCAGAACCCATGCAAAGATTTGGCAAAGTGGCTTCTTTTGGCCAACCATGTATGAAGATACAAAGAACTTCATCAAGAGATGTGTAAAGTGCCAAAAGCATGGGAACATCAATGCCCGAGATGCAATGCCACTGACAAATAACTTTCAAGTGGAACTCTTTGATGTATGGGGCATTGACTACATAGGACCTTTTCCCAAATCCCGTGGCTGTGAGTACATCCTGGTGGCTGTGGACTATGTGTCCAAATGGGTAGAAGCAATGCCCTGCAAGGCTGCAGATGCCAAGAGCTCAAGAAGGATGTTTGAAGAGACCATCCTTCCAAGGTTGGTGATAAGTGATGGGGGATCTCACTTCATTGAGGGGAGCTTTCGACGCTTCCTAGAAGAGCAAGGCATCCGACACAATGTTACAACTCCATACCATCCCCAAACAAGTGGCCAAGCAGAAACATCCAACAAACAAATCAAAAACATTCTGTAAAAGACGGTTAATGAGATGGGAAAAGGATGGAGGGACAAGGTACCTGATGCACTATGGGCATACAGGACAGCATTCAAGACACCCATTGGCATGTCACCATACCAACTCGTATATGGAAAGACTTGTCACCTCCCAGTCGAGTTGGAATTTAGAGCACATTGGGCCATAAAGAAATGGAATATGGACCTACAAGCTGCAGGAAGGCATAGAAAGATGCAAATCTCAGAGTTAGAAGAATGGAGGGAGAAAGCATACCATAATGCCAAGATCTACAAGGAGAGAACAAAGAGATGGCATGACAAGAGAATAAAGAAAAAGGAGTTTAAGCCAGGAGACAAGGTGCTCATGTTCAACTCAAGAATAAAGCTATTTGGACATGGAAAGCTTAGAAGCAAATGGGAAGGGCCATTTCAAGTCATCGATACCTCACCTCATGGAGCAATCACACTTCAAGATGATGAAGGTAAGATCTTTAAGGTAAATGGCCAACGTTTAAAAGTTTTCCTTGAACCTGATAAGCTAGATGAAGAAATAGACATGATTGAATTCAAACCTTTCAATGATTCAACTTAAAAGAAAATCAACAGATCTAGTTCATGATCAAATGTCCAACCTTTCTCCTTAGCTCGTTGTTTTCCCTTCCAAAATTAATCTATGCCTTGTTTCATTTAAATAAATTTGGACTCTCTGATGCCTTACACCAGAAGAGTCCTTTGTGTTTTCTCCTTTGTTTTCTATGAATAAAAAGCCAGGTACAGCTTCAACGAAGTGTGGGGGGGGGGGACTTGCGACCCAAAACTACCCATTTGTGACCAGGGCGCTCAACTCTCCTCTACTAAAAAAACATCGGTTTGAATCTCCCCTTCCTCTCTTTTTGCTACATGTGAAATGAGTTCAAATGCTTTGAATCTTGGTAACATGTACAAATAAAATGAACCAACATCACACTCGGACTAAAATAAAAAGTGACATGATTTATGACATTTAAAGGGTAAAAGCGTCACAAAGGCTAATTCTTGCATATGCTTATACTTGTGGGATACATAACTTGATAGGAGTATCATATTGACTAAGTTGTTGACAAATATGATATAGTTCTTGGCTCATGATTCATACCTTTTCCATTCAATGTGCCTAGAGATTTATTTTTGAAAATGTCATAAAATCATAGTGTCATTTACTCCTCAATAGTGAGAAAGTACCTACCAAAACCATATATGTTCATGACATGTTCAAAACCCTTCTATACATGCTACTTGCACTTGTCTTGAGTTTGGTCAAACCCTGTAGACCCTTGTTGAGAATTATGTCATAGTCCCAACATCAAGATCATGTACACGCCATATATACTCATGCTACTTCTACACTGGAAATACGCAAAAACATGCCATCCATTTTCACCATATAGATGCTCCATGTTTTAAAGTTTTAGAATATCTCTCTAAATATGGCTTAGTAGATGAGACACAAAGGCTATGAAAAAAAATATGGACACATGAAGGTCCATTGCTTTGAAAAAAAAAGAGCACATGGGGGCTTATGAAAAGAGAAAAATAAAAATGCTAGCCGTGTCCCAAATAAAATAGAGAGGGATCTTATCAAATAGAGGAGCACTACATTTCACCATTTTCCACACACTTGCACATCTTGATCTAGGACTATGACAGTCTTCTTCTTGGATCCTTGTTTTAACTTTACAATATATGCAATACAAGCATGCTTTCTTGTTTATTCCTACCTGAGCCCCACATAAGCCTGATAGATGTAGGATGAAACAAAAGAAGGCAATCTAATGCTATGCCTTGGTGAGGAATCATATACTCACTGAGTGACCTAAGAGTACTATATGAGGAGTAAGAATGAACTATGTGCTCTCTTTTAAAACCATTGTCAAAAATTCTACGCACTAAGGATATGAAAATGGGAAGATGACTTTGCTTTGAAAACTGTTCCATTTTTCAACATCTGAAGGATATATGCTAGACAGTACCACATAACACACCTGTATGAGATGTGTCATGAATGAAACTTTGTTTTTGCTAATACCTTGAAAATGTCATAATCATATTTTATCATTCTCTCTAACCTTTGCTCGAGGACGAGCAAAGACTTAAGTGTGGGGGATCTTGTTGACGGTAGTTGTACCATGCTTTTACCACATCAAAACCGTCAACAAGACATTCTTTCTTGAAGGAAACCACCAAACACATAGTGACTTAGGTACAAATAACTTGGTTCTACATGTACTTGTTATTATTTGGTTGCAGGCACTCAGAACATGTACTTTTGAATGTCCAGAAGCTCCATATGTAGGTTGGGAAACCAACCAAGTATGGCCAAATGACAAACTAACTTCATAATCATCAATATCATAGCTTCTGGAGACAATGTGCAAAAGATGGGCACAAGGTAGGATTCGGCCGACCCCTACTTGAGCATACTAGGGCCTTGCTGCCAGACCATGATCCATGACACACTCCCGAGAGTCCATTTTCACCCTTGGATCACAAGTGTGTTTGCTCTCAACGGTGGCAAATGAAGTCCCATGGATCGATGAACCTACATCTCCATCATCCGAAGTGATCAAGGGGTCCCACCACTTCATACCCACTCTAAAGGTGGTGGAGAGGGCCCACAAGGAAGGAGGATGGCCCCACTCATCATAGGGGGTCGGCCGACCCCCTTATGGAGCCCACCAGCCATCCTGTTTTCATCAATCGACACAACAAGAGGTCCCATACTCAAGGGGTTGGTCCCACCTGTCAAAGAGGGGTCGGCCGAACCCCTTTTGGTGGCCAATCAGGCTCCGATTTCACCCACCGACTCTACGCATGGAGGCATGCATGACCCTCGATCCACACCCTTGATTAAAGTCGGTTTAAGGTCGGTTTCAATCAAGGGCTATGATGGAGAAGCACCTGGATCGCTGACGTGGCGTTGGAGTAGCCCCTACTCCACCTCCACTATAAATAGAGGGGTACCCCCTCACTCTCAAGGCACCAAGGAAGCTACAAAAGCTATTCATTCTACTTTCCCTTTAGTAGTAGTAGTATCCATCATAGGGAGAGAGTGAGAAGAGTCTGGAGGAAGCCCCGGAGCTGTCCGGAGTCTCCTCCAAGCCGTACCTCGACGGATGCGACTTTCTTAGTAAGGTAGCATCTGAGTTTTCTTTATGGTATTTGATTCTTTGGTCAAGTAAAGTATTTATTTAAATTGTTCATTGGTTCACCGCCCTTAACCCGGTACTATAATCAATTTCATCAGGATCCGGATTAGAGTAGTAAGATATAGTGTAGATGTGGTGTCTAGGCTATCGCTTACCTGTGATTGCGGCTTGTTCAACGGTTTGTTGTGGTACCTAGTAGGTGGTGATAGCCCTATCTAGTCTTTGAATCCACCACGTTTGGGTAAGTTATTAAAATGTAGGTCTTCTTGTGCTAGGCGGTTTAACACCCTTCTCATCCCTTTCTGTTGTTGAACGGCTTAGTGACCCAAAGTGAACAACCTTTGTATATTCCTTACCTGACTAGTTTCATAACCATAGGAATCCTCTCCACCCTCAATCATATACCCATGTGTCATAGGACGACCCTGAGCCTAGTTAGTTCACTTCACGTTCCCTGTGGAAAATACGATACCTGGAATACTCCCGGTGAAGGCTACATTGACTACCGTACGCTTGCGGTATATCCGTTTGCCACTTCTGGTGTCAACAGACAGCACCATCGCCGCCCGTCCTGCTGACTCCACCTGGACTCAGCCGGATGCTTGTGTCCACAGCTAGATGTATGGTTCTACCTCCGACAGCGTCCTTGATCTGGCCATGGCGCCGGAACAATCTGCCTATGACCTCTACACCGCCATCCGCGCTCTATTTCAGGCGAACCAGGAGCCACGTGTTGTCATCCTGAACCAGGAGTTCTCTTCCCACACTCAGGGTGACCTTCCCATCGAGACGTACCCCTCGAAGTTGAAGCTCACTGCCGATGGTCTCCGTGATGTCGGCCACTCCGTTGTGGACCGTTAGCTCGTCCTCCAGTTGTTGAACGATCTCAACCCGCGTCTTGCCAACATGGCCGACATCATCGCCAACACGACGCCGCTGCCCTTCTTCACCTCGGTCGTAAACATGCTGCGTCTAAAGGAACTTCACCTCGGCGGCGAGATCAAGGTCGCCTCCAACAGCGCCCTTACTGCCTCCACAACGGCAGCATGCACATCTGCCGCCTGCCACTCTTCCACTTCGTCCTTTCCCCCTCGCAACGATGGCTAGGGCAAGGGAAAAGGGAAGGGCAAGGCCGGCGGCAACAGCAACAACGGCAGTGCTGGTCGCAAGCCACAACAATAGCAGTCTGGCCAAGGCTACCAGGGCGGGGCGCGCCCTGGCACTCAGCCTACCGGCCCATGGGTCTGCTACAACCGCTGGCCATGGGGTCCCTAGCAGCCGACCTAGGGTTCACAGCAGCTTCCTGGCATCCCTCGATGTCACCTCCACCTCAGGCACATACCGCCTTCGCACCGCCGGAGATTTCCTCTCCTGCACCGGGACCAGTCACCTATCCTGCTGCGGGAGGCTAGGATCAGGAGGGCCTCATTGCTGCCCAGAACCAGATGGCTCTTCAGGGTGGCTCTCCATGGGTCCTCGACACCGGAGCGACATAGCATATGCCCCCCCATGATGGTATCCTTCTTTCCCGCCTTCCCCATTCATCGTCCTCTATTACTGTCGGCAATGGTTCTTCAATTCCAATTTGTAGTCGTGGCACTTCCCGTTTATCTATTGCTGATCACCTTTATTCTTAACAATATCCTTGACGCTCCTAAGCTTGTTCGTAACCTACTATCTGTCCGACAGCTTACCCGTGACAATAATTGTTCTATTGAGTTTGACGCTTTTGGCTTTTGTATCAAAGATCCGAAGACCGGGATCATGATTCTTCGCCGCAATAGCGATGGGGACCTCTACACCATCCCCTCCACACCGCCTCCAGTTCCAGATATTTGCCATCTCGCCGCTATTTGCATTCACATTGTTAAGTGAAAGTCCATATACTATTGTCTACTACTATGGCCCATATGGCCCATATGAGTGTATATATATCTCTCTCCACCGTGGACTGACTAATCATACTCTCTAATTCCCAAGGTTAGTATCATGGTATCAAAGCCGTGGATTAGGGTTAGGGCTAGACTATTCTAATTCATCCACGATCCATTTTTTTCCTTGGGATTGTCCGCGGCCCGTCGCCGCGTCGCTCCTCTTCGCGGTCCGTTGCCGCGTCGTTCTTCCACGCGGCCCGTCGCCGTGCGCGTCCACACCTCCGCTCATGACGTCACGACGTCCGCCTCCGCGAATCCTCGCGCGAGTCCGTCCGCTCCGTCCGCGCGGCTACTCTCCGTGCTATCCGCGTGGCTCCTCTGCGCCCCGGACTGGTGGCTCCTGTGTACCTGTCTGTGGCTGCCCTTGCTTGTCAATCAGAGGTGCATCGTCATCAGCCTCCTCACCCGTGGCTGTTCTGCTCGTCAATCAGAGGTGCTACTACTCTGTTCTGTGGTTTTCTCTGCTGCTGTTGGCTGTTGGTGATTTGCTCTGTTCTGCACTCTGTTCTTCAGTCAATTGTTATCTGCTCTGTTGTCTTGCACAATGTCACAGTCGCAATTGCTTTCAAATACCATTGTTTTTCCTCTGAAACTTGATGGTCCATCTAATTATCGAGAGTGGGCTTTCTCTGTCAAAACTGTATTGCGTGGACATGGTCTTGCATCTCATTTGACAGATGATCCTCCGAAGGATGGTTCTGGTGCTGCTGCAGTCACGACTTGGAATAAAGATGATGGCCGCATCATGAGTGCCATTGTCACCAGCATGAAACCTACATTAATGATGAGTCTTGAGCACCATCAAACTGCCAAGCAGATGTGGGACTACCTGCAGGGGAGATATGTCCAGAACAGTGGTGCACTCTTGCTTACTCTAATGCAAGGTCTTCATGAGCTTCAGCAGAATGAGATGTCTATAGAGGATTACTTTACTACTTTTGATCGTGTGATGGGACCTTTTCTTTCCATGGTTCCTAAGTGTGACGCAGGGTGTTCAGGCTGCTGTGCTAAGAAGGATAAGTTCATTGAAAAGTTCCTTATATATCAGTTTTGTCATGGTCTGCGGCCTGATTTTGAGTCCATTCGCAAGCAGTTGTTGAATGCGCCCACTACTCCGTCCATTTCTGATGTGTTATCTGTTTTGATTGCTGAAGAGACACGGCTTAGTTCTCAGTCTTCTTCTGTATCAGTACCTCACAGTGTTCTGGCAGCCTCTCACAAGATCAACACAGTGAAGGACCCTTGTGTTCATTGCAAGAAGACTACTCACCGCTCAGAAAATTGCTTTGTTTGGTATGCTAAGAAGTTAGCTGCTTATCGCTCATGCCATGCAGCTCGTGGTCGTGGCGGCAGTTCCACCTCTACAGGCTCTGTCCCTGCAGGTTCCGCCCCAACAGGATCTGTGTCAGTTGCTGCTGCATCACCTGTCACTGCTTCCTCATCTTGGGTGCTTGATTCTGGAGCATCTTTTCATGTGTCATCAGATCAGTCCCAACTTATTGCTTGCAAGCCAGTTACTGATGGTGCCTCTATTCAGACAGCAGATGGTACATCCTGCCACATTACTCATCAGGGTTCTCTTTGCACCGCTAATTTTTCTGTACCTAATGTCTCATTTGTACCTCTGTTGTCTATGAATCTTCTTTCTGTTGGTCAATTAACCGATCACAATTGTTTTGTTGGATTCGATGACTCATCTTGTTTTATTCAGGATCGTCGCACCGGGGATGTACTTGGGACTAGCCATCGCCGTAGAGGTTCTCATAGCCTCTATGTCCTCGACACCTTGCGCCTTCCTCACTCTACCTCCCACGTGTCCTCCGCCGCTGCTGCATCATCATCATCATCCAATACATCACCATCGACTTCGTCCTTCGCCAAGTGGCATCATCGACTTGGTCATTTATGCGGGTCTCGATTGTCCACCTTAATAAATAAGGGTTGCTTAGGTCCTACATCCATCGAGTCTAGTTTTCAGTGTAAGGGTTGCAAGCTTGGAAAACAACTGCAACTCCCATATTCCACTAGTACCTCCCATTCACCTAGACCTTTTGATATTATTCACTCTGATGTATGGGGTCATGCACCTTTCGCTACAAAAGGTGGTCATAAATACTATGTTATATTTGTTGATGATCATTCTCGATATACTTGGATTTACTTTATGAAACACCGCTCTCAGTTGTCCTCTGTTTATCACAATTTTGCTCGCATGGTGCATGTAGCATCTAGGCCCTAGTGGTTTCGGTGATTAACGACAACAAGGAGGTTATTATGACTAACGTGTGTTTTGCAGGATAACCTAGAGGTTAGGTCATAATAACATGTAGGTTCAAGCCCCTAGCGATGGAAATCGATTCGGTTTTCAAAGGATGGAAGACAAGACGGAGATAGGCTAGTTCTAAGTGTCGTTTGGTGTTGGGAGGCACTTAGACTAGTTTAGGTCTTCTTTTTGACTTTAGCCGTACTATTAAGGGGGGTTTGAATGGGTAGCTTGAGCTAGACCTGGCTAGGAGAAGGTAGTGTGGTGCACACTTGTCAAACTTAAGTCTAGAGAGCGCAGAGAAGTCTGGTGAACTTCAAGACCATTAGAGCTACTTTACATGGATTTATTTGGACCAACAACTTATGAGAGTATTGGTGGCAAGCTCTATTGTCTAGTGATTGTTTATGACTTTTCAAGATACACTTGGGTGTTCTTTCTTCATGACAAGACCGAAGTTGCCGTATCTTTCAAGAAGTTTGCCAAGAGAACACAAAATGAATTTGAAGTGAAGATCAAGAAGATTAGAAGTGACAATAGGAAAGAATTTGACAACACAAACATTGAAGTATATTGTGATGAAGTTGGTATCAAGCATGAAGTCTCATCCACCTATACACCTCAACAAAATGTAGTTGTAGAAAGGAAGAACCGGACATTGATCACCCTTACAAGGACAATGCTTAATGAGTACAACACACCGGAGAGGTTTTGGGCGGAGGCAATCAACACCGCATGCTACGCATCCAACCACCTATTCTCTCACCGGTTGCTAAAGAAGACCCCCTATGAGCTACTCATTGGCAAGAAGCCGGACGTCTCCTACTTCTGGGTGTTTGGTTGCAAATGCTACATCTACAAGAAGCGGCAACACCTAGAGAAGTTCCAAAGACGTTGTGATATTAGTTTTCTTGTTCGTTACTCATTGAAGTCCAAAGCATATAGAGTATTCAACAATGTCACCGGCCTTGTTGAAGAAACATATGATGTGTAGTTCGATGAATCTAATAGCTCTTAAGGAGAGCATGAAAATCTTGATGATGTACGTGATGAACCATTGAGGAAGGCTATGAAGAATATGCCAACCGGAGACATCAAGCCCAAAGATAATGAGGATGATGGTGATGATGTGCAAGTGATCAATCAACCATCTTCATCAAATTTGCCTCAAGATGATGAAGATAAAGATGGGGTGGATCCACATGAAGACACCCACATCACACAAGAACATATTGAGGCACAAGCACAAAATGTTGATGCTCCAGAATCTCCTCCTCAAATGGTTGATAGAAGATGTACTCCACTCCTACAAGCTTATCCACAAGATCTCATAATAGGGAGTCTTTCAAGGGGGTAATGACTCGCTCACAAAGGCATGCTCAATTCATTGAACATCACTTTTTTGTCTCTTACATTGAGCCTACTAGCATAGAAAAAGCTCTTCAAGATCCGGATAGGGTGAATGCCATGCATGAAAAACTCAACAACTTCACCCGCAATTAAGTTTGGACACTTGAAGAGAAGCCAAAAGGAGCAAGAGTCATAGGCACTAAGTTGGTGTTCCGCAACAAGCAAGATGACAAGGGCAACATTGTGAGAAACAAGGCAAGACTCGTGGTAAAAGGGTTCTCCCAAGTTGAAGGATTAGATTTTGGAGAGACTTTTGCCCCGGTTACAAGACTAGAAGCCATCCGTATCCTACTTGTATATGCATCTAATCACAACCTAAAACTCTTTCAAATGGATGTGAAAAGTCCATTTTTAAATGGTTTCATAAATGAATTTGTCTATGTTTCGCAATCACCGGGTTTTGAAGACTCTAGATATCCAAACTATGTTTATAGGTTGTCCAAGGCGCTATATGGCCTGAAGCAAGCCCCACGGGCTTGGTATGAGCGCCTCCGCGACTTCCTCCTCAACAAGGGCTACAAAATTGGCTTGGTGGATACCATACTATTCAACAAGAAGCATAAAGGGCATATCTTCATTTGTCAAGTTTATATTGTTGATATTATCTTTGGTTCGACTAATGAAGATTTTTGCAAGCAATTTGGTGATATGATGTCCATGATCGGTGAGCTTACATTCTTTCTCGGCTTTCAAGTCAAGCAATTGAGGGAGGGGAAGTACGTGTCGCAAGAGAAGTATACGAAGGACCTCCTCAAGCGCTTCAAGATGGAAGAATGCAAGCCCATCAAGACCCCCATGCCTACCAATGGACATCTCGACCTTGATGAGGGAGGTAAATCGGTTGACCAAACTCTCTATCGTTCTATGATCGATAGTTTGTTGTACTTGACCGCATCTAGGCCCGACATCATGTTTAGTGTGTGTATGTGTGCTCGTTTTCAAGCTAACCCCAAGGAACCACACTTAGTTACGGTGAAAACAATCTTTAGGTACCTAAAGCACACCCCAAGCATTGGCCTTTGGTATCCCAAAGGAGCTAACTTTACTCTTGTCGGCTATTCCGATTCAAATTATGCCGGTTACAAGATTGACCAGAAAAGCACATCCGGAGGGTGCCATTTGCTTGGAAGATCACTAATTTCTTGGTCCTCCAAGAAACAAAATAGTGTTGCCTTGTCAACAATCGAAGCGGAATACATTGCCTCGGGTGCTTGTTGTGCATAAATTATTTACATGAAACAAACCCTACTTGATTATGGAAACTTAAAAAGGGTGCCTTTGTTGTGTGACAACGAGAGTGCGGTAAAACTTGCAAACAACCCGGTTCAACACTCCCGCACAAAGCACATTGACATCCGCTATCACTTCCTTAGAGATCACGTTGCCAAGGGTAACATTTCCTTTGAGGGAGTGAGAACGGATGATAACTTGACGGACATTTTCACAAAACCATTGGATGAGGCACGGTTTTGCTCTCTAAGAAATGAACTCAATTGCCTTGATCTAAGCAACTTCACTAAAAGATGATTGTGTGTTGTCATGTGCATTGCATTGTAAAATAAAACATGTCGAACTTTGAATTGCACGTAGGGCTTGTCCAACTCGGTTAAGATAACCGTCCAAAAGCGTGTGAAGAAACTTACCCGAGGACAAACTTGATAAGCAACTAGTTTACTTTACGTGAATTTGCATTGCATATGCATTGTTGTTTGTTTTCCGTTTTGTTCTTGGTTCTTATTGCTTATTTTCATAAAAACTACTAATGGCTAAGGCAAAATATTTGAAAAATGGAGGGTTTGAGAGAGGATGTCTCATACCAATTCCAAACAGTGTTTATTTGCCTCTTATTGATGTTGGAACTTGGTTGGGAGAAAGTTTTGCTTAGACCGGAGGAGAATCTGCACAAAAATGTGCACCGGACGCTGACCCGGCGTCCGGTGTGGCCAGCTGCCCTACGGAGAAGATGAACAGGAGCACCAGACGCTGAGTCCAACCGTTCGGCGCGTCCGATGAAGAAATCAGAGCGTCCGGGGTGAATTGTGCGCAAAGGACCAGAAGACAGCACCGGACGCTGGGAGCGTCCGATGCCCAGTCACCGGACGCGTCCGGTGTGGATCTGTGCTCTCGGGTGGCTCTCGGCTGTTTCACCGGACGTGTCCGGTGCTACCGTCGGAGCGTCCGGTGCAACATTAACCGGCGCAGTCAACTCTATTTGACCGCGGGGCCCGCATTTCTTTTTCTCACTTGTCTTCGCCGCCGCCCGTACGCCTCTGCCGCCTTCTCGCCACCGCACCGTGCCCTAGCTGTTGTGCGCCGCCGTCGTCCTCGCCGGCGCTCTTGCCGCCGGCCTGCTCGCCCGTAGGGCTCAGCCGAGCTCCTCCATTCCTCGAGCTCTCGTGCAGAGGAGCCGAGCCGCCGCCGTGTGCTCCATCGCCGCCCCGAGGCCGCCGGAGATCTTCCTCGCTGCCGGTGGACATCTTCACCGACGGGCTGCTCCAGCTCAGCCTCAGGGATCTTCCTCTCCGCGAGCCTCCCACTCCTCTGCTCGGTGAAGCTCTTGCCCTAGCTCTTCCCATTCCTGTGCTCTCAAGGTGTTCGGTGAAATGCCTAATAAGGTTTTTCGTCGATTTCCTTGCAGATTGTGACTGCTAGGGCTTCCCCCTCTGTGTTCTAGGGTTGGTGGAGGTCGTCTTCATCGAGTGGTATTCCCGTTTGCCTCCAAGCCCTAGCTCACTCCGTATCATTGCATATCTTTTTGTCATTGCCCTTGTCTTTGACACATGCCCTCCTACTATGCATTGACTCTCCTTGTCTCACAGTGCCCCGTTCGTGGTCGTTCTTTCCTACTCGCAGGGTCTGCTTCTTACCTGAGGTAGAGAGCCATGTTTCATTCTCTACTTACCTATATGCTTGCTTCTGATAGGGTTTCTTCTCTCTAGTTATTTAATTGCTTATGCAAACCCTCTATTCTATCTTACAGCAGGGTCACTGTCAGTTGAATCCGGGGCTAAGCCCACGGATACGGAACGAGGCCAAGCCTCTGAGTGTCAGTTCTACACTTCTTTCAGACAGAGGCAATTGTACTTGACAGTTGGCAGTTCCAAGCAGTGGCAGTGGCAGTGGTCAGTGGCAGTGGTTCATCAGGTTCTTCACCAACACTTCGCCTGATTTGCTTGTTCGTGGCGTGATGGCCCGAACTAAGCGAGTTGGGGGAGCCCCGCCAGAGGACGACCCACCGCCCTCTCACCCACCAGGCCGGTGGTTGAGCAGCCCAAGAAGAAGAAGCGCACCAGAGAGGAGAGAGAGCAGAGGCTCTTGTAGTGGCAGCAGCAGCTGAGAGGGCCGAGGCAGGCGGTCGTAGAGGTGGCATAGTGATTGGTCCCACTCTAGTCACAGCAGAGCAGAGAGGCTCTGCTAGACGTAGAGCGTCGCACCGGTGCCTCCGAGGACCTTCCGCCTGACACAGTGCTTGTCGGGGGGAAGCTTGTTCCGCTAGTTGTTACACGAGGCTCTTCGAGGCAGACACGGCAGTCAGAGGGCATAAAGGCAGACACAACTTCAGAGGAGCAGCCTGGATAGTCTGAGCAGCTAGAGCTTCCACCTGAGACTCCGTCAGTGCACCGGTCCGTACGCCGTCAGACAGCGCGACCTCCTCCTCCCAGGGAGGACACTCAGAGGCGTGGGGCCCGGGCACCTCCAGCTTGCAGAGATACATATCAGAAGAGGTATGACTTACACTCAGTGATAGCCAGGCAAGTGAAGACACTGAGGTGTATTCTGTTTGAGCAGTGGTTTCCTACGCAGCGGGACCCTAGAGCCGGCCCTCGGTTCTACCACCCGCTGCTCGAGGACTTTTACCGAGCATACCTCAGAGCCGGTACTCAGTTCAGTGCACACAGAGTTATTTCTTTAGAGGCTATCTGTGCTCAGGTTGGAGAGGAGATCAGACCATACTTGACATATCTTCCAGGGCTGTCAGAGTTGATGAATAGGTCAGGAGAGTACGCAGAGTCTTGGGTCAGGGAGTTCTACGCCTTACTTTTTGTTGACCCAGAGCACCGGTGGATTCACTTTGCCTTTGCTGGCAACCACCACCGTGTGTATGCTACTCGCTTCAGAGAGATCTTTGGTCTTGAGCCTTCAGAGACACGGATTCACGTGCTGTGCTACGACCGGACTGACCCTCCTCGCCGCCCTCACGGTGGCATTGACCCGACAGTTGACTTCGTCAGAGAGTGCTTCAGGGAGCCTTTCGGGGAGGGCTCCAGTCGCCTCCCCAGGGTCCTCACTTTTCTTGCCAAAGTCCTGGATGCACTCATGAGGAGGACGACCTTGCTGCCAGAGGGTTACCGCGAGGGGATCACTCGGCTACAGCTTTAGCTTTTAGCTCACATAGTTCGACAGGAGCCGTTTGACCTTTGGGATTTGATTGTGTCAGAGATGGAGGACTTGATAGCAGAGGGATTCAGGGGGAGCAGACGTATGCCGTATGGACACTGGATCTGCCAGTTGATTGTTAGAGCTGTTGCACAGATTGCGCCAGACGTCCGAGCTGAGCTTGACGACTCTATCCACTGTTACCCTGCTTACAACGTCACCCAGCTGGTTCGACGTGAGAGACCTCTAGCAGCACGACGTGCCCCTCACACTCCACCGAGACAGACTCGCAGGACAGGCACCGTGACTGAGACAGAGGAGGAGCAGGACGAGGCCATCAGGGCCCTGGCAGAGGCAGAGGAGGCTCAGACTGAGAGAGTTGCACTTGGGGGTGGTGTGGACGACGACTTTTCGTCCGACAGCACTGATGAGGACTATGATCCCATCCCCGAGTACGTTGCACCTCACGACCACGAGGCTGGTACTTCTAGTTATGCTCCAGCTTCACACCAGAGCGACCCAGCGCTGCATGCTATTCTCCAGAGCTTACAGCAAACTCAGCAGCAGCAGGCTCAGGAGCAGGCTAGGTTTGACAGGGAGCCGGCCGCCGCACTTGCACAGGTTCAGGCTCGCTAGGACGAGTTCCAGAGGCAGCTACAGCAGCAAGCATCCCTCCAGCAGCAGCAGGCAGCAGTCCAGCAGCAGCAGCAGTTGCAGCAACAGCAGTTCATGCTTGAGGCACTGGCCAGACTTACAGGACTTCCACCTCCACCTACTCAGCAGCCTGGCCCGTCTACAATTTTTGCTCTAGTGACTACTCCAGCGTTTCAGCCTAATGGGTTCCAGAGTCAGTCACAGGCAGCTGCTTCAGTAGAGGTCACTCCTCCCTCTCAGGCTCCTCAGTGGGAGATTGCACAGGAGTCGTCGATCGTCACAGGTTTCACTCCCTCGTTAGCGACGCAGTCTTTGCTTACACCATCCACTAGCAGGGGCTTGGCGTTTTCCTTACAGTGAGCTTACCGGGATGGATACCCCGCAGCCTCAGCCCCAGCTTCCAGTCACGACTGCAGCTCCTGTCACAGGAACGACTACAGAGACACTCCCGTCGTCTGTCGCTTCCTCAGAGCCTGCTACTCATGACACGACAGCGACGGAGACAGTGCTAGAGCCTTCAACTGACCCGCAGCTAGGCGTTCCTCCCGCTTCAGACACTCAGGGACAGTAGGTGCAGTTTGAGCAGCCAGCAGAGCCACAGACTCAGCAGCAGACAGTTGAGGACCCTCCAACTCGGACCGCTTCACCTCTAGTTTAGCCGACAAAGGGTCAGGAGGCATCCAGCCTAGACTCAGAGACAGATGTTGCAGCTTTCCAGATTTCTCATCATGACCCGACTGCACCCCCAGACTCTTAGGTTTTGGTGCTTGACGCCAAAGGGGGAGAGAGCCATAGATTTAGGGGGAGCGCGTGAGATTTTGGGATTTGGCTCTTATTTTGATGTGATATACACTCATGCATCATGTTTATCGTTTTTATGCATTGTGATATATGCTTGTGTGTGATATGACTTGTGAGACATGTATGCTAAATTTCATATCTATATCATGTCTCTTCTTTTGTGTAGCTCACTTGTGTTGATTCCGCGTTTTTACTCTAATTCTTGTGAGCTATACTTGTTGGTACTTGTGCTTAATTCTTATATACTTATGTACCTTGTGTCTTGGTTTGTATAAGCATGCCTAACCCTTTTGCTCTTATTGTATCATGCTTATGTGAATCAAGATTTCAAAACCTCACTCTTTCCAAATCTACTTGAGGTTGTTGTCATCAATCACCAAAAAGGGGAAGATTGTAGCATCTAGGCCCTAGTGGTTTCGGTGATTAATGACAACAAGGAGGTTATTATGACTAACGTGTGTTTTGCAGGATAACCTAGAGGTTAGGTCATAATAACATGCAGGTTCAAGCCCCTAGCGATGAAAATCAATTCGGTTTTCAAAGGACAGAAGACAAGACGGAGATAGGCTAGTTCTAAGTGCCGTTTGGTGTTGGGAGGCACTTAGAGTAGTTTAGGTCTTGTTTTTGACTTTGGTCATACTATTAAGGGGGTTTGAATGGGTAGCTTGAGCTAGACTTGGCTAGGAGATGGTAGTGTGGTGCACACTTGTCAAACCTAGGTCTAGTGAGTGCAGAGAAGTTTGGTGAACTATTTGGAACAAACTTCGTTTTGAAAAGTTTTCGATTCGGCAAAGTTTTGGGACAAATAGGAGCACCGGACGCTGCACCGGACGCGGGTCAGAGCGTTTGGTGTAGTGACCTGAGAGCGTCGGAAGCGCATTTGTCCTCACCGGACGCGCAGTAGCGAAGGCTTCGGCGTCCGGTGTTATGACCGAGAGTTAAGGTTGTCCACCGGACGCTGCACCGGACAATCCGGGAGCGTCCGGTGTCCATCCAAAGAGGTTCCAGAGAGCTCTTATCTGCATCGGACGCGTCCGGTGCCAAAGTGTCCGGTGCGTTCAAATCAGAGTTGGTACAGTTACCGTTGGAGGGGGCACCGGACGCGTCCGATGTGAACTTGACAGCGTCTGGTACACCCGAAAACAGAGGGTTTTGTACCTAACGGCCATGGGCTTGTGTAGGGGGTATTTATACCCCTTGCGCTCGCCCATGGGAGGTCTCTTGCCACTTCAAACAGCTGAACACACCTTGAGACCTTGTGAGATTTGCGATTTCAAGTGAGCTTCTTCCCTAGAGTTGATCAAGAGTGACTTGTGTGCATCCATCTATCTCTTTGGCCTTGTTTGGGTCAAGTGAGAGTTCGAGCTTGTTACTCTTGGTGATCGGCATCACCTAGACGGCTTGGTGGCGATCGGAGGCTTGGTGACCGCTTGGAGAGCTTGTGGGCGGCCCAAGCCAAGCTTGCGAGCAGTTGTGCGCGATCCACCGCGCCGGAGAGACAAAAGATCAGCCCGTAGAGAGCACTTGGTCTTTCCGAAGATCAAGGGAGAGCTACATCCTTGCGTGGGTGCTCCAACGAGGACTAGTGGGGAGTGCCAACTCTCCGATACCTTGGAAAAAACCGGCTTTGTCTTTCTATCTCATTTACATTCCCGCACTTATTTTGTGTTCTCTACTTTCCTAGAGTAGTATACTTGTGATAGGACTTGGCTCTAGGTTGCTTAACTTGTTTTAGGTTTAGATCATACACAAGCACTTTTAGGGTGAGATTAGGCAAATGGCGATAGGTTGAATTGTATTTCGAAAAATTTACTAGTTGCCCAATTCACCCCCCCTCTTGGGCATTCTCGATCCTTTCAGTGCACACACACAATTTTCCACCCCCATTCAAGTTTTTCGTTCTGATTCTGGTGGAGAGTATTTATCTCACACTTTTCGCCAATTTTTTACCTCTGAAGGCACTCTTGCTCAACTGTCATGTCCGGGTGCGCATGCTCAAAATGGGGTTGCTGAGCGGAAACACCGGCATATCATAGAGACTGCCCGCACACTTCTTATTGAATCTTTTGTTCCTCCTCATTTTGAGGCTTCTAGCATTCCAGAATGGCAACTTGCTATGTGTGAGGAACTTGCTGCCCTTGATCGTACAAGCACTTGGGATATTGTTCCATTACCTTCGCATGCTGTGCCTATTACATCTAAGTGGGTCTTCAAAACTAAAACCAAGTCGGATGGTTCTATTGAGAGATATAAGGCCCGTTTAGTTGCCAGAGGTTTTCAGCAAACTCAGGGCTTAGATTATGATGAGACATTTGCACCTGTTGCTCATATGACTACTGTGCGTACTTTAATTACAGTGGCTGCTTCTTCTTCTTGGACAATCTCTCAGATGGATGTTAAGAATGTCTTTCTTCATGGTGATTTAAATGAAGAAGTTTATATGCAACCACCCCCGGGTGTTACTGCTCTTCCAGGTTATGTTTGTCGTCTTCGCCGAGCTTTATATGGTCTTAAACAGGCTCCTCGTGCTTGGTTTGAGCGCTTTGTCTCTGTCATTCGGGCTACTGGTTTTCAGCTAGTGATCATGACCCTGCTTTATTTATCCACCTTTCCTCACGTGGGCGTACTTTGCTTCTTCTATATGTTGATGATATATTGATTACGAGTGATGATGCAGACCACATTTCTTATGTAAAGCAGCAGCTTGGTGCACAATTTCAAATGTCTGACTTAGGTCCTCTCAGTTATTTCTTAGGCATTGAGGTTAAACAGTCTGCAAAGGGCTGCTATCTTTCCCAATCCAAGTACATACAAGACCTTATTGCTCATTCCGGCATCACTGACCATCGGACAGCTGCGACACCTATGGATCTCCATTTGCAGCTTCGTCCCAGTGATGGTACTCCTCTTGAGGATCCCTCTAGATATCGACATATTGTGGCAGCCTTGTTTATCTCACTGTTACTCGACCTGATATTGCTCATGCCGTTCATATCTTGAGTCAGTTTGTGAGTGCTCCTACGTCCGTTCATTTTGGCCATTTACTTCGTGTCTTGCGATATTTGAGGGGGACATCATCTCGCGGCTTATTCTATGCTCGTGATAGTCCGCTTCAGCTTCATGCTTACTCGGACTCCACTTGGGCGAGTGACCCAACAGATCGTCAATCCATCACAGGATATTGTATTCTTCTTGGGTCCTCTCCTATTGCATGTAAGTCCAAGAAACAAACCGCTGTATCTCGTTCTAGTGCAGAGGCTGAACTTCGAGCACTCGCTACCACCACTGCAGAAATTGTATGGCTTCGATGGTTATTGGCTGATTTTGGGATTTCTTGTGATGCTGCCACACCTCTTCTATGTGACAATACAGGAGCTATACAGATTGCCAATGATCCTGTGAAGCATGAACTTACCAAGCATATCGGTGTTGATGCTTTCTTTACTCGGTATCATTGTAATCAGCATACCATTGCTCTTCAGTATGTGCCATCCGAGCTACAATTGGCAGACTTTTTCACTAAAGCGCGGACTAGAGAGCAACATCGGCTTTATTTGCTCAAACTCAATGCTTCAGATCCTCCACTACCGCCTTGAGTTTGAAGGGGGTGTTAAGTGAAAGTCCATATACTATTGTCTACTACTATGGCCCATATGGCCCATATGAGTGTATATATCTCTCTCTCCACTGTGGACTGACTAATCATACTCTCTAATTCCCAAGGTTAGTATCACACGTCTCGGTCATCCTGCGCCCGCAGCCATAGTGTCGCTTAATAAGTTATCAGCTATTTCATGTAAACATACTACTCGTGGTCTTTTTTATGCTTGCCAACTTGACAAACATTTTCGATTACCATTTACTAGTACCTTTTGAACTTGTTCATTGTGATGTTTGGACATCCCCGGTGCTTAGTATTTCTCGTTTCAAATTACCTTGTCATCGTTGATGATTATAGTCATTACTGTTGGATTTTTCCAACGAGGCATAAATCTGAGGTTCATACACACATTGTTAATTTTGTCGCCTACGCTCATACCTAGTTTAGCCTGTCTATTCGCCGCTTTCAGGCCGATAACGGCACCGAGTTCGTCAACAATGCCACTGCTACGTTCCTCGATGCACATGGTATTCTTCTTCGTACTTCGTGTCCTTACACCTCTGCTCATAATGGCAAGGCTGAACGGATGTTGCGTACCTTGAACAAGGACTTTACTGATTCATGCCTCCATGCCTTCCTCCTATTGGGCGGAAGCCTTGTCCACCGCGGTCGTTCTACTCAACCGACGCCCGTCTACGTCCATCGGTAATGGCATTCCCTATCATCGATTATACAAAAAGATGCCAGATTATTCCATGCTCTGAGTCATCGGCGACTGTGCTATCCGAACCTTAGTGCCACGACCCCTCACAAATTGGCTACTCGCTCATCAGCCTGCGTGTTCCTCGGTTATCCTTCCACCCAAAAGGGTTACCAATGTCTTGATCTCACCACGCGGCATGTGATCTATCAGCACGTTGTTTTTTATGAAGCTAAATTTCCGTTTGCAGCTAGCAAGCTGTCTCCGGACTCTATTGATTTCCTTGTGCAGGGACATCCTCACCCATCCTCCTCGGATGCCGCGCCTGCTCAGCCGGACGTGGCTGATCTTGACCCTGCCATAATATGGCATGGTCCGGTCAGCAACACCCCCGCACCTGCTGGTTTCTCGGCGGCTCCTGTTGACCCCTCAGCGCCACCAGCACCCCCTGCGCTGGCTTTGGCGCCCACCGGAGTTCTGCAGCCAGCGCCCACTACAGGCGCACAGCAGCCGCCCGGTGTCCACTGCAGGCGCATAGCAGATACCTGCTGGGGTACAGCGGCATGCCCCCACTGCCAGCGCACTGCAGCCGCCCGGCGTGCACCACCCGGCTGCCATTGCAGACGCACAGCAGCCTCCCGCTGGGGTACAGTGGCCTCTTCGCGTCTACGAACGGCGATTTCCGAGACGTCTTCATGCACCAATGCTGCCTCCTCCGTTTCAGCAGAGGGCACCTCCAGTGCCGTCTCCGATTCCTCACGCCCGGGCTTCTCCAGGACTCCCGCAGGTCACGGTCCCGCGTGCGCCACCGACATCCCGCGCGGTGACCCGGGCCCAGACCGGCTCCCTGCCTTCGCCACCTCAGCGCTGGGGTTTCTCGGCCAACCTCGCGGCGCATGCGTCGCCTCTGCCGTCAGTACCCTCGCCGGTCCAAATTGGCGTGCTGCGATGGTTGACGAGTACAAGGTGTTAGCCTAACATGGATCAAATTTCAGAGAAAAACTCAGAGGGCAGCTTGGCCATAGGCCGCTTGAATTGAAAGTAAAGTGATACAAGTCCTAGCACTAAGAGCAGGTGGTCTGCCCCTGCTTATATGCAGTGGTGCAGCCAACCACTACAGCATATTCCTAATACAAAAGTGGGGATGATAGTGTAAGAGAGGTATTACGGGTATGCAAACCTATTTTATGTGAGCAGGGTTGTAAATAGATTTTCGATGCAGGGTGTTATAACACGTCCTAGTTTTCTCTATTTGATTAGGGGTATTTCTTGATGTCTTTTCTCGAAAACGCAGGAGAGCTGCGCTTCATTTATAATAGAAGAAAAGGGGAAAGACCCCGAGTACAACACACGCCACACACCACAGTGCTGCTGCACAAAATAGAACTAACACTAGATCGCCTGTCAAACAAATGAAGGGGCGACCAAAACTGAAAAACCCTCCAACACTGCTATGGCTGAACAGGAGGAACAGGAGGGGGGGTAACCAAAAAGGACAGCCCCCGGGCCCCTGCCACAGCCCACAACCGACTCTCCTCTAAAACATGATTCAGAGTAGCACTCAAATTGGGGGGGGACTCCATCAAACACACACCTATTACGATGAATCCACAAAGTCCACGCTCCAAGAATCACCAGAGAGTTGAAACCCTTTTTAGTTAGCCCAATAACAGCTCTACTAGAATTCTCCCACCACAAATCAAAAGAGCGAGCAGAAAGATCTGGACAGAGATGCTGAATCCCGAAGTGTCAGAGTAAGAAGAACCAAAATTGCCGAGCGAAGACAAGATACCAGCAAGTGATTAATGTTTTCCTCTTCCTGATCACAGAGTGGACATTGTGCCGGGTGTTGCAGTCCCCATCTCGCCAGCCTATCGGCATTCCAACATCTGTCATGTGCGACCAGCCACATGAAGAAACGACACTTAGGTGGAGCCCAAGTTTTCCAGATTCTCTCATATGGGCTAAAGGTAGTGGAGCCAGTGAAAAAACCCTCATAAGCTGACCTGGCCGAATACTGTCCGCTAGAGGAAAATCGCCAAATATGAGTCTTCATGTTCTGGCTGTAACTGGAAAACAAGTAGGAGATCCCACAGATTAAGAAACTCCACAATTAATTCCACTGTCATGATTCCGCCAATATCCTGAACCCAAGCATGATCAATAAGGGCCTCTTGAACAGTGCGTCTATTGACTATCCTTTTAGGAATTATAGCAAGTAGGTGAGAAGCGAGATCCGCAATTGATTGACCCTGCAACCATCTATCAGCCCAGAAAAGGGTGCTTGCCCCGTTGCCAACTTCGGAGACCACCGCTATATTAAAGAAAGCATGGACCTGACCAGGGACCTGAATTGGAAAAATTGCCCATGGCTTGTCAGGTTCTGTCTTCTGAAGCCAGATCCAGCGCATTCACAGCGCCCAACTGAGACTTTTCAGATCAGAGATCCCTAATCCACCCAGCTCCAGAGGGCGGCAAGCCTTGCCCCAAGCCACAAGACAATGTCCCCCTTTTGCTTCCTTTCTTCCTCTCCAAAGAAAACCGCGTCTGATCTTGTCCACAGCTTTGATGGCCCAAGGGGGGAAATCTATGGCCATCAAGGGGTAGACTAACATAGCGGTGAGCACAAACTGAACCTGCACTTTCCTTCCCGCCCTTAACATAATGTCCGCTTTCCAACCTGGCAAATGATCTGCAATCTTATCAATAATAGGCTGAATCTGACTTCTAGTTAGCTTCTTGAGAGAAAGGGGTAAGCCTAAATATTTGCAAGGGAATGTTGCAATTTCACAAGGCAGCAGACTCTGGATGGTAGTCATTTCACTGTCACCATACCTGATGGGTAAAACACTACTTTTTTGAAGGTTTGTTTTAAGCTCCGAAGCATCACCAAAAAGGTTAAGAATTTCCACCACCAAGTTTATGTCCCCAGCTTCCGGTCTAAGGAACAAAACCACATCATCGGCGTAGAGAGATATTCTATGCTGCAACGTTCGCCTAGAAAGGGGGTGCAGCAGCCCCTCATTAGCTGCCTTTGAAACCATGTGGCCTAGAACATCCATTACCAGGATGAACAGCATAGGTGATAAGGGATCGCCCTGGCGCAGACCTCGCTGGTGAACAGTAGAATTACCTGGGATCCCATTCATCAAAACCTGAGTAGATGAGGAAGCCAACAGCCCACTGACTAGATCCCTCCAAATTGTTCCAAAACCCATATGTTGCATTACCTCAAGAAGAAAAGGCCATGACACTGAGTCAAAAGCTTTTGAGATGTCTAATTTAAGAAGAATTCGTGGTTGTTTCTGCTGGTGAAAGAACCTGGAAGTTTGCTGGACCAACATGAAATTATCTTGTATGAAACGACCTTTAATGAAAGCACATTGGTTGGGAGACACTAATTGATGCAGCCGGCTTGCCAGGCGATTAGCCAACAGCTTTGTGACTAGTTTGGCAAAGCTATGAACTAGACTAATAGGTCTGAAATCATTAGGTCGTTCGGCTGCAGCCACCTTAGGAAGCAAGGTGATGAAAGCTGTGTTAAGGACATCAAAATTGATAAATTTTCTGCTCCAAATTGCTGAAATTGCAGCCATGACGTCATCTTTTATGATTGACCAACAAGACTTATAAAATCTTCCCGTGAAGCCATCCGGCCCGGGCGCTTTATCTGATGGTAGTTGCTCAATAGTTCTCCATACCTCTTCAGCTGTAAAAGGAAGATCAAGGTCTGCCAAGTCATGGGGGACTAGCCCCAATTCAGTGAGGTCAACAGTGTTAATCCTGTCCACATGTGTGCCCAACAAACTGCTATAGAAATCCTCAATGATGGAGGCTTTGTCATTATGATTTGTGTAGGTTTGATCACCAACAACCAGTTTTCCGATAAAGTTTTTTCTCTTACGATGACGGGCATGCTGCTGAAACAGTTTTGTGTTGGCATCACCTTCCTTCAGCCAGTTGATCCTAGAGCGCAACCTGGCAATAGTACGCTTTAGAGAAGACAAAGCAAGGCTATGCTTTTTTAGGCTATTCTTCAACCATAATTCACCTGCAGCGAGGGCACGACAATCTTGTGCAATTTCAAGCTGATACAGAATCTCCTTAGCGAGGACCAGTTGGGAATTAATATGCCCAATTTTCTTGTCACTCCAACTTTGCAGCCCTCTAGAAACTGCCTTCAGTTTACGGTCTAGTGTACTGAAGGCACATGGTCCAGTTGCAATAGAGTTCCATGCCTCGGAAACGGCCTCCTGGAAACCATCCAGCTTGGGCCAAAATGCTTCAAAATGAAAACGTCGGCAACCAACTTTGTTATCGCGCAGACCAAGCAGGAGAGGGCAGTGATCTGAGTCATTAGAGGCTAAGCTCTGTAATAAACTGTTAGGGAATTTGTCCTCCCAATCCACTGAGCAAAGGACCCTATCTAGTCTGACTAAAGTAGGGGAAGGTTGCTGATTCGACCAAGTAAATTTACGACCATGCAGAGGGATTTCCTTAAGAGCAAGGTCATTAATGAAACGCCTGAAACGACCCATCGAGGCCCTATTAAAATTTGCGTTATTTTTATCCTCATCTTTATAAATCAGATTAAAATCCCCAACTATAACCCATGGACCTTGACAGACTATTTGATTAGGGTGATAGGGACGTGGAAGGGAACGATTATGCGAGCACACACCTCCGGCATCACCAGCCTCCCTTATCACATCTCCTCCACCGTAGCCTCCATCTCCTCAATCGCCGTCTACTCCTTAGACGTTGCCAGCTGGGCCTCACTATGTTGGCCCTCGATCTCCCTGGACAGGTCAGCGATCAGCTCACCAGCACACACACACACACTCACTGTGGCTAGAGGTAGGAGTTCAACACAGCTCACACACACACTGCAGAAGCTCCAGCGCTGGCCAAGGCCCTGCCTCTGGTTGTGGCAACTGAACTGGTTCTTATTTCCAAGCAAACTGCTATATTTACACAAACCTAGCTGCCAACTACAGGCTGCCGGTACATCTACTACTATAGCCATTATCTGTTACAGCTATCTACTATTTGGCTAAGGTCAACCACAACCTAGCACTGCAGCCATACTGACCAGCCACAACCTGGCACTGCAGCCATACTCCTATAATACATAGAAAAGACAGCAGAGTTGACTTTTGCCAACACCTGCTGTGAAGGAAAAGAGAGGGGCGGCAGCAGATTATAACTTACAATCCTTCCCCTAATCCTGCTGCTAACCCAGAGCCTTGACCTCATCCATGCTGATCATCTTCCTCAGCTCCGTGAACCTGAGGCGCCTGAGTGACTTGGTGAGGATGTAAGCGAGTTGCCGACCAGTCTCGAAATCGATGATGATCTGCCCTCCATCGAAGCAGTCCAGCAGGAAGTGGAACTTAATGTCGATGTGCTTGCCCCAGTCATGGAGGAAAGGGTTCTTGGAGAGGCGAGGCTTCATCGCCGGTCATCTCACCCAACAGCTGGTGCAGCTAGACAGCCTGGAATGCCGTTGTGGCCGCTGCGACATACTCCACCTCACATGTCGACAGCGCCACAATCTGTTAATGAGGTATTGAGGCAGTTTAGGGATGAGTACAAACTGTGGTGCTTGGCTGGAGCTAAGAAACTCCATGCACTTCAGTTAGATGGGGTAGGGACCTCTGTTTAGGTGCCTGGTGGTTGGTCGTCAGATGTCTCGTAGGTGATAATGTTGTAAGTCACACCCTTCTCATGTATGGCTCCGGCATGAGTTGGTATTGTACTCGGGCCTCTTTTTCCTCTATAATACAATGATATGCAGCTCTCATGCGTATTCAAGAAAAAAAAAAGAATTATAATGCACACCGAGGCACCGAGCAGCTTGAGAAGAGGATGGTATGGTATTCAGGTATTCCAAATAGAGAAACAATATTGTTCGTAGAAAGGTAATATGAGATGGATCATAAATATAAACATACCTCATGTGGGTATGTTATTATAGAGGCTGCTACTTTGGATCCTGACGAACAAATAGCTACTTGTGTAGGGCTGAGATTATAAACCGTAGTATTGTCTGGAAAATAAAAACTACTCAGTCAATCATTTCACATGTAGATCAAGTTTCATCCATATTTTTTGTAGTGAATATCGTTACCTCTTCTAGCAAAGTATAGCTTCACCTTTTCATAGACTGGGAGCTGGATAGCTACATGAGCAACCCCAACTAGAGAAGGCAGGAGACCACTATCATCAGGGAGAAAAGAATCAGGTGCACTCTATGTCAATAGATGATTAAATGGAAACTGAACAGAATGAATCAGCACAACATGTATTATAGTTAGATGCTATCTACCTGTACAATCCACGGATTCCTTCTTCTTTCGCAATCCGTTGCAAAGCAGATAAGATGCTTTGGTAAGGCACTACTCCAGGTCTCATCCCTTGTGTCTTCAACAGAAAATAGAATATTGAAATGGTTAGACATCATCTAAAATGGCATCAAAACCAAGTGCTAGAGGTACCAGTCCCTCAAATAAGTAACACTGCCTCCATCCCACAAAGAGTGACACTCTAGGAAAAGAGAGATTAACTGAGGCAAAATGACCTTCTGTGCCCCTATTTATTAGCTGTAGTTGCCATTTCAAAGGGCCATAATTGATGGGATTAATTGTCACAAACAACCTGTGACTTTGCAAGACAGTTTTGGCATAGGTTGTTCAATGCACTTAACTTGCAGCAGCTGGTGCCTAGCATTACTGAACATAATTTCGCCACTTGGTGGCGGAGAGCGCAAAAGTGTTAGCAATGATCAAAGAAAAGTGGTTAAAACTGTCATCATCTTGGGTGCCCGGATGCTCTCGAAGCATCAGAATGCATGTGCTTTCGAGGGAGATTCTCAAGTTTTCCTTCTATACTTTTCCCTCGAAAACGCAAGAGACCTGCGCATCATTATAGTAAGAAGAGAATAGTAGCAAGAGCCCAAACAATCCCCACCACACACCACACACACGGACTCATGCCTCAATGTTCAAAAGATTACATTCGCGCCTGTGAAACAATACAAGGTGGCCACTACCAAGCTAACTCTCTCTATGTACCACGGAAGGGAGCAGTCAAGAGTGATAGCCCTCAAGCCCCGCCAAAGACCACAAACAGTGCTCCTCTCCAGCTATGATCAGAGCGCCAGGTAAGTTTGGAGCTGCTCCATCAAAGACATAGCCATTGTGATGCTTCCATAAAGACCAATTCCTTGCTCATCAACCCATCAGCGGTATTGCCAGATTTCTCCCACAAGCATGAAAGGATACTTTTGTAGGCTGAGGGGACAACGCCTGAAGACCAACCTGTCTGAAGATATGGAACCAAAATTCTCTTGCGAACACACAATTGACAAGGAGGTGGTCGATAGTCTCCTATTCTTGGTCACAAAAGGGGCAGCACTCCGGATCAAGTAACCCACAGCGCGCTAAGCGATCTTGTTCCCTACTCTACTAAGGAACCTGAAGTTAGGTTCATCTCTGGATGCTCACTAGGGATCCAAGCTACAGCGTCTTGGGCTAGGCCAGTTCGAAATCTAGGTTAGTTTTGTGTTTGACGGATCCTTTTTTGTTTGGCTTCGTTCAAAAAAATGCTTGTCATAGTTGTAAACCCCCCCCCCCCCACCCCCACCCCCTTACCTAGATCCTATGCAGATAATTGGCACTATGCAATTGGAGGGAGATTGTGGGACTTAATGAGATGGGGCCTCTTTGGACAGTCAACAAGCTGGAATGACACTCTTTGTGGGCCATTTTTTTAATGCTAGAGTTCACTCTTTGTGGGATGGAAGTAGTAGCTGCTAATCCAAGACAAGATGTGAAGGGCCTTGGCCTCTAGGCTTGGGGGACCCTGACTACGAAGATCATATGAGGAGCTCGGCAATGGTGGCGCCAGAGTTCTTGCCAAGACGCCTAAGGAAAGGTGAGATTCGAGAATAGCAAGGTAGACGAGATTAGGGGTAACTTCATTGCTTGTCCATAATAGAGTAGCTGGGTTACATATATAGAAGTTAAGCTCCTTGATCCTAATGCCTGGTATTAACTGGTCGGCTGCTAAAACACTTCAGCTTTTTCTTGATTCCCGCATGTGGTTTAAACCTCAGCCGCCTAAGCCTCTTTATGCTGCTGCTGGCTGCGCTCGCCCTCGCGAGCTGTGCCTCGTCCTTGAGCTGGAAGGTGGGGTAGCGATCCTGGAAGCTGTCTAGTCTTCCCACGGTGCAGACGTGGACGACTCGCCTTGCCAGTGAATCAGGACCTGTCGAACGCCCCCGGCGAGGCGCGTGCGCGTGGCACGCTCTGGCACAGGCTGGGTGGCACCATGGTGAGTCAGAGGCAGGGCCAGTGGCGCAGACAGGGGCACGCCCACGAACTTTTTGAGGAGGCTGACATGGAACACGTTGTGCAGCTTGGCGCGGGGAAGAAGCTCGAGGCAATAAGCAGCCTCATTGATGATGTCGGTGATGCAATATGGCCCGTCGAAGCGAGGGCAAAGCTTGCCCTTGGTGATGCTCTGCAGGCAAGCCGGAGCGCGGTGGCGGAGGCAGAGCCAAACCCAATCACCTAGGGTGAAGTGGATGCCTCGGTGATGCTTGTCGTAGAACCGTTTGTAGATGTCCTGGGCCTACTCCAATTGGGCGCGAGCATCATTCTGCATCTCAGTGCGTTCAGCCATGCTCTTGGCCACCGCGGCAACCCTGGTCTCACCCGTTCGTAGGAACGGATGGAAGGGGCGTCGCGGTCTTAGACGATCGCGAATGGTGTGGCCTTGAGCGCCGTCTGGAACGCAGTGTTGTAGATGAATTCCACCCAAGGGAGCCAGCGGAGCCATTGCCGAGGACGATCCCCCGTCATACAATGTAGGTACATCACAATGACGTTGTTGGCGGCCTCAGTTTGGCCGTCCGATTGGGGGTGGAATGTCGTAGTCATGTGAAGCTTGACGCTGGTGAAGCGCATTCCAGAAGAGGGGCGTGAACACTGGGTCTCTATCCGAGACAATGGACTGGGGCATGCCATGGAGCCGCACGATCTCGGAGAAGAATGGACACGCCACTGATTCTGCGGAGTATGCATGCGCGAGAGCGATGAAGTGACAGTACTTACTGATTCGTCAGTATGACTGATTTGCCGCCCACACGAGGCAGGGCCTCGATGAAGTCCATGCCGATGTCGGACCAAACCGCTGACGGAACAGGTAGCGGGAGGACAAGCCTGACCAGATGAAGATGCTCGGACTTATAGCGTTGCCAGGTGGCACAAGCGCGCACGTAGTCCTGGACCACCGTGCACAAGTTGGGGGAGTGAATGTCTCGGCGCAGGCAATGGAGAGTGTGCTGCACCCCTTTGTGGCCATCGTCATGAACGGCCGCCAGGAGCTCTTGGAGGAAGGGGGGCGTCAGGCGGAATGTAGAGACGCCCTGGTACACCACCAGATCGTCAATGACAGCCCATGGCGCCGCGCGCTGGTCGTTGACGATCTCGTCGTGGAACGTGCGCAGGGCCGGATCCTGGGCTTTGGCTTGGCAAAGACGGCCGATGAAGTCAAAATGCGGTCCGGACAGGGCCATGACCATGGTGGCCTCCATGTCACAGCGCGACAAGGGGTCGGCGACGGTGGTTGGTGCTGCCCACCTTGTATTCCACGGTGAAATTGAAGCCCAGAAGCTTGCCCACCAAGTGGTGCTGTGCGATGGTGGCCAAGCGCTGATCGAGAAGGAATTTGAGGCTAAAGTGATCAGTGTGTACCAAGAATCAACGGCCTCATAGATAGGGACGCCAGTGGCGGATGGTGAGACCCAGCCCAATCAATTCCTGCTCGTAGGTTGCCAAGGATTGGTGGTGCGGTGCTGCTGGCCAACTGAAGAAGGCGATGGGGTGCTGGCCCTCGAGAAGAACGGCCCCAAACCCATACATGGAGGTCCCGCATTCCATGACGAATGGCAACGAGAAGTCAGGCAGCGCCAAGACCGGTGTCGTGGTGACGACCGTCTTAAGGGCGGAGAAAGCCGCTCCGGTCGCCTCCGTCCAAGTGAAACCCTCCTTCAGTAGGACGGTGAGCGGCGCCATGATTGCGCCGAAGTCTTGGATGAATTTGCGGTAATAACCCGCGAGGCCGAGGAAGCCCCGCATCGCCCGCGCCGAGTAGGACACAGGCCATTCCGTGACCGCCCTGACCTTCTCTAGGTCCATGGCTACGCCGTCGACAGAGATGACATGTCTCAGGTACGCGATGGAAGATGATCCAAACGCGCTCTTGGACTTATTGACGAAGAGCCGGTGCTGGTGAAGCGCGAGGACAGCAAGGATGTGACGGAGATGCTCGGCCATCGAGCTGCTGTAGATAAGTATATCGTCGAAGAAGACAAGCACAAAACGGCGGAGGAACAGCTGCAAGACGCCGTTCATCAGTGCTTGGAACGTGGCCGGCGCGTTGTAGAGCCCAAAAGGCATCACGAGCAACTCGTAGAGTCCATCATGAGTCCGGAACGCCGTCTTCCCGATGTCGTCGGGGTTCATGCGGACTTGATGGTACCCGGACCTTAGATCGAGCTTGGAGAAGAAACGGGCGCCGTGCAGCTCATCTAGAAGCTCGTCGAGCCCGGGGATTGGGTACGCATCCTTGACGATGATGGCATTGAGGTCCCTGTAGTCGACGCAAAAGCGCCAGAAGTCGTCGGCCTTAGTCACCAACAAAACCGGTGAAGAGCTCCGCCGAATGAGCCCCTAATCCATCATGGCCGCGCACTGGTGTTCCAGTTCATCCTTGTGAGCAGCCGGGTGGCGATAGGGCCGGACTGCTACCAGCACGGCTCCCGGAAGAAGGTTGATGCAGTGGTCCTGGGTGCACGGTGGTGGCATGCCCGGCGGCTCGGCGAAGACAACAGCGAATTCCTCCAGCAGGGCCGGCATGAGATCAGTGGAGTGGCATGCCTTCAAACTTGGACTATGGGGCCCTGCCACGCCCTTCAAGCACACTTGGTGGTTGCCGTGCCATAAGAACATGGTGAGCGCACCGAAATCCCATATAGGATCAGCCCCAGCATGGCTAACCACTCAGCCTGTTAGATAAGCCTAGTTACTTGTATCTTACTTCCCTGCACTTTTACGTTTTTACCCAGCTTTTGGTAGATAGCTTGGAAGCCAAGTTAGCATCTACTTTATTCTGGGAATATGTCGTAGTGGTTGGCTGCTCCACTGCCATATAAGCAAGGGCACGCCACCAACACTTGTAAGCCTGCATCCTGATTTTAATTCAATCCAAGCGGCCAATCGGCCAAGCTGCCCTCTGGGCTTTTTATCACCCTTGATCCATCAGATCAGTGGCCAACAATTGGTACCAGAGCCTAGGGTTTTAGAGAGTCCAAATCCACCGTCGCCGCCGCCGCCGCCGCCACCTCCATGACTTCCACCTCCGCAGACCGCGTAGCCACAGCAATAGCCGCAGCCAAGAGTAGCAGGAGCCCCTTGGACTCCAAGATCGGCGGCAAGGCCGCGATTCCGGAGAGTCATGAGGTGCGTCTTGCCGCCGCCGAGGCAGCAGCGCAGCAGGCAGCAGCAGCCGCGGTGGCCGCGGCCGCTGCGATCCGCGCGGAGATGATGGAGGAGGAGGCAGGAGGGTTGCAGGAGGGATCGCGGAGTCCAGGGCGGCACCGTCGTCCCTCGCCGTCACCAGATCGGCGCCGCGGGAGGCGCGGCCGGTCACCGGTGATGCAGGTGTACCGCGAAGCTGGAGGCACGTGGCCACAACTCATCCGCTCCAACTACCACGAGTGGAGCCTGTTGATGAAGGTCAAGCTTCAGGCGCGCGGGCTCTGGGAGGCGGTCCTCTACGGTGAGGTGTCTTATGCAGATGATCGGCGGGCCTTGGAGGCCCTCTGTGCTGCAGTCCCGCCGGAGCTGGGGGCTGCCATCGCCAACAAGCCGTCTGCCAAGCTCGCCTGGGAGGCAATCGCGACCAGGCACGTTGGAGGAGAGCACGTTCGTCGCGCTACGCTGCAGCGTCTCCGAGGGGACTGGGAAGGCTTGGCCTTTCAGCCCGGGGAGAAAGTCGAGGACTTCGCGCTGCGCCTCACCAGCCTGATGGAGCAGATGGCAATCAACGGCAACACCGACCTCAACGAGGAACGAGCGGTGGAGAAGCTCCTGCGGTGCATGCCGAAGAGCCTTGGGCAGATCGTGAATTCAATCGAGACCATGCTCGACTCCAGGACGCTCACCATCGAGGACGTCACCGGGCGGCTCAAGGCGGTCCAGGACCGCGAGTGCACACCGGAGACGGAGGCGGCTTCCGGCAAACTCCTCTACACCGCCGAGCAGTGGCGGACCTTCGACAAGAAGGAGGAGGGCGCAGGATCGTCCAAGGATCGACGCCGGCGTCCTCGCGGCAAGAAGAACAAACCGCGCGACGGAGCCGGTGGTGCCTGTGGCGGAGGACAAGTAGACAAGGCTGATGGTGCGGCTGGTGAACGAAAGGCGAACCAAGACGACACCTGCCTCAACTGCAACCGCACCGGGCACTGGGCACGCGACTGCCCCCATCCGCGGCGAAACCGGGAGCGTGGAGCGGCGAATGTCGCCGAGGTGGAAGGGGAAGGCGCGGCTTTTCTCGTCCACGGCATCCTGGAGATCGAGGAGGAAGGGTGCAGCAAGCCTCAAGCTTCGATCCTCCGAGCACTGAGTATCGATCTCGAGCTCAAGGAGCCGCGAGCACGTGCCTACCTCGACATTGGCAGTGACGGTAAGAAGCTTGATGGCTGGTACCTGGGCAGCGGCGCCACCCACCACATGACTGGGCGTCGCGAGCTCTTCACCGACCTGCACACATAGGCTCAGGGAGTCGTGAGGTTCGGTGACGAGTCGAAGATGGAGATCCAAGGTGTCGGCTCCATCATCCTCGAGGCCAAGGACGGCGAGCACAGGGTGCTCCACGGCGTCTACTACATCCCGGCGCTCCGCAACTCGATCACGAGTCTCGGACAGCTCGACGAGGAAGGCTCGAAGGTAGAGATCGAGGACGGCATCTTGAGGATCTGGGATCGTCAACGGCAGCTGCTTGTCAAGGTACGGCGCAGCGCCAACCTCCTCTACATCCTCCACCTCAACACCGCGAAGCCGCTCTGTCTTGCTGCTCGGAAGGATCATGAGGAGTGGCGCTGGCATGAGCGCTACGGTCACCTCCACTTCGACGCGCTCCGGAGGTTGTCCAGGGACGACATGGTGCGCGGGCTGCCGGCGATCCACCACGTCGGGCAGTTCTGCGACACGTGCGTCATCACCAAGCATCGCCGAGCACCATTTCCGGCCGAAGCCCACTACCGAGCATGGGAATCGCTCGAGCTGGTCCACGGCGACCTCTGTGGCCCGGTGACACCAGCGACCATCGGCGGCAGGCGCTACTTCTTGCTACTCGTCGACGACGCCACTCGCTATATGTGGGTGGCTCTGCTGACCACCAAGGACAACGCCGCTGACGCCATCAAGCACCTCCGAGCTGTGGCGGAGAACAAGAGCGGGAAGAAGATGCGGACCCTCCGCACCGACAACGGCCGCGAGTTCACCGTCGCCGAATTCACAGCGTACTACGCCAAGGAGGGCATCCAGCGTCACTACTCCGCCCCGTACTCCCCGCAGCAGAACGGCGTTGTGGAGAGGCGGAACCAGACAGTGGTCGCCATGGCGCGAGCACTGTTGAAGCAGCGAGGATTGCCGGCACGCTTCTGGGGTGAGGCTGTGGTGACTGCTGTGTATCTGTTGAACAGGTCTCCGCAGGGCATGACGCCATACGAAGCATGGCATGGGATGCCACCGGAGGTCGGACACCTGCGCACATTCGGCTGCGTGGCGTTCGTCAAGGACCTCACCCAGCTGAAGAAGCTCGACGATCGCAGCTGCCCCGGCATCTTCATCGAGTACGCTGACGGCGCCAAGGCCTACCGCGTCTTCGACCCGACCACCCAGCGTGTGCGAGTATCGCGCGACGTCGTCTTCGACGAGAGCCGTGGCTGGGACTGGACCAAGGAGGGAGGCGAGCACGCTCCGGCGGACTGGGAGTTCGTCGTCGAGCACCTCTGGGAGAATGGAGTGGAAGGACCGCATACCCTGGCGTCCCTACTCCGAGCACCGCCTCTGCTCCGACCACTCCGACCACGCGGTCTTCAGCTCCGGGGGAGCAGTTGACCACGTCCCTGACCACGTCTCATACCACTTTCGAGCAGTCTCCGAGCACCACCGAGCAGCCTCCGAGCACTGCCGAGCAGTCTCCGAGCACTACTCCGACCACGGCAACAACTCCGACCACGTCCATCGAGTTCGCCATGCCGCTGGAGGATGATGAGGACCGTCTGGATGCGTTCTACGACGACGAGCCCCTTCGTTACCGACGGATGACCAACATCCTCGGTGACGAAGCTCCTTCCGAGCAGACGCTGCGACTCTTCGCCTAGCTGCATCTTTCGCACGCTGGCGAGCCCACCAACTACGCGGAGGCACAGGGTGATCCTGCATGGGAGGCCGCCATGAAGCAAGAGCTCCAATCGGTGGAGAAGACAAGACTTGGGAGCTCGTGGATCTGCCTGCGGGACATCGCCCGATCACCCTGAAGTGGGTGTTCAAGCTCAAGAAGGATGAGAAGGGAGCGGTGACCAAGCACAAGGCAAGGCTGGTGGCAAGGGGGTTCCTGCAGCAAGAGGGGGTGGACTACGACGACGCCTTTGCGCCAGTTGCGCGCATGGAGTCGGTCCGTGTCCTTCTCGCGCTGGCAGCTCAGGAAGGGTGGAAGGTCCACCAGATGGACGTGAAGTCGGCGTTCCTGAACGGCGACCTCAAGGATGAGGTATACGTGCGACAGCCACCAGGCTTCGCCGTCGCCGGAAAGGAAGACAAGTTCTACCGCCTGCGCAAGGCCCTCTACGGCTTGCGGCAGGCGCCGCGTGCCTAGAACGCGAAGCTGGACGCTACTCTGAAGGCGATGGGCTTCCACCAGAGCGCGCACGAGGCAGCGGTGTACCGGCGGAGCAGTGGATGCTCTGCTCTGCTGGTCGGAGTCTACGTCGACGACCTCATCATCACCGGAGCGGATGAAGAGGTGAAGAGATTCAAGGAGCAGATGAAGGAGAAGTTCGACGTGAGCGACCTCGGACTCCTCTGCTTCTACCTCGGCATCGAGGTACGCCAGGACGGCACTGGCATCACCCTCCGTCAAGCTTACTATGCCAAGCGGATCCTGGAGCTCGGCGGGATGACTGGCTGCAACCCAGCTCACACGCCGATGGAGGAGAAGCTGCGGCTCAGCCGTGAGAGCAAGGCGGAGGTGGACTCCACCCACTACCGGCGGCTGGTCGGCAGCCTCCGGTACCTCGTACATACCCGGCCGGACCTAGCGTTCGCCGTCGGGTACGTGAGCCGGTTCATGGAACGGCCCACGCTGGAGCACCTGCAGGCCGTGAAGCGCATCCTCCGCTATGTCGCCAGGACCCTGGACTACGGTCTCCACTACAAGAGGGCTCCTGGCACGGCGCGCTTCGTCGGCTACTACGATAGTGATCTTGCCGGCGACATCGACACAAGTAAAAGCACCAGTGGAACTATGTTCTTTCTGGGTAATTGCCTGGTTAGCTGGCAATCGATCAAGCAGAGGGTGGTGGCGCTGTCGAGCTGTGAGGCAGAGTACATTGCCACCACTACTGCAGCAACACAGGCCCTTTGGCTGTCTCGGCTGCTCGGGGAGCTACTGGGCAGGAAAGTGGATGTGGTGGAGCTGAAGGTGGATAGCAAGTCTGCTTTAGCTCTGGCCAAGAACCCGGTCTTTCACGACAGGAGCAAGCACATCCGGATTAAGTACCACTTCATCAGGGACTACTTAGAGGACGGGAGCATCAAGGCGAGCCACATCGTCACTACTGATCAGCTCGCGGACATTCTCATCAAGTCGCTGGGCAAGGCCAAGTTCCAGGAGATGAGGATGAGGATCGGCGTGAAGCAGGTCACCTAGTACTAGGCTTAGGGAGAGATTGTTAGATAAGCCTAGTTACTTGTATCTTACTTCCCTGCACTTCTACATTTTTACCCAGCTTTTGGTAGGTAGCTTGGAAGCCAAGTTAGCATCTACTTTATACTGGAAATATGCCGTAGTGATTGGCTGCTCCACTGCCATATAAGCAGGGGCACGCCACCAACACTTGTAAGCCTGCATCCCGATTTTAATTCAATCCAAGCGGCCAATCGGCCAAGCTGCCCTCTGGGCTTTCTATCACCCTTGATCCATCAGATCAGTGGCCAACACAGTCCCGAGCACGTCCCGGACACGGCACACGTTCGCCATTGGCGACGGTGACCTTCATGCCGCCGCGGAGCTGGAGGTGGAGGGAGGTGCGGGCAGCAGCTTCTTCGGCGACGAAATTGTGTGTTGACCCAGAATCCAGAAGGGCTAGCAAGGATGTGCTGCCCAAGGTGAGGCGCACCTTGATTGTCTCCCACGTGCGGACGCCCGCTATCGCATGGAGCGAGACCAGCGGATCGTCGGTGGTAAAAACAAATGGTTGTGGCCGCGAGTGAACTTTTCATTACAATTAAAATAGAGGCCCTATTGATGTCGTTCATCCATCTCCGTGGTAGAGAGCTGGCGGACTTGACGACCCTCGAAGGATGGGTTGGTGGTTGTGTGGCTTGGTGACGGTGGAGGAGCAGGCAGGGCCAGGGGCTAGGACGGACCCGGCAGCAAACCGCGGCCAGGGACGGGGCGCCTTGGTGACCTCGGCAGCAATGGCGGCGGCGGCACTCTGTTCGCGGATTTCTAGCTTCCGGGCCAAACTCATGGCCACGATGAGTGTTTACGGATTGTGCAACTCCACATCGTGGTTGAGTGGTGGTTGGAGGCCCGCCGTAAAAGCCTGTATCCGTTGAGCTTCGTTGAGCTAGCCGACGCGAGGCAACAAGGCCTCGAAGCGGTCCTGGTACTCCGCCACCGAGCCCGTGCACTTGCACGCCATGAGCTCGCCCATGGGATTGGAGCGAAGAGGAGGACCGAAATAGAGATTGAGAAGCTCGGTGAAGCACCGCCAAGACGGTGTGCCTTTAGGTTGCTGCACCTGCAGATACTGAGATACCACATTTGGGCACTGCCATCAAGGTTATAGGAAGCCATCCAGACCTGCTCCTCGGCCATGATCCGCTGCTGAACGAAATACGATTCGCAACGGTTGATGAAGGTGAAGGGGTCAGACTTCCCGTCGAACTTTGGAAAGTCGAGCTTCTGGAACTGCGGGGAACGGTCACTCAGGTGGTCACCGAAGCCCGGCCCTCGTGAGCCGGAGGAAGACTGCTGTTGCATGGTGTGGAGGGAGGAGTTCATCTGCTGCTGGATGGTGTTCATGTTAGTGGTGAGTTGCTGGATCATCTTTGCTAGCTCGGCCGTGGATGGTGGCTCAGACATGGGTAGGGAGGATGAGGCGGAAGAGTGGTTGGGAGAGCGAGGTTTCGATGGCATGGTGGGGGCAGAAGTAAGCTGATGAGAAGAGGATCACTGGGATCGTGATACCAAGTTGTCAAGGGCCTTGGCCTCTAGGCTTGGGGGACCCTGACTACGCAGATCATATGAGGAACTCGGCAATGGTGCCTGGACGCCTAAGCAAAGGTGTTCGAGAATAGCAAGGTAGATGAGATTAGGGATAACTTCATTGCTTGTCCATAATAGAGTAGCTGGGTTACATATATAGGAGTTAAGCTCCTTGATCCTAATGCCTGGCATTAACTGACCGGCTGCTAAAACACTTCAGCTTCTTCTTGATTCCCGCATGTGGTTGAAACCTCAGCCGCCTAAGCCTCTTTATGCTGCTGCTGGCTGCGCTCGTCCTCGTGAGCTGTGCCTAGTGCTTGAGGCCGGCGGCTGTAATGTCTGCCCCACATCACGCAAGAGCATCACATTTACAATATTAATTATAAATTTTGCTAACCATAGTCTCAGTCATTGCTAACTTCAATTGGACTAGTACAATCATTGCTAAAAAAACATTCAATTTCAATTGAAGTATTAATGGATGGTATACTGTGTACATAGATAACTTTTGAAAATTTTCAACCAATCATTGCCTGTAGCACCAACCTCAACAATGCTGAGATTACCTCAACTAAATGTTTTGTTCATTCAATGAAAAATCCTTCACTCAAATAAAGTGAGTCATAATATCCTAAGCAAACCATTGGTTCAATCAACAAAACAACAATTCAAGCCTGGTCTAGTTTGATCTAACAAAGGGATACCAATGTTAAGCCTACAAGGCGTAGCCCATGAGGCTCTCTAGTCCTCTATATATAGTCATCTCCACTTGAGGAATGGTTATGCTCTTAGATGCCCAAGGTACGTAACATGGTATTGGTACCAAAGCCATGGATTAGGGTTAGGATTAGACTGATCTAATGCATCCACATGGAATAAAAGAAGCTTCCACTTGACCCACAACATCAAGTGGAAGCTTCTAATGCGTCCCACAACATCATCGACATCACCTTCGCGCACCTCATCGGGCTCATAGAGCAACGCATCCGGACCACCATCCTCGTCAGCAGCATGAAAGAGATGGCATGTCATGGTGCTTCCTTCAACATCCCCTCTGCATCGAAATAGAGTCCTTTCATATTGACACCTTCCTCCTCGACATCGGCAATGACATCGACATCATCCTCGGCACGCCATGGCTAGTGGATATCGGGCGCATCATAAGGGACTTCAACGCCATGGAGATGCAATTTCAGCGGGACGCTCGTGTCGTCTCCTTCATCGCCGTCCTTCGCCACCCAATTCAACACAACGTCCTCGCACTAAGGGCAAAGGAAGCTCTTCAACAAGTCGCACCCCCACGGTCGCCATCACCGCGTCGCCGACATGACCGTGGGACGCGGCCTCATCGTCTCAATGAACTCAACCACATCTCCACTTATGGTGCGGTGTTCGGCCACCTCTGGTGCACCATCCTCCAACATCAGAGACTCCGTAACATAGCCGCGTGCAATCATCGAGGGCAACGCACGCTTGCTCCATTGATCAAGGCTTGCTCTTTTTCAACGGACGCATCTACATCCCGGCTGCTTCACCACTTCTAGTGGACTTTCTAGTCACCATCCTTCTAGGAGGACCGACCGGTGTGCACTTCCTCACCCTCGGCCTATATCGACCGTCTACCCCGGCTTCCCATGATGCCTTCCCCTCAAGCGTCCTCCTTGCACGACAATGGCCTCAAAGCATCGTGCCATCAACGACGATCATCTTCTTCGACAGCTTGAGCCACCAATTCATACGCATCGACAACATCTACATCGGGCAACACCGCACCAGACACATTTAGCGAAGGTGAGTTCATGTTTGGTGACTTGCTCGACCTGACAACGACTCGAGCAACCCACGGTACCTTGACAATTGGACGTCGTATCCCCCACATACATGCCTTTGCCACGCCACCACGGGAGATGTGTCACTTCAACCTCGACACCAGCATAGACCAGGACCGTACCATACAACTACTACCTTTACGGCTACATCGGAAATCTCCTCTACTACTTTGAGTTCATCATTGACCGCATCGGCGATAGCATGATCAGAACCGACCCAGTCCGCTGGTCTCCTCATGGCAGGGTAGCCGCTTCCCCCAACTGGCATCAACAACTGGTTCTTGTATTAGCGCAAGGACACACTGAGCAGAGAAGCGGAGAAGAGGGGAGATGTCGCATGTCGGATTATGAGCTCGCCTGCCAGAGCTAGCGGGGCAATCAAGGCCCAAAAGAGAGCCATGGCTGGCTTGGCCCGCTTCCATCAGGAACAATCAAAATAAGTAAATATAATGATTACATCTCCCCTATATTTATAGCCCCTATAGGACTTGAATCCCAAGCAAGCTATCAAAGAAGTCCTTATAGATTGGACCGGTTTCCTATACAAACCGGACTCCCTCTCTGCCACGCACCGCCCCCTGCCCACAAGCAGCCCTGCCCACTAACACCCCCCCCCCCCCCCCTCCCCCCTTCCCCAGGTTGAACCCTGACAAATACAAGCCAAGAATATTTGGTATCACTATGGTTGCACATTTATAAAGGGTAGGTCCAGTTTGTGTGTGAAAAAAAAAAACTAAACTAAACTAAACAATACAAAAACAAAAAACAAAAAAACAAGAACAAAAACAAAAACAAAAAAAACTTTGAAAGTTATCTGCAGTTGCAGATTTCTAGTATAGTGTTCTCACCAGACTGCAGTGTTGGCTGAAAAGATTGGTCTGCAGTTGCAGACTTCTGTGCAAGAGCAGCAACAGATTATTCAACATTCGCCAAATGATTATGCACCTCAACCAACTTGAATGTGCAAACCATATTTATTATTATAAACAAAATTGTGCAATCATCCCTTGCAATGCTGTGGGAGGTTACATCAGTGCTATCACACAAAGGTTTAAATTGGAATAATCATCTAACAATCAAAGATTGGCAGGGCTAGGAGGCACATTCCAGTGACACATGGTATGGTATTTAACAACATGGAAATCAGTTCAATGGCACTTAACGATTTTCTGTAAGAGAGAATTGGACGTATGCAAAATCATGAAATCTTAAGTGACAAGCCTTTCCTTTGAAGATAAATACGACATATAGAAATAGAGACAGAGAAAAGCTTTACAATACAGTACTTGTAGCCTAGTCTTCACAACCCATAGTGGATTTGTTGTCGTAGCAGTTGCAATTCCAGCACATGAAGCAGCTAGAACATTTGCTTGGACAGATAGTTCACCATTATTACTATCTGCATGATGAAAAAGTAGTTAAAAGTATATAAAGAGTTCATGCAGTGATTCTGTGTTACAAAAAGAAGCGCTTATACTGGCAACAGTCGATAAAACATGAGCATGAACCGTTTATACTGGCAACAATAGATAAAACATGAGCATGAGTGGCAGTTTAATAAAGTTAAGCGCATTAAATACACAGCAAATATAACATTAGGTTCTGTGCGTGCATAATTCCTCCCACCAAACCAAAACACATGAATTTCTTTTATAGCATTATTCCACCCACCAAACCAAAGCAACTAGTTATTTAATTATTTACTTGAAGTTCACCTTCTGTACAACCCACCTAACACATGCATGCAGGGAATATTTTGAAGATTCAAATTTTCACAACACAACATCTGTTAGAGGCGTATGTCATGGGCCCATCGGGCCTAGAGTGGCAGTATAGCCCATTAGTTTTAGGGTTAATTATAGATTAGTGTCTTCCTTAGAGTTAAGTAAGCCATGCTTACGGGTCAAGTAAACCTCTCTATATAAGGAGAGGAGATGTATCAATCTAATCAAACAAGAATTAAGAAAACCCTTTCCTCTTGCTCGGCCAGGGGCAAAGCCCCGGGCTGGCCCCCTCTCTCCCTCACAACCACAGCAGCCCCACCTCTCCTTCTCAACCCTAGCCGCCGCCATAACACCCACCATAACATCTGGACAGGTTCTGATGAGCCAACGCCGGCGCTAGGCGCTCTTCTAGGCGCGATTAGGAGTGACTAGTCGCAAATCGGAGGCTCCCCGCCTCGCCTATGGGGGTAGCCGGAACCCTAGGCCACGGCCGCGGCGCCGGTGGGGGTGGAGGAGCGTCCGGCAGAGCTTCGGACGTGCGCAGACGGCGGCGAGTGCGGCGGGCGCGGGCGCGGGCGCGAAGACGACACAGTCGCCGGCAAGGAGGAGCAGCGCGGGCGACGGCGTTCGCGCTGAGAGAGAGAGAGAGAGAGAGAGAGAGAGAGAGAGAGAGAGAGCAGCGGGAGAGGGTGGCGGCGGCAGCGGGCAGAGATGAGGGCGTGATGCGGGGTCACGGGGAGACTCGCGAATTCGTGATGCGGGAGACGCGGAGAAGAGATGCGAGAGAGGCTGTAAGTGAGAGAGTTGGGCTAAAGTTGGGCCGTTAAATGGGCCTTCTGCTCTTTCTCCCTTCCATTATTACTATTGATCTATTGTTTTTTCTTTTCATTGAAGACTTGAAGTATTTATGCATGTATTAGTCATCGCCTAGCAAAACGCCTAGGAACGCCTAGGCGCGATTAATCCCAACTATGCGCTAGGCTGAGGGTCAGCGCCTAGCTGAACCTTGATCGCATCACTAAGGTGTTGGCTGACCTTGCCAAGCAAGTGGCATCTCTCTGGGCGCATCTGGAAGCCTTAGAATCCCGACAATCGGCAGCAATGACCACCACCGTGCTGCCGGGGCTCCCCTACAGCTTGCCAGGCTATGGGACGACAACCGTCCCCATGCCTTATTCCGCTGAAGATCTGTCCCCACTTCCATCACCAGTGTCATGTTGATCTTTCTTGCGGCAGTGGCAGTCTTCAAGCAGCGGCACTGTTTCATCTCTGCAGATCGGCTAGCTGCAGCAGCCTTGCAGCAGATCGAGAAGAGGAAGGAGATTGTGCAGGAGAGTGTCTGCCTTATGTCAGTGGCGGTGCCGCTGCAGGCTAGCCAGCTAACGCGCCGGCGGCTGCGGGAGATGCGCGATTTTCAGCTGATTCAGCCCCACATCCCTTCGTAGCTCCTCCAAGTTGCGCTTCGCCCCGCGGAGGACCTCGATCTCGTCCACGCGTCGGGGATCTTGGACATGCTGTTCCCCCCACGGGAGGCGGGCATGCTGTTCTCCTCGCGGGAGGAGAACTCCAAGTCTGCGGCGACGGCAGTTGGGGAGGCGCAGCCCTCCTTGCTATTCTCCATCGGAAGCCCTCCTCTCTTCCCTGCGCAGCGCGGACCAGCAGCCATCCGGTAGTGAGAAGGCATGGTGTCACAGGTAGGTGTGCACCACGTAGCGCCGCCATATTCAATAATATTCTTCAAATGGTTCATGAATTGGACCCACAGTTTAAGAGACACCGTGTTTTAAAATTTGAATCATGGAAAGATTTCATGCACACATGTGTTAGATAGGTTGGTAGAGGGTGGGATTCAAATAAATAATTAAATATGTACGAGTTGTAACTGCATGAAAAATTGAGTTACAATTGAGTAGTCAAAAGTCACAATTGCTTTTGTTTGGTTGAAAGAAAGTTGTCAGTTTATTTGAATGGGTAGGAGGGATGCTGTGTGTTCAGGAAGGATTATTTATATATACACACAAAATATAACATGTATTGTCCAGAGTGTTCTTTGAAATGCTTGAATAACTGAAAAACTTCAAATATGGATATGGATAAAAGGACAAAATAATTCTACTGCATTCACCACAATAAGGGTCCAATATCTCTGCCATAGCTTGTCAACATTTCAAACATATATTGTTGGTTAAGCCTAGTACTTGTATCTTAATTTCTGCAGTTTACTGTTCATTGTCTAGATGTTTTCGGATGCCTTGATAGCCAAGTTCAGCATCTACTTTTGAGCTAGGAATATGCTGTAGTCGTTGGTTGATCCCACTGCATATAAGCAGGGGCAGACCACCAACTCTAGTGCTAAGTCTTGTAATCACTTTTGCCAATTCAATCCAAGCGGCCTATCGCCAAGTTGCCCTCTAGGCATTATCTCTAGAATCTGATCTATGTCTGGGCAACAATTGGTATCAAGTGCCTAGTGTTTTAGAGAAGACTCCCACCCGCTACTGCCACCTCCATGGCTTCCACCTCTGCAGACCAGGCAGCCACAGTTGCAGCCGCAACCACCAAGGCAAAGAGCCAGAGCCCCTCGGGTTCCAAGATCGGCGACAAGATCGTCGTTTCAGAGAGCCACGAGGCACGTCTCACCGCCGCCAAGGCAGCCACGCAGCAGGCGGCGCGGGCAGCGCAGCTGCCGAGGCCGCGGTGACCGCAGCCGCCGCGATCCGCGCAAAGATGAAAGGAGGAAGGAAGGCGGGTCGTGGGAGGGGTCGGGCAGCCCGGATCACCACCGTCGCGCCTCACCATCACCAGAGCGGCGCCGTAGGCGGCGTGGTCGGTCTCCGGTGATGCAGATCTACCCCGACGCCTGCGGCACGTGGCCGCAGCTCACTCGCTCCAATTACCACGAGTGGAGCCTGCTGATGAAGGACAAGCTTCAGGCGTGCGGCCGCGGTTCGCTACGGTGATGTCTCGTACACGGATGACCGGCGAGCCTTGGAGGCTCTCTGCGCAGCCGTTCCGCCGGAGTTGGGAGCCGCCATTGCAAACAAGCCCACCACCAAGCTCGCCTGGGAGGCGATCGCGACCAGGCATGTCGGCGGAGAGCACGTCCGTCACGCCACGCTGCAGCAGCCTCCGTGGGGACTGCAAAGGCCTCACCTTTCAGCCCGGAGGGCAAGTCGAGGACTTCGCGTAGCGGCTCACCAGCCTAATGGAGCAGATGGCGCTCAACGGCGACACCGACCTTAACGAAGAGCGCGCCGTGGAGAAGCTCCTCCGGTGCATGCCAAAGAATTTTGGGCAGATCGTCAACTCGATCGAGACGCTCCTTGACTTTGGGGGGCTCACCATCGAGGATGTTGTCGGACGGCTCAAGGCGGTCCACGATCACGAGCACGCGCTAGAAGCAGAGGCGGTCTCTGGCAAGCTCCTTTACACCGCCAAGCAGTGGTGGGCCTTCGACAAGGAGAAGGAAGCCGCCGGATCGTCCAAGGATGGAGACTGGAGGTGGCATCCCCGTAGTGGCAAGAAGAACAAGGCCAAAGCGGGAGAATGTGGTCATGGTGGAGACAAGGCAGGGGCCGCCGGCGGCGATCGCCGGGTGAACCGCGACGACACCTGACTCAATTGCAACCGGCCCGGCCACTGGGCACGCGATTGCCCTCAACCTCGTCGTGATCGAGGTCGTGGTTGTGCTGCGCACAAGGTGGAAGCAGAAGAGGATCATGTTGTGTTCCTGGCGCATGGGTTCCTAGATATGGACGTGGAGCAGAGCACTTGCAAGGCCCAAGCTTGCTCCTTCTACGCCAGGAACGCCGATCTCGACCTCGAAGAGCCACGGGCGCGTGCTTTCCTCGGCACCGACTCCGGCGACGGCGACAAGCTGGACGGGTTGTACCTGGACAGTGGCACCACGCACCACATGACTGGACGCCGGGAGCTCTTCAGCGACCTGGACACGTCGGCCAAAGGCACGGTGAGATTCGGTGATGAGTCAAACGTACAGATTTTTGGCGTTGGCTCAATCATCTTCGAGGCGAAGAACGGCGAGCATCGAGTACTCCATGGCGTGTACTACATCCCGGCGCTCCGGAACTCGATAATGAGTCTCGGCCAACTTGACGAAGGGGCGTCCAAGGTGGAGATCGAGAATGTGGTTCTCGGGATCTGGGATCGGCACATGCGGCTTCTCATCAAGGTTCGCCGCGGCACCAAACACCTCTACGTCCTCCACCTCAACACGGCCAAGCCGCTCTGCCTCGCCGCGCGCAAGGAAGACGAAGCTTGGCGCTGGCACAAGCGGTATGGCCACATCCACTTCGATGCTCTTCACCAGCCCTCCAAGGGTGGCATGGCACGCGGGCTGCCGTCATCACCAAGCACCACCGCGCCCCATTCCCGTCCGAGACAAAGTACCGTGCGACGGACCCACTGGAACTTGTCCACGGCGATCTCTGCGGCCCCGTCACACTGGCGATAGCCGGCGGCAGGCGCTACTTCCTCTTGCTGGTCGACGACGCCATGCGGTACATGTGGGTGGCCCGGCTGACCACCAAGGACGCTGCTGCGGACGCATCAAGCACCTTCGAATTATGGCGGAAAGCAAGAGCGGGAAGAAGGTGCGGACGCTGCGCACCGACAAAGGCCTCGAGTTCACCGTCGCCGAGTTCGCGTCGTACTACGCTGAGGAAGGGATCCAGCGCCACTACGGCGCTCCATACTCGCCGCAGCAGAACGGTGTGGTTGAGCGGCAGAACCAGATGGTGATCGCCATGGCGCGAGCGCTATTGAAGCAGAGAGGCTTGCCGGCACGGTTCTGGGGTGAGGCCGTGGTGACCGTTGTGCACTTGTTGAACAGAGCACCGACCAAGGCGCTGCAAGGCATAACACGGTATGAAGCCAGGCATGGGAGGGCACCCGGGCATCTGCGCACGTTCGGCTGTGGCGTCACCAAGGACCTGACCCAGCTCAAGAAGCTCGACGACCACAGCGTTCCCAACATCTTCATCGGCTACGCTGACGGCGCCAAGTGGTACCGCGTTCTCGACCCGGTGACTCAGCACGTACACATTTCGCGCGACGTCGTCTTCGACAAGAGCCGCGGGTGGGACTGGATCAAGGAGGGAGGCGAGCACGCTCCAGCGAACGAGGAGTTCGTTGTCGAGCATCTCTGGAAGGGAGGAGTGGATGGACCGAGCACAGCAGCGCCGTCATCCCCTGCTCCATGCTCCGCCTTTGCTTCGACCACTCCACACACGCAGCCTCAGCTCCGGGGCAGCAGTCGAGCACCAACGCACTGGATGACGGGACTCCGACCACTACCCCAAGCTCCACCATGCTCCCTCCAAGCGATGATGAGCCTGCTTCGACCACGGCAGCAACGCCGGCAACGCCAATTGAGTTTGCCATGTCGTTGGAGGATGATGAGGATAGGCTGGACGCGTCCTACGACGACGAGCCTCTGCGCTACCGCACAGTGCCCAACATTGTTGGGGACAGTTCTCCTCCAGGCTTAGCGCCACGGCAGTACCGGCAATTGGTGGGCGGTCTGCGGTAAGTCGTGCACACTAGGCCGGACCTGGCGTTCGTCGTCGGGTATCTCAGACGCTTCATGGAGAGGCACACGGTGGAGCATCAACCGGCCGCCAAGTGTTTGCTTCGCTATGTGGCCGGGACACTGGACTTCGGGCTCCACTACAAGAGGGCCCCCAACACGGCGCGCTTCATCGGCTACTGCGACAGCGACCTTGCCGGCGACGTTGACAAGAGCAAGAGCACCAGTGGAACTATGTTCTTCCTAGGCAACTGCTTGGTCAGCTGGCAGTCAATCAAGCAGAAGGTGGTGGCTCTGTCAAGCTGCGAGGCAGAGTACATCGCCACCACCACTGCGGCAACTCAAGCTCTCTGGCTGTCCTGGCTGCTCGGGGAGCTCCTAGGCATGAAGGTGGAAGTGGTGGAATTGAGGGTGGACAGCAAGTCTGCTCTCGCCCTAGCCAAGAACCCTGTTTTCCATGACAGGAGCAAGCACATCCGGACTAAGTTCCATTTCATCAGGGACTGCCTGGAAGAAGGAAGCATCAAGGCTAGGTACATTCCCACTACTAACTAGCTGGCTGATATTCTCACCAAGTCACTGGGCAGAGCCAAGTTCTAGGAGATGGGGGGAGGATCGGCCTGAAGAAGATCAGGTAGTGCTAGGCTTAGGGGGAGATTGTTGGTTAAGCCTAGTACTTGTATCTTATTTTCTGCAGTTTAATGTCTTCGGATGGCTTGATAGCCAAGTTTAACATCTACTTTTGAGCTAGGAATATGCTGTAGTGGTTGGCTGATCCCACTGCATATAAGCAGGGGCAGACCACTAACTCTAGTGCTAAGTCTTGTAATCACTTTTGCCAATTCAATCCAAGCAGCCTATGGCCAAGCTGCCCTCTGGGCATTATCTCTAGAATCTGATCTATGTCTGGGCAACATATATAAATGAAAATTGACAAATTTAACAGACTGCTAAAGCACTCGTATTTAACCTTTCGAATGAAGAACTCCCTTCACGTGATTGTAAACTGAAAAGGTTACCTGGAGACACAAGCAAAATTAGGAATAGTTGTTTAAGTACATAGTATGACCACATATTAATTGGAGAATTAAGGAAAAAAATCAATAACTGAAGCGTATAGACAAATTCAACTATTATACAATTGAAGAAATGTTGTAAACAAAAAAGAAAAGGTCAGAAATTTTGAAATGATCGGTGGCTGAAGCTTTCTAGGAACAACATTGGCCAAGGGATGTGCAAGGTATTTCGATGATTGGACCATTGGAGTATTTTCAGTTGTGGGACATCATACAAGATTTCTTGCTGACCACAACCGAACACTCACACAGTTCAAGATTTGAGACTTGAGAGCTCTGGATCTTCTCATCAAGATAAGCATATCGGACTTTTTTAAGGGGTCGATCACTTTTGAGCCATGGCGGCGCATCTGGAAATCTTGGGCTCCAGCTAAGTGAAAGTATTTGGTTGGTTGTTCAAAACATATGTTGGACAGCGGATCAATTGGCCAAACAAAATTTGCCGCATCCGAGTCTTTGCCCTTTGTGTGATCAAGCAGAAGAGACCATTCAACACCTGTTAACCTCCTATGTATTTGCACTAGAGTTTTGGTTCAGAATTCTGTCATCAGTAGCTTTCCAAGGGTGCGTGCCAGACAATAGGGATCAAGAGTTCGTAGGCTGGTGGACAAAAGCAGCTAAGCGGGTTTCCAAAGAAAAGAAGAAAGGTTTCAACACTTCAATCATCCTCGGTGCGTGGCTGCTATGGAAACATACGAATGCTTGTTTATTCGAAGGAGCTAGCCCGAGCATGAATGTTTTGCTCTGCTCCTTCCATGATGAAGACCATCTTTGGCGTCTCACAGGGGCACGGAAGCTTGGTGCTTTAGGTCAGGAAGTAGTGATAACCTAGCTATTGTTGATAGGTTTGTGTGTTGTGGGTCAGGTCCTACTGTGTGTTTGTGTTTTAGGGAACTAGGCCTCATTGTAACTCAGCACCTCCACAGCTCGGGCCAGAGTGGGGGTGGCTTTTTGTATCGGTCCTTTTTTTTTCCTTTCTTATGATACGCAGCTCTCCTGTGTATTCAAGAGAAGAAAAAAAGAAAAGGTGGACAAGGAATAATAGATCCCAAAAGCCAAAACAATGCTCTTTTTCTCAAACACTTGGACAAGTTCTACAATAAGAAAGAAATTCCATGGGTTATGGTCATCTGGAAAGCTCAATATTCAAATGGTCAGATTCCCCATGATACAACCGACAAGGGCTCCTTTTGGTGGAGAGATGTCTTAAAGCTTTGTGATCTTTTTAGAGGAGATGCTACCTGCAACATTGGAGATGGATCTACTGTTCTTTTTTGGTAGGATCTTTGGAACGATAATGAGAAGCAAAAAATATATCCAAGGCTCTACTTGTTTGCAAATAACAAGAACATCTCCTGCTGTTTCTCCCTCTAGGATTAGGTTGCCTTTTATCGGTTATCTCTACTGGCTGCTTCTTTATGTCTTAATAATGTCCTGGTCTCCCCCACCCTTAACAAGAATTTGATTTTTGTGCCTCAATTTTACCTCTGAAAACAATTGCTCTGTTGAATTTGACACTGCTGGTTGTTCTATGAAGGATATTCACACCAGGAATGTGATCGTCATGTGCAATAGCGGCGGGCCGCTCTATCTATTGCACCTCCCCGCCACTAGTCCTCACTCTGGCATCGCCACCTCGGTCATTCTAGACACGAAGCAATCTCCATGTTGACTCCAGTCCTTCCGGCTCACAATAAAGAAGTCACCCCGACTCTTTGTCATGCGTGTCAACTTGGTCTCCACACACGTCTCCCATTTCATGCATTCTTGATGATTATTCGCACTACTTATGGATGTATCCCATGCGACTTAAGTATGACACATTTCCCACCATCACTAACTTCTTTCCGTATGTGATCACTCAGTTCAGCACCTCCGTCAAGGCAGTTTGGTGTGACAATGGACGCAGGTTCGATAACTACAGCGCACGCACGTTATTCCTCACTCATGGTGCACATCTTCGCATGTCGTGTCCACACACCTCGTCCCAGAACATTCATTGCATCAACAATGTCATGCCCGCTCCTTTTGCAAGCCGCTATACCACCGTCTTGCTGGGTCGAGGCTCTCCACATGATGGCATACCTCCTAAACATTTTACCCACCACGACACTACAGTTTTCCACGCCGCACTACGCCCATTTTGGATATGTGTCGTCCTATGACCACTTGCGTGTTATCAGTACTAAATGCTATCCCAACTTGTCTACCACCGCTCCGCACAAACTTGCACCCCGATCATCATTTTGCGTCTTCCTAGGTTATTCTACTCATCATAAAGGATATCGCTACCTTGATACCATGTCTAACAGGATCATCTCTCAACACGCCGCCGCTGATGAGTCCGTTTTCCCATTTGGTGAGCACAGCAACTCACCCACCATTGTGGCCTTTGATATTTAGGGCCTGTTTGGCAGAGCTAGCTCCACACAGCTCCAGATCCCAAAAAATAGCTCCACTCCTTGTTTTCTAGCCAAACGATTTTAGCTCCACTCTCCTGTGGATTTGGAGCTCAACGAAATCAAATTTCGTGGAGTACTAGGCTGTTATAACATATGTCCACTCTCCTGCTCTCTGCTGGTGCCGCGCTCGTCCGTTGGGAAGGCGCCATTGGGAGCTCCTATTGCTGGCCTAGCGCAGGCTCCCGTTGGGAGAGCGGTTGCAGCACGTTGGGCAGCTGGTCAGCTGGGATAAAATCCTTTCCCCTTCTCACTGTGTTCACTTTCTCTCGCCTACTCATTTTGCATCTGAAAAAGAAAGAACAGAGAAAGAACAGCTCTCTTCCTCCTCTCTCACTTCCTAAGCCATGTGCTCAATTACGGTAAGAGAAGTGAGAGAGGAGGAAGAGAGCTGTTCTTTCTCTGTTCTTTCTCTCAATTACGGTAAGAGAAGTGAGAGAGGAGGAAGAGAGCTGTTCTTTCTCTGTTCTTTCTTTTTCAGATGCAAAATGAGTAGGCGAGAGAAAGTGAACACAGTGAGAAGGGGAAAGGATTTTATCCCAGCTGACCAGCTGCCCAACGGGCTGCAGCCGCTCTCCCAACGGGAGCCTACGCTAGGCCAGCAACAGGAGCTCCCAATGGCACCTTCCCAACAGACGAGCGCGGCACCAGCAGAGAGCAGGAGAGTGGACATATGTTATAACAGCCAAATCTGTGGATTTGGAGCTCAACGAAATCAAATTTCGTGGAGTTGGGGAAAATTACCCACCAATGTCACTGTTAAGTGGAAAATGACCGGTTCGCTTATTCCTCGTCTGTTCTCTCGCGTACTCGCTCCCACCTTCGAGGCCGCGCCGCCCCACCTTCAGCCACACCGGTGAGGCCGCGCCAGCCCCGTCCACCAGCCACGCCCCGCCTCCGGCTGCGCCGGCGATGTCACACCATCGAGCTCCCCTTCACCTGCCGGGCCATGGCTCTGCCTCTGTCTACGCAGTAGAGACCGACGCGCGGGCCCAACATAGCGGTGAGACAAATGAGAGAAACATAAGAGCTGGATCTATATCAAACGTTTATTAGGAGTCCAGCTCCACCAGAGCTACTCCATGGTGGAGCACCTACTCTGGAGTTGTGTTTTCAGAGCCGGAGCCGTGCCAAACAAGCCCTTAAATGACTGCTAATCTAGTGTTGATTCCTATAGGGCCATCACCTCCTCTTCTACCTGCAGGATCACTAGTACAGTCATGTGTGGCCTTGATGACATCATGCGCTCCTTCCTCAAGGCCCCTGGTCACGGTCGACTGCCTGCCGCCGTTCGCCGGCCAGCCCGTGGGTACTGAACAAAATTTCCCTAACATGTTTATACATGCTTCCCTAAACTACGTGCATTTTATTTTAGCCTTTAATCCAGAATATGTAAGAAATCTAGTGTCAGCACATCAAACCAGGACAAAGTGAGTATAGATAACAAGACATGAACGAAGTATGTTAAACAGTTCTGCAATAGTGCTGGTAGAAGATGTAAGATTAACAATTCCTTACAGCCCAAGTCGGAAACAGTGCTACAATTGTTGGAGAAAGGCCACGATACAGCCCAGGCAAGCCTTCATTTTTTAATATCTGCTGAAAACCAGAAATAATCACCCTACCTAATAAAGATAGAGACTGGAATCAGAAAACAAAGGAAAAGTGAAAAGACAGATGATAATTAAATAAAAAAACCAAAGACTGGTTATAGGATTTAAAATTTGGATTCCTAAGCATCCAAAATCTTGTATCATGGCTTTATGTTAATCCTCAAACTACAGCAAGGGACATAAAAATTTTACCTCATGTTTCTCAAGCTAATATAACTTTATGTTACATAGATTTTATCTTCTAAACTCATGGTTTTAGATTGTATCTCATGTTTCTCAAGCTGTTTCTCTCCAAGTTACTTAGCAATTAGCATAATTGAAAGGCAAACTTGGAAAGAAATAACAAATATTTTGTCATAGTTTCCAAATTAAGCATTAGAATATCCAGCATAGCACTCAAGTCTTTCAATGATTAATAGAAATGGAAAGATTAATCCCTCATACAAACAGTAAGGTTTAATTTCCTTTTAATATTTAACCAGCTGAAGCTGAGAGTATGATGCTTATTAAAGTACTATTGTGATACCAAAAGGATATTAATATGAGATGGTGAATGGTTCAGCCTTGAAGTTGCATCTACGCTATATAACCAAGTGCTAGAGGCAAGCAGCATCTGCTAGACTCCACGGAAAATGGAAAGGATAAGGTACTTGCACCTCAACATGTATGTTATCTCCTTGAGTTACACTGGTTCAAACATTGAAGTCTGGAGGCCAGACGCGCGCGCAGCGGGTGGGGAGGGAGGGGGGGGGGGGGGTCATCTCTAACCATAACCAATTTTTAATTTAGACCATGACCAAAGTCAAAACAACAACATTAAATTAAACAACTGTGGTCTGTTTATTCATCTGCATGCTTTACGTGTCTGATCTAGCACTACTGAATCTATAATAGGCTATATCTGAGTTAATATCTATAGTAGTGTTCAAATTGTAAAGACTCCTTCCACATACAGGAAGAATCTATATTCATTTAACGTAAAGCTCCCTGAAATCACGAAACCATCCACTTGCAGATCCCTAATGAACCCAGGCATGGACTCCAGCAGCAAAGATCCCAAAGGTGGCAGAAACCCAATGAGGAATCAGGGTGGAGGGATGCAGGGAGGCCAGCAACAAGGACACAATCAGCAGCAGCACAAGCTTGCACCTCCTCAACCCCGCACCCCAAACCCCCAACACACACACTGAAAGGTGGTAATGCTCCAACTGCAGCTGCCAAACGTCAAGGTCATACCCTTTGTGATTGATGAGCGCTATAGACATCTTACTAGCTATAACTGCACTACTGCAGAGAGCCAGGTCATTTCATGGGTATCCGTATTGAGACCAAATGTATCATCTGCCCAATTCCTGGTCATTACATGACTGTCTTCCCCATGTGGAAGAAGCCTCAACCGTTAGGTAAAAGATAGCTGGAAAACCTAGACCAACCTAAGACCCAAATTCACTTCACACCATCAACCAATTGGCTGAATATGAGTGACTGTGGTATTGTGAGAAGTTATTAGGCGCGGGGTGGGGGCACTGTAAGGACTGGCCCTAGCAGATAAGAGTTGGATGTGGGGAAATTCCTTGTCAAGTTCTCTCCTCATAAGAGGGTTTAAGACATCAAGAACTATGCATCCTTCAATCTGATAAAGGATGGAGTGAAGGTTGAGGTCCTCAAATGGGTAGGTCAATTGAACCATATGAGAGGCTACAAGAAACCTTAGTCAGGATGACATATGGTGTGTATGGAAGGTTTTTGCACAAATGACATGGTTTTGTTATGATGTTGGCATAGCACTTTGGCTTTCTGGTTTGTATCAAAGAAGTTGATGACGTGATCCCAATATATCTCAACAAAATTCCAACATCTAGTGCTGAAGGAGCATTCAAAAAACAGATGATATGTGGTCTCTTCTAGATTTAGGTTGCATAGCATACAATTGTAATTATCCCCTTCAATCTTGTAGTTCCTTCTTCTAAGGAAAAGTTTGTGTGATCCTAAAATTAGACTATGAAAAAGCTTATCACCAAATTAGTTGGCATTTCCTTGGGTATATGCTCACTTCTAGAAGTTTTAGAGATATATGGGTTCCCTGGAATAGTAAAATTGTGAGAGATGGCTCCCATTTGTGTCGAGATTATTAATGATGAGAATGGGCTGTGGAAGTAATCGACTCACATATGGTATGGGGCATTTCTTCTAGAACAATCAGGAGAATGGATACCACTTAGTTAACAGGACATTAATGGCCCGAAGGGTGAGAGTTTGGCCATTCCAGATCTTATCTAACTTAACGTGCCTGCTAGCATCTTGGGTTTCTAGATACCATTTGAGGGGTAATTTTCTATGGAAAAAAGATAGTGGATGAGAAGGACAAAACTAACACTCCTAACCTTTTCCGTTGCCCTGAGTGCTTTGAGAAGCTAAATCTGCCAAATTGGTTTTAAATGGAAAGGGATGGAAGACAGATTATATTCTGTGAGGACCATTGGTTTGGTAACTCAAGTTTGGCCATTCAATTTTGTCCAATCTGCGACTAACTTTATGAAGAAACCTACTCCCCAAGGGATGCAAGATTAGGTTCTGGGATGGACGAAACTTAGTTTCAGATAATGTTTTCCCCTTAATGATGAATCGGTTTAAGCTTCAAGCAATTGCAGAGTCTATCTCCTTCTCTGATGACTGTGATGCTGCGATCTGGGAATAGGAATCCAAGGGTCTTTACTCTGTCCAATGTATACAGTGTACACCTGCCATTTGGAAAGTCTGTATTCCCCAAAGAGTTGAGCTCTTTTTGTGGCAACTAAGTAAAAACAAGCTTCCTACTAGAGATAACTTGGCTAAAAGAAGGCATGTAGATGACATGTCTTGCCTGTTTTGCAGTGAAAATGAATCCATTTACCACTTTTTTTTATTGTTGTGTTGGTACCTATATCCCGAGCATTGTAGCTCATATCTTGTAGTTGGTTCTGTTTAATCAGTAGCCCAATTTTAGTAATGGGGCAAAAGTTCTCTCACAAAGAATATGTTCGCATTTGATATTCTTTGGATCTTATGGAAATTACAAAATGCAATTTGTTTTCATTGAGACTGCTGGAAGGATGTGAGTCTGGTGACAAAGATCGCTGCAAAGATGATATGATGGTGCCCACTTTACACACAAGAAGATTGGGAACTTCTAGAGCACGCAGTCAGGGAGTTGTGAGGAAAGGCAAGCGAACCATTAAGGAATGGCAATAGCCCTAAACTCCAGTTCGATTGATGCTTGAGACCATAAGACTTGGATCCCGATTCCAGATCATATTGCATTCCAAGAAGCGTGGATTTGGAGGGCGCGCCATGAATTCACCTAATGAACTGCTGCTCGTGTGCGCTTTGTTGTGGGGGTGAGGGGCGGGCGACGTCATTCCATATAAATAAATAAACATAAAATGAACCCAAACACGATCTGGAGTTTATAGAAAAGCAAGCATAGAGGTAGCAGACAGGTAGGCAGGCAATCGTGAGCAGAGGCTACTTACCAGGCGGAGCTGCGCCAGAGAAGTTGGAAGGGAGACCATAGACCTGCAGCCGCGTCTTGATCACGTCCAGTGGGCACAACACCGTCGCGGAGATCACCCCTGCCACAAATACAAAGGAAGCAGAACACAGGACCACCGTCACAACCACACAGGCAAGCCCGAATCCCGGAAGCCAACGCGAGAGGGGAGCAGAATTACCTGCCGAGCCGCCGGCGACGGCGTTGCAGGCCGCCTCCCGGAGTTTCTCCAGCGCTCCGCGGCGGCCGGCGTCCGACATGGCCAACACAGGCGCCTCAGGAACGGAAAGGAAGATACGAACCGGGCCGACCTTCCGAGTCCACCTTCGCACACGGCCGCTAGAAGAGGGGATTTTTAACTTTTTGCCCGTCCTTATCGAAGCCGCTCATTCATTTGCAAGTATTAACCACGTCACTACGGCCTACGTTTTTTATTACCATTTTAGACCCTGTTTACATACAAAATCAGTTGGAATTTTAAGCGGAAAATCTTTTGCGATATGTATCCAATTATGGTCTAAATAGACTTAAAAGATTTGTCTCGTGATTTATATACAAACTATGTACATATGCAAAAATTTCATCTATATTTAATGTGTCATACATGTGCCGACATATTCAATGTGACGAGAATCTTAGAAGTTTAAAGTGCATCCAAACAGGGCCTAGCTCATGTGGCGAGCCAGGTGGGCGTGCCAGCATGGACGGGCGCGGGAAGGCCTCAGTGGCCACATCAAAAGACATCCCTATCCTCCCTCTTTCCTTTACCCTCCCAGCGGCCCACCCGCAACCCCAGTCCCAATCCTCTCTCCTAGCCACGCCCTTCCCGGCGACGGCGACGATGACAGCTGCGTCCGACGCAGCAGTGGCGGTGGCGGCTTTCTTCCCTAAAGGTAGGGCCCCGCACTCTACTAAACCCTATTCCCCTAGTTTTTTGCCGAATCTCGTATGTTAGGGTTTGGATTTCATTATTGGTTCCCTCGATTTGATTGTAGTGACTGCAGTAGCACCTGATGTTGGTGCGTTTGCATTAAGATGAAGTGGACTGACTGCCCTCCTTGGTATGTTTGTTGTGATGTAGTAGTTTGGGAACCCTTAGTGATTTGTAGTTGGATCAGTCTGCTTGTTTGTTCATCTGTGTATGATTATGTCAGGATTGATCCTGGCAATGCATTTAGAGTCCATGTTAGTGTTGATAAGTACACTGCGAAATCTAATTATGATGGTTATGTCGAAATAGCTTTCTAGGAGTATGATGTTTGGTTTGATCTTAGCCGTCAGTGTTCTCTGTCTACGTTCCTTAATGAAATGGTGAAATGTCCTAAATATCTATAGGGGGCAGAACAGCCTATAAAAATTCTACGAATAACACTTAAAGTAATGTGGTTAGACAAATATGAGGCGAAGAGAATTTTACGCTAGTCTACTAAAAGATGCAAGTCACTTAACTGTTCTAAACTATTATCTCTAATTTCACACCAACAAGACTAAATCACTAATTTTACTCTACTCCTAAGTAAGCAAGCTACACAAGTTTACTTTAAAAAATAAATATAAGAATATAAAAGTAAGATAGTGATTGTTATACCACTGGTGTGAAGAAGATGAATATCCAATTAATCACAATACAAATGAAATCTTAGACAAAGAGATGACACAATATTTTTTTTACAAATGTTCACTTGCTTGCCGATAAGATACTCCTCGTTGTAGCGATACACCCATTTAAAGGTTCCCGCGTTGATTGGCATCACACATCAAACCCTTCTCAAGGGTGCCGCGCAACCAACACAAGATGAAGATCCACCAAAATATGAGCAATCCACTATAGTAGCCAATTTACAATCTTCTGCAGGGAAGGCTCAAGAACCCCTCACAAATATATCCTCGATTAGGGGCGGATACGATCACCAAATCCCCTCCGCAATCACCAAATCTCCAAACCGTTTTGGTGACGGCAATCACCGAGAGTAATAAGAAATCCTCAATTACAATAATCACCTAGTGCCACCAAATATGCAGTTACAAAATGCATACACTAGGGTTTTCCTCAATCCTCTCTTGAATGAGCACTAGGCTGTGAAAAGGAGAGGAGAGGGAGGAGATACTCTTGAAGCTCTCATGAATCAATCAGTTGAACTCAATCTCTTACCGTAATTGAGCACATGGCTTAGGAAGTGAGAGAGGAGGAAGAGAGCTGTTCTTTCTCTGTTCTTTCTTTTTCAGATGCAAAATGAGTAGACGAGATAAAGTGAACATAGTGAGAAGAGGAAAGGATTTTATCCGAGCTGACCAGCTGCCCAACGGGCTGCAGCCGCTCTCCCAATGGGAGCCTGCGCTAGGCCAGCAACAGGAGCTCCCAATGGCACCTTCCCAACGGACGAGCGCGGCATCACCAGAGAGCAGGAGAGTGGACATTCATGCGATACTAATTATTCTTGTAAATCAATTTTATTCTCATACAAATATTATAAAACATATGTGTTGTCTTTAAATAAATATTGAAGTGGAAATTCTATAAATGATGATGCAGAGCTTGTTGTTGAAAAACATTTCGCTTTAGTGTTGGTTCGGAAAGCTCAAAGATTGAATTTGAAAACCTTCGATCTGCACAACTTAGCCAATTTCTTAAGCCTCAAAACAGTCTGGCATCTGAGCAAGGCTCTTGTTGCGTTGAGCACAACAGATCTAAAAGCCGCCAAAAATATGTTGACATTATTCCCAAAGGGTGGTTGGGGACATATTGTAGTTCTCCGGTAAACTTAGGATTCTAGTAGGGAGAGTGCATGCAATTGCATGAGACATGCCTCTTTGCACATTTTCAGCCACAGCGCAGTCCTTATAGACATAAAAGGGGACAAGAACTCGTAAATATATAAATAGGCTCTCACATTGCTATTTCTTGCATACAAACAATCACAGAAGCAAGCGTCCAAACACAAACACGTAGAGGAGAGAACTGTCCTCTACATGTGCATGCTTGTTACATAGGATAACAACTACACAACCTACCATAATATAAATACATTATTGGATATAACACTGCATATGCTGCCTTCTAGTGCCTACTTATAACATACAAAATTTTCCTTGTGAGAATTTAGTGAGTAGACTAGAATGCATGCTGGCTAGTGTCTGCGCAATAGAAATAGGAAATTCGACTTGCATGGTGAAGCTAACAACGAGTAGGACATAATATCGGGCCTCCTAAATGTCCCTTTGCATTTAATTGTTCCCAGCACTGAATCTCCTACAAGAGAGGAAGAAATATATAGGTGTCAGTGAGATTATTAGTATGAAATAATAATTACACGATAAATGATTGTACACGTACCATTCAATTTATTATGGGATTGCCAATTGGGCAGTACTCCTGCAACACAATGAACAACTCCCTACCTAGCTCTTCATGCCGAGTTTCAGGTGGATTAGATCCAATATATATGACTCGTCCAACACATGAGGCTGGTGGACGCATAGTTGGATCTATGGGTCTAAGTGGAAGGATATCACCATAACTTTCACAGATCAGTCCAAGTCGCTTCAAAAGATTTATGTGTGCATTAAGAAGCCCATTTTTTTTTCCATTCGTAGAAGCTCATATCTAGTTTGCAGAGTGTGACACCAGCTTATGTAATGACGTAGTTGGTTATATGTTTGATGGAAAGCCACATAGTTCACATCATTGACATGGATATTCTTCTGTGATATAAAATGGGCAATTGCTACTTCGGAGACATCTTCTTCAGCATCATAATCGCACATACAAGGGCTACCATGGAAACACTCAGTAGTCACACCTTCATTGCTATTCTGAGCAGGGATCTCAATTGTGAGCCAGGCTATCCTACGAGACTAATCTAGCTTCACTATTCCTTCTGTGCGAATAATCGCACCTAGATTGCCAATTATTTGCCTCAGAATGCTTTTGCGTGAAACGTTAATTACTTTAGTGGGACCCTGCAAAAGTATATATATTAAAATGTTTGTGTTCATATGCTACTGTGTTTGAAAAACTATTCTTCAAATATGCAGATCAAGGAAAGCATAGAGCAAGTAATTATATTTTGGACGAAGCAAAGGAATACATTGTCGGGTCCTGTGACATGGACATCATTATTTTGTGCAGGCTTTGAGGACGATTCTCCAATCACACCCTTTTCCTTATCCATTTTGTAATCCTTCAAATAAGCCACGCTGTATCCTGGAAATAGGAAATGCAGGAAGATCCAATCATTTATTTCTGCCTAACACAATCTAGTTAACAGGACAAATATGAAGACGGCATATAGACATATTAAAAAAATGTTATCTACTATATGGATATTGTAAAATAGGTACAAAAATATTTCATGAACAAAAGCAGCCAATTAAACTAGAGAATAGGAAGAAGCGAGACAATATTCATGTGGTGATATCCTTGGATGCTTTTGATGCTACAGATTTGTGCATGGTGGATCATGTATTGCTGTTTTTTTCTAGCCTACAAGCAAACGACTAATCATTTAGAAGGATGAATTACCTAGTGCACGTGTGCGAGAGACTGGATGTAGCCAGCCGTGTGTGTGGTGAGGAATCCATTCTATAAATAGGCAGAGAAGGCTACCCGGCAGCATGTCTACCTATGGCCCTCCATCCCAAAATAAGAGTTGTTCTCGTTGGTTGAGAGGCAAACACTATTAATTTCGATCAACTATATACGTAAAAATATTAATATTTATAGTATATAAATGTCGCTGATTGAATCTATTTGCATAATAAACTCATTTAAAGATGTAAATGTTTTTATAAGTTTCTACGAATTCGAATCCAAATATCATAGCGACACTTATTTTGGAGAGGAGAGAGTACCACAGATGCATATATGGATTGAGACATGATCCAATACACATACAACCCGTTCGCGCGCGTAACAAGACTAGCGTATCAGGTGATGTGAGTGTTCATATACCTGTGGCAACTTTCTTGAAAGAGATAGTACTAATTGATGTTTTAGTACCAACACACATGATGGGTGTACTATTCCTGTCTTTTATTCATACCTAGAGGCATGGAACCACTGCATTCATGCCTAGAGATATGGATCCACTGCAACACATAAACAAATACCCGTATGTTCCAAATCGTTTATCAATGAGTCAAACTCTTTTTAGACTTGACTAAGTATATAGAAAATAATATCATTATTTATACCTCTAAATAAGGTTATTATAAAAGTATCCTCCACAGTTAATCTAATGAAACATATTACATACTGTAAAGCTTAGTATTTTTTATATATTTCATAAAATTAGAAAAGCTTGCCTTCTTGATAAATGAGATGTGTATTTATTTTGGGAAGGAGGGAATACGTAAAGCCTCTAACAAGTGCTAGGTGATATGGAGGCCGCGAGAGGGCCTGAGAGCATACCCTTACCTAATCAGGGTGCTAGTGTATGCACGTTAGTGGAAGCTACTTTTTTTGTTCATGTATTAATATTTGTGTTTTTAGCAAAGCTTATAGGGGATGATCCAAACTGTTACCACATAGAATGAAATCTGGTTATAGCTATCTTGCACATTTTACTTCAAATTTGAATTCAAATATAGGCTCTGCCGGTTACTAAGTTTGAAAATAGAACTATATAACTGCAATAAAAAGTATTCTAATAAGCATACGAATGAAAACAACAAAAATCAGCCGGGACAGATAAACAAATGCGTGAATATTTTTTCAATGTAATTGTATGTGGATAGTTTCATAGATGCATAACTTAACAAAAAAAGTAAAATCAAGGATACTTACTTTAGAAAATCACAAGCAGGTATGACTGCTAATTTTTAACACACCCTAACTACTGATTCTGCAATTATTATAGTATTGTTCAAATGTAGAGGCTAGCGACATATACATGCTACAAATAGGCAATAGCTGCTTTATCTAAGAATGCATGAGTGAATCAGACCGAATATAGTAGCATATGCATGCTAAAAGTAGACACTAGTTGTATGCTCCAAGGATGCATGTGTGCATCAGAGTGGTGCTTACTCCAAGGATGCATGCCTGAATCAAGCTGACTACTAGAGCATGCACGCAGAAAGCAGGCCATCATACGCTGTGCACAAGGGCTGATGCCTGCTTCTCTCCTAGCTTCTTTGCGTGGAGGACATGAGCATCCATGCCGATTTACAATTAACATAGACTTACTTGCAAGTGACGTCGTTAAGACTATCTAGCAGACCCATATTATTTATTTGCTATGATAAAATTGTTATGATAAATACAGTTAGTTAGTCATATATAAGTACCAGTTACAAATTAATTGAATGGGTTCATGGTTCTCAAGTGTAGTATGGACTAATGGGTGAACATTCAACACCAGTGACATGAGATCGGACTCTATTTAACCATATATACCCTAGTACATGGTACAGGCAGATTTGATGTGTCGAGAGTGCATCCGTACCTAATGGACCACTTTCACTACAGACATTAACTATTCAACAACAGTGCACGAAAAACCAGTTCCAAGTCCTACACCTTACAACATAGTACACTCAAATTGGATCCAAGCACGCTTCTGCATGTAATGATTGACTGCAACCTTAATTTTATGCCACATTGGTGATTATCATTGTCTGCTTGAAAGGAATCACGAGACCGGAGAAAAACCAACAAAGATGCACGACAAAACCCCAAACATGGATGGACACAGAAGAAGAGGATGGTAATTTGCCTTCTGAGAAAAATATATTAATGGTACAAATTTAAGATCTATGTAAGAAATTACTAGGCAGGGATGAAGGTATACGAGAACCTATTTTTTCTAATTTATTAGACACCACTAGAAGAAAATAAAGCATTTAGTGTGGGTATGCTAGGTGCACACTTGTTAAGGTTCAGCCATAGGTAATATAATGACATTGAGCGGGGGCACTAATTAATGCGCCATACAAACTTGTAGTCATGCATTAAATATGGAAGGATAGTTGAGATGTCAAATATGGGGTGTACTATATGTAGCAGGGCATAGGGTTAGATGGAGTCCAAATGTCCAATGTTCATGTCACTGGCATCGAATATGTCTTGTGTAAGTTGACCATGGAACCATGCAACATCTTTTTGAATCTCTAAAGAGATAATACGGACAACCATATCTTCCATGAGATTCTAATGTCAGCAGACAAAGCTATTTCTTTAGCATAGAAAGGGTAACCAGGCTTGTCCTAGCATGGTTAGTCCTAACATGGTTATCCTACTACCAATTGGGATACCGTGTTTATGTGGACCTACTCTCCGACTTGAGCCGGTATGTGTGGAGTGTATGCTACTGTAGAACCAAATTGCTTAGTTTAACCAACTGACATAAGTAGAAAATGCTATGAAGAGGTACGCCATGTTTTTTTGTGTAAATGGTCATTATACATGGTACAAATAAAAATTCGCAAATAGATTGTAGTGTTTTTCTTATTCATACAATCGTGGTTGTATGTAAACGTTCATGAGTTCTAACATATGTATAATGTGTAGCGGTATAATTGGATGTATATCATGAAATATATTTTATCAATAAGGTTTCATGGATATAGGTACGAATGGTGGTACTATCCTTTTATTAATCCAATAGATGTTTATAAATTTTGAATAAGTTTGAAATTAGAACCATATTGTTTTTGACTTTTAGGTAGCGTTAATAGATATCAAACTCATGCAAATATTTGGAAAACACAAAAAACTTTAGCAACAACTCTAGAGTGGTAGTAATATTTCAACAAACAATTACATTTGGAACATGTACCTAGCTAGCTAGCTAGGGTTTAAGTCCTTTCATGAAACATTTGATGCCTTCAAGGGGCATCAGAGTAACCCTTACTTGAGGCCTTAAATTACAACAATGTAAAAATACAACACACACGTTGACGCACACACACAATCAATAACTACAATATAATCTCTCATATGTAGTTTGCAAAAAAAAACTATAACATCCAATAATATAATCCGTGCACGTGCCCTGTAGAACACGTACCTTTCATGTATGCTCAACAATGGTAATGTTACCCACATAAACTATACAAACATAACAAGGATGTTTTCCTTTGAGTATCCTGTATTGAGACTGACCGCAGAGCTTACCAAAAACATGTAGGTATACTATGTTCTAGGTAGAGTAGCATGGAGTTAATAGAAATCATGTACAAATGGAAACTCCACATGGTTTTTTTCTTGAATACGTACAAACGTTCATGGATATTACACCAGAGATATGACCATTAGTTTGACAACTACCTAGGATTACCGTGACTAAATGGGTAACCTTAACATAGTATTACTTTGTTCTTTTAGGAATCATCTAACTATAATTGAGGATGAGATGTCATAGCTGCATTATCGCCTTGAAGCACAGATCTAGATATATTCTTTTTAAACTAACCTAGTGTCACACTAGAGCGGTCTGCTGTAATCCTTCAGTTGTTGTTGCATGCTGCAAAACCTCGAGAATTATCAACACAGCTAGCTGGACACATACTACAATCATCCAAATATAGATCATTGTTGACTGTGCAGCATATTCCAGTACCTAGAGGCCAAGAAGCAGCAAATGAAACGGTGAAGCAAACATATAGATTTTTATTGACTATGCAGCATACTACTTTACCTGAAAGCCTGCAATCAACATAAGAATGAGTGACGCACACCAAGCAGTGCGTACGCTAGATCTCCGCTCATCTGTGCATGAAGTTGAGACGATTGCACGCCTAGAGTAGAGGATGAGCAAGTACATGTTAGAGAAGAAACCAGTTGCCAATACTATGTTTTTTGTAGCGGCTACATGGTCCAGGAAGACCATAATGCAAGCTAGAGTAAGCAGAGAAAGGAGGAGAGTTGCCATTTAGGACCCCCTCAATCTAAAATCAAGCGACGATGCTAGTTGGCTTGCTAGAGGTCTTCGCCTTAGGCTTGCTATCTGTCTGTGGGTAGAAGATATACAACATGCCAAGCAATAAAAATGAATAGGAATAGCTCGACATGGTGGTTAAATTTCCGGTCGGGACAAGGGAGCATTGATGTGGGATGTTGAGGCCCATCTCAATAAAAAAACTATTATTTGTCTCTACGGAATGGCTATTCTACTATCAATTTGCATACTGAGATGAAACACATTTGTAGGTAGTTGTTGATCTAAAATATATTCCAATTTATTTCTTGGACACTATAAATTTACAATATCAAAATACAACCATTAATATAACTAGTGGTCTACATAGTTCATCTCCTTAGTTAGCAAAGGAGGCGCACCTTGACTGTGGTGTATCGCAAAGAATTCCACTCAGATGAGATGGTAGATGAGCTAGCTTCCATAAAGCTCACTTTTCTTGGTCTTTGAACCTGTTTGGATAGCAGGACCAAAATTTTTCCCACCTTGTGAAAATGGATTAAACAAGGCCAAATAGACTCTAATTATCAATTAACCCTCAATATATCTGGTTAACCTAAGATTAGCTCATTTAGGTTTTCTAATTAGTATTAAAAACTTGGGCTCATTATTAGCTCCCTGATCCAAACACCTTATAAAGGTGGACTAAATCAATATGTATGTAGGTGTAGGAAAGGTAAGGTGCAACCAATGTTAGTATGACTATTGCTGAATAGTTGATGTGTCCATGGTAAAACAAGTAAGGCTACTATGTGTTGGTCCCCTTAAATAGCACATGCTAGCTGGCTTGGAGCCTCCAAGACACCCCTCCCACATTCTCTAGCCCAACGGGACCTGCCCCATGGAAGTAGAGGCTAGACACATAGGTGGGGTATCCAAATCTTAGAAAGCTTTGGCTCCCATGCGCCCTCTCACAAATATGTTAAATTGATATTACCTAACCTTGTCTTCTACCCAAAGCATTGAATCACAACAGTGCAAACTACCATGTAGGATAGACATTGCGGTGTATTAGTTGCATGGTGGAAACTGTAACACCAAAATAAGAACTATTTTATAGTAGAAATCTCTACTCCCTATCAACATAGTGAGGCACACCTAATGGCTACCAGCCACATAGGCACCGAGCGCATGGCAGCATTGCTCGCCAACAAGTTTGGTCACCCTTGTCCAGTTCACAAAAGCAACCTAAGAGACATTCCATGCATCTACTTTTGCTTAGATTGTCGAGAACTACAGCAAGAGGCCTTGTGCAACGTTTGCCGAGAAAATCATCCACCACACCAGATGTTACAGGTTTTATTTTTTTGTACCAAATAGTATGTTATTTTTCTTAATCTTTATCCACCTCGACATGTAGCTAATGCCTCATAAGTCATTGTACAGGTGAGTAAAGCAGCATGGAATGAAGTGGTATGAGTCCAAGATATTGTAGGAGTCATCAATATAATGGGGATACAACAGTATGATCGCAATGGATTTAAGGTCGTACATCTGAACAAGTGGGGGACTTGTAGAGGCTCGGTAGTTAGGGTAAAGCGCCGGCCCAATAGGTTTGAATGTATTGCATGCAAACGTGTCCTAATGGATGAGGCCCAGTTTTGTTCAGTTGGATGCAAGGTAAACAATTTATTATCTCACCATGAGTACTGACTAAGACAACAAAACCAGTCACATGTTTTCCTTTATTGGAAAAAAAAATCAAAACCAGCCCAAGTCCATGATTGCCTAATGAGGCCCGTATAGACAATACTGAATGCATGGAAGGGATCAACAAATACCTTGATCTAGATGATCTATGCACCACCGCTCGAGTAGCAAAGAAGCAAAAGGTACCTGTTGAAGCCAGGTGTTCCCTTAAGATGGAGAATGATGCCACTCCAGCTATTTGCTCATTCAATAAGGAGGCCGCGTTGTGTAAAAGTCCACGCAAGAGAAAACCAATACGTGCACCATTCTACTGAAAAGAAGGGACACGTGGAATAATCGATGGGTCCATACAAGCGAACTCCATCTAGGTTCCATGTGATATTTGCCACATCTATAATATATGTATAGCACAATTAATCTTGTCTTTGTTCTTAGTGGACTCTAGGAAATGTATATTGTGCTTGGGTCATTAAGCGAGGAAAACCATGTTAAGCGATTGGTGTCTAAGGCATTTCTTTCTGAGGGGCATATGTAGCCAATCAGACTGTGTGGTTGGAATGGTCTTTACAACTATGAGCTAACTTGTATAGTCGGCTAATTATCAATAAACAAAGTTTTTTTTTGAAGAAACACGTGGGTTTTACCCCTTGCTGAAGAAATCTATTAAAAAACAAAGAATGGTATATCAATTTACCAGTAAGGCATCTAAAATGTGAACTTTGGTCAGAACGCTCTTCTCGAGCTTATTAGTATAGATTAGTGGAATAGATAAATCCAACAGCTAGCATGTAAAATATTTACATCTGTGATATATTTATGGATGTCTAAAAATTTTACATATGAGATTTGTACAAGGGTCATCTAAGTATTGCATATATATACCATGCATTCATTTGTTCCCCTATATTTGTAAATAACCCTCATTTAGAATGAACTAATGGAAATGAAGAAGTAGGAAAATGCAATGGACATGTACATAAGCGACACAGTGACACATGGCACACAGGAAAGGGGCTCGAAACTGGTCTATAGTAACATACATGCCTAAATAGAAGCATGCAGTTGACTGCTACTTTTATCAAGATGCTCGACACGAATAGGCCCGCATGCATGCTGCTACCTATTACCTTCTGCATGCATGCTCCTACATGCTAGATAGGCCAATACTCCTAGAAGCATGCCACTACTACCTGCTCCATATGTTGAAAAGGTAGATACAGTTCTGTGCATGCCTCTGCATTTGACCAAGCAGATATGTACGAATTATCAGAAAAGCTAGTATTGTATGGTTATTTGTTACCTATAGATGATTTGTGTCACCTCAGACAACATGGGGTAAAAGGATAATATTTTTTTTACTTTCATACATGCACGTGTCTTACAAAGTCAAACACCCTTTTTTTCCAGAAAACAATCTTTAACCTTCATCTACTATTATGTAAATGTAGTATAAAACTATCGATAAGCAAATACATACTCATCATCTTCAAAACCAAATAGATATACATACTGGTATACGATAATAGTGGTGTTTGGACCAGTACCTATGAAGTATGCATGTCTAGGTTCTCTTCCAATAAAAAATGCTTTTTCATGCAATAATGTACGGAAGGTTGGATGCATGTCGATGGTCATATAGCTGTTGCTGAATAGTTGAAGTGTTCTTGAAACCAAAGCCTACTATTTGGAATAGGGAAGGATAGTGTACATTGCCTTGTCGTAGCATGGTTGTTCGGGTTAGCACTGCTACTATTTACAACTACGAGGGTAACTGCTTGTGGACAGTGGCCCAAATATTTGATTGAACATCGATGGCAGCTAGCTAATCACATATATGTCCCAATGAATCCCTAAGTGTGCTGGATGCATGGAAAGACAAGTGGCATATTGCTTGCCCACGATATGGCCAAATAGTATATGTCAGTCATGACTACATAAATCTTGCTATCCTGCCTTCCTCCTTAATGGTATAAAGTAGAATAGGTAACCCATAAGGGCACCCAAACACAAATGAGTCTCTTCTATATTAATCTGTTGTTGGATAAGACCAAAAATATGTCTAAAACATTTGCACCCAAACGTGAAATGGGTTTTGTATCTTGGGTGCCCTTGTTGTAGATAGGCATAATGACTTCTTGATGTTGCTCAAATAACCTAATTATTCATAAGAGGGCAGTCCTCCTATAAAAATATTATGTAATGGTCCTTTTAACGATGTCCTCTTCATAACACTAGGCTAACAATGGAAACCACAAACCTTACAGAATTTTGGTTTACATTTATACACTGCACTTCGGTGGTGAGGTGGCATTGTAGTGGTAATTGGACTCCTACGATTCCGGCGTTGACCTATCAGAGGTGCACTTGGCCGAATACCAGCATAATTTCCTTTGGTTAATGTCGTTTCAACCTTGTAAAATCAATTGGTGTAGCAACTGGTCATGTACAGCCAATTGCATTTAAGGGCACCTTTTTTAGTACCCTTCTAACTGTTTGGCAATAGTTTTGTTGGGAAATTGTATTGTGAGAACATGCAAATCATGTCTCGGTCATGTAGAAGGGCCGTTCGCCGCATATATTTAAGTCGCTGAAGGTAAAACAGGTATGCCATAAAAGTACAAGGATGGAGGGTGGAAGGAAGGAAGAAGAACAATCTAAGTTCGCAAATTTGGTGAGGGCTCCAACAAAATTTCAGAGCGGTGGTAAATGACACTCTACTTATTTTCCTCAGTTCATCTGGCTAGGGACTAGCAAAGATCGTGAGGCTAGAGTAAACACACTAAAGAGATGTGCAATTGCATCAACCTCGTTCTTTGGAATCCACTCGAGAGATTGTCGAAGGCATACTACGTCAGGTCTATAACTTTGAGTACCCTTGGAAAGCAGTTCCAATAGGTCATAGAACTTATCTCATCGAGTTTCCATCCATGAGCATATTAGAGAAGGCTGTAATTGAGTAGGTATTATTTGGATCCAATAATGCCTTGGTAGTGAGGAGATGGGAGGAGAATATAGGAGCACTTGGGACGCTGCAAAGGTTATGGGTGAGGATAAGAGGATTGCCTAGAGAGTGTTGGGGTTGGGATGATGTAAAGGGCATTCTAGATTACTTCTGTCGTTTTGAAAAGATGGAGTGTGTTGAAGCTACCAGGGACAGCCGTGATTATGTGAGGGCACTCGTTGTTACGGTTGGGCCTGAACTTTTTCCCATTTTTGTTAGAGTTAGCATCAACTATGAGCTTCATGATGTGTATATTCATGTTGAAACTGGACAAAGTATGCATCTCTCAGAGCCACAACAAAGCCATAGCGCCTCACAATTGGCATCTAGATTGCCACTACGATTAGATAACAAATGGAGGAGTGTCCGTGTGAAGAGAGGATACATTGTGCCTAATGAACCTGCAGAATATAGTGGAGCAATCCAATCCATGTTTTTCACGGGGCCATATGTCCCGAATAGCCTAGAGCTATACTCAAAGGAAATTGGTCCTTCACGACTCTCACGTGAAGGATCGGGCAGGATGCACAACCAATCAAGGTATGAAACTATGTTTAAGATGAAGCCTAAGTGGGTTGTTAGTGTGCTTTCTATATTGATGATGCACAAGGATATATATTAATGGTGCAAATGAATCTACAGGGTCTGAAGGAGCTACGCAATGTAACTCGATGGCAGGATCCAAAAGGTATGCCGTTATACAAGTGGAGCTCGCAAAAAAATATCCCCTAGAGTAATTGGCTAAGAATATTTTCTATGACATATTTTTAGTGAGTAATATCGTTAACATGTATTAGTTTACCAAAGGAAGTACTAATTGTTTTCAAATTGTTTATAATACTACATGATATCAAGACCTCATGCAGAACAACAATGCTAGAAGATCTCCACCAAGTAGCACTGTTTTCCCACCAAAAAGCTTATGAAAACTAGAAGAGTCCAAATTACCAAGAATGTCGCGCATGCTGCAATCCAGTGACTCAAAACAGTGCCGATGGGTCATTGGGGCTTCATCCCATATTATCAATGAGCACTGGACTATTAAATCTGCTAGGAATGAGTCCCTTTTAATTTCACAGACAGATGACTCATAAATGACTATAGGAATTTTAAACCGAGAATGTGCAGTACGTCCTCCAGGGAGCAAGAGGGCAGCAACCCCTGAAGAGGCTACTGCAAGAACAATAAGTTTTTCAGATCGTAACCGTGAAATGATTGCATTCCAAAGAAATGTTTTTCTAGTGCCACCATAGCCGTAAACAAAAAAACATTGGCCAATCTTTTCATAAACTGATTGTATAACAACATCATATATATGTTTTTGCTCAGAATTTAATTGATTCACAAGGCTGTCATGGGTATGCATAAGACTGATAGAATCATAAGCCAACTCCTATGATAGCAGCCTATTTTTCACCTTGTTACAGAGGCTATGATCAGGTTTCGAAAAACCATAGTCTGTCATCGATGCGCCGTTCTTACTAAATAAATTATCAAGCTCTACCAAGACATGGTTTTTAATATGCTGTTCTGGAACCGTATAGAATGGTAATTGCAACATCTTCTTGATTTTGTGGTGTATATCATCAGTGAAATAAGTATAGAACTCAGAGAATAAAGAGGGAGCATCGCAAACTGAGCAAAAAAGCACTATAGTAACAAGAAGCTGGCGCATTTGAGCGGCTGATCCCCAAACAGATGCTTCTCTAAGAGCTTCACGCCACTCATTGTCATCTCCAAGAAGGCCAAGTGCCTGACAGGCATCTTTAAACGTTGGGTACATAACCCCAGCGATAGTTCGAAGATCCTCGTAGGATGTAGCACCTTTGGCAACATTCAGGAGCATACGTAGGTAGTACAGTTCACCACAGCTAGGATTTATATATATAGCCCTCCCAATTTTCTTGGATCCTTTACGGGGTGACCAAGTTCTGTCCTTTTTATCCCAAACCCACTTAGTAGGGAATTCTATATACATTAGTTCTCGAGCAGCTGGGTACACCCTATTAGCGCAAAACCACTCAGTTAATGTTGTTTTCAAGGAACGAGGGTCATCTACAATATCAGCTAATGGGCGGTTGGCTGGGTACACAAGGTTGTTCATGAAAGGAAGGTGCACAGATAACCTCTCTACTGATGGTGTCCTATAATGTATATCAAACTCAAACATACACCAAACAGCCTCATGAGAGGATAAATAACGACAATCGATATACTCTCTAACTTCATCGATTTCATCATCCTTTTTCTGAATATCTACCTGTGGTTGAGTGGCTGCATCATTATCTACAATGTTCTGTTGTGCGGGGCTTGTATGAGTATTATCAAAGCTCTCAATTACAGCTCTAGCACGATCTGGACCCTTGGTGACATACTTAAACAAATATTTGATTAAATGTGTTTTGTTGCACCATTCAACATTTATGTGAGCTCTAAATCTCTTTAACAAAGACAAATTGTAAGGAACAAACCATCCGCTGTCAAGTCTAACCCCATACCGCTCGACATAGCCACCAGATTCAGGACGCCTATACTGCACGAACCCATCCTCACCAACAATTGTGCTTTGCTGGTAAGGCTTAGGGAAAAATTTTGAGCACCTATTGTTCTTTATGCATGGACATTTTTTGTTAAGCTCCCCACAAGGACCATGCACCATGAACTCATCAACAAGGCTATAACCCAAAGGATCTGAAACTCTATCATGTATATCAGCAGTAATTATTGAATCAATAAATGAAGGGCGTGGGTCTCTTGAGTTACCTTCAAGCCAAAGCAAAATATGAACATGAGGTAGTCCGTGCTTTTGAAATTCAACAGTGTAGAGTACTGAAATTTAGAGCATGAGTAAGTCATATGGTACCAAATTCTTTGCAAACATGTGAATACTACATATACAATTTTTTTATAGACGAACGATATAGCATGCATTATTTTGTTTCCATAAATGGGGAATGACATGCTTTTGTGATAATGTAACACAAACGTGGAGGCATGAATATGGAAGGACCTTGTATGTAGGAGATTAGTATATAATACTCGCTGTAGCATGCACTACCTAACAAAAGAGATAGCAGGTCTGGGAACCATGAGTGCTGGTAGCTACTATTTTTATCGAGGATAGCTAGTGGTTCAAGTCTCAGCATGGGTGGTCGTGTCCTCCACACGAATAAGGTAGGAGAGCATCAGGCATCTTGCCTTGTGCAGAGCGTATGATGGCCTACTTTCTGCATGCATGCATGCTCTGATAGCCAGCCTAATTCAGTCATGCATCCTTAGAGCAGGAAACTACTGCCTACTTACTGCCTACTTTCAGCATGCAACCACTGTCTACTTTCAGCATGCATATGCTGCTCCTTGGAGCATGCAACCACTGTCTACTTTCAGCATCCATATGCTGCTATATGTGGTCTAATACATGCATGCATCCTGGGAGAAGTCAGGTACTGCCTACTTTCACCATGTATATGCCGGTAGCCTCCACATCTGACCAACACTCATAGCTACACCTAGAGTTGTTCATCATTCATGTATGCTTTGATAATTGCAGAATTGATAGTTAGCGAGTGCCTTAGAAATTAGCAGTCATACCTGCTCGTGATTTTCCAAAGTAAGTACCCTTCTTCAGCACCGAAACAAGCTCCTGAACCTTCAATTTAAAAACTCGACTAACCATATCAGGTCTAGCATTAGCTTTTTGTCCTGGTATGAATGCAAGGGAATCATCTATTTCTTGCCATTTAGGATTACATGTAAAGGTGATAAACAAGTCTGGGGGCCAATAGAACCTACAAATCCTGATAGTTTTGTACCATGTACCTCTTGCTCCCAGTAAAGCTAGCAGCCAATATAACTTTCTTACCAACATTGTTTCCGTCAAAATCACCCTTGTGTAGAGCATCATGAATACCCTTGTAAATCTCCGATCTTAGGTTCTTATTGTTTTTAATAATAAATCGAAGCCTATTCTCCTCTATTGAAGAAAATGCGTCAACTATATACTGCTGGAATAATCAGTCACCACATAACAATGTAACTGCCTCAGAGCTACGTTGTTGTAAACGAAAAGAATAATACTCGAGCATGGTAACCTCACCCCTAGATTTAACCCGCAAAGTCCCCATCTGGCTATATTTGGTTCCTAGTTTGAAGCCCTCCTCACCATACGGGAAAAGAAATGGGTACTGCAAAGCCATGTAGTTGGAATGTAGGTTACTAATTCTTCTAAGCCCCCCGCCTCTTTCTTGGATTATTATATCAGGACTCTTCTTCTCCTCTGAAAAGTCACCAACTATCAATGCAGCTATCTCAGATCCTGTTGGTGCATTGTACTGAGGTGCAGCTTTGGATCTATCGTGCAATAGCCTGAGACGCAACTGGCGGCAATTGTTTTGGATCAACAAGTCCCTAGGGGATCTAAATGATTTCACCAGTTCATTTGATTGATCAAACATCCTCATTAAGCCCTCGACAATTGTTCTATCAATTTCATTATCACCCTCACAATCCCTATCTCCATCAAAAATTGACATTCGATTTTCCACCTCATTATCAGTGTCATAAATATAAAGTTGTGCATATACAGGAGACTTCCTCGTCTGGTAGTAAAGATCCAATTCGATGGTGGACCTGGCCATTAATTTTAAAGACATACGGCCCAGGACCCTTGTTTATATCCGTGTCAATTTTAGCACCAAGTGAAGTGAAAGCAAACATAGAATTATATGATCGTATAGATTTAATAAAGTATCTAGAGAGAGTACCACCATTCGGGTTCAATAAACTAGCTAGAAATGGAGGGGGGTCTTTTAGAAGAGGTAGTCGCACCTTACCTCCCCTACAATAGAGATGAAAATGCGCACGGTTTCCTTCACCTGGATATGTTCTTTTCACACGCTCCTGGTACCAAAACTGCGCACCACAGTACTGACACTTGTGTGCAGGAGGCCTGTAGTATGATATCTCATCTGCTACAACCACCAACAAGGAAAGAATGGGTACAACATTAAAGAAGTTTTGTATATACCCTAATCATTCTTATATACTATGCACAGGTGGCACTGGTTCCATTTACATTAAAAGCTCAATTATGTTTCAATGCCACACAAAAAAGATTTCTAAAGCAAATATTGACAAACTAATAAGGAGGCATCAAAGAGTATGTATGTTGATATGAAACCATTCTTATCTATCAGACTCTCACACACACATCCTCCATAGTATAGCATAAATCCCAAACCACCACTGTTTTAATCTTTTCATTTCCAATATATAGACATACACACACATGAAAACCACTACCTTCTTTCGTTGACCTTGCTTTTGTCCCCTGATACTCCTGCCCTCCCTCCTCTGCTCTCCTACTAGAACCTGTGACCCTACCTACAAAAATGCCAAAAATAAATTGGTCATCAAAGAGAATCTATCCTAGCAACCTAATATACTACAGGGATCCATGGCTTGCGAAGAGCATACAAGTTCATCTCCATATTATAAGCATACATCAATAACTACCTTCATTTTTCGCTCTTATTATAGATCTCCGACGCTCCTGCCTCTCCCGTATCGTCCTCCCAGTAGATGGTGTAACACCTCCTGCAATATGGATAGCAAATTTCCAGCTTCTAAATAATAATGAAATATAACGCAACCAGAAGAGATTGAACACAAGTAAGTGCACCTAGCTGGGCGGAGGAGCCTCCTCTCCTAAGCCTCTTCCTTGTACTGCTAGTAGATGCTCCCTCCATGAAACATCATTAATGGATCACCTAGAAGGAGCATAAAATCATTTCCATACATAAAGGAACAAAGCTCAAAATTGACAAAAAAAACATGATCACACGACATAATTTGTTGGTGAACTAATTCCCAGGAGAAAGGTCTAATACAATTTAAATGTAGGCAGATTAATCTAGTGCCTCTAAATTTGCATGTTTCTTGTCCCGGTGAGGTGGTCATAAGATTAAATTTATGGAAATTGTTTGGTATCACTTTTTTAAACATGCTTCATAGAACTATTAGTTTCAATATATCTCACTTTATAGTCTGGCACTGAATATCTCGAAGTGCTCAACTTTCACTGCCCTATATGTGTGTCTTGAGGAGGGAGTACTCCTAGAACATAACAAAGACAAAGGCAGATGAGGGACACCGTGGAGCAGCGGGGAGATCATGATTATATAGCCAAGAGGGGAATCTCGGAATGCACCATCGGTATGAACACGACAAGTGAAAAATACACATGGCTAAAGATGCACAATTCAAGCGTGACATGATGTTACAGCGCAGAAAGGACACAAACTATTCTAAAACAATTCTAGCATTTTATTGTATATATTTCATTGGACCGGTGCTTATGAGAAAGTCCAAAAATGTTGCATAAAATTGATGCCTCTGAGTAGTACAGGAAACCTTTCATTGCATATTATTTCGTTGGACCGGTGCTTGTGAGAAGGCACGAAAATGTTGCATGAAACGTCAGCCTCTAAGTACAGGAAACCTGTCATGCATGGTAGCATTGATGCTTTTGAGACAAGAAGACAAAAATAAATCATGCATGAGCTATGTAGGTGCATACATATGGCGGAAACCAGTTGTCAGCATGCAACAAAACCTAAGCTTGTGACAGTGTTGGTGAGAGTGATGGATTGATGCTAATATTAGCCTAGCTCCTCGAGTTCAGAACCAGTATGCAGTTTAGATGAGAGCGGCGGATGGAAGCCATGCGAATATAGATGATATGACAAAGGAATAAAACGTTCTGAAACATAGAAACCATATCAAACGGGTGTAAGCAACGAAGCTATCGTGCGCATGCTCAGAGGCCGTCTTGAATTTCATAACCTTTTAGTGCCCATGCTTAGAGGTTGTGTTGAATTTCATTACCTTTTATTGCATATATTTCATTGGACTCGTGCTTGTGAGAAGGCACAAAAATGTTGCATGAAACATGTCCCTCTGAGTATGTCATGCATAGTAGCATTGATGCTTTTGACACAAGAAGACAAAAATAAAAGCATGCATGAGATATGTAGGTGTATACATATAGCGAAGACCAGTTATCAGCATGCAAAAAAGTGAAGCTAGTGACAGCGTCTGTGAGAGCGATGGATCAATGCTAATATTTGCCTGTCTGCTCGGGTTCAGAAGGAGTAGTACAGTTTAGATGAGAACGATGGATCAGCACCGTACATATATAAATAATAGGACAAAAATAGGAATAATACAATCTGAACCATCGAAGCCAAATCAAACGGGTGTAAGTGACCAAGCTATTGTGGCCATGCTAGGAGGCCGCTGAGACGGCGCGGCCTCATAAAGCTGGTGACAGTGTCTGTGAGAGCGATGGATCAATGCTAATATTAGACTGTCTGCTTGGGTTTAGAAGGAGTAGTGCAGTTTAGATGAGAACGATGGATCAGCACCGTACATATATAAATAATAGGATAAAAATAGGAATAATACAATCTAAACCATCGAAGCCAAATCAAACGGGTGTAAGTGACCAAGCTATCGTGGCCATGCTAGGAGGCCGCTGAGACGGCGCGGCCTCATACTTTTAATAGTATTATTTTTAGAAGGCAAGTGAAGATTATTTTACCTTTGGTTTTTGGCATCATGTTATGGATGACAATTTAATGTGAAGTGATGTTAAAAACACCAATAAGCATTTCTAACGCCGTTGCCGGGACGGCAATTGTATTCATTAGGATAATTTATTGAGTTCGTTGATTTTATTCGTCAGGATATTTATTCTAGAATTTCATATAGAAGAGTTCTTCATAGATAATATTATAGAAAAACATAAAAATAACTATAGACATAAATACTTATAGATACCCATAACCTTTTGCTTTAACAGACTTACTCGTGTTTTGTTTATTTCAAATATCTTATATAGGGTAAGTGCAGGATTGGTTGTGTACTTTAACTCTTATCAAATAGGAACAACCATAGGAAGAAGGGTCTTACATTATTTTGTGAAGCCATGGCTGAGAAGACTCTACGTGAATTCTCTGCCGCAAGCACTGAGAATATTCGCGTTGGTCCAACTTTTAACATTAAAAATCATGATTATGAGATCAAGCCAAGCCTCATCAAAATAGTGCAAACTATCACATTTACTGGAAAGAAAGATGAAGATGCAAGTGTCCAGTTGCAGAATTTTCTGGAGATTGTCAACACCATTAACATTAAAGACATTCCTCAAGATGTCGTGCTACTTCGTTTGTTTCCATTCTCATTGGAGGGAAAGGCGAAACAGTGGTTTTATCAGAATAAAGATCGAGTCAAGACATGGGTAGAATGTTCAAAAGCTTTTTTAGAAAAGTTTTTCCAGTAAGCAGAACCAATGCTTTACGAGGAAAGATTTCAAAATTTTGTCAGTAGAAAGGCGAATCTATTCTAGAAGTCTGGGAACGTTTTTAAGATTACATATTAGATTGTCCCCATCATGGAATGGAAAAGTGGTTGCTCATGCAAACATTTTATCATGGACTAACTCAAAGGTCACGTGAGCAGCTAGATGCCACTGCTGAAGGATCATTTATGTCACTCATCCCTAAAAGAGTTGAAGATATTATGGCAAAGATAGCAGAAAATCAGAATTGGACAAACAATACTCAGACATGTCATAAGAGTGAAGAAGTTCCAAAGGAAGTGTGTGCACTGTCAACCAACATGGATGTACTGTTGAACTGGTTAGAGCAAAGAGCCAATCATAAAAGAGATCGTCGAGCTATTCAAGATGCATTCAATTCTCAGAATCAATATGAAAGATCTTTAGAAATTGAGTTTGCAAATCCCCCAGAAGATATTAGTACAGTCATCAAGTCTACTTCTTAGAAACAAGGATGGAATCAACCTCGGTCAACCCGTCAAGGTAAGTACCAGGGCAATTATAATTTTTCAAATCATAGACAACCACCCTTGAGAGAATTAATATTAGAACAAGTTAGAATTAATGAAAGTATTTATAAGAAGCTTGCTTTTAATGATAAAGTTTTAGAAGGAATTAATTCTAACTTGGATAATTTCTCTTCTGCGGTTAAATATCAAATATTATTTAATAAAAAGATAGAATTACAAATTGTACAATTATCTTCTACTTTGTTTACCACTAACCATGAGCAAATAAAAGGAATATCTACTAGAGGAGGTAAGTCTACACGTGATCCACCTTATCCAAAAGGAGCACGTAGACCATCACATTTAGTGTAGGTAGAAGAAGAGATTGAGAAGGACAATAGAGAAGAAGTTATATCACCTTCACGACCAGTTGAACTACAAGATCAAGAATTAACTCAAGATTTTCATGACACAACCCTTCTACCATTTCCACGCATAAGAAGAAGAGCTAAAATAGATGATCAATTTGGTAAGTTTGTAGAGGTAATTCAGAAGTTATATGTCAATATTCCGTTGGTAGATGCCATGCAGGTACCTATATACGTGAAGTATCTTTGAACCATCCTCAACAACAAAGGACCACTATCTTCTACTGAAGTTGTCAAGCTAACGGAGGAGTGTAGTGAGGCAATTCTGAGTTCTTCTCCTACTAAGAAGAAGGATCCAGGGTGTCCCACTATTGATTGTTCAATAGGAGACCAGATGTTCGAAAATGCTTTATGTGATCTTGGAGCAAGTGTCAGCGTCATGCCCAAGACCGTCTTCAACAAACTCAACTATTCTACGCTCACACCAACCATGATGTGTTTGCAATTAGCTGACCAATCGGTCCGCTATCCCACAGGAATCGCAGAAAATATTCCGGTAAAAATCCGCAACTTTTCATTCCTGTAGATTTTGTAGTACTTCACATGCAGGAAGAGAGGAAGATGCCCCTCATCCTCGGGCGACTATTCCTAAACACTGCAAATGCAACCATCAACGTCGGAGCTGGAGAGATCACATTCAACATCAATGGGCAAGAAGAGCGATTCGCATTCAAGCCAAGACTGGAGCAATGCCAAACATTGAAGTGTCATGAAGAACAAGATGCAACAACATCTCCAACACCGGAGATGAATCATGAAGAATAATTTAACTGGAGAAGTCCAGATCAGCAGACTTAAAAACCCCGAACCTTCGCCGGGAGGTAACTCGGTAGTTATCGGTAATTTAATTCTTGCATTAAAATTTGCATATTTACTTTGTCATAAATTGCATTATTAAAAAGAAATAAAAATAAGCATAGCATGATTAAAGCTTAAGCCCCATATGATTATTATTAACGGTGTGTTAAACCCCCGTCAGTGGAATTTACTGTGGTGGCAGAAAATTATAAAAAGACCATTATTAGAATTCTAATTTTTCATAGATTCATAAAAGTAATTTAGTTTTTCATTCTTGTGTCATTATATGTTATAAATACGGGAGACATATGGGACCCACCATCATCACATCAAGTCACATCATGCATTATCATCAACCACCACCTTTCACTACCATCCAAACTCTATTATTCACACATGAACTACCCACCATCCATCCATTCAGCCAGAGAGATCACCAACCCACATGCATTTGGATGTAGATGAAGGTGGTGTCGACACTAGCTAAAGTTGAGAGCCAGGGCACACCAGGTGGGGTCGACCGGCCCCATGGCCACGCCGGTCGGCACCCCTCCTCCACTTCTCTGCCTCCCACTTTTCTCATTTGCTCATTCACTCACACACACTCCAGAGAGCACATAGCCAAGTTGCTTTGCAGCTCGTGACTTCAAAATCTCATAATCCTATCATTTGATTCAAGTTTAAGCAAGAGAAGGAGTAGAGAAGAGGATTAGCAAGAAGACCTAGAAGAGAAATCACCACTTTGGTTCCTTCTCTCCACTTGTTCTTGCTTGTTCTTGTTTTTGTGTTCTTGTTTGTTCTTGCCGTGTTTTTCGTGTTCTTCATTTTTCAGGCAAGATGAGCAATAGAATGAAAGGTGCCATTTGATCCCTTGGAAGAGCCTTCTCACGCCGCACAACACGAAGTCAATCATCATCACAAGTGCCATCGTTCGTCGGCTCCAACATGAATATCGATCCTCCGTCACCCTTCACGTATGACAACCCTTCATCCTCTTCCCAACCGGAAGAGAGGTATGAGCTCACAAGCATCACTCAAATTTCAGTTACCAACTAGACCGCAAAGGGAGATATTAAATGTGGTTAAAAAGAAGGAATTTATGCATACTACAATATTTTTTAATGCCACTTTGCTCCATGAAACCGGAATGGATTATGAGTTTCAGCTTATTTTTAGAAATGTTGGATGAGAAAATGCATGGCAAATTAATGAGCAGGGTAGCAAGTTAGTCACTATAGAATTTATTAGCACCCTAGACTTTGATGATGATGAGGTTAACTTTAGAATGTTTAATAAACCTTTCACCCTCTCATGAAAAACTCTTAGTTTAACACTAGGATTCAATAATCAATGTGTGGTCAATATTTCTGAAACTCTCCAAGACTTTGATAAAGATGATTTTTGGGAGAGTATCACTGCAAAGAAACCTGAGAAAAAACAAAAATATATTACTGAAGAAGTTCATCACCCCATACTGAGATTCATGCTTAAATGGCTACCTTTTACATTCTTTCCTAGAGAGGAGTTAAATACTGTTAAACAAGATGAGCTACATTTGTTATATATCATGATTAAAAAGAGGAAGGCATCACCTGTAAAAATGATGTTGAATTATTGGAGAACTGTCTCTTCCTTGAGAAAGTGCAGTATTTCTTTTACTTTCTGGATTACACGTTTAGCTGCAGGGACAGGTTTATTATCAAATGCTTCACTTGTTTATATTTCTGATGCCCACAGAATTATTGGTTATGATTTTTTCTTTCGTGCTCATATGCTCAAACGCCGAAATAATAAAATAGTTATGATTTATAAAAATTATGATAATGAGTACGAACTGCCAGACAGGAAGTTAGGAATTTATTCTGTGAAGAATTTTGTTTTTCCAGCTGTTAGAGCTAATGTTGGCAGGTATCCGTCCAGCGCGCATCAGTAGGGTGCCGAGAACTAATTTCACTGGAGCTGACCCAGCACCATCTGGGCCAGTTTATTCCCACTATGTTAATTTTGGTGAACAGGTATCGATGCAGGAACCACGCCAGCAGTGGACTGCACATGCAGGATGGGAGGAACAGCCCACATTTCAGTAAGGAGAATCTTCATCTGCAGCAGCAGCAGCGGGTTAGGGAGCAACTGATTTTCAGAGAGGACGAGCATCTTTTTCTACACGCGGGAACATGGACTTCACCACTGGTGGACCGTATCCGTTCCATGCACCACCAGAAGATGACTATTATCGACCACCTGAACAGCACTTTACAGCTACTGCTAACGATTTCCCAGCTTTATCTATGCGTCTTACTAACATTGAGCAGGGACAGAATGCAATAAGCGACACACTACACTAGCACGAGCAGCGGCAGCAGCAGGTCGACGACAGGTTCTACCAGCATGAACAATGGCAGCACAACACGGACCAACGACTTGATCAGATATATCAGGGACAGCAGCAGACGCAGAGCGGATTGGAATATTTGATACATCAGATGGGATACCCGCCGCCACCTCCACCACATTACTAAGCAACATCCAGCTTGGGGGAGATCTCAACTAGGTGGGTACCTCTCACCTTTATATATGCTTTTTATTTCAGTATTTAATTCAGTCTTCAATTCTGTTCATTTCAATATTCCTAAAAACAACAAGAAAACCAAATAAAAATGTATTTACCGCTTTCTTTAGTTATTGCATTAAATTCCTGCCTGTGTAAAAAAAATGAAAATCCAAAAAAATAGATTGTATAATTAAGTTTGCTTTAAATTCCGCATTCAATTTGTCTTTAGAATAATTAGAACTTGAAGCTAGAGAAAAATCAAAAAAATATATATTTAAATTGTTTAAATATAATTTTCTGCAATTGCTTAGTATTTAAATTTAAATTCTCCTACGAATTGCATGAAGTTTATCTATCATAAAAATTTATTTTGAAACTTGATATCAATGGGTAGCATAAGCTTTTTTTAAGTAATTGACGGATATGATATAAGAAGGTTTGAGTTACTATTTATTTCATTCTGAGTGACACCTAAGCTCCAGACATTCCAAAAATCAAAATCAAAACAATTATAATAATTTGTTCTGCTAATATGATTTAAGTAGACTATTCTGTTATGCATTCATGATTGAATTCACATGCACAAAAAGTTTTCACTCTATGCACAAGTCTCTCTTCTAAAAGTCCAATAGAGAATGTGGGTTATAAAATTAAAATATGCCATACCAAAGAAGTATGAGTCTGAAAGATGCCTTATCAAAAGGGTATATGTCAAAAAAAAAGAGAGTAAAACAATGGGTGCAAAGACACACGCCTGAGAGAAAAAAATGGGTACAAAAAGCATCCACTAGGGAGATAGCCCACGCTCTTCAGGAAGACAGAAAAGAGAGGATAATGCATAGGAGTTCAAAAATGAAATTTGACCACATGCACACATTCAATCATGATGTGTAGCTTAGTAGTCCTCTGCAAACTTATTAGTAGGCTCTCATTATTTCCTAAGTAAAAATTATATACTTATTCAAAAAAATAGAGCAATGGTTGAAACAAAGGATGAAAGACTTAGTGCTTGCTTGATTATTCTGTCTCTCAATTACCCAAGACTTAGTTTAAAAGCCCCACGATTGAAAAAAATAGGAATAAGTTTGAAAGGATAGATTAATGAATTTCAATCTGGAGAAGAATTTCTGTTTAAATATTTAAGTATTTGTTGGGAGTTATACATTTTATGGAACCCTGAATAAATCATTTCAAGTCAACTTTGCTAAGGGACTAGCAAAGACTTAGCTTGGGGGTGTTGTTGACGGTCGTTAAGTACCAATTTTATACCGTCAACTAATGTCTAGGGAAGATCAATAATAGAAGCATAGGGGTTATTACTGACAAATTCCACGAGTTTTGGTGAACTGTGTATTTTCCAGGAATTATTCCAGAAAGGCTTAAAAGAAGGATTAAAGTGCTTAATTACCATGAAATTTAACCGCCAAGGAAACATCATCACGAAGACCCTGGAAGAGTCCAGAACACACCCGAAGCGGCCGGGGCCCGAACCCCACTAGGGTGGGGCCGACCAGCGCCAGGGTGGGGCCGGCCGGTGCCCCCTTATGGTTTTGGCCCACCTTCTGGAGTCTTCTTCCACCGCCTCTCTGGAGTCATCTGGGCCCTTTGTTCATGTCGGTTTGATCCCACGGCGAACGTTCATCCCACCGGGCTATAAATAAAGGGGCAGACCCCCTCCCAGAGCACCAATTCGTTCCTTCTGCTTCATTCGTCGAGAGTAGATAGAAGTTAAGGTTTCTAGAGATTAGAAATAGGGCTCTAATTCTTCAAGTTCATAGTTTAGGCGTCTAGCAAGGTTCAAGTAGAGTTGGGTGCTACGCTCGGGATTCCAGATCTATTCGTCTGGAGATCGGTAATCTTATCTTGTATCTCATTATGACTTTGCTTTATTTTAATATTGCTACTTATTCAGTTCTTAGTTCATTCTAGTTGCATATTCGATATAGTTGTTATTGGTGATGATTATTGTCATTTGATCGTAAAGCACCTAATTCAATACTCGAGTCAGTTAGGTGGCATACATTATGTAGACGTGGTATCTAGATATATTGTGTACCTACGGAGGCACCCTGACGTGCCGGGTCGTGTGGTAGTCCGCGTAAGTGACAGCTGCGTTGGTTCCTCTGTAGTCCACCCCCCGTACGTAGGACGAGCAGAGCGCGGTCGTGAAGGAGGTGACCCTTGTGTCTTAATATCGTCATTAGATGATGCTCCTTATGATGTTTTCTGAGTTGATTATGCTATAGATGAAATGTGTAATGTGGCGTAGGCAGTAGATTTTGTATTTAGTAATTGCATAGGTTTCCTTTACTTTAGCCGAATCTCGAGATTGTCTTACTACATTAGTGAGTCTCTATATTCTATCTCTGGAATACCATTTACCTTATTTACTCAGTTATCATTTACCATTTATCATTGACTTATTTATCACTAAAGCACTAGAGTTATGGGTTATTATAGGTCTGCACATTTATCTTTCCAATCATTATAGTAGATTATCTTAATGAGTAGAATGCCCCTTTATCCTTTTGGCATAAAATAAATCAATGATACTCGAAATACTTACCGGGTGAAGTGCTACAATAGGAGAATTATCTATGCGCTTGCGGATATATTCTATAGTATTATTTTTAGGAGGCAAGTGAAGATTACTTTACCTTTGGTTTTTGGCATCATGTTAGGGATGACAACTTAACGTGAAGTGATGTTAAAAATACCAACATCAACTCCGTCACCAACTATGACGCCTCTATCGCTGACCCGAAGTTCCCTCCTTGGTCGCACAAGGCCATCACCTTCAGCAGAGACGACCAGTGGACGGAGATCCCGTACTTGGGTGGTTTCCCACTGATCCTCGACCCGGTGATACGCAAGACCCGCTTCCGCAAGGTGCTGATCAATAGCAGGAGCGGCCTCAACATCCTATTCTCCGGAGCTGCCAAAGAGCTCGGGCTCCGAGCAAAAGACCTGGAGCCGACCATAGCTCCCTTCTGGGGGATCGTCCCAGGGCAGTCCTCCTACCCACTGGGATAGATCAATCTGTCCGTCCAGTTCAGAACGCCATAGTGCTTCCGTATTGAGCACATTGACTTCATGGTGGCTAACTTCGACGCCGCGTACCATGCCATCCTTGGCCGCCCAGCTCTGGCCAAATTTGGGGCTATCCCCGACTACACCTACCTCGTCCTGAAGATGCCAATGGAGACCGGCATCCTCACAGTACGCTCCAACCTCCAGACCGCATATGACTGCGAGAAGGAGGCCATTGTTGACGTTTGTTAAACACTAACTATAACCATCAACTATTGAAAAAAGAGATAAAATAAATTATAGATAATAGTTGTAGGGTTTATACTAACAAGTTCCGCGAATTTTGCTTTCTCCCAATGTTTGCAGGTATATTTAATTTTTCATCAATAAAAGTATCTCAAATAAGGAATTGGACTACACCATTCTGACAGGCTCATCGAGACGATCGAAACGGACCTATCATTTGCTATATTCGGAGTTCGGACTCAAAATCTGCGACCCAACACACACCATTGGACTGCAGGAGACCGGAGAAGACACGTCGGTGAAGCAGAGCCCGTTTGGACCTAGGGCAGTGCCGGCTGGCCCTATGGTGGGGCTGGGCGGCCCTCCACTGCGCCGCCTCGCCTCCGGCTTCATGGAAACTTCCTCCCACGCTTCCTTGGCATCTAAGCAAAGTATCATGACGTCGATCTAAGGTCGGTTTGATCCGACGGTGCATATAACATGAGACGCGGATCGATGATGTGGCGGTTCCTTGCCCCCTACTCCACCTCGGCCTATATAAGGACGCCCCAGGCCCCCTCCAGAAGGCATTCTACATCCCGAAGCTTCATATTCTCTACATAAATTAGGGCTAGTAGGGTCCCTCTAGTTGATCTAGTTCTAGTTTGTCTACTTCTAGTTTTAGATCTAGTTCTAGTTCTTCTAGTTGTAAAGAGGGAGAGAGAAGAGGAGAGAGCGGAGGAGGAGGCAGGTCTGTCAGATCTTCCTCAACATTGTACTTTTGCAGTATCTGGTTCGTCTTTCAGCAATCTCCAGGTTCTTCAATTTATAATTTCTGAGTTCTTTATTTACTTTTAGTATTTACTTTTAAGTTATTTATTAGTTTTCCACTTGTATCAAGTGCTCTAGTCTTTGCAACACTAGAGTAGTAATTAATAGATTAGACGTGGTGTTTAGTCTTGCGATTACCTAGAATTGCACCTAGTCCTACGTATAGTTGTGGTAGCCCCAGGTTGTGACAGCCCTGATGGCCGACGTATTCCACCACGTTCGGGTTAGAGTTTGTAGGACCGTAGTCGAAACTTCCTAGTCCCCTTCTCATCTCAGTCTAAGGCTAGTGTTTTGATGTCCCAAAATAAATACACTTATAGTATCCTTGATTCTTAGATCATCTTGAGAGCTTAGGAAATCTTTCTCTCTCTCCCCACAAAAACTTATATATTTATCCTTGGGCGATCTTGGGACCTAATTAGTACACTTCGTGTTCCCCGTGGAAATCGATACCCTAGAATACTCTTGGGTGAAAGCTACAACGGTATCCGTGCGCTTGCAGATTAATCTGTTTGTGCATAAGAAATATCAACAAGCATTTTTGGCGTCGTTACCGGGGAAGCAATTGGCATAAGAGTTTTTTAGTGATCTTGATGTCTGCTAATTTAGTGTACTAGTAGATTTAGTATGATTACCACTGTTCTGTTGAGTTGTGGAATAAGACAGGACAACAGAAGCCGATTTGACCTTCTGGCAAGTTTCCACAAGACAAGAAGATACATTGAAGAGCCCAGGGTGCCTGAACATTCAAGATTCATCAATAATGGAACCCTGCCATCTCACAGGTTTGCACACATATATATTTCTTTCTAACCTTGTGTAGATAGGAGAAGGAGGTCGTCGTCACAACAATTCAAATCACATCTCAAATGACGAATATAGAGGCTGCTACAGGAAAAACCCCTATGAGGTCACTTAAACTTCAAGGTTGGGAATTCCACTATTGACATTCCTCTTGCCCGATCCATTAAGACATTTGTGGAACCTAAACCTGAACAAGACCCCATGGAGGAAGTTATGATGGCAACACTAGAAGAATTGGCTCAATCTACCTTCGATGATGAACACTTTGTTCAAGAAGAGGAAGAGTTAGCAGAGCCCATTGAGCTCGACAAAAATGAGGAACCACCACCTCCTTCGATCGAGCTCAAACCTCTCCCGCTTGGCCTGAAATATGTTTTTACCCATAACAATCGGAACACCCCTATGATCATTGGTGACAAACTATCCAATGATGAAACCCAACAGCTTTTCACCATCTTAGAGAAACATAGGTCTGCCATAGGCTACTCACTTGAAGACCTCAAGGGCATTAGCCCTGCTCTCTGCACACATCGCATCCCTATCAAGCAAGATTGCACACCTTCAAGGGAGCCACAACGAAGACTTAACAACGCTATGCGAGAGGTTGTTAAGAACGAGGTCCTCAAACTTTTGCATGCTGGGATTATTTATCCCGTGCCATATAGCGAGTGGGTTAGCCCGGTCCAAGCAGTGCCAAAGAAGGGAGGCATGACAGTCGTTAGGAATGAGAAAAATGAACTCATCCCTCAACAAACCGTCACTGGGTGGTGGATGTGCATTGATTACCGGAAGCTAAACATGGCCACTAAGAAGGATCACTTTCTGCTACCGTTCATGTTAGAACGGCTCATGAACCATTCCTTCTTTTGCTTCCTTGATGGATATTCCAGGTATCATCAAATCTCGATCCACCCCGATGACCAAAGTAAGACTACTTTCACATGCCCATATGGAACTTACGCATACCGACGAATGTCGTTTGGGTTATGCAATGCTCCAGCTACTTTCCAATGGTGCATGATGTCTATTTTCTCCGACATGATCGAGAAGATCATGGAGGTATTCATGGATGACTTTACCGTCTATGGAAAAACCTTTGCTGATTGTTTGGAGAACTTAGATAGAGTCTTATAGTGGTGCGAAGAAAAGCACTTAGTCCTGAACTAGGAGAAATGCCATTTTATGGTTCGGGAAGAAATTGTGCTAGGACATAAGGTGTCCGAACGTGGGATAGAGGTGGATAGAGCAAAGATTGAAGTTATTGAACAACTTCCACCTCCCAGGAATATGAAAGGGATCCGTAGCTTCCTGGGATATGCAGGGTTCTATAGGTGCTTTATTAAAGACTTTTCTCAAATTGCTAGACCCTTGACTAGTCTCTTAGCAAAGGATGCCCCTTTCATCTTCAATGATGAGTGCCATGCAGCCTTTCAAACTCTCAAAAAGGCACTCATCTCAGCTCCGATTATTCAACCACCTGATTGGAACCTTCCATTTGAGATCATGTGTGATGCTAGTGACTTTGCGATTAGAGCCATTTTAGGCCGAACCAAGGATAAGAGGCATTATGCTATATCCTATGCTAGCAAAACCTTGTCTGGACCTCAGCTCAACTATGCTACCACTGAAAAAGAGATTTTGGCTGTTGTCTTTGCGATAGACAAGTTTAGATCCTACTTAGTGGGAGCAAAGGTAATCATTTACAGAGATCGTGCTGCTCTTAAATACCTCCTCACTAAGAGAGATGCTAAGCCTCGGCTAATTCGATGGATTCTTCTACTCCAAGAGTTTGACATAGAAATAAGAGATAAGAAAGGAGTAGAGAACTCGGTAGCCGACCACTTATCTAGGCTTCAGTACAAGGAAGCACATGAGTTACCCATCAATTACTACCTAAGGGATGAAACCTCTCAAGATAACACACTCTGATCTATGGTATGCAAACATCGTGAACTTTATGGCGGCAGGCTATATCCCACCTGGTGAAGACAAAAGAAAGTTGATCCGTGAGAGTTGTTTTCACCTGTGGGACGAGCCGTACCTATATCGAGTTTGCTCTGATGGATTGTTGAGACAATGTGTCCCAATGGCGGAGGCTGTTAAGATTATGGAGAGATGTCACGCCTCGCCATATGGAGGACATTATGGAGCGTTTCGGACACATGCCAAGATCTGGCAAAGTGGTTTTTTCTGGCCAACGATGTATGCAGATACAAAGGAGTTTGTTAGAAGATGCCACCGATGTCAAAAACAAGGGAATATAAATTTGCGAGATGCTATGCCTCTCATGAATAATCTCCAAGTAGAACTCTTTGATGTTTGGGGGATTGATTTCATGGGGCCATTCCCTAAGTCCGGAAATTGTGAGTATATCTTAGTAGCCGTTGACTATATATCCAAATGGGTAGAAGCACTGCCATGTCGTGCTGCTGATTCCAAACATGTCAAGAGAATGTTCCATGAAGTCATATTTTCTCGCTTTGGTGTACCCCGAATGGTCATAAGCGATGGAGGGTCTCACTTCATTGATAAGGTCTACCGGAGGTACCTAGCGGAGCACGGAGTTCGTCACAACATCGCAACACCATACCATTCTCAGACAAGTGGTCAAGCAGAAACATCTTATTGGCACAAAATGTGGTTCTTGCGTCTCAACACACCAGCGAAGCCGGATATGATCTCAAGAGCGTCGGAGCTTCTAAGATCCAGCTAGCTTCAAACCCGGTCAGAGAGTGCCGATAACCCTCAGGCGTGCCAGTCAATTTGACCTGCAGTTGACAAGTGAAAGATAATAATCAGTAATCACAGGGCGGAACTAACCGGTGTGTCCAGGTAGTTCCAACTATGTGGCTCTGAGAGCCGATTCAATCAGAAATCGACTAAAGAGTCGATTCCGGCATATATGTATGTTTTGTTATAGAAATAGATACTGAACTGATACATAATCGATTGATATGCATGATCAAATAGAACAATCTACATTAAACAAATCTATGTAGATAGTTGTAAAAGATTAAACCATAATCGATTGCTGTAAACAGGTCAAATCATTCAGTTCAGGCTGTCTGAACGTCAAACAAGCAGAAATCGGCTATTTAGCCAATCTGGCAGAATGCGATCGGTTAATTGTTTTTTCTCGAGAAAGCACAACCGTATAGGCTAATTAGCCGATTCGGGGTCCGTGAAGCAGAAAACTTGACGGTGATTAATTCCAAGTATAAATCTAGTACTAATACGAAGCTGGTCTAGAAGGCCTGCGGCTTTGCACCAGTTTAGATATATTCTCGAAAATAATCACAAGCAAATCTGGAAGGAATACAAAACTGGTCTAGAAGGCCGGCGGCTCTGTGTTCATTCATATCGGCTCTTGTCAAGCATCCACAGCACGTACGAGCAAGATTACGATAATACTGGCCGAATCAAGCGATATCATAACAAAGCATGAACGAGACATAAATGACATTTTTCATGTGGATCTAAGGCCAATACTATGCAATCTTGATCGGGCAGAAAGATGTTATATTAATAAATAAACAATAAATGACAAATAACATCTTGATAAGTTAATGAATCTAACTAAGATGCCAAATTATTTAGAGCCGATAACTAATCCATGCACATAATCAAGCATAACCTAAGCCCTCGTCCACCGGATGACGTTAAACATAGATTAAACAAGAAAACAAACATCAATCAATAACTAACCCTTATTTGATCTAAACCCACGTCCACCGGATGACGCTAAACTTATATCAAATAAGAATCAACCTCGATCTACGATGCTCCCATGTCCATCGGATGACATTAAAGAGACAAAGCTTAACGAGGTATGACGGTACTTACAAGCAAGCCTGCGTCCACCGAATGACACTCAGCTCGATTAAAGAACTCGCTGAGATCTACGTTACTCCTACTCCTAAGTTTTGGCCGGAGCCGAAAGATGTGTTGTATTGATGTGTGTTCTTTACAATGTGCCGTACCCCTTCATATTTATAGGGGTGCCTGGGCTTCGGCGGCGTAATACACGTTGGACTCTGTTTCCATTAGGACTAACCAACCATCTATAAAAAATGAAAGATACATAGGTCTAGCTTCGTCCGATCCCTATCTTGCTGCCGACTCTTTTCTTTTCGTAATCTGAAGGTGGTCTTTGATTCGGTTATGGCAGAGCAGCTGGTCTCCATCTTCATGTACGCCATAGGCACCACGTGTCCCAATTAATTAAGAAAACCTTCTTTTTTCCTCTTGAACGCATGAATCCCAATCTGCATGTATTCCACCTTTCTATATGTACGCACACCACGCACGCATGTGGAGCCGGCTTGCATCTCCTTCACGTTGGATACCAGGGGTCATTAATTAATTTCCTTCCCTTCACACGTGCGAGCATACCTAGTACGTATATCTTGCTTTCCTTCTTTGGTTGGTCATCCGGCCACTATGAAATATTTATTTCCAATTAGCCAAACTCCAATCACCCGGATGCATCTGATCTTCATGTGCTTCAATTACCACTATATTCCTGGCGTGTCAAATTTTGGTGTAAACACAGGCCCCCTAGTTCGGAGTATGAATTTTCATGCTTCGAACTATTTCAATCTGGTAGTATTCTTCAAAGATCCGAGAAACCCACTGGCAGCAATAGTGCATTTTGGCCTTCTTCTTCCAATCCTTGAAATATAAGCATGTTCTCACCATATTTCCACACTTCTGCATGTAAATTCTATAAAACAATAATTCTCCAATACATGTGGAAATAGGTTAGTAGCAAATGCATATGTGTATAAATATTATAGTTTTTCTCCATTTTAGATAATACTTGGTGGTGCGAAATAGTCATTACTGACCACCAATAAAATCCCCCCAAGCTTATCTCTTGCGTGTCCGAGCAAGTAAATAAACTTTGGTTGTTGATCAGGAGATGCTGCAATGCTGATTATATCTCAAGAGTACCATGTTTATAACCAAGATTTCTTTTAAATTTGAATAAAATGGTACTTTAATCATCTATCCACCTCTTCAACCGTGGGGCGTTTATTTCTCACTAAGTCTTCAAGCAACCGTAAAACAGAACAGCTATAGAACTGCTTATGTTTTATCCCTTGATCACTTTTCTTCCGGAGTTTTATATTATTATTATTATTATTATTATAAAACTGTATCACATAATATTGCAAAGTCAAAGACCGAAGCATAAAGAGATACAAGTCATATACTTAGATCAAGAAGTGGAAGTGAATATTTCGTATTTTTATTTTCCTTGTACATGTCATTCTCTCTAGTCATTTTAAAACTATAAGGCTATTGGGCCTTTGGCCATCTTTTATTTTTATTTGGCGATTACGCGATTGTTAACACCAAAATTTTGGGCTGGAGCCGATAGCCGATACCAGAGGAAGATAGCCGATCTCGGAAGCAGATTCCGTCCAGCGGAAGGAAGGAAACAGCCGATTACACGGTGAATCGGTTATCGGGCCAGGGTGACAGGAGGCGCGCAGCGTCAGTATTGATGACGTCATCGAGAGTCCGCACTGCCAGGGTGCGATCACGATCGGAGTCCATTATGGAAAGGGAAGGTTGGACTCCAAGTTACCTTAGATATAGAATAGTTTGTTAGTTTCCTTATCTATTGATAAGTTGTAATTCGACTAGGACTCTATCTTCTTACGCTCAGGGTATAAATATAAGCCCTCAGCCATTGATATCAAGAACACAACATCAATACAACACAACTTTCAGCTCCGGCCAACAAACCCTAGAGTCAGTCGAGTCCGGCGAGTTACTTCATCTAGGCTGGGTGTCATCCGCTGGACGCAGGCTTACTTGTAAGTATCGTCAACCCCTTGTTAAACTATGTCTTTTTAGCGTCATCCGGTGGACGCGGAAGCATGGCGGACCAAGGTCCTTGCTAAACTCTGTTTCTTTGGCGTCATCTGGTGGATGCGGGGAGCATAGTGAGTCAAGGATGATTCACGCTGGTTTACCCGATCAATCTGTGTTAACCGTCATCCGGTGGACGAGATGCAGATTAGGACGGTTTTCACGCGCGGATTAGTTATCGATTCGTGTTTGTTTGCTTGATTAAATCTATTAGTTAATGTCATCCGGTAGACAGGCTATAGATTGAAATAGTTTGCATGCATGGATTAGTTATCGGCTCTAGCCAAATATGGCGATTTAGTTAGATTCATTAAGTTATCAGTATTGTTTGTTTAAGTTGATTTACCTTATTATAACAATATCTCTGCCCAATCAAGATTGATAGATTTGCCCTTAGATTTACTTGAATCTGATCGTCGTTTATTCTTTTTTATGCTTATCTTACCATGATGATTGATTCCATGCTTACATCGGCTAATTCCCTATCAATCTTGTTCGTTACATGTTGTGTGTTCGGTTCTAGTTGAGACATAAGTGGTTCTGAGGTTATCGTAAGTCTTATTTTTCGTGTCTTTGTTTAAGTTAAACTGAGTGTCATCCGGTGGAACAGGTTTAACCTGAACAAGGTTCGCTAGATTAGACTTGCTTTAATTTGAGGTCTGTTTATGACTACGCTAGCATTCGTCCGTGCTTCATGGACCCTGCATCGGCTAAAAACGCCGATTCAGTTGCGCTTTCACGAATAGATCGTGCATATAGACTTATTTGGATATCAAACGATCTAGCTTTGTTTGCTGGGTTTGTTGAAGCCCGCTGGCTATTAGACTAGGTGAACGCAGACTTGGTGAATTTAGCAAAGAGGGTTTACTAAAGCCGCCGGCCTTCTAGACCAGCTTTAGTAGATCTCTGCTTGGTTGATGTACAGATCAGATCTGTACACGTGATCTATTTCTTTTGTACACATTAACCGAATTAGATCGGCTAGCACGTTATTATCCTTACATGAATATCTTGACAGCCATTTTACTTCATTATTATACTATCGGTTCATAACATGACGGAATCGGCTTTCTAGTCGATCTCCGATTATACTGGCTCTTTGAGCCATACAAGTTGGAACTATCTGGACTCACCAGTTAGTTCCGCCTTGGGTTATTGATTATATCTATTTCCTTGTCAATTGCAGGTCAAATTGACTGGCACGCTTGGGTGTTACCGACACTCTCAGACCGGGCCCGAAGTTAGCTGGATCTGCGAGAGCTCTACTGCTTTTAAGAGTCGTTTCCGGCTTCGCTGGTGTGTTGGGCTCAGGGAACCACTTTTGCACCAACACACTTTTTGGCTCGCTCGGTGGGACCGATCACTGAAGACCATGGCAAAAGGGAAGACCGCGGCAGACGGCTCCTCCAAGGAGGCCGGAGGCCTCAGGGATGATGGTGTCCTCATGGTCAGGATCGAAGACCTCAACGAGGAGGACGCGGCAGTGCTGAACAAGATCGTCGAAGAATTCGCTGATGCCTGCCTGCTTTCATTCAGCAAGCAGCGCGATGGCTCTATAGTGAAGAAGAATGCATTCCCGAGGTGGATCATGGATGGCCATTCTGATAAATCTGAAGAGGAGTGCAAGGCCGACCTCAAACAGATGCTGGAAGAAGCGACCTGGGAGGCCGCCTATTCAGCAGTCGGCCACCACCACAAATCCTTCCTGCAGACGTTCTATAACATCATGAAGACCGTCCTCAAGCGACAGGATTGGGAGTCTTTGGGTCCAGTTTACTTCAACATACCCGCAGAAGACGCGGATCCAAAAGCAGCGGCAGGGACCTCCAATTCCTCACCGCAACAGCCGAGCCAGCCGAAAGCGCCAGTGCAAGGTGCCACGGTGGCCGGTTCGGCTCAAAAAATAGCAGCTTCTCCCAGATTATACAAAGATCATACTCTAGAGGAGATTGCCGCTTTCATGCAGGTCATTGGGCAGACGATGAACTCGATGAACTCACCAGTGGTGAACCCAGCGGCTAGAAATACGCTGGCGGCAGACATGGCCAACCCTACCCCTGGATACCATGAGGGGATTACATATCAAGACCTTCGGGCAGCGCCGCATCTGGGGTACGCCCAGACGCCTAACAATTAGCTGCTGGAGCAGATGAATGCCATGCTCCGTGATACGTTCGGTTTGCAGCCGAAGACCGGGACTGGAATCAAGTACAGGCGTCCTTACCCCGAGTGGTACGACCGAGTGACGTTGCCGCCCAGGTATCGCTTGCCCGACTTCTCCAAGTTCAGTGGGTAGGACGACATACCACCATGGAGCACATCAGCCGCTACCTGACCCAGCTCGGCGAGGCCTCATATGAGGTAGCTCACAGGGTCCGGCTCTTTCCGCTATCACTGACAGGGCCGGCGTTTAGCTGGTTCGCGTCCATGGAGCCTGGCTCGATTCAAGGTTGGGAAGATCTGGAGACCAAGTTCCATAATTACTTCTTCTCTGGCACCGGGGAGAAGGACATCACAGATCTTACCAACATGCGCCAAAGGCCGAATGAAGTTGGATCGGCTTTCGTCAGGCGATTCAGGGAAACCAGGAACATGTGCTACTCCTTGAACCTGAACGACAAGCAGCTCGCCAAGATAGTGGTCAGTGGGCTGCTCCCACACGTCCAAGAAAAGCTGGTGGGCGCCAACTTCAACAGCATCAGCGAGGTGATGCAGAGGGTGGCCGCATTAGAGCAGCAGGCCCAGAGCTTCAAGAAGGAATCGAAATACAAGCAGTCGGCTTACGTCTGTAATTCTGACTCAGAGGATGGGGCGAACGAAGAAGTGGCCGCTGTTGAGCTCAAATGGGGTACAAAGCCCATGGCCGTGCCAAAAGGTTGGAGCGCGGAGGATCAATAAGACTTTGACACGCGCAAGCTGGACAAGCTCTTCGACCTGTTAGTCAGCGCGGGCCACATCACCTTCCCGGCTGACTACGTCAAGCCATCTCCTGAAGACTTGCAGGGAAAACCGTTCTGCCAGTACCACGGCTTCACCTCACACTCCACAAACAACTACCGCAATTTCAAAGCAGCGATCCAGAATGCCATTAGGCGCGGCCTGTTGAAATTTGAGGCCCCTCCCAAGGGGAAGATGAAAATCGACAAATTCTCATTCCCGAAGAGGCAGAACATGGTCCAGATCGCAAACCCCCCAGCCAAGGTGAAGGTGCTGACCTCCGAACGGGCCAAGAAGAACTCCTCGGTTGATACCGATGCGCAGATCACAGCTGAGGAGCTGGCCCTGATCAAAGAAAGGAGGGTGCAGAACCAGAAGCAGCTGGAAAAGAGAGAGTCCAGTGGCACCAAGAGCAGGAGGCCCACGCACCAGCATCTCCTGAATAAGTGGCGGCGTCAGAAAGAGAAGGACCATCAGAGGCAGCTGCAGCGCGAAGAGGAGGAATACCGCAGGTGGCTCCGCGAGGAAGAAGAGGCGCGCTATCACGAAGAAATGGCTTACCACCGGGAAGGTGAGGAGGATCACTGGCATTGCCCGTTCTTCCGACACTGTTGGAACGAAGGCTTGAGACTGCCAACGCTGCGCAACTGTCCAGAGTGCAGCGATTAGTACCGAGAGTACAGGCAGTCCCAGGTCAACCGTCGGTCTGTGCACGAGAGGCTAGAAAGCCCCCGTAGCCCGCGGGATCGGCGTGAAAAAAGGGACCTGCGCGATCGGCTTGATGAGGCGGTGGTTGAACGCCAACAGCCGGTCTGGCAGGAGAACCAGTGGTGCCCAGGAGATCTAACTAGAAGCCAAAGGCGCCGGGTGCAGCGGCTCAGGAACAGGGAGCTCCAGGCTGAGGGGCGTGACAAGCGGGTGTGGCGCTGAAAAGCCTTCACAAAGTAATGGGAAAGCTGTGGCCAACGCGCAGATGGTGTTTGTGCTACCTGCAGAGTTCAGAGCCAAGAAGTGCGATACCGATTCCGACTCAGACAACTTAGGATCAGAAGAAGGAGTGGCCGAGTTAGTGCTCGCACAGCAAGCTACTTTTGACAAGCCGGCCAAGAATCGACATCTGAAGGCCCTCTACCTCAAAGGTTATGTCGACGGCATGCCCATGACGAAGATGCTGGTGGACGGCGGCGCCACTATCAATCTCATGCCCTACACCACATTCCGCAAGCTAGGCAAGGGCCCCGATGATCTGATAGAAACCGATCTGATGCTCAAGGATTTCGGGGGCAATTCTTTTAACACTCGGGGGGCAATCAACGTCGAGCTGACAGTGGGGAAGAAGACACTACTCACCACCTTTTTCGTGATCGACAGTAAGGGTGCCTACAGCTTGCTGCTCGAACGTGACTGGATCCATGCCAACTGCTGCATGCCATCCACCATGCATCAGTGCCTCATTCAGTGGCATGGTGATGAGGTCGAAGTGGTCCCGGCCGATGACTCGGTCAACGTGGCGACGGCGGATGCCGCGTACTGGGAAGCTGGGGATCATGACTGTTTCTCCGGCACGGTTTGGGAAGGAGGCTCGATCAGGGTCAGCGATGAGAGTCAACAGCCGATCAGGGCAATCGGCTCTGAGTCTTTTTATTAAATGGAGAATCCGATCGACGGCACAGAGGGTAAGTTGGGGCAAGGATTCACGTCGGCCGACAAGCTCGAAGAAGTAGATGTTGGACCTGGCGACAGGCCAAGGCCGACGTTTATTGCCACCAATCTAGACCCGGAGTTCAGGAAGGAGCTGATTCAACTGCTAAAGGAGTACAAAGATTGCTTCGCCTAGGAATATTATGAGATGCCAGGATTGGACAAATCTATTGTTGAGCACAGGCTACCCATCAAGCCAGGGTTTCGGCCACACAAGCAGCCTCCACGTCAGTTTAGAGAGGACGCTCTGCCCGATATTAAGGCCGAAATCACGAGGCTGTTAGAAGCCAAGTTCATTCGAGCTTGCCGATATGCCGAATGGATATCGAACATCGTCCCTGTGTACAAGAAAAATGGTAAGTTGCGAGTCTGCATCGACTTCAGAGATTTAAATAGAGCTACACCGATGGATAGCTACCCTATGCCAATAGCTGATATGCTGGTAGACTCGGCTGCTGGGCACCAGGTCATTAGCTTCATGGATGGCAATGCTGGTTATAATCAAATTTTTATGGCTGATGAAGACATCCCGAAGACTGCCTTCAGGTGCCCTGGTGCGCTTGGTTTGTTTGAATGGGTGGTCATGACGTTTGGTTTGAAGAATGCCAGTGCAACTTATCAGAGAGATATGAATTACATATTTCATAAGTTGATTGGTAGAATCGTTGAAATCTATATAGATGACGTGGTGGTGACATCCAAGAGCTATAAGGATCACTTGGCCGATCTGAGGGCCACTCTGGAGTGCACAAGGAGACATGGCTTGAAGACGAATCCTAACAAGTGTGCATTCGGCGTGTCGGCTGGCGAATTTCTGGGATTCATGGTCCACCGCAAAGGGATAGAGATCGGCAGCAAGAGCAGAAGGCGATCGATGAACGATGAACTTGTACCTCCAACCAATAAGAAGGAATTGCAATCCTTGCTTGGTAAGATTAACTTTATCAGAAGGTTCATCGCCAACTTATCAGAGAAGGTGCTGCCGTTCTCGCCATTGCTGAAGCTCAAGAATGATCAAGAGTTCAAATGGGGTGACGTGCAACAGAAGGCTTTTGACGAAATCAGAGAATACATGAAAACTCCACCTGTCTTAGTACCGCCACGGACAGGGAAGCCTTTTAAATTGTACGTGACGGCCGAAAGCCGTACTATTGGGTCGGCCCTTTTTCAAGAGTTTGAAGGGAAGGAGAGAGCAGTTTTCTACCTGAGCAGGCGGCTCCTTGACCCTGAGACAAGATATACACCGACCGAGAAGTTGTGCTTGTGCCTATTCTATTCATGCACCAAGTTGAGGCATTACCTGGTTGCCTCGGAGTGTGTGGTGGTGTCTAAGGAGGATGTCATCAAGCACATGCTTTTGATGCCGATTTTAAATGGTCGGATCGGCAAATGGATCCTGGCGCTCTCAGAGTTTGACTTGAGGTTCGAATCGGCTAAGGCAGTCAAAGGCCAGGTGATAGCCGATTTCATCACACAGCATCACGGAGGATCGACTAATGTAGCAGATATAGCGCCATGGACTATGTTCTTTGATGGCTCTTCATGCAAACAAGGTGGTGGCGCCGGAGTAGTGCTCATCTCGCCACGGGGTGTGCGCTTTGAGTATGCTTTCCAGATCGGGCCGATTGTCACAAACAATCAGGCTGAATATGAAGCCGCGTGGAAAGGCTTTCAGCTTCTGCATGAAGCAAAGGCCGATGCAGTTGAGGTATTTGGCGATTTACAACTAGTCATCAACCAATTGCTTGGCCTGTATGAGTGTAAAGACGAGATACTCAGAGGCTATTATGATCAGGTGCCAGGCTCTCATCAAGAAGTTCATGACGGTATCTCTCTGTCACATCCCCAGGGCCCAAAACCAGGAGGCTAATCGGCTGGCACAGAACGCGTCGGGTTATCGGCCGATGCAGGAGATTTGCAACAGCGAGCAATCAGCTGATGACTGGAGGGGCGAGATAGCAGGTTACCTGGCAAATCCTTCACAACGGGTCAACAGAAAGCTAAGGTACAAAGCCACCAAGTATGTGTTGCTGGATGGTCAGTTGTATTACAAGACTGTTGAAGGAGTGCTGCTCAAATGCCTGGGGACAGAGGAATCAGTGAAGCTGATGAGCGAAGTACACGATGGAGTCTGCGGTGCACATCAATCGGCTCACAAGATGAAGTGGATCATCAGGAGGACTGGTTACTATTGGCCTACGATGCTGGAAGATTATTTCAAATATTATAAAGGGTGTCAAGAATGCCAGAAGTTCGGGAATATACAGAAGTCTCCAGCCTCTGCTATGAATCCTATAATCAAGCCATGGCCGTTTAGAGGATGGGGTATTGATCTAATCGGCCAAATCCACCCACCGTCGAGCAAGGGTCACAAATGGATCCTGGTGGTGACTGATTACTTCACCAAGTGGGTAGAAGCCATTCCTTTGAGGAACACCACTTCAGCTGACGTGATCGAATTTGTAAAGGAGCACATTATTTATAGGTTTGGCATACCTCAGACGATCACAACCGATCATGGGACAATGTTCACTTCAGAGGAGTTTATGACCTTTGCCGACGACATGGGCATCAAGATTTATAATTCATCGCCATATTATGCCCAGGCCAACGGACAAGCAGAAGCTTCCAATAAGATTTTGATCAAGGTCATCAAGAAAAAGATTGAGCAGAACCCCAGAAAATGGTATTTGCATCTGAGCGAGGCGCTATGGGCATATCGCATGGCACAACACGGATCGATCAAAGTTTCACCTTATGAGCTAGTCTGTGGACATGCTGCTATCCTGCCATAGGAGATTCAGTCTGAGACACGGCGCGTCACGTTGCAAAACAAGCTTATAGCCGGTGAATACAAAGACATTATGATGGACAGTCTAGAAGATTTGCACTGTCATCGGTTTAAGGCTTTGGAATACATTGAAAGGAACAAGGTACGGGTGGCCAAGTATTACAATACTAAGGTAAGAAGCAAGAGCTTCACCAAATCAGAGCTAGTATGGAAAGTCATTCTGCCTATTGGTACGAAAGATAGCCGATTCGGTAAGTGGTCGCCAAACTGGGAAGGCCCGTATCGTGTAGTTGAATGCGCCCCGGGTAATGCTTACATCCTTGAAGATTTAGAAGGACAGAGACTCGCCAGGGCCATCAACGGGAAGCATCTGAAGAAATACTACCCTAGCATCCCAGTTAGGGGGTGATAGCCGATTCATGTAAATCTAGCTCTAACAGCCGATGCCGTGTAAGCGGGTCGCCTTCAGGACAAAAATGGCCGACATCGTAGTAACGAGTCGCCCTTAGCACAAAAATGAGAAACCCTTGATGGGGTGTAATAGCCGATGCGATAAGCATCGCCTTTAGTCCAAAAAAAATGAAAAATAATAAAGGAAAATATATATGTATCTGGACACATATGGAAATCAGATTGATGCTTTTGAAGGAAGTTTTATTTCTGATTGTGCTTACAGGAGCCCTATTACATTCTAATCATGCATGGATTTGCCTATGATGTCCTGGGCGTCGGTGACAGCCACGACCTCATCGGCGTGAGGGAAGAAGTTCGCCAGTTGGGCGCTGGCCTCCTCCATATTCTGGCCCTCCGGGAACCCGGGCTCGACGGCCTCCAGAGCAATGCCGGAGCGGAGTCGCGCGGCTGTGAGAGCCCCAGTAGCGCCGTGACGAACGCCGGCCATGGCCACCTGGGAGACGCGGTGGTGAACATCCAGGAGCCGCTCCGCCTGCGTGTTGCCACGGGCATTAACGGCATTGGCGGCGGTCTCGGCGGCCACATGCAACTCTTCAAGCTGCGCGGTCAGGGCTGCAAAAGAAAGAAGTGTCAGCATGAAGGTGATCGTCAGCGCGTCACAATTCAAGATGTTACCGGCCACTGCAGTGTCCGATTCTGCGAGTTGGGCTTGCACCCTGGCCACCTCGGTTTTGGCGGCCTTAAGGGCAGCGGCTTGGACTTCGGTGACGCCCTGCAGCCAGCCATTCTCCTTCGTAGCTTCTGAGTAGAGGTTACGGTACTCCACCATCTGGTGATGGAATCGGCGACCATCGGCGGCGGTGTAGGACCCGTCAGAAGACCCCGATTCTGATCCAGCGCTCGGGGCCGAATCTTGAGGGGGTTCCTGAGGAGGCGCAGTTCGGAGAGGCCGGGTGTCCACGCCAATCGGTGCTCCCGGTGGGAAAGGAATCACGCGGGCCTGACTGAAGGTTGACAAAGAAGCAAATGTGTCAGAATCGAAAGAAAACCAATGTCTTGGGTACAGACTGATCTACCTGCTGTAGATGGCTAACTGCCGAGGCGTCAACCAGCGACGACGGCCGTGATGCGGGTCAGCAGTGGCATCTGCGCCAGGGGTGGCTCCAGCGGCTGCAAGGACGGCCTTAAACGGCCCGGCACCGGTTCCTGAACCTCCGACGCCGGCAGTTCCCGCATCGCTGCACAAGACGGTGATGGTCAGATTAGATCAGATCAATGTATCAAGAAGTGAGCTGCAGCCTTACCCTAACCAGGCTCGCAAGGTGATGCCTCCGTTCACCCACGGCTCGCAGGCTCCGGCTGAAGTTGTCACCTTCGGCGGAACCCGAGGCCAGCCGCTTGCCGTGGTTTCCGTCGCTAGCCATGGATTTGGTTTTGGGGATTTTGTTTTCGCTGATCTGAGGAGAGAAGGCCGGGTGAGCAAAGGCTTTGATGTTGTGGTTGCTCGCTCAGGCCGAGCGTGTATTTATAAAGATGAGGGCATCAAGGCGGTTTTCTCCTCGGAAGACGAGACGACACGGCGGATTTTAGGTTGCGGTTAATCCGCGTTTCTTGAATCCGGAACAGTTGCCAGATCAGGGAGACGAAGCGCCGCCATCAGTGGTCGCACACCGATCGGGTCTTTGGATCAGGCTGCCTAGCCGATCCTATTGTGAGTGCCCACAAGCCGATTCGTAGTGAATCAGGCTAAGAGGTTAACTCTAAGGGAAAGCAGAACAAAGCCAATGCTAAGACGCAGGCCCGTAAGCCGATTCTTATGTAGAACGGATTAGGCTGAGTAATCGATTCTAAGGTACAATGCAAGCCTGAGAGCCGATTCGCATGCAGAAACGTATCAGGCTGAACAGGTCGATTCGAAACAGGGCGAAGCCGATATTAAGGTATGAATCCAAAGGCAGATCAGGCTAAATGTTCAAACTCAGGATGAAACAGCACGAGAACAAAGTTGCAAATAGAAAGGAACATGCCAAGTATTATATCCATCACGATTACAAAGTCAATAAAGATCGGATCAGTTTCACTAATTCAGCACGAAGCGCATGGCCAGCCTGCAACAATTGTTGATCTCGGTTTTCAGTGGACTGCAACAGATTCAGGCGTTGGCATGTCTTCCTGCCTGCAATGACCAAACTGCTGATTTCCTTCTTTTTCTGGGAGAGCTCAATCGTGCTGGTGGAAATGGTGATTTCGTGATCGCTGATAGCCGACTCAACTGCTTCCAGTTCTTTTCTCAGTTCGTCTCGTCTCATTTTCAATGTTTCTAGTTCTGTTTCAGCTGTGCCGATTAAAGATTTGAGCAGCCTGGCTCGATCGGCTAATCCAGTGGCCTCTTGTCTGTTGGCCGATTTATTGTTCCTCAGCTGTTCAAGCTCTGTCAGGTTCCCATGAGCAATGATAATCCCTGATGCTGTAACTTTAAGATCACCGAGTCTCTGCAGGGATTTTAAGGCTGTCAGATTGGTTTGCTGCTGGACAAGTTCGGCTATTTGATCAACCAGTCCGGGGTTGGAGGCCAGAGCAACTAGATCACCCTCTAGGTGGGGTAGAAGTGCACTCAGCCGATTATTAAAATCTGGCTCTGAAAGCTTCTCGGAGGAAGAGGCAAGTTCGTCTCTATCGCAGAATTCTTCTATGTCAAATGAATAGCCGGGAGACGAAGGCTTCGGTACCTGCAATACATACATTCTCTCATCAGAAAGGGTACAATATAGATTAATTGTTTTCTGGTAGAGACAGGATACCTGAATGAGGCCTGAGGTCTGTAGGGTTGGTGCCGATGTTGCTTGTTCGACTAAGACAGTTTTGTCCCCTGCGGCATGCGAATCCTTAGCTGTCATTGTCTCGGGTAGATGGGTTTCTGCAAACCAGGAGTAAGAGCAGTATGGAAGCAAGGATAATTGCCAACAGCCGAATGGGAGTTACCTGGATTCCTCTCAGGGGGAGACTCCTCTTCTTCAAGGTTCACCCAGACTTCGTTGGAAGGGCTTTTCGGCTGTATTTTTGAAAAGAATATTTGGTCAACCAGGGTATCTGCGTCGAGAAGAGAAAAGCCTAATGAGTAGTACCTGAGTTTTGGCTCCTTCTTCCTGGATCCCTTCTTCTTGAGCAGCTGACTCTTCATGGCCGGTGAATTCTGGTGATTCTTCGGCCTGTTTCTCTCCTAAGGTATCTTGAACCGGCTGAGGTTTCACCTGGTAAAAAGCCGATTTAGGGATCGGAGCATACTGTAGTAAAGGAAGGTCGGTGCCAGTTCTGGATACCTGAACTTTTCTTATCGAACGGCGTTTCTTGGGTGCTTGCCTTTGAAGCTGAGATGCAGCTGGTCGTTTTGAGGCAGAAGGGGGTGTCAGTATAACAGGGCCTGACATTAGTTGTCGTAGCGTCGGTGCTCGAGAACCTAGCCTCACTGTCGGACAAGGGGGATAGTATTCCACTCGCTCTGGTGGATTGGATGATGAGTCCTGCGAGAAACATCTGTCAGGTAACATGTTTGACTAAAGCCATTTTTACTGGAATCGGCTGAGAACACTTACTGGTTGGGAAGATTTAAAGTTCGAGTCCAGGGCTCTGCACTTGTCATGGACAGTCTGGTAGAACAGGTGAGTGTGCCATCGCTGCCACCAGTCATCAAAACTCTGATGGGTGATGCAGACTTGATTCCACGGCTTCGGCGAGAATGTGGGCAGGTTTGCTCCAAGTTGAAAAATTCTGCCAGCCTGAAGGAGCTCTGTAACGTTCTCCCTGGGTTTCAAAGTATTCAAGAAAGGGAGCCGAGGGGGCAATTGGCCAAAGCCTAGCTGCCTTGCCGCTATGTTTGGGTGATAAAATTCATAAGCGGGATAGCTAGTTGGCTTGCCGCTTGCGCTCCGAAGGTGCTTGAAGTCTACTGGTGTTAACATCAAGTTTTGGGCTAGGAGCCGATAGCCGATACCGAAGGAAGATAGCCGATTTCGGAAGCAGACTCCGTCCAGCGGAAGGAAGAAAATAGCCGATTGAACGGTGAATCGGTTATCGGGCGAAGGTGACAGAAGGCGTGCAGCGTCGGTATTGGTGACGTCATCTAGAGTCTGCACTGCCGAGATGCGATCACGATCGGAGTCCGTTATGAAAGGGAAGATGTGACTCCAAGTTACCTTAGATATAGGATAGTTTGTTGATTTTCTTATCTATTAATGAGTTGTAATTCGACTTGGACTCTAGCTACGCTCAGGGTATAAATATAAGCCCTCAGCCATTGTAACAACAACATCAATACAACACAACTTTCGGCTCCAGCCAAACAAACCCTAGAGTCAGTCGAGTCTGGCGAGTTACTTCATCCAGGCTGGGTGTCATCCGGTGGACGCAGGCTTGCTTGTAAGTATCGTCAACCCCCTGTTAAACTATGTCTTTTTAGCGTCATCCGGTGGACGTGGAAGCATGGCGGACCAGGGTCCTTGCTAAGCTCTGTTTCTTTGGCGTCATCCGGTGGACGCGGGAAGCATAGTGAGTCAAGGATGATTCACGCTGGTTTACCCGATCAATCTGTGTTAACCGTCATCCGGTGGACGAGATGCAGATTAGGACGGTTTTCACGCGCGGATTAGTTATCGATTCGTGTTTGTTTGCTTGATTAATCTATTAGTTAATGTCATCCGGTGGACAGGCTATAGATTAAGACAGTTTGCATGCATGGATTAGTTATCGGCTCTAGTTAAATTTGGCAGTTTAGCTAGATTCATTAAGTTACCGATGTTGCTTATGTTTTTTGTTTATTATTTAAAGCCATCATCAACTTGCCCGTCTTGATCCATATGCGTCGGCTTATATCTAATAGATCTATATGTCCAACGAATTATGTTTGCCATTCGTTTTATATTGATAAGATAGAATGTTTTGCACCAGCCGGTTGTATTTTGGATCTAGATTAGATACGGGTCGCACTCAAGTAATAAAATAAACATTGTCTAGATTCAAGGGTTAATAGATCTAACTTGTAACTTCATCATGACTGCCTCGATCCGCTCGATCTCCACTGTTGCAAGATTGTGATTTAGATTTATTAGCCAGAGAGTTGAAACATTGTTTACTTTATAGGCTTGTATGTTGCCCGTATACACTGAATCAGCTGAAATAGCCGATTTCATCTTATTTTACATTGAGACATCTTATGATCATGTTAGCTTGCTGTGACCACATCTTTTGTAGTATACTTCTGTCTAATGCAAGTATATGTCATTGAATTCATGTCTGAATCGGTTAACTTGGGTTATAATGCATGTTTCGCTACAATCGGTTCATAACATGACGGAATCGGCTTTCTAGTCGATCTCCCATTACATCGGCTCTTCGAGCCATACAGTTGGAACTAGCTGTCACAGAACTGACCAATTTATACGAGCGCAAGTACAACGATCGCATTTTTAATCGCAATCCAGTCGCACTTGAGCCAATATAAACCCGGTAGTCCGGAAATCTCGAAGGATTTCAAACAATTCATACCCCAAGGATCATTCATTCAGCAATACCCGATCACATGACACATAAGTTCGCAACCGAATTTAAACATCAGAGTACAACATAGTCTTTTACACAAATATAATAGTAGCGGAAGACAACATAGTTTTTCACCACAGAGTTCAAATACGAGTACCATCAAATGACCCTGTCACAGCATTCTTACAACATCTAAGAATAGATAATGACCCTGCCCTCGGGTCTAGTCTTCTTCGCCCACAGGGGTGAAGTAATTCCTGCAATACGCGTAGTAGACTACACCATCTGCAACAATGGGAATAAAACCCTGAGTACTCAATTGTACTCAGCTAGACTTACCCGACAGGGAGTAAATAAAAAGACTCTCAAGGATATGCAAGGCTTATTTGGTGGAGCTCAGAGGGTAGCATCATTTTTGCATCAAAAGCATTACTACAGTAGAACCTCAACTTATTCATTTTAATTGTGATAAGCTTTGATTTCAGTTAAGCTATTTACTAAGATTAGCCACTATACTAAGCATTCACTGAATATTGTAGCAATCAATAAAACCATATGATTTCCGATATCCACAGATATCAACCTCATCTCACCATAATCATTATGTTCAAGTTATTAGCCTCTACCTCACCAGAAGATCAGTTCAGTTTCTCACTAACCAGGAGAGATGGCGATTCGAATCGATTGTACCAGCTGGCAAATATGCCAATCACAAACCCTGTCAGCCGAGCCACTGGCTTCTTGGGCCACTGCTAAATCCTTCTGAGACACAATATGTCACGAGTTTGGCGGGGACCATATTCTCAGAGACCAACCCACTTCCAGGATGCATCAGGTCCCTGACCTGCCCTTGGTAAGATGGTGTCTCTGCACATACTTCCTACCTCCAGAATATGTCTGCCTAGTCGCACCAATTCCCGGCTCAGAAAGAAATACTCGGCTTCGCGGTCAGAACGATTTATCTGGCCAGCTATGTGACGACGTCTTTCAATCTCAACTGATGTCTGGTGGCCTCAGTCCTAGTCGGCCGCAAGCAGCACCGAAGACGGGTGAGTACGTGCATATTTCTTCCCTAGACAACCAACTCATACTCACCCTTCTTAAGCAAAGCATAGAACAATTTCTCGTCCCGGGTGAGAGGTCTACAACCTGCACTTAATAATTAACATGCATCAACTAACCTACCACAACCAACTTATAATTAACAAGCGCGAGCAACATCATATAAACAAAATATTAACCTTGCTGCCCTAAGCTCAAAGTAGGATCAGCTCTACTGTTTAACACAGGTGATAATGCTGAGCATCACAGAAACGCATAAAAACACTCCCCAACCAAAAGATATTTGCTTAGAAACAATTAAATAAACCCTAGCCTATAACTGGACCTACTGTTTACTATGACCAAAAAATCCATAAAAATTACAGTAGCTATTACACATCCAGACTAGCCTACTGACAAAATTTCAAGTCATTTGAACAAGTATAACAGTCTACACAAAAATAACAAGCAACCAGCCTTTTAAACAATGGAAAATACTTAACACAGTGAAAAGTATCAAACAATAGATTTCCCAATTTTCTTAGCTTCTTTCCAACATAACATGGTTCAGGAAAAATATTCATGACCATAACCTTAACACATTAAGCATGGTGATTTTTGCAAGATTAAAGCATAAAAGGCACATTATACTAGACATCATATAAATAACAGTGAAACACCAGCAAACATATTTTTTATAGATTCTACTTCCCTAAACAAGATGAATGCAAGTGGAATCACATTTTTAGCACATTCCTGCAATTACTTATGCATTTATCAAGTTTGCAAGCAATTAACAATTTGAATATAACTGCACAGAAAAAGTATTCCAAAAGTACATTTTATATTTTCTCTTGATAGAGCTCAGAAATACAAACATAACAAAATTTGGTTCACCCCAAATGGACACTCCTAACTCCAGATATGAATTTTGGAAGATTTTACACATTTTTTGGAAATTCATTTTATAAATCATAAAACCCAAACCCGATAGAAACTGCTACGTGCACCCGGCTCAGTGAACCAGAGGTGCACCCGAACGGCTGACTCGCGGGCCCCGGGGTCAATCCGACCCCACGCGTCAGAGAGAGAGGCAGAGCCGCCGGCGCTGACCGGCGAGACCTCGCCGACGGCGAGGTCTCCGGCAACGCCGATGCTACCTACCGACTCATGGCAACGAGACGAACCCGATGGACCAACTGCCGAGGGTCGTACCCTACCGGAGCGAGCTCGACGGCGGCAATGGCGGACGGCGGTGGTCCGGCGAGCTTGCGCCGGCCGATTCCGGCCGTTACTCGCGCGGCTAAGCTTCGTTCCGTGTCCCTGGAACCCTAGCGGACCTATGCGTGCGACGAATCGAACTATTGCACACGGGAGCTCACTGACCGCGCTCGCATGGCGGCACGGCGGCGAGCGGGTTCACGGCGAGCTCGGGTTCCGGCGAACCTACGGCGAGATCGACCCATCCGACGACCTAGACTGGATCTACAGCTAACTTAGACTCCTAGACGAGCAATGGAGAGAGAAGCTGACCCCGGCATCGCCCTCGTCGCGGCGACCCGAGAGCTCAGTGGTGCTCCGGCAATGGCGCGGCGGCGAGAAGGCCAAACCGTTATACCTTAGCTCGGCTGAGGTCGGCAACAGGTCGAGGATGAAGAGCAGAGCAAGGCGAAGCTACGGCGGAGGTGGAGCGGTCGGAGACGGCTCGGTGACGGCGGATTTCACCGCGGCGACGGCGCGGCGGAATGGCGACGGCGGAGGGGAAAAACGGCGAACCGAGGGCGAGAGCGAGCGAGTGAGAGTGAGAGGAGCGTGCGGGGGACAGAGTGGAGTGTCGCCTTCGGTTTATGCAGAGGCGCGGCAGACAGGCGTGGCCCGACGCTGGCGTACGGTCGCCACTTGGCGCCGTTGGTCTGCGGTCGCGGCCAGCTGTTCGACCGAACGCCGATTTGAATCGGCCGGATTCAGTTACAGAAACCGACTAAAACTCGACTTTTGATCGATCTCTAGCTCGTGATCCAGTGCGTTTCAGTGAAAACTTCACTAATATGGATTGAAGAGCTACATGAGTAGATCATTTGGTATTAAGACACTTTACCCTAGATCGGCCTGGATTGAGAGATACAGGTCGATGAACAGGGGTACACCGAAACTGAAAACCAGTTTTAGACTTAGGAAAATTTTGAAACTTCAAAACAGCTCCAAATCTGCACTAATTCAACTTTTTGATCACCTTCCACCCATTTTCATGAGTTGACCCAAAAATAAAGTTTGTTGCTTATAAAATTCTACACAACTTTGATTAAGGGTGCACTGACATGCAAAATCTCTAAAATGCGCTTCTTGTTTGGTCAAACAGAATAGCTTTTAGAGGGCTCTCTAGTCAACTATGAGCTAGAGGGGTATTTTGGGGATTTCACCATCATGAACATTGTTCCAAATGTTATCCCAAACAATGTCTAAAGCATTTAGAATAGTAAACAAGCATCACATTTGCATGTTAACACATTTAGCATGTTATGGGTATATAAACAAACATATAGCAATAAAAGGGAATCAATTCAAATGAAATGATGATGATGCATGGAATGACATGGTCTAGACTTGATGCCATGCAAATGCAAGTGTGAAAATAGTAACTAACACTAGGGTGTTACAGCCCTTCCCCCCTTAAAAGAATCTCGTCCCCGAGATTAGAGTTAATTACCATTGTTTAAAGAAAGAAGGATAGACCTCCTTGAGATAGTCTTCTCGCTCCCAAGTTGCATTCCAATAACTTTGGTTGTTCCACACCACCTTATAGAACTTGATCACTCGGCTACGGGTGATTCTTTCTTTGTAATCTATTACTTCAATAGGCTTTTCTTCATAGGTCAAATCTGATTTCAACTTGATATCACCAAAATCCACTTGTTCTTTCGGTACTCGTAAACATTTCTTAAGTTGGGATACATGAAACACATTGAAGATAGGGGACATGTGTGGTGGCAACCGTAACTTGTATGCTACTTTCCCACTTCTTTCCAGAATTTGAAAAGGACCTATAAACCTTGGGGCTAACTTTCGTTTCACTCCGAAGCGTTGTACGCCTTTCATAGGTGACACCTTCAAGTATACATAGTCACCCACTTCAAATTCCAATGGCCTTCTTCGCTTGTCCGCATAACTCTTTTGACGAGTCTGAGCGGCTTTGAGATGTGTTTGAATGGTATGCACTCTCTCTTCGGCCTCTTTCACAAAGTCAATCCCGTAATATCTCCTTTCGCCTGATTCAACCCAATTGAGAGGAGTTCTACATTTGCGCCCATACAAAGCTTCAAAAGGAGCCATTTGAATACTCTCTTCATAGCTATTGTTGTATGAGAACTCGGCCAAAGGCAACCATTCTTCCCACGAACCTTTAGACGATAGAACACAAGCTCTCAACATATCTTCGAGGATTTGGTTTACCCTTTCAGTCTGACCAGAAGTTTGAGGATGATAAGCTGAGCTGCGAACTAAATTGGTTCCCAAACACTTGTGTAGATGCTCCCAGAAGCGTGCAATAAATTGCGGGCCTCTGTCGGAAACTATCGTCCTCGGCACACCATGTAACCGAAGTATCTGAGCAAAGTAGAGCTGTGCCAACTGATGAGGACGATCTGTAGTTCGAACTGGTAAGAAATGTGCAATCTTAGTCAATCGATCTACAACCACCCAAATAGGATCATGGCCTTTTTGCGTTAGAGGTAACCCAGATATGAAATCCATGGTTATCTCATCCTATTTCCAACCTGGAACTGGTGAAGGTTGCAATAGACCTGCTGGCTTAAGATGAATAGCCTTCACGCGACAACAGGTATCACACCTGGCCACATAGGCTGCAATTTCCTTCTTCATTTTGGTCCACCAGAACCTAGGTTTCAAATCTTGATACATCTTACTACTACCAGGGTGGATAGACAACTTGGACAAATGAGCCTCGTCCATAATCTAATTCCTCAACTCACGGTCTTTCGGTACTACCAATCGATCTTTGAACCACAATATACCTTTTTCATCTACTCGGAAATGAAGCATTTCTTGTTCTTTCATCTTCCTTTTGATATGATATATGCCGGGATCTGTTTTCTGACCTTCAATAATCTTGCTTTCCAAAGTACAACTGAGAGTAATATTATTCAACACCACTGGATGCACAAGATTGAATCCGTCTGCTAGCAAAGGCTGCAATACATTGCAATGAGACTTTCGGCTCAAAGCATCGGCTACGACATTGGCCTTGCCCGGATGATAGTGTACTTCTAGATCATAGTCTTTGATCAACTCCAACCACCTTCTTTGCCTCATGTTCAACTCAGGCTGAGTGAAAATGTACTTGAGACTCTTGTGATCGGAATAGATATGACATTTGTGACCCATCAAATAGTGGCACCAAATCTTCAATGCATGAACTACAGCGGCAAGTTCCAAATCATGAGTAGGATAGTTTTGCTCATGTTTTCTCAGTTGACACGAGGCATAAGCAATGACTCGGCCTTCTTGCATGAGAACACATCCTAACCTCGTGCCACAAGCATCGCAGTACACATCAAAAGGCTTTTCAATATCAGATTGTGCGAGAACTGGAGCAGTGGTCAACAACGTTCGCAAGGTGCGAAAAGCTGTTTCACACTCCTCACTCCACACAAACTTGGAATATTTGTGCAATAACTTGGTCATAGGTTTAGCTATTTTAGAGAAATCTTGGATAAAGCGGCGATAATACCCAGCTAATCCCAAAAAGCTACGAACCTCAGACACATTTGTTGGTGACTCCCAATCCAACACCTGCTGAACTTTTGACGGATCTACAGAAATACCTTCAGCAGATAAGATATGTCCCAGAAAAGGTACCTTAGTCAACCAAAACTCACACTTGCTGAACTTAGCATACAGCTTATGCTCCCTGAGTCTAGTCAAGACTATTCTCAAGTGTTCAGCATGATCCTCCATGTTTTCAGAGTACACCAGAATATCGTCAATAAAGACTACCACAAACTTATCCAACTCAGGCATGAATACCGAATTCATTAGATACATGAAATGTGCAGGAGCATTGGTTAATCCAAAAGACATAACCAAATACTCATACAATCCATACCGAGTGGAGAAAGCCGTCTTGGGAATATCTTGTGGTCTGATCTTAATTTGATGATACCCAGATCTCAGATCAATCTTGGAGAAAACCTTGGCCTTGGACAATTGATCAAACAAGATATCAATACGAGGTAGAGGATACTTGTTCTTAATTGTCACAGCATTAAGTGGCCTATAGTCCACACACATACGTAAAGTTTCATCCTTCTTCTTAACAAAGATTGCAGGACAACCCCACGGAGAAGAACTAGGGCGAATGAACCCTTTGTCCAATAACTTCTGGAGTTGTTTCTTGAGTTCAGCTAATTCATGAGGAGGCATTCTATATGGCCTTCGAGAAATAGGTGCCGTACCGGGAATAAGTTCTATTGCAAACTCCACATCTCGATCAGGAGGAAGTCCAGGTAGATCATCAGGAAAGACATCAGGAAACTCACACACTACAGGGATGCTCTGAAGTGTCACGGCCTCAACTGAGAAAGAGAGACTAAAAAGATCTCCCCTACGGGGCAGATGAACCTGAAAAGTGCCTTCACCTTGGGGTTCCTTCAGTGTCAACATCCGGTTAGGGACGTCCAACACCGCACCCCGCTTGTCCATCCAACTAACTCCCAAAATATCATCCAGACTCAACCCTGGTAGCACAATAAGACTACTGATGAAAACCCGATTACCAATCTCAATGGTCACATCCCCGACACCATGACACGTACAAATTTCAGCCCCAGCTGAAGTTATCCGGAAACTATGGCTCAACTCAACAATTGGTAATGCATGCTTTTGTGCAAATGCTTGACTCACGAAAGAATGCGACGATCCTGAGTCGAACAAAACAATAGCAGGATGCTGATTCACAGAAAACATACCCGCAGTGACTGGTTCACCTTCCGGAAGTTCCTCCGCAGTAGTGTGATGCACACGACACTGCCTGGGATGAGGACAATAACGAGCAAGATGCCCGGTTGACCGCAGTTAAAGCATGGCCCCAGACCTTGGTTGGTCCTCACTTGAACGGCGTTGCTTGGAGGAGCATTGTTCTTGTTCAAAGACACTGTGAAGCCTTTCTTGTAGCGTTGTGGCGCTGGCTGCTTCTTTGGAGGGGGTCTGAATTTTGCTCCAGGAACAGCCGGACAGTAAGCAGGGCGATTTGCCACCGCACGACTAGCTGCTGGAGTCCTTGACTGAGAAGAGCTTCCTTCGAATGGCCTGTTGCCTCCCTTGGAAGCAGTGTGCAAGTTATTCTGTTTCTCTTGGATATAAGCTTCACTGATGAACTCGTTAAAAGTTGTACGAGCGTTGTTCGCCAGAGTCTTCATAAGCTTGGTACTAAGACCTCTCTTGAAAGTTTCGATCTTCTTTTCATCTGTATCCACCATCCATGGGGCATACCTTGACAGATTGTTAAAGGCATGATGATACTGAGTGAGGGTCTTGGTACCCTGAGTAAGCTGCATGAATTCATTGACCTTCATCTTGATCAAGCCTGCTGGAATGAAATGTCCCCTGAAATCCCTGGTGAACTGCTCCCAGGTGATATCAGCGACTACAGGGTAGGCGGTCTTGCGATTGGCCCACCATATTCTAGCTTGGCCTTGCAGCAACATAGCAGCAAAGCTAGCCTTCATGGTTTCAGTCAATCGCAGCACAGAGAATGACTTCTCAATAGTGTTTAACCACTCATCAGCTTCCAGCGGTTCAACGGCCTGCTTGAATACCGGAGGCTTAGTGTCCATGAAGTCCTTATAGTTACTGTACTGGTCCTCATCGTTTCCGCGGCGTCCATCTCGATTGCGATTGTGGGTGTTACTAGCAACCATCTGCTGCAGAATCGCTTGCTGAGTGTGCAAGAACTGAGCAAACATCTGTTCCTGGGTACACGGTGGAGGAGGCGGCAACTCCTCATCTTCATGTTCGTTCCCACCACCACTGGTTGACCCATGACGACGGGTATGAGGTGCCATCTGTAGCAACACACAACAACCATTGTTAAGTGTCAGTTATGCCAAAGATAACTGAAAGATTATGCCCAAAAGATATCAATGATCATTTTTGATAACCAACAAACGGCACAATAATTCAATAATCATCACACAACCGCACAATAACAAGGCGCAACCAAAAAGGGTTTTCCAAACTGCATAAGTTACCATTACTTAATTAAAAGTTTGATGGTTCCAGCCCTGAACACACAGGGTTCTCTCATTACAATTCAGGTTCTACCCATTACATGACATTAAAGGTTTTTCCAATACAAAAGGGTGCCGATCATGGCAAGATCACTAGAAAGAGCCTAGTCATCGTGGTCACTGTCCATGCCAGACACGGTCCCACCATGGTCATCACTCTCGTCAATAGGCACGATCTCCTCGGGGTCTTCTTACCCTTCTTCCTCACTTGCTTCACCATCATCAGCCGCAATGAAGATCTCAGGAGCAAACTCCGCTGCACCCGGAGGATGAAACGGATCAGCACGGTTGTTCAGACGATGAACATCCTGCTGCAACTCCCAAACCTACTGCTGACTAGCACGCAACTCCTGCAGAAACTCATTGCGCTGACGTGTCAAGTTCATATTGCGATTGTCAAGCTGGCGGCGAAGATCTGCATTCTCCCTCTCAAGCACCTCGACACGGCGATCAGCCGCCAACAAGGCGCCAGTGCATCGTAACAACTCATTGCGACAGGCAGTGAGAGCTACCACCAAGTCATCTGAGCTACGACGAGCCATACGTGCCCACTCTTCAGCTTCTAACTTCTTCTCCACAGCATCATGCAGGGCTTCAATGCACTTCATCCAACCATCCCTAGTGGAATAATGCATTCTCAGGACAGCAAACATAGCACTCATAGGAGCACCCGTGCTATGAGCACGCTCGTCCCTGCCTCGCTCCAAAGAAGCTTGGCTAGACTGAGCCCACTCACCCTGAGAAGCATCCACCCTGGGAAAAACATTTGCTGGCCCCAAATCAGCTCTCTTGTTGAACCGGTTGCAAATATCCATCACACCTCGAAAGTTGCAAGCTGCGCACCATCCCATGGCGTCCTCATGTCAACTTCCACCTTTATTCCTGGAAATGACCAACCCCTTTCAAGCACAGGGATAGTCACCCAAACATCAAACCAAGGCTGCACCATGGTTTTCGCTGGCTTCCAGAAATACAGTGGTGGCTCTGCATATCCCACAGACTTAAACAACCTCCAGAGCACAGTGGGTGTGCCAAACTGCTCCAGAAACTGACCACTCTGCGGCTCACCTTCAGCTGCCATCTGGTACATTACAACATCTTTCAGCATTTAGAATAAGATAGGGCAGCACAAATTTTACGATAGGGATGGAAATAGTACAAATAGCTTGAATTAATTTCATGATCATGATGCATGCACGTGCCAACGACCTCACACATACTATATTTTAACTAACGTTATAGTCGGTGGCATACCACGTGCTCTCATATACGTAACTAACCGTGCTATACGTTTTGCGTGGTTAGTGTACCTGCAGAAGATTCATTTCAGCCCAAATCCCAATGTATGCAGGGCAACAAGAAGCACTTTTTGTCGGAAATGTTCCCATGAAAATTTGCGACCCCAAAAGTAATTACTCCACCTTACTTCCATAAGAACACATATGGATCACATGTACTCACTTCAGTAACCATACACTCACCATCGATCGATGGTTGTTCGATCTTACACTCACATCTCACCTTACCTTAGGCGACGTGGTACATTGACCCATAGGAAGCAATAAGAAACCGACAATTCATAATTATCCGCACGATAAAACCAAATGAACCACAAATAGAAACATGATGCCATTTCCCCCAAGTCAGTACTTACATAAGCCACCTAATTACCACATATATATAGGGCTATAGGACTTGGTCATTGGTACTCATAAGTTTCGCAAACACTTGGTTTAAATCACCTATACACACTACCAGTTGGCAATTAGTTTGTAAAACTCGAAACTCTTTTAGTTTTTAAATAGTCAAGTGACGGTATATGTTGAATTATGCTCTGGTACCAGCTGTCACAGAACCGACCAATTTATACGAGCGCAAGTACAACGATCGCATTTTTAATCGCAATCCAGTCGCACTTGAGCCAATATAAACCCGGTAGTCCGGAAATCTCGAAGGATTTCAAACAATTCATACCCCAAGGATCATTCATTCAGCAATACCCGATCACATGACACATAAGTTCGCAACCGAATTTAAACATCAGAGTACAACATAGTCTTTTACACAAATATAATAGTAGCGGAAGACAACATAGTTTTTCACCACAGAGTTCAAATACGAGTACCATCAAATGACCCTGTCACAGCATTCTTACAACATCTAAGAATAGATAATGACCCAGCCCTCGGGTCTAGTCTTCTTCGCCCACAGGGGTGAAGTAATTCCTGCAATACGCGTAGTAGACTACACCATCTGCAACAATGGGAATAAAACCCTGAGTACTCAATTGTACTCAGCTAGACTTACCCGACAGGGAGTAAATAAAAAGACTCTCAAGGATATGCAAGGCTTATTTGGTGGAGCTCAGAGGGTAGCATCATTTTTGCATCAAAAGCATTACTACAGTAGAACCTCAACTTATTCATTTTAATTGTGATAAGCTTCGATTTCAGTTAAGCTATTTACTAAGATTAGCCACTATACTAAGCATTCACTGAATATTGTAGCAATCAATAAAACCATATGATTTCCGATATCCACAGATATCAACCTCATCTCACCATAATCATTATGTTCAAGTTATTAGCCTCTACCTCACCAGAAGATCAGTTCAGTTTCTCACTAACCAGGAGAGATGGCGATTCGAATCGATTGTACCAGCTGGCAAATATGCCAATCACAAACCCTGTCAGCCGAGCCACTGGCTTCTTGGGCCACCGTTAAATCCTTCTGAGACACAATATGTTGCGAGTTTGGCGGGGACCATATTCTCAGAGACCAACCCACTTCCAGGATGCATCAGGTCCCTAACCTGCCCTTGGTAAGATGGTGTCTCCGCACATACTTCCTACCTCCAGAATATGTCTGCCTAGTCGCACCAATTCCCGGCTCAGAAAGAAATACTCGGCTTCGCGGTCAGAATGACTTATCTGGCCAGCTATGTGACGACGTCTTTCAATCTCAACTGATGTCTGGTGGCCTCAGTCCTAGTCGGCCGCAAGCAGCACCGAAGACGGCATGACCTCAACCATGTCATGCGGCTCCCCGCTACCTAGCCTTGATTCTCTCATTAGACACTGTGGCATGGTGGCACATATAGTCCATCATGTGGAATCCAACCCCATCATCATTAGTAACCACCTATGCTCGCGAAGGACAGGAAATCCCTCGACTTCTACCGGTCTAAGCATGGCTAAGCATAAGATCGAACCCGTCCCCTTGTCTAGTAATAACTTCAGGATCAAGTATAAGTGGACAAGGTATAAATGCATCAACAGTATCATATCAACTCCTATACTTAAGTGCACAATCATACGATTTAATAAAGACCAGTGCATTTGTAAAAAGAGTAGGTGGAGACTTAGGGATGCTCCGGGGCTTGCCTTTCACAAAGTTAGTAGGTTGGTGATCAGGGCACTCTGGAAGTTCAGCTTCTTCTTCCTGACCTTCGGGAACCTCTGGCACTTCAATCTCCGGCGGAACTCTCTCCTCCGGTGGATCGAACTGCAACAGCGTCACGCCTCCCGGCGATCCTGTATGCATGATATGCATATATGAGAACTGAGAATGCACATGAAATGCAAGATAGAGATGCACAAATTAACCCATGATATGCAATCAGTTTAACAATCCACACTCATTTACTGAGTACGTGCATATTTCTTCCCTAGACAACCAACTCATACTCACCCTTCTTAAGCAAAGCATAGAACAATTTCTCGTCCCGGGTGAGAGGTCTATAACCTGCACTTAATAATTAACATGCATCAACTAACCTATCACAACCAACTTATAATTAACAAGCGCGAGCAACATCATATAAACAAAATATTAACCTTGTTGCCCTAAGCTTAAAGTAGGATCAGCTCTACTGTTTAACACAGGTGATAATGCTGAGCATCACAGAAACGCATAAAAACACTCCCAACCAAAAGATATTTGCTTAGAAACAATTAAATAAACCCTAGCCTATAACTGGACCTACTGTTTACTGTGACCAGAAAAATCCATAAAAATTACAGTAGCTATTACACATCCAGACTAGCCTACTGACAAAATTTCAAGTCATTTGGACAAGTATAACAGTCTACACAAAAATAACAAGCAACCAGCCTTTTAAACAATGGAAAATACTTAACACAGTGAAAAGTATCAAACAACAGATTTCCCAATTTTCATAGCTTCTTTCCAGCATAACATGGTCCAGGAAAAATATTCATGACCATAACCTTAACACATTAAGCATGGTGATTTTTGCAAGATTAAAGCATAAAAGGCACATTATACTAGACATCATATAAATAACAGTGAAACACTAGCAAACATATTTTTCATAGATTCTACTTCCCTAAACAAGATGAATGCAAGTGGAATCACATTTTTAGCACATTCCTGCAATTACTTATGCATTTATCAAGTTTGCAAGCAATTAACAATTTGAATATAACTGCACAGAAAAAGTATTCCAAAAGTACATTTTATATTTTCTCTTGATAGAGCTCAGAAATACAAACATAACAAAATTTGGTTCACCCCAAATGGACACTCCTAACTCCAGATATGAATTTTGGAAGATTTTACACATTTTCTGGAAATTCATTTTATAAATCATAAAACCCAAACCCGATAGAAACTGCTACGTGCACCCGGCTCAGTGAACCAGAGGCGCACCCGAACGGCTGACTCGTGGGCCCCGGGGTCAACCCGACCCCACGCGTCAGAGAGAGAGGCAGAGCCGCCGGCGCTGACCGGCGAGAGCTCGCCGACGGCGAGGTTTCCGGCGACGCCGAGGCTACCTACCGACTCGTGGCAACGAGACGAACCCGATGGACCAACTGCCGAGGGTCGTACCCCACTGGAGCGAGCTCGACGGCGGCAATGGCGGACGGCGGTGGTCCGGCGAGCTTGCGCCGGCCGATTCCGGCCGTTACTCGCGCGGCTAAGTTTCGTTCCGTGTCCCTGGAACCCTAGCGGACCTATGCGTGCGACAAATCGAACAATTGCACACGGGAGCTCACTGACCGCGCTCGCATGGCGGCACGGCGGCGAGCGGGTTCACGGCGAGCTCAGGTTCCGGCGAACCTACGGCGAGACCGACCCATCCGACGGCCTAGACTGGATTTACAGCTAACTTAGACTCCTAGACGAGCAATGGAGAGAGAAGCCGACCCCGGCATCGCCCTCGTCGCGGCGACCCGAGAGCTCGGCGGTGCTCCGGCAATGGCGCGGCGGCGAGAAGGCCAAACCATTATACCTTAGCTCGGCTGAGGTCGGCAACAGGTCGAGGATGAAGAGCAGAGCAAGGCGAAGCTACGGCAGAGGTGGAGCGGTCGGAGACGGCGGATTTCACCGCGGCGACGGCGCGGCGGAATGGTGACGGCGGAGGGGAAAAACGGCGAACCGAGGGCGAGAGCGAGCGAGTGAGAGCGAGAGGAGCGTGTGGGGGACAGAGTGGAGTGTCGCCTTCGGTTTATGCAGAGGCACGGCAGACAGGCGTGGCCCGACGCCGGCGTACGGTCGCCACTTGGCGCCGTTGGTCTGCGGTCGCGGCCAGCTGTTCGACCGAACGCCGATTTGAATCGGCCGGATTCAGTTACAGAAACCGACTGAAACTCGACTTTTGATCGATCTCTAGCTCGTGATCCAGTGCGTTTCAGTGAAAACTTCACTAATATGGATTGAAGAGCTACATGAGTAGATCATTTGGTATTAAGACACTTTACCCTAGATCGGCCTGGATTGAGAGATACAGGTCGATGAACAGGGGTACACCGAAACTGAAAACCAGTTTTAGACTTAGGAAAATTTTGAAACTTCAAAATAGCTCCAAATCTGCACTAATTCAACTTTTTGATCATCTTCCACCCATTTTCATGAGTTGACCCAAAAATAAAGTTTGTTGCTTATAAAATTCTACACAACTTTGATTAAGGGTGCACTAACATGCAAAATCTCTAAAATGCCCTTCTTATTTGGTCAAACAGAATAGCTTTTAGAGGGCTCTCTAGTCAACTATGAGCTAGAGGGGTATTTTGGGGATTTCACCATCATGAACATTGTTCCAAATGTTATCCCAAACAATGTCTAAAGCATTTAGAACAGTAAACAAGCATCACATTTGCATGTTAACACATTTAGCATGTTATGGGTATATAAACAAACATATAGCAATAAAAGGGAATCAATTCAAATGAAATGATGATGATGCATGGAATGACATGGTCTAGACTTGATGCCATGCAAATTCAAGTGTGAAAATAGTAACTAACACTAGGGTGTTACACTACCTGGACATGCCGGTTAGTTCCGCCCTGTGATTACTGATTACTATCTTTTTCCTTGTCAATTGCAGATCAAATTGACTGGCACGCTTGGGTGTTACTGACACTCTCAGACCAGGTCCGAAGCTAGCTGGATCTGCGAGAGCTTCACTGCCTCAAGGGTCGTTTCCGGCTTCGCTGGTGTGTTGGGCTTAGGGAACCACTTTTTGCGCCAACACACTTTTTGGCACGCCCGGTGGGACATTTCATTGAAGACCATGGCAAAGGGAAAGGCTGCGGCGGACGGCCCCTCCAGGGATGACGGTGTCCTCAGGGTCAGGGTCGAAGACCTCAGTGAGAAGGACGCGGCAGTGCTGAACAAGATTGTTGAGGAATTCGCTGATGCCTGCCTGCTTTCATTCAGCAAGCAGCGTGATGGCTCGGTAGTTAAGAAGAACGCATTCCCTAGATGGATCATGGACGGCCATTCTAATAAATCTGAAGAGGAGTGCAAGGCCGACCTCAAGCAGATGCTGGAAGAAGCGACCTGGGAGGCCGCCTATTCAGCAGTCGGCCATCACCATAAATCCTTCCTGCAGACATTCTATAACATCATGAAGACTGTTCTCAAACGGCAGGATTGGGAGTCTCTGGGTCCGGTTTACTTCAACATACCCGCAGAGGATGCAGATCCAAAAGCAGCGGCAGGGACCTCCAATTCCTCACCGCAACAGCCGAGCCAGCCAAAAACGCCAGGGCAGGGTGCCACTGCGGCCGGTTCGGCTCAAAAAATAGCAGCTTCTCCAAGATTATACAAAGATCATACTCCGGAGGAGCTCGCCGCTTTCATGCAGGCCACTGGGCAGTCGGTGAACTGGATGAACTCATCTGCAGTGAATCCGACAGCTGGAAATACGTCGGCGGCAGACGTGGCCAACCCAACTCCTGGATACCATGAGGGGATCACATATCAAGACCTTCAGGCAGCGCCGCATCCGGGGTACGCCCAGACGCCCAACAATCAGCTGCTGGAGCAGATGAGTGCCATGCTCCGTGATACGTTCGGTTTACAGCCGAAGACCGGGACTGGAATCAAATACAGGCGCCCTTACCCCGAGTGGTACGACCGAGTGACATTGCCGCCCAGGTATCGCTTACCCGACTTCTCCAAGTTCAGTGGGCAGGACGACATCACCACCATGAAGCACATCAGCCGTTACCTGACCCAGCTTGGCGAAGCTTCGTATGAGGTAGCTCACAGGGTCCGGCTTTTTCCGCTATCACTGACAGGGCCGGTGTTTAGCTGGTTTGCATCTATGGAGCCTGGCTCGATTCAAGGCTGGGAAGATCTAGAGACTAAATTCCATAATTACTTCTTCTCCGGCACTGGGGAGAAAGACATCGCAGATCTCACCAACATGCGCCAAAAGTCGAATGAACTTGGATCGGCTTTCATCAAGCGGTTCAGGGAGACCAGGAACATGTGTTACTCTTTGAACCTGAACGACAAGCAGCTCGCCAAGATAGTGGTCAGTGGGTTGCTCCCACACGTCCAAGAGAAGCTTGTGGGCACCAACTTCAACAGCATCAGCGAGGTGATGCAGAGGGTGGCCGCATTAGAACTGCAGGCCCAGAGTTTCAAGAAGAATCAAAATACAAGCAGGCCTATGTCTGTGATTCCGACTCAGAGGATGGAGAGAATGAAGAAGTGGCTGCTGTTGAGCTTAAATGGGGAACAAAGCCCATGGCCATACCGAAAGGTTGGAGCGCGGAAGATCAATACGACTTTGACACGCGCAAGCTGGACAAACTCTTCGACCTATTAGTCAGTGCAGGCCACATCACCTTCCCAGTTGATTACGTCAAGCCATCTCCTGAAGATTTGCAGGGAAAACCGTTCTGCCAGTACCACGGCCTCACCTCACACTCCACAAACAATTGCCGCAATTTCAAAGCAGCAATCCAGAATGCTATTAGGCGCGGTTTGTTGAAATTTGAGGCTCCTCCCAAGGGGAAGATGAAGATCGACAAATTCCCATTCCCGAAAGGGCAGAACATGGTCCAGATCACGAGTCCTCTGACTAAAGTAAAGGTATTAACCTCCGAACGGGCCAGGAAGAACTCCTCAGTTGATACCGATGCACAAATCACAGCTGAGGAGCTGGCGCTGATCAAAGGAAGGAGGGAACAGGATCAGAGGCAGCCGGAGCAGGGAGAATCCAGTGGCACCAAGAGCAGGAGGCCCACACACCAGCATCTTCTGAACAAGTGGTGGCGACAGAAAGAGAAAGATCATCAGAGGCGGCTGCAGCGCGAAGAAGAGGAGTACCGCAGGTGGCTCCGCGAAGAAGAAGAGGCGCGCTATCATGAAGAAATGACCCGCCACCGGGGAGGTGAGGAGGATCATTGGCATTGCCCATTCTTCCGACATTGTTGGAATGAAGGCCTGAGACTGCCAACGCTGCGCAACTGCCCAAAATGCAGCGATCAGTACCGAGAGTACAGGCAGTCCGAGGTCAACCGCCGGTCTGTGCATCAGAGGCTGGGGAGCACCCACAGCCCGCGGGATCGGCGTGAAAAAAGGGACTCGCACGATCGGCTTGATGAAGCGGTAGTTGAACGCCGACAGCCGGTTTGGCAAGAGAATCAGTGGTGCCCAGGGGATCTAACTAGGAGCCAAAGGCGCCGGGTGCAACGGCTCAGAAACAGAGAGCTCCAAGCTAAGGGACGTGCCAAACAAGTATGGCGCGAGAAGCCTCCACAAAATAATGGAAAGCCTGTAGCCGATGCACAGATGGTGTTCGTGCTGCCTGCAGAGTTCAGAGCCAAGAAGTATGATACCGAGTCCGACTTAGACGATTCGGGATCAGAAGACGGAGTGGCCAAGTTAGTGCTCGCACAGCAAGCTACTTTTGATAAGCCAGCCAAGAATCGACATTTGAAGGCCCTCTATCTCAAAGGTTATGTCGACGGCATGCCCATGACAAAGATGTTGGTGGACGGTGGTGCCACTGTCAATCTCATGCCCTACACTACATTCCGCAAGCTAGGCAAGGGTCCCGATGATCTAATAGAAACTGATCTAATGCTCAAGAACTTCGGGGGCAATTCTTCCAACACTCGGGGGGCAATCAACGTCGAGCTAACAGTGGGGAAGAAAACACTGCTTACCACCTTTTTTGTGATCGACAGTAAAGGTGCCTATAGCTTGCTACTCGGACACGACTGGATTCATGCCAACTGCTGCGTGCCATCGACCATGCATCAGTGTCTCATTCAGTGGCATGGCGATGAGGTCGAAGTGATCCCGGCCGACGACTCGGTCAGCGTGGCGACGGCAGATGCCACATACTGGGAAGCTGGGGATCATGACTGTTTCTCTGGCAAGACTTGGGAAGGAGGCTCCATCAAGGTCAGTGATGAGAGTCAATATCCGATCAGGGCAATCGGCTCTGAGTCTTTTTATTAAATAGAGAATCCGATTGACGGCACAGAAGGTAAGTTGGGGCAAGGATTCACGTCGGCCGACAAGCTCGAAGAAGTGGATGTTGGACCCAGTGATAGACCAAGGCCGACGTTTATTGCCGCCAATCTAGACCCAGAGTTCAGGCAGGAGTTGGTTCAACTATTGAAAGAGTACAAAGATTGTTTCGCCTGGGAATATTATGAAATGCCTGGATTGGACAAATCTATTGTTCAGCACAGGCTACCTATCAAGCCAGGGTTTCGGCCACACAAGCAGCCTCCACGTCGTTTTAGAGAGGATGCTCTACCTGACATTAAGGCCGAAATCACGAGGCTGTTAGAAGCCAAGTTCATTCGAGCTTGCCGATATGCCGAGTGGATATCGAACATCGTCCCTGTGTATAAGAAAAATGGTAAATTGCGAGTCTGTATTGATTTCAGGGATTTAAATAGAGCTACACCGATGGATGGCTACCCTATGCCAATAGCTGATATGTTGGTAGACTCGGCTGCTGGGCACCAAGTTATTAGCTCAATGGATGGCAATGTTGGTTATAATCAAATTTTTATGGCTGATGAAGACATCCCGAAGACCGCATTCAGGTGCCCTGGTGCGCTTGGTTTGTTTGAATGGGTGGTCATGACGTTTGGATTAAAGAATGCCGGTGCAACCTATCAGAGAGCTATGAATTATATATTTCACAAGTTGATCGGTAAGGTCGTTGAAATTTATATAGATGATGTGGTGGTGAAATCCAAAAGCAATAAAGATCACCTGGCCAATTTGAGAACCACTTTAGAGTGCACAAGGCGACATGGTCTGAAGATGAATCCTAACAAGTGTGCGTTTGGCGTGTCAGCTGGCGAATTTCTGGGATTCATGGTCCACCGCAAAGGGATAGAGATCGGCAGCAAGAGTAGGAAGGCGATCGATGAACTCGTACCTCCAACCAATAAGAAGGAATTGCAGTCTTTACTTGGTAAGGTTAACTTTATCAGAAGGTTCATTGCCAACTTATCAGAGAAGGTGCTGCCGTTCTCGCCATTGTTGAAGCTCAAGAATGATCAAGAGTTCAAATGGGGTGACGTGCAACAGAAGGCTTTTGATGAGATCAGAGAATACATGAAGACTCCTCCTGTCTTAGTACCGCCACGGGTAGGGAAGCCTTTTAAGTTGTACGTGACGGCCGAAAGCCATACCATTGGGTCGGCCCTTTTTCAAGAGTTTGAAGGGATGGAGAGAGCAGTCTTCTACCTGAGCAGGCGGCTCCTTGACCCTGAGACAAGATACACACCTACCGAGAAGTTGTGCTTGTGCCTATTCTACTCATGCACCAAGTTGAGGCACTACTTGCTTGCCTCAGAGTGTGTGGTAGTGTCCAAGGAGGATGTCATCAAGCACATGCTTTCGATGCCTATTTTAAATGGTCGGATAGGCAAATGGATCCTGGCGCTTTCAGAGTTTGACTTGAGGTTTGAATTGGCTAAGGCGGTCAAAGGGCAGGCGATAGCCGATTTCATTACACAGCATCACGGGGGATCGGTTAATGTAGCGGATATAGTGCCATGGACTATGTTTTTCGACGGTTCCTCGTGCAAGCAAGGTGGTGGCGCCGGAGTAGTGCTCATCTCACCAGCGAGGTCTGCGTTTTGAGTATGCTTTCTAGATAGGGCCGATTGTCACAAACAATCAGGCTGAATATGAAGCCGCATGTAAAGGTTTTCAGCTTCTGCATGAAGCAAAAGCCGATGCAGTTGAAGTATTTGGCGATTCACAACTAGTCATCAACCAATTGCTCGGTTTGTATGAGTGTAAAGACGAGATACTCAGAGGCTACTATGATCAGTGCCAGGCTCTCATCAAGAAGTTAATGACTGGTATCTCTCTGTCACATCCCCAGGGCCCAGAACCAGGAAGCTAATCGGCTAGCGCAGAACGCGTCGGGTTATCGGCCGATGCAGGAGATTTGTAACAGCGAGCAATCAGCTGATGACTGGAGGGGCGAGATAGCAGGTTACCTAGCAAATCCTTCACAACAGGTCAGCAGAAAGCTAAGATACAAAGCCACCAAGTACGTTTTGTTGGATGGTCAGTTGTATTAGAAGACTGTTGAAGGAGTGCTGCTCAAATGCCTGGGGGCAGAAGAATCAGTAAAGTTGATGAGCGAAGTACATGATGGAGTCTGCGGTGCACATCAATCAGCTCACAAGATGAAGTGGATCATCAGGAGGACTGGTTACTATTGGCCTACGATGCTGGAAGATTGTTTTAAATATTATAAAGGGTGTCAAGAATGCCAAAAGTTTGGAAATATTCAAAAGTCTCCAGCTTCTGCTATGAATCCTATAATTAAACCATGGCCGTTTAGGGGATGGGGTATTGATCTAATCGGCCAAATCTACCCACCATCGAGCAAGGGTCACAAATGGATCCTAGTGGCGACTGATTACTTCACCAAGTGGGTAGAAGCCATTCCTTTGAGGAGCGCCACTTCAGCTGACGTGATCGAATTTGTGAAGGAGCATATTATTTACAGGTTCGGCATACCTCAGACGATCACAACCGATCAGGAGACAATGTTCACTTCAGAGGAGTTTATGACCTTTGCTAATGACATGGGCATCAAGATTTATAATTCATCGCCATACTACGCCCAAGCCAATGGACAAGCAGAAACCTCCAATAAAATTTTGATCAAGGTCATCAAGAAAAAGATTGAGCAGAACCCCAGAAAATGGTATTTGCATTTGAGCGAGGCACTGTGGGCATATCGCATGGCACAGCATGGATCGATCAAGGTTTCACCTTATGAGCTAGTCTATGGACACGCTGCTGTCTTGCCATGGGAGATTCAGTCTGAGACACGGCGTGTCACGTTGCAAAACAAGCTTACGGCCGGTGAATACAAAGACATTATGATGGACAGTTTAGAAGATTTGCACTGTCATCGGCTTAGAGCTTTGGAATATATTGAAAAGAATAAGATACGGGTGGCCAAGTATTACAACACAAAGGTAAGGAGCAAGAGCTTCACCGAATCAGAGCTAGTATGGAAAGTTGTTCTACCTATTGGTACCAAAGATAGCCGATTCGGTAAATGGTCGCCAAACTGGGAAGGCCCGTATCGCGTGGTGGAATGCGCTCCGGGTAATGTTTATATCCTTGAAGACTTGGAAGGGCAGAGACTCGCCAGAGCCATCAACGGGAAATATCTGAAGAAATACTACCAGTTGGGGGATAATAGCCGATTCATGTGAATCTGGCTCTAACAGCTGATGCCGTGCAGGCGGGTCGCCTTTAGGTCAAAAATAGCCGACATCGTAGTAACGAGTCGCCCTTAGCAAAAAAAAAAATATACAATTTTGCAAATTGGATTGTTTCGGGCATGGCAAGTTCAGAAGTATCATATACATTAGAATGCCTAATACAATCTAGTTTGGGTTATTAACGCCGTCCCGGATCACGTCCTCGGTGTCGATGGACACGGAGAGACCGTCGGCATGAGGGGCGAAAGCGGCCATCAGCGTGCCGAACTCCTCCATGTCTTGGCCTGCCCGGATTCCCGGTTCGACGTTCTCTAGCACGATGCCGGAGTTGATCTGGGCGGCAGTTAGAGCTCCCGCGGCACCGTGACGGACGCCGCTCATCGCCACCTGGCGAACGTGGTGGTGCACGTCCGCAAGCTGCTCCACCTGCGTTTGCCCCCGTGCGCGGAGGACGTCAGTGACGTTTGCTACAGCCACGCGCAGTTCGTGCAGCTGCGTCGTCAGAGCTGCATAAACAAGGAAAGTCAGTGATTGGAAACGCGCCGTGCACATAGTTGGACAAAGCAGGAGATTACCCGCCACGGTGGCCTACGACTCCGCGAGGTTGGCCCGCGCCTCCGTCAAATCAATACTGGCGACAACAAGCGCGACGGCTTGGTCCTCGTTCTCCTTATCCAGCCGGCCGGCCTCTTTGGTGGCCTCGGAGTAGAGGTTGCGATACCGCACCATCTCATGGTGGAAGTGGCGGCCGTCGGCGGCGGTGTAGGAGTCGCGGGAACTCGAAGATGATTCCCAGTTCGATTCCGCTTCGGAGGTGGTGCTGCGAGCCAGAGCGTGAGGGAGGTTCGGTTGTGGTGCTGTGCGACGCACCGAGGAACTAGCGCCGATTGGTGCACCGGAAGGAAGATGGAGCAGAAGACGTTGGCTGAAAGGGATCGTCAGATCAGGCACCCAGACTTAGCCAGATTCAAAGATCGACGAAAAGGGAGAATAAGATACCTGCTATGGGCTCCCCGTCCGCTGGCTTTCATCATACGCCTGATTGGAGCCTTTACAGGAGCAGAGGGCCCGGCAGCGTCACCAGCGGCGGGGGTTTCCGGGGTTGCTGTCCCGATTGCAGGAACGGCGTCACCATCCGCCGGGGCTGCCCGAGGAAGATCAGCGCCGGGGGCAGGGTTGTTCAGGCCGGCTAAAGAGCTAGCAATGCCACTGACGAAAGATGGTTGGTGACTGCAGAAACATATCAAATCAGATGGAAACAGCGAGGAGATGATAGGCTGACGGTTGAATTTACCCCAAAGTCTGCTCGATTCCGGCGACGCTGGCCCAGATGCGGCGGATACTCCGTTCCATTTCATCGCCGTCGACGGGCTCAGATGCCGGGCGCTTCCCATGGTTTCCATCGCCGGCCATGGTCGTAAACATGGATTGAGAGCGGAAGCGAATTGGATACAAGGAGGCGGCCGGGAGAGTTGGTCGGCGAGACGGATACGATGGCGTGTGATGTTGCCTCAAGCCTGCCAACTATTTATAAGACAACACGGGCATCAAGGCGGTTTCTTTGGGAAGTGAGACGGCATGGCGGATTTTAGGTGGCAGTTAATCCATGTTTCTTGAATCCGGAACAGTTGCCGAATCAGGGAGACGAAGCGCCGCCATCAATGGTCGCACGCCGATCGGTTTTTTTTTTGGGTCAGGCTGTTTTAGCCGATCCTATTGTGAGTACCCACAAGCCGATTCGTGATGGATCTGGCAGAGGGGTTAGTTCCAAAGGAAAGCCGAACAAAGCCGATACTAAGAAGTACGCCCGAAAGCCGATTCGTATGCAGAACGGATCAGGCTAGGTAATCGATTCTAAGATACAATGCAAGCCTGAGAGCCGATTCGTGTGCAGCAAAAAGTCGTCAACATCTTTATCGGCTTAGAATGAAGGGACGTACAGATGCGAAGAAATAATGGTGAATAAGACCTTTGAGATTAAAGGAAGAAGACCTAGACGCATTATGGTTGCTAGTGAGTCTCTCGGCATAAGGAAGACCATCGGATCATAGTTCGAAGCATGAAGAAATCATACTCCGAACTAGGGGGCATGTGTTAACATCAAGTTTTGGGCTGGGAGCCGATAGCCGATACCGAAGGAAGATAGCCGATTTCGGAAGCAGACTCCGTCCAGCGGAAGGAAGAAAATAGCCGATTGAACGGTGAATCGGTTATCGGGCGAAGGTGACAGAAGGCGTGCAGCGTCGGTATTGGTGACGTCATCTAGAGTCTGCACCGCCGAGATGCGATCACGATCGGAGTCCGTTATGAAAGGGAAGATGTGACTCCAAGTTACCTTAGATATAGGATAGTTTGTTGATTTCCTTATCTATTAATGAGTTGTAATTCGATTAGGACTCTAGCTACGCTCAGGGTATAAATATAAGCCCTCAGCCATTGTAACAACAACATCAATACAACACAACTTTCGGCTCCGGCCAAACAAACCCTAGAGTCAGTCGAGTCCGGCGAGTTACTTCATCCAGGCTGGGTGTCATCCGGTGGACGCAGGCTTGCTTGTAAGTATCGTCAACCCCCTGTTAAACTATGTCTTTTTAGCGTCATCCGGTGGACGTGGAAGCATGGCGGACCAGGGTCCTTGCTAAGCTCTGTTTCTTTGGCGTCATCCGGTGGACGCGGGAAGCATAGTGAGTCAAGGATGATTCACGCTGGTTTACCCGATCAATTTGTGTTAACCGTCATCCGGTGGACGAGATGCAGATTAGGACGGTTTTCACGCGCGGATTAGTTATCGATTCGTGTTTGTTTGCTTGATTAATCTATTAGTTAACGTCATCCGGTGGACAGACTATAGATTAAGACAGTTTGCATGCATGGATTAGTTATCGGCTCTAGTTAAATTTGGCAGTTTAGCTAGATTCATTAAGTTACCGATGTTGCTTATGTTTATTGTTTATTATTTAAAGCCATCATCAACTTGCCCGTCTTGATCCATATGCGTCGGCTTATATCTAATAGATCTATATGTTCAACGAATTATGTTTGCCATTCATTTTATATTGATAAGATAGAATGTTTTGCACCAGCCGGTTGTATTTTGGATCTAGATTAGATACGGGTCGCACTCAAGTAATAAAATAAACATTGTCTAGATTCAAGGGTTAACAGATCTAACTTGCAACTTCATCATGACTGCCTCGATCCGCTCGATCTCCACTGTTGCAAGATTGTGATTTAGATTTATTAGCCGGAGAGTTGAAACATTGTTTACTTTATAGGCTTGTATGTTGCCCGTATACACTGAATCGGCTGAAATAGCCGATTTCATCTTATTTTACATTGAGACATCTTATGATCATGTTAGCTTACTGTGACTACATCTTTTGTAGTATACTTCTGTCTAATGCAAGTATATGTCATTGAATTCATGTCTGAATCGGTTAACATGGGTTATAATGCATGTTTCGCTACAATCGGTTCATAACATGACGGAATCGGCTTTCTAGTCGATCTCCCATTACATCGGCTCTTCGAGTCATACAGTTGGAACTACCTAGACATGCCGGTTAGTTCCGCCCTGTGATTACTGATTACTATCTTTTTCCTTGTCAATTGCAGGTCAAATTGACTGGCACGCTTGGTTGTTACTGACACTCTCAGACCGGGTCGGAAGCTAGCTGGATCTGCGAGAGCTTCACTGCCTCAAGGGTCGTTTCCGGCTTCGCTGGTGTGTTGGGCTTAGGGAACCACTTTTTGCGCCAACAACTGGCAAGGCACAAGGTTTTATGATTGCATTCAGGATTCTGGTAGCCTCATCATCAGAGCACCCGTTGTTGAACTTGAAGCTAGAGGGTGCTGGAAATTCATCTTCATCCTCATAGGGGAACCAGGTAGTAACCTTTGGTCCCAAGCCCCTGCATAATGTTTCCAGCATGTTGCCCTTTGTGGTTGGGATGGTTATGGCAGAAGCAGCTTCACCATAGCTTTGACAGCCTCCGGTTTTTGGATCCTCTTCCTCTGAATACTCGGTGGACGGAAAGCTGAGGTCCTGGAGTTGCGTTCTTACCATCTTGTGTAGATACAAGTTGAGCCACAACTGTACTAGCCACCAAGGGCCTGTTATGCATTGTACTTCTTCACCTATGATCAAGGAGCTGAACACCCGGTTCATAAGCCTGTATGCTGCACCCAACAGGAGTTTGCCCAGGGGGATGGAGTGCCCTTGAGCCAGTTTCTCTGCCAAGACCCGATAAGGGTATGCTGGTCCGGCAGTGGCACCACAGAACACGAATCTCTCAAGCCACATGGTCAAAAACGCGACGTGTTCTTTCTCGCTGACGGAAGAAGAGGTTTTCTGGTGGTGTTGAACATAGCCACTCCACCCTTTGTATGTGTCCAGCTTCGGGAAGTACGGGTCCTTCTCGCCACTAGTGCAGAGATCCCAGAAGTCATACGATCTAGTGATTTGAAGCCCGGTGAGCATATGGATATCACCCAGGGTAATGGTTTTTGGACCGTCTCCGAATACAAAAGCGTTCAGGGAGTTGGACCAAAAGTGACGGGCGGCTATCAGGAGCGGTTCATTCTTTGCCATCTCTGATAATGATAGATCAAGACATTGGCTCAGATGGCGCATCTCTCAGTCCGCGCGTTTCTTCGCTGCGACGCGGCGGAACCAGTTCCTCCATCCAGCAGGTACGCTTGGCCAGTTTCTGAAGGACTTGGCCCAGGAAGAGGCACCCATCATGGAGTTTCAGAATGGGAACTGGTTGGTTTCTACAACGATGAAATCTTTGGGGACCGGATCGCCCATCGGACCTAGGTAGTAGGCGTTGGGGATGTCCATCAGCGGAATCAGAATATCGTTCCTCAGTGCCTGGATTTGAAACTCGTATTCAGTAAGTTTGAAGAGGGATTTACAAATCAGGAGGTGGATCGATGAAAGTGATACCTCAGGGACCTCGGATAGAGTCGCCATTAGCTCAGGGATGGTTTGACGGCGGCAAATCGAAGTTGACGCCGGCGGATTGAAGCCCGTGGCGGAAATTGCGACGGTTTAGGGTTTCGTTTTGGTGCGAAAGTTTGAAGTGCCGAGAGGGAAGCTGCAGTTTGACTCTTTGAAGGTTCAAGCGCTAATTTTGGAATAAACCAGTTTATTCTAAAATTGGGGGGCATGTGTTAACACCAAAATTTTGGGCTGGAGCCGATAGCCGATACTAGAGGAAGATACCCGATCTCGGAAGCAGATTCCGTCCAGCGGAAGGAAGGAAACAGCCGATTGCACGGTGAATTGGTTATTGGGCCAGGGTGACAGGAGGCGCGCAGCGTCAGTATTGATGACGTCATCGAGAGTCCGCACCGCCAGGGTGCGATGACGATCGGAGTCCATTATGGAAAGGGAAGGTTGGACTCCAAGTTACCTTAGATATATGATAGTTTGTTAGTTTCCTTATCTATTGATAAGTTGTAATTCGACTAGGACTCTATCTTCTCACGCTCAGGGTATAAATATAAGCCCTCAGCCATTGATATCAAGAACACAACATCAATACAATATAACTTTCGGCTCTGGCCAACAAACCCTAGAGTCAGTCGAGTCCGGCGAGTTACTTCATCCAGGCTGGGTGTCATCCGGTGGACGCAGGCTTGCTTGTAAGTATCGTCAACCCCTGTTAAACTGTCTTTTTAGCGTCATCCGGTGGACGTGGAAGCATGGCGGACCAGAGTTCTTGCTAAGCTCTGTTTCTTTGGCGTCATCCGGTGGGTGCGGGGAGCATAGTGAGTCAAGGATGATTCACGCTGGTTTACCCGATCAATCTGTGTTAACCGTGATCCGGTGGACGAGATGCAGATTAGGACGGTTTTCACGCGCGGATTAGTTATCGATTCGTGTTTGTTTGCTTGATTAATCTATTAGTTAATGTCATCCGGTAGACAGGCTATAGATTGAAATAGTTTGCATGCATGGATTAGTTATCGGCTCTAGCTAAATATGGCAATTTAATTAGATTCATTAAGTTATCAGTATTGTTTGTTTAAATTGATTTACCTTATTATAACAATATCTCTGCCCGATCAAGATTGATAGATTTGGGCTTAGATTTACTTGAATCTGATCTTTGTTTATGCATTTTTATGCTTATCTTACCATAATGATTGATTCTATGCTTACATCGGTTAATTTTCTATCAATCTTGTTCGTTACATGTTGTGCGTTCGGTTCTAGTTGAGACATAACTGGTTCTGAGGTTATCGTAAGTCTTATTTTTCGTGTCTTTGTTTAAGTTAAACTGAGTGTCATCCGGTGGAACAGGTTTAACCTGAACAAGGTTCGCTAGATTAGACTTGCTTTAATTTGAGGTCTGTTTATGACTACGCTAGCATTCGTCCGCGCTTCATGGACCCTGCATCGGCTAAAAAAGCCGATTCAGTTGCGCTTTCATGAATAGATCGTGCATATAGAGTTATTTAGATATCAAACGATCTAGCTTTGTTTGCTGGGTTTGTTGAAGCCCGCTGGCCGTTAGACCAGGTGAACGCAGACTTGGTGAATTTAGCAAAGAGTGTTTACTAAAGTCGCCGGCCTTCTAGACCAGCTTTAGTAGATCTCTGCTCGTTTGATGTACAGATCAGATCTGTACACGTGATCTATTTATTTTGTACACATTAACCAAATTAGATCGGCTAGCACGTTATTATCCTTACATGAATATCTTGACAGCCGTTTTACTTCATTATTATACTATCGGTTCATAACATGACGGAATCGGCTTTCTAGTCGATCTCCGATTATACTGTCTCTTTGAGCCGTACAGTTGGAACTATCTGGACTCATCAGTTAGTTCCGCCTTGGGTTACTGATTATATCTGTTTCCTTGTCAATTGCAGGTTAAATTGACTGGCACGCTTGGGTGTTACCGACACTCTCAGACCGGGTCCGAAGCTAGCTGGATCTGCGAGAGCTTCTACTGCTTTCAAGAGTCGTTTCCGGCTTCGCTGGTGTGTTGGGCTCAGGGAACCACTTTTTGCGCCAACAGCGATCATCATTTTTTCTTTCTCAGTTCTGGCGGACACATGTCCGTCTTTTTTATTTCTGAGTTTACAGAATAGCCTCATATCTTATTTTAATCAAAGAGAGAATGCCCATGCCTCATCAAAGAATTTATTAATTTATGACGTGTACGTGAATCTTGATCTTGGGAACATGACTATAATCTCACTAGTGGTCATAACAATTTGACAAAGCTCAATATGATATTAAGTAAATTTTATTAATCATTTCATAAAAACTCTCCGGATTTCAAGTATCTCTTGGAATAACATCATAACAAATTCTATTTTCATTCATATTTTACAACTAGTTTTAGATAAAGTTCAAACTTTATGCAACCCACAGGCCTTAAAGACTTCAAGACAAATATTAAACCACTAAACTCAAATCTTAAAGAAATCGAAATTATAAACTAGACACGGATGAAATATAAAACGGAGCATCTATTCATCATTTCAACAATGGATAAACTAAAACACTTATATCACATATTTGTAGAATGGAATTATCTTCAAGATTTTAAAGTTTTACCGCTTTAAATATTTTCAACCTAAACTTTGAAACTGTGAGGGTAAAGGTCTATGTACCATCGTTGAAAATATCGGAGCCAATGATAGGCATTCATCTTGTCCCTCTTCGTGATGGATCACTCGACATCGTGCAACATGTATGCGTGGCGAATCTAGGCCCCCGAGGCATAGCTGATGCTGGATTTTGAGATGCTGAGTGTGTCCTCCTCAAAAGTCTGTTTTGCCATTAGTTCTTCGCATCCGTGTGCACGCTGCTTCCTTCTAGGCCGATAAAGATGCTGACGACTTTTTCATTGTCTCGAAATTGGCCGTTGCAATCTGAGGCTTGGTCTAAACGAAACTTGATGTTAGTGATGTCTTCCATATGAGCCTCTCTCTGATAATTAATCCTTATCCTCATTGCTGCTGCCAACGGCGTAGGCTGAGTGGTCAAGCACGACTGCTGGACATGTATCTTCTCGGCAGGTTATGGAGGATAAGTCGATCACCAGCATCTGCCCCATCGGCTAGCCGAGCTCCTGACTGAATAAAGCCGACTTGGCACGTAATGTGCTTGCGATCAAGTTCCTCAGGGGCACGCACCGAACATTTTACGCATCCTGTGAACCTCTGTCCGCCTCGGGGCACGTCGATGAAGCCGGCGGTCATGTAGAAATAGAATGCTACCCGATCCAGTATATCCTGCTTGCCGCTGCCGAATCAATTCAAAAATCCTTTTCTTGAAAAATTCCCCTTCTATCTTGATTTCCAAATTTCTCCTGAAATCCATTAATGATTAACTGGGCTCCATCGGCTCCATCCAGCCGATCGGTCGCAGCCATATGCACGTCCGTATCCTCCTTAAAATTCCCTTGCAGGAGAGGCACATGCATGCGGATATGGCTTCCCTCTAGACTCTAAGATGCTTGCAAGCCATCTTCTGCACGTACAAAATGGCATCATGTATATATCAATTCTTTATAATGCTTGGTTTGGACTTTGTAGGCTTCCATCCTCTGATTTCCTTGGCGTATTTTGGCGAAACACCAATAAAATATTCATCTTATTAATATAACCTTTTTGATCTATCTGGCCTTGCACGTGAGACTTTTGCAAATATATGTGGCCAAATATGGATTCTGGATTCCGTCTCTTGACCGCTGTGAGTTGGACTCGAGGTTATTTTCCTATTTATTTTAGCCACTCAAGGCCGATAGCCGATTTGGCTTTAGAATAGCTGATTCAGCTTTAGAATAGCCGACCAATCTCCATGTATCATGAGCATGTATTGATCTGATCCTTTTGCTTGTATCGGCTAATACTTACTCTGATCATCCTATTGGCTATCATCTCCATTCCTTCATTTACGGCTATCATTAAACCTCTGAATGCCCTTTAACATTTTGCCGATTCGTCGTGCGCTGATAAAAATTTTCAAACGATGGTCCCCTATCGGCTATTATTTCTTTGCCTGGTCAATTGCTGCTCATCTACCTAATCGGCTATCACTTCTTTGCTGACTCTATCATGCATGTTGCCCTCTTGATCATATGGCTTTCTAACTCTTATTTTGTCAGCTTGTTGCACTTGAACTGACACCAGCTCTGTTATATACATCACTACTACAGTGCATTGCTGTTGCCTCTTCGAGTGACGGACCATCATAGCATTTGCATAGCCGATCAAGTTTAGTGTAACATCGACTTCACTTCGTCGGCTCTCATGACCAAGCAATTTCCGATAGAATATACGTATCATCAGTGCAGCAGCAACCCATCATCAGCCCCGATGTTCCGTTCAATCATTGTGTATCGGATTTTACACCTTTATAATAGCTGATCTTAGTGTATCGGCTGACTCTGTGCGCGAGCACCTTCCTTTTATAATAACCAATTCCCGCCTTGAATAGCCGATTACCATAACCAACGGATGTCCCGAGCTTATCAAAGAATGAATATTATCATGTGAATCGGCTTTCCAGCAAGATATGACGATGAGACAGATGTCCTTCTTCTTTCTTAGCCGATCAGGAACTAGCCTCCCGAGTCTGTAATTGTATAATCGGCTATATTCATACAAGCTGTCAAGCAACTGCCAACTTATAGCTTTATTAAACTCTAAAGGCCGATGATGGTCTTCCCCCTGAATCGATGATTCTTTTTCAGAGCAGTACTTGTTTTTATTGAAATATCAAAACTTCATCGGCCTTCGAGCAGTCCCCGCTGGTCGGCTTCGCCGGTGTCATTCGCCCAAACACTCAGTTTTGGTGAGATGGCTGTTTCCTAGGCCGTTGTGGACAGCAACGGATCAACAATCGTATGCAGCCTGCATGACCCAGCTGATGCTTTAAACAAATTCAGTTAACTTGCACCTTGATTTCTTTGCTCATTTAAGCAATCGGCTTATTGATAAAAATCAATGGGAAAATTCACAGTCCACGAAAATGCTCTTTGCCAGAGTTTGCTGATTGGAGATCACATAGGACTTCATGCGAGCTGACGTCGGACCGATCCATAGAATTTTCCCATGATTTCCCAACTGATATTATTACTTTTTGATACATATATGTCACATCGGCTATTCTGGTCGTACTGGCCTTCCTCCTGTTTGATCGGCTGTTGAATCCTCTAGTTGCTCTGTTTTTTCAGAAGAATGAGAAATAATTGGCTTTCTCACCCATCGCTAGCCGAGCAATCTACTGGGATCACCACAGCCCCTTGTCTTCGACCAAATAGAACTCAAAAGATATATCATTAATTTTCCTTGCCTAATCTGTCATTTCTTTCCATTAAGCCGGACTTCTTTCTTGCTCTTAACGTTCTGTATAGCTTGATATTGTCAACCAGTTGCCAACCAACGGAATGAAAACGTCCCCTTCAACTCCAGCTGTTAGCATGTGCTTTCTTTCGCACGTTGTACACTAGCCGATTTTATTTCAAGGACTTGATCGGCTTGCCACAGATCAACACAGTTGGCGAATACTATGAGACCCTACCCAACACATCTTTTCAGCCGATAGATCCTCATTGCTACATATGTTTCCATCGGCTATTTACTTTTCAGCCAATCTCATACAAGCCACTAAGCAATCTGATGGCTACCTAGAATTTCCTACCTGCTGACGAGCCGATAGCATTTATCCAAGATCTTTCAAAGCTCCGAGTTGATATAATCACAGGTTGTTTAACCTTGTAATCTTCAGAAACATACGTACTCGGGATGCTATCACAGCCAATAAATATATCAACTATGCACTTCTGTCAGAGGTTGATGTGCCAGATGTATATGACCATGTTGATAGAGCCTGTTCATATATGAAGTTTGCTGAAGAACCTGAGTAACTACTGGCATGACATGGAAATGACCTTATTGGTGATGATGATGAGGACCAAGATTGAACTCGGCGACGCACAAGTACACACACGGCAGATCCAGGCCCCCCATGCGTGGTCTATGTGGGTGACCGAGGCGCCGATCGTGTTCATCTCTCTAAGATTTTTTTTATGTGTTGGCTCCTGAGCAACCGGGATCTTGTTGGCCTGAGAATCAAACAGTTCTGACCAGACTCCAGAATTCGCTCCTCATCCCTCGGCTGCAAAAACTGGGAACGAGCCGAACGCAGCTTCAAACTATTGTTGGCGAGAGAGGATGTGACTATACGCTATTCATTTCTTTTAGCCGATTCAGCGTTGATATACCAGCAATCGAAACCATCAGCTAACTGATCTCCAAGTATTGCAGCTGATTTTCCAGAAGTAAGATTAGCTGATTATTTCATCGGCTGCACATAGTCGATTGTGCGTCTATCAGCAATGTATATCCAATCCCTCCATGTTGCATATGGTTGGCCACTTCTGAGGTACTTCTAGTGGACGCTTCAATCTGAACTAGTTGCGCCACATTTACTGCCTGTGGCATGCTTGGATGTTGCCACCTTCATTGTTCATATCCAGATTTTTTCTGATTTCCAAGCTAAAATTATTAATCGGATCTTTTCATGATAGCAGACTTGACGTACTGCTCGTGGTCACTACCTCGATCGAATGACACCAAGCAAGTTCTGGACGACAATAAATTTGTGGAAATCAATCAGCCGACTGCCTTTCTCATTGCTTCATTGGCTATTATCGACAAAAGCAGAAATCGGCTTTTTCCTTCCCCGCAAATATATCCAGACATTCTTATAGTCGATACTCCTTCTTTGGCCAGTTGATTCTGCAGTATCCTGAATAGTTGATTCTTACTTTCACCAATCAAGAGCCGATTCTTGTTATCCACAACTGTTGCTTAGCCGACATAGTGATTGTACTCAGTGAACTCATCCACCATATAATATTTAAATATACTCTGCCGGCCGTGGTTTGCTTCAATTCCTCCTCTCTTGCTATTTTCTTCTTATTCACGTGAGGATGGAGAGGTACCAGGACTCCGTATCTCCATCTCCTCCAGAATATGTTAAACAATGATGCTTGGTCGGTAATGACGGCCCATCTGGTTCTTGATCTGTACGATGGTTGGACTCGAGTTTTCGATCCTTCCCACTAGTAATCTCCACGTTGTGTCCAGTTCCGGATTGCATGATGCTAATATGTCTCTCTTGGATCCTTTGGTTCTCGATCATCCTCATTTGCGACTTCGTGTTATCATCGGCTAAAAGGAAACATCCAGGTTTCCTGAGCAGCCGATTCTTGTATTCATCGACCAATATCCAATTCTTCTTTATAATTCATCAATGTGGCTGGATCACGTGAAGCATCGGATGACCTCTGAATATGCATGCCTTCCATGTTCATCTTTCCAATAAATACGGCATGCAGAGTTGCAGACTGCCCTTTTATCCAGTCTGGATGCAATATTCTTTGAGTGGTGGAAAACAGAGCAGCAGCTTTTGGTTGCCTTGAGCTTACTGCACACGATGTCAACGTATGGACACATACCACCACCAGCTCTTGAGCAAAGAAATTGAATAATTCGGCTGACTTCTAATCAGATGATCGTGTTCCACTGGACGTGTCAAAAAGTGTGTTGGCATAAAATGTGGTTTTTGCATCTTAACACACCAGCAAAGCCGGATATGATCTCAAGAGCGTCGGAACTTTCAAGATCCAGCTAGCTTCAAACCCGGTCAGAGAGTGCCGATAACCCTCAGGCGTGCCAGTCAATTTGACCTGCAATTGACAAGAGAAAGATAATAATCAGTAATCACAGGGCGAAACTAACTTATGTGTTCAGGTAGTTCCAACTATGTGGCTCTGAGAGCCGATTCAATCGGAAATCGACTAAAGAGTCGATTGCGGCATATATGCATGTTTTGCTATACAAACAGATATTGAACTGATACATAATCGATTGATATGTATGATTAAATAGAACAATCTACATTAAACAAATCTATGTAGATAGTTGTAACAGATTAAAACATAATCGATTGCTGTAAACAGGTCAAATCATTCAGTTCAGGCTGTCCGAACGTCAAACAAGCAGAAATTAGCCGATTTGGCAGAATGCGATCGGTTAATTATTTTTTCTCGAGAAAGCACAACCGTATCGGCTAATTAGCCGATTCGGGGTCCGTGAAGCAGAAAACTTGATGGTAATTAGTTCTAAGTATAAATCTAGTACTAAAACGAAGCTAGTCTAGAAGGCCTGTGGCTTTGCACCAGTTTAGATATATTCCTAAAAATAATCACAAGCAAATCTAGAAGGAATACAGAACTGGTCTAGAAGGCCGGCGGCTCTGTGTTCATTCAGATCGACTCTTGTTAAGCATCCACAGCACGTACGAGCAAGATTACGATAATACTGGCCGAATCAAGCGATATCATAACAAAGCATGAACGAGACATAAATGACATTTTTCATGTGGATCTAAGGCCAATACTATGCAATCTTGATTGGACAGAAAGATGTCATATTAATAAATAAACAATAAATGACAAATAACATCTTGATAAATTAATGAATCTAACTAAGATGCCAAATTAGTTAGAGCCGATAACTAATCCATGCACATAATCAAGCTTAACCTAAGCACTCGTCTACCGGATGATGTTAAACATAGATTAAACAAGAAAACAAACATGAATCGATAACTAACTCTTATTTGATCTAAACACACGTCCACTGGATGACGCTAAACTTATATCAAATAAGAACCAACCCTGATCTACGATGCTCCCATGTCCACCGGATGACATTAAAGAGACAAAGCTTAGCGAGACATGATGGTACTTATAAGTAAGCCTGCGTCCACCGGATGACACTCAGCCCGATTGAAGAACTCGCTGAGATCTACGTTACTCCTACTCCTAAGTTTTGGCCGGAGCCAAAAGATGTGTTATATTGATGTGTGTTCTTTACAATGTGCCGTACCCCTTCATATTTATAGGGGTGCCTGGGCTTCGGCGGCGTAATACACATTGGACTCTGTTTCCATACGGACTAACCAACCATCTATAAAAAAGGAAAGATACATAGGTCTAGCTTCGTCCGATCCCTATCTTGCTGCCGACTCTTTTCTTTTCGTAATCTGAAGGTGGTCTTTGATTCGGTTACGGCAGAGCAGCTGGTCTCCATCTTCATGTACGCCATAGGCACCACGTGTCCCAATTAATTAGGAAAACCTTCTTTTTTCCTCTTGAACGCATGAATCCCAATCTGCATGTATTCCACCTTTCTATACGTACGCACACCACGCACGCATGTGGAGCCGGCTTGCATCTCCTTCACGTTGGAAATCAGGGGTCATTAATTAATTTCCTTCCCTTCACACGTGCGAGCATGCCTAGTAGGTATATCTTGCTTTCCTTCTTTGGTTGGTCATCCGGCCACTATGAAATATTTATTTCCAATTAGCCAAACTCCAATCACCCGGATGCATCTGATCTTCATGTGCTTCAATTACCACTATATTCCTGGCATGTCAAATTTTGGTGTAAACACATCTAATAAACAAATTAAAAATATTATGCAAAAGAACGTAGACGAGATTGGTAGGGGATGAAAGGATAAACTCCGTGATGCACTTTGGACATACGGAACCGCGTACAAGACACCGATTGGCATGTCACCCTATCAACTTGTATATGGAAAACATGCCATTTGCCTGTTGAGTTAGAGTTTAGGGCTCATTGGACAATCAAGAAGTGGAACATGGATCTTCATCTAGCTAGCAAGAATCGTCAAATGCAACTATCTGATCTTGAAGAATGGAGAGAAAAGGCTTATCACAACTCCAAGATTTATAAGGAAAGAACAAAAAGATGGCATGATAAGAGGATCAAGTACAAGGAGTTCCAGCCTGGAGACAAAGCTCTATTGTTCAATTCAAGAGTAAAGCTCTTTGGACATGGTAAGCTGCGAAGTAAGTGGGATGGACCTTATGAGGTCATAGGCACTTCAACCCATGGAGCCATCACCATCCGAGATGATACAGGTAACATTTTTAAGGTAAATGGCCAACGGTTGAAAGTCTATTTTGAACCACAAACCAACATAGGTGAGGAAGTAGATGTGATTGAGTTCATAGAATTCTCACATTAAAACTCATTCATCCTTTTTCATCAAATTAGAACCCTTCTTTAGTTTATAGTTTTAGAATTTAGATTTTGTCTTCATTAGCTAGTTGAATAAATGTTGACTCTCTGGTGCTTCTCACAGGAGAGTCCCCTTGCTTTCACTGTTTTCGTCTATGAATAAATGCCAGGAATAGTTTTGGAGAAGTGTGGGGGAGTGCAACACTCCCATGGTGAACAAGGCGCTGAAGTACATCATGAACGATAAAAGGGACTGCACATAACTTCTGGAAATGGGTTTGATTCTCTTTTACTTGTTCATATGTTTACCTTCTGCTTGCATTACTTGCACTTGTTTAAGCATGTGAATTAAAAAGAACCAAATTCCACACTTAGATTTAAAATTTGAAAGTGGATATGAGTATAGCTTTTTAAGATTGGCATGCATAATGATTACTCCTGACATATACTTGCTGCTTGTGGGAAAAACATCACGTAGGAAAATCATATTGACTAAGTTCTTGTGGAGTGTGATACAATTCTGGCGTAGAAATGCTACTGATTCTAGTCAAGGTGCTTGGAGAATTTTCTTTTGATAAAAATTATAAAAACCATAGTATCACATACTCCTCAGTGGTGATAAATTCCTACCAGAGCCATATACATGCTTATAGGATAGAAACCTTCCACATACTGCTTGCTTTGTGTTGAGTTTTGTCAAGTCTTGTTGACCCTTGTTGAGAGATTTATCATACTCCCAAGATCTAGATCACGTATACCCACATACATATGCCGCTTCTACACTGGAAGTACACAAAAACATGCTTTTTCATCCACCCCAAAATGTTCTACTCCTACACTGGGAGAGAACACCAAAAATATTCTTGCTAGGTTTATCCAAATAAATGCTCTAACTTCTTGTTATTATCTTTCAAAAGTGTTGTTGCAGAGAAGAGGCATGAGGCTAGGCAAAAGTGTGAGATGTGAGAGAAAACAATGGGTACAAAGATGCCCACCAGAGAGGTAAAAATGCACAAGTGTCCGAATGAATAAAACAATGGGCACTCAGATGCTCGCCTGAAAAAAGAAAAAAAGAAGACAAGAAAGAGCTAGCCCATTTTATCCTGCAACATAAGCCTCAAGTTTCAAAAAGAGAGATTTGTCTACAAGGAGCAAAAGTAGAATTAGGTTAGCCACCAAATATTTCACACACATGCACATCTTGATCTAAGAGTATGACATTTCCCTCCTTGGATCCAGGGGTTGACTTTACAACATATGCAAGGTAAGTATGCTATATATTTCCCTACCCAAAACTCCAAATAAGCTTTTTAGAAGTAGGGAGGAAAAGAATGCAATCCTAAGTTATGCCTTGGTGAGAAATCATACACCATTGAGTGATAGAGAGTACCATTTGGGGAGTATAAAGTGACTATGTCTTTTCTTGTGAAAAAAATTTAAAACTCCAAGTTGCCGAGATAGGAATTCAGGAAGATGACTTCGCTTCAAGAGCTGTTCTACTTTTCAACCGCTCAAGGAGATATGTTAGCCACTCCACATACCCCGCAGGTACAAGAAACATTTTGGAATAATCTACATGCTGGTTCTACATCTTGAGTAGCTATGTTTAAATTTATCTTAACCTTTACTCGGGACGAGCAAAGAGCAAGTGTGGGGGAACTTGTTGACGTTTGTTAAACACTAAATATAACCATCAACTATTGAACAAAAAGAGACAAAATAAATTATAGACAATAATTGTAGGGTTTATACTAACACGTTCCATGAGTTTTGCTTTCTCCCGATGTTTGCAGGTATATTTAATTTTCCATCAATAAAAGTGTCTCAAATAAGGAATTGGACTACACCATTACGACGGGCTCGTCGATACAATCGAAACGGACCTATCATTTTCTATATTCAGAGTTTGGACTCAAAATCTGCGACCCAACATACACCATTGGACTGCAGGAGACCGAAGAAGACACGTCGGTGAAGCGGAGCCCGTTTGGGCCTAGGGCAGCGCCGGCCGGCCCTAGGGTGGGGCCTGGCGGCCCTCCACTGCGCCGCCTCGCCTTCGGCTTCTGGAAACTTCCTCCCACGCTTCCTTGGCACCTAAGCAAAGTATCCTGACGTCTATCTAAGGTCGGTTTGATCCGATGGTGCATATAACATGAGACACGGGTCGATGATGTGGCGGTTCCTTGCCCCCTACTCCACCTCGGCCTATATAAGGATGCTTCAGGCCCCTACAGAAGGCATTCTACATCCTGGAGCTTCATATTCTCTACATAAATTAGGGCTAATAGGGTCCCTCTAGTTGATCTAGTTCTAGTTTATCTACTTCTAGTTTTAGATCTAGTTCTAGTTCTTCTAGTTGTAAAGAGGGAGAGAGAAGAGGAGAGAGCGGAGGCGGAGCCAGGTCTATCAGATCTTCCTCAGCATTGTACTTTTGCAGTATCTGGTTCGTCTTTCAACAATCTCCAGGTTCTTCAATTTATAATTTCTGAGTTCTTTATTTACTTTCAGTATTTACTTTTAAGTTATTTATTAGTTTCCCACTTGCATCAAGTGCTCTAGTCTTTGCAACGCTAGAGTAGTAATTAATAGATTAGACGTGGTGTTTAGTCTTGCGATTACCTGGAATTGCACCTAGCCCTACATATAGTTGTGGTAGCCCCAGGTGGTGACAGCCCTGACGGCCGACGTATTCCACCACGTTCGGGTTAGAGTTTGTAGGACCGTAGTCAGAACTTTCTAGTCCCCTTCTCATCTCAGTCTGAGGCTAGTGTTTTGATGTCCCAAAATAAGTACACTTATAGTATCCTTGATTCTTAGATCATCTAGAGAGCTTAGGAAATCTTTCTCTCTCTCCCCACAAAAATTTATATATTTATCGTTGGGAGATCTTGGGACCGAATTATTACACTTCGCGTTCCCCGTGGAAATCGATACCCTAGAATACTCTTGGGTGAAAGCTACAGCGGTATCCGTGCGCTTGTGGATTAATCTGTTTGCGTTAGGAAACGTCAACAGCCATCGCCATAGCTGAGGCCACCGACGTCTCCGTCCCGATAAACACGTGCGCAATAGACGCACAGAAGCTGGCGCCCGAAGAACAAGTCATTCCAGAGAAGACCCCTCCCAGAGCTGCGACCAAGAAAAAGGAGACAAAGGACATGGTCCTCGTCCCCGGTGATCCGAGTAAGGCTACTCGCACTGGGACAGATCTCGACCCTAAATTGGAAGACGCGCTCGTCAACTTCCTCAGGAGGAACGTTGGTGTTTTTGCATAGAAACCTGCGGACATGCCCGGCGTACTGAGGAAGCTGATCGAGCACTTCTTGAATGTCTCGAAGACTGCCAAGCCCGTCAAGCAGAAGCTCAGGCGATTCTCTCCAGACAAGAAGGAGGCTATTAGGGAAGAAATAGCCCAGCTCCTTGCTGCCGGCTTTATCAAAGAGGTGTATCATCCCGATTGGTTAGCCAATCTGGTTCTTGTAAGAAAAAAGAATAATAAATGGAGAATGTGCATTGATTACACCGATCTCAACAAACACTACCCCAAAGACCCCTTCGGTCTCCCCCGCATCGATGAAGTCGTCGACTCCACAGCCGACTGTGAGCTGCTCAGCTTCCTCGACTGCTACTCCGGCTATCATCAAATCGCTTTGAATGAAGAAGACTAGGAGAAAACCTCCTTATCACCCCCTTCGAGGCCTATTGTTACAAGACTATGTCCTTCGGCCTGAAGAACGCGGGCGCCACATACCGGCGAGCTATTCAGGGATGCCTCGATGACCTTATTCCAGATATTGCTGCAGCTTATGTTGATTATGTCGTCATAAAAACCCAAAAGGCTAAAGACCTCATCTCCAATTTCGAAGCAGTCTTCGAGAAGTTGTCTGCTTTTCAATGCAAGTTAAATCCCTCCAAGTGCATCTTCGACATTTCATCGGGCAACCTGCTCGGTAACATCGTCAGCAAACAAGGCATCCTCCCTAATCCAGAGAAGATAGAGGTCGTCATGCGAATGAAGCCACCGACCAGCGTCAAGGACGTCCAGAAACTCGCAGGGTTCATGGTTGCCCTGAGTTGATTCATCTCCAGGTTAGGCGAAAAAGGCTTCCCTTCTTCAAGCTACTCAAGGCCAGCGAGATGTTCGTCTAGTCAGAAGAAGCTGACAAGGCCTTCAACGAACTAAAGCAATTCCTGGTGCATCCTCCTCTGCTCACGGCACCGGTGAAGGCTGAAGCCTTGCTACTCTATATCACCGCGACCAGCAGGGTCGTCAGCATGGCCATTGTGGTCGAGCGAGAAGAAGATGGTCATGTGTATCCAGTCCAGCGTCCATTGTACTTCATCAGCGAAGTCCTGAACGAGTCCAAGACTCGCTATCTGATGATCCAAAAGTTGATTTATGCCATCCTCATTACTTCCCGCAAGCTCCGCCATTACTTTGAAGCACATCCAATAGCAGTGGTCACTCAACATCCCCTCAGCAACATCCTCCGTAACAAAGACGCCAACGACAAAATTATGAAGTGGGCTCTGGATTTCGGAACATACTTCATCGAGTTCCACAGCCGAACAACGATCAAGTCACAAGTGTTGGCTGATTTTATCGCCGAATGGACAGAGATGCAGGAGTCAGCGCCTCCAGAGCTGGAGGAACACTTGGACAATTTATTTCGATGGATCCCTTAGCATCGGAGGTGCAGGCGCCGGCATGCTTCTCATATCACCCTCCGGCGAACGCCTCCGCTATGTGCTAAGAATATATTTCACAGCCTCCAACAACACCGCCGAGTACGAAGCCGCCTTACACGGTCTACAGATCACCTCTGAGCATGGCATCCGGTGGCTCATGGTGTATGGGGACTCTGCCCTAGTTATCAAGCAGGTCAATAAAGATTGGGATTGCAACAGCGAGAAGATGGACGCCTACATCGCCGCAGTCAGAAAGCTTGAAGGGAAACTCTTGGGCATCGAGTTTCACCATGTCGTCCGAGCTGAAAATCAGTCAGCCGACGAATTGTCAAAGCTCGGCTCATCATGGGCCGATATCCCTCTCGGTGCCTTCGTCCAAGACTTGGTCAACCCGTCCATCCAGAACGAAGAGGAGACAGAAGCCTCTCCGTCCGATCAGATGGTCGCATGCGTCTCTAGCTCTGAAGAAGATTGGCGAGCCCCTTTCATCGCCTACTTACTTGAAGCCAAAATTCCCCGCGAAAAGATCAAAGCAAAACGCCTCATACACCGTTCCAAGCACTATGTCCTGGTCGACGACAAGCTTATGCGTAAAAACGCCAAAAGCGAAGTGCTTCATAACTGGGTAGCACGAGAAGAAGGCGTCAAGATACTCCAGGAGATACATGGAGGCATGTGCGGTAACCATGTGGCTTCACGAACACTGGTCGGCAAGGCTTTCCGAGCAGGATTTTACTGGCCCACCGCTGTACAGGACGCCGAGAAGATTGTGCGGCACTGCGAAGCCTGCTAGTTTTTTGCCAAGCAGATACATGTCCCAGCCCAAGAGCTACAGACCATCCCTGCGTCCTGGCCTTTTGCCACATGGGGACTCGACATGATATGTCTCTTCAAGGCCGCTAAAGGAGGATACCGCTGCGTTTACGTCGCGATCGACAAATTCTCTAAATGGATCGAGTACAAACCGCTGGTGAAAGCAACAGCGGCCAAAGCCGCGGAGTTCTTCAGTGACATCTCTCATCATTTTGGTCTACCAAACAGCATCATCACCGACCTCGGCACCACTTTTACTAGAAACGACTTCTGAGATTTCAGCGACGAAAGAAGCATCGTGGTAAAATACATCTCAGTGGCTCATCCTCGAGCTAACGGTCAGGTGGAAAGAGCAAATGGAATGCTGCTCGATGCCGTCAAGAAGTGCCTACACGAAGTCATCGAAAGAAGCCTAGAAAACTGGATCTCGAGCTGCCGACGGTAATCTAGGGTCTATGAACCCAGCCCAGCCGAAACACCAACGTATCTCCCTATTTCATGGTCTACGGATCTGAAGCGGTGCTCCTAGCAGACGTTGCTTTCTGAGCTCCTCGAGTCGAAAACTACAATGAAGAAATATCTGACGATGCCCGAGCAGAAGACATCGATAGGCTCGAAGAAGAACGACTGGTCTCTTGCGTACGCACGGTGAAGCACCTCGAAGGACTACGGCGATACTATAACCGCAACATCAACGACAGGTTCTTCGTGGTCGGTGACCTTGTCCTCCGCCGCAAGCAAAGCAAGGAGGGCATGCACAAGTTTTCTTCTCCATGGGAAGGACCATACATGGTCAAAGTTGTAACTCGGCCAGGCTCATACAGACTGTGCGACCTCGACAACGTCGACATCCCCAACTCCTGGAACATCGAGCATCTCCGTCGCTTCTATCCTTGACAGCATGTCAAGGCAGATATATGTATTTCTATTTTATTACTTCAATAAAAGTTACATTGCTTCCATACACATGTGTGTCGACATTTGCAGATCAACAAATCGCTGACATTTGTCACCAATACGTAAGTCCCGCACCTGCTCGGGCAGTCTAACTTCATCACCGCATAAGCCCCGCAACTGCTCGGGCAACACGACTCCGTCAATACTTTAGTCCCGCACCTGCTCGGGCAGTCTAACTTCATCGCCGCATAAGCCCTACAACTGCTCGGGCAGCACAACTACGTCAACGCGTAAGCCCCGCACCTGTTTGGGCAGCTCAACTATGTTGACGCATAAGCCCTGCATTCCACAGGTTGCCCAATATCGCCGCTTCACCGACTGCCCTGATAGATTCGGCAAGCCATCGCCCACGATAAGCATAAGCCCTGCCAGGCGCAGGCAGCTTCACCACCACGTAAGCCCCAGGGACGCCTAGGCTATTAATCTTTGCTACTACGTAAGCCCCAAGGATGCTTGGGCAGTTTTAGCAGCGTCTCCACAAGCCCTGTCGAAAGAACGGGCACTGATCGCCGAACCCTCCAAAAAGTTACACGCTCCGGCTCCTCGCCAAAAGCCTCGACCATGCTCGAGCGAAACCCGTCCTACAACGCTCAAAATACTCGGCAATCACACTAGGATCAAAAACAAGTTTACACGAACTTCATTCAGAACAGGCCCATCTACTATAACCTTCGATTACATTAACTAGTTTTGCTATACAGGCGACCCACAACTTCTTTTTCAGATATCTTTAAGTGTTCTCCGTCGGGAATAGTTGCATGTCTGCCACCAAGAGCTCCGCCCCAGGCTTCGCCTCTTCTTCTAGTTGATCTTCCTACTGCTCGGTGGTCCCACGAGCATAACCATCCTTCACCCTGTCATTGCTCATGCCAGGGTAATGGGAACGTACCACGTCGAGCACATGGGCTGCTACATTCTCCACCACATCGGTGCAGAAAGTCCTAAAGTGTCGCAGTGCTTCACGGCTGCGGCGGATAATCTCAAATGGATCTGGCGCTCTCTCTCCAAAGGATCCTACAGGCGGATCGACAGGCGCGTACTCGATGATGTCAAGAACGGGCTTGATTCCTTCCACCACAGCGTCATATCGCCCCTCGGCGTTTTCAAGCCACTGTGACAAGTCATTCAGCTGTGCTCGCGTCCTATGCTCGATTTCTGCAAGGACAACAACAGTCAACAAGAAGTAACAAAGCAGCAGTCCACAAGTGCAAGAAACTCACCTAGGCGTGTTTCTTCATTTCTTCGAGCTGCCTCCCGCAACGTCGACACTTCCTTCTCGAGCTCCTTGACTGTACCAAGAAGAAGGTGAATCAACATGTTCTAGAAGAACAATGAAGCATAGATAAGTAACATGAAGACACATAGACCTCGGTTCATGGCGCTTTTAAAAGAATCTTGCAGATATGCAAATCAAGACACCAGACTTGAGAAGACAGGAAAAGATGGGATTGTTGACGGTGGATATACCATAAAAATCCACATTCAAACACCGTCAACAGGCCTCGGATTCAAGGAAGAATAAGCATGACATGAACATATTTTATCAATAACTAGTTCCACTAGTACTCTTAGCTTGTGAATGCAGAAATGATCAAACAAGGCATGAAACTTCAAGAGATGGTGCACAACATCACTTAGAAGAGAGTGGAGCACCTGGAGGGCCAATATTGGGTTCGACCAACCCACATGTGGGGCCTACCAGGGCTCTGCTAACAAGGCACAATCTGTGTGACACTCCACCCAGCTCATTTTCACCTTTTTGAAGGGTTTCCCACTCTCCTTGTACACTATCTACGTGACGAGCATACCAATGTTTAGCATCCCCCTTCAAAGAGAATGGGAATAGCTTCCATTTTAAGGCATCTTGTGTCATGCCTTGTATATGAAGGCATGAGCACAATTGCTCAAATTCACGTAGATGAGTATATGGACTCTCATCTTCGCTCCCCGAGAAGGGATTTGCCTGAACCATCGCTATAAAGCCAGGGTGAAGCTCATAGCGAACAGCCAAAATGGCTTTGGATGAATTAGGTGACTCCAAACTAGATCCCTTTGGAGCACCATATTGAAAAAGAGGTATTTGGTCCATGATGTGATAAATTAATGAAAAAGATAAATGGGCGACTAGGTCCTATGTTAAGAAAAGCTACCGTTCCCCACCAACGGCGCCAGAAAGCTTGTTGGCACCAGAAGTGGCAAACGGATATACCGCAAGCGTACGACAGTCAATGTAGCCTTCACCGGGAGTATTCCAGGTATCGTATTTTCCACAGGGAACGTGAAGTGAACTAACTAGGATAAAGGTCGTCCTATGACGCAAGGGTATATGATTGAGGGTAGAGAGGATTCCTATGGTTATGAAACTATTCAGGTAAGGCAGATACAAAGGTTGTTCACTTTGGGTCACTAAGCCGTTCAACAACAGAAAGGGATGAGAAGGGTGTTAAACCGCCTAGCACAAGAAGACCTACGTTTTAATAACTTGCCCAAACGTGGCGGATTCAAAGCCTAGATAGGGCTGTCACCACCTACTAGGTACCACAACAAACCGTTGAATAAGCCGCAATCACAGGTAAGCGATAGCCTAGACACCACGTCTACACTATATCTTACTACTATAATCCGGATCCCGATGAAATTGATTAGAGTACCAGGTTAAGGGCGGTGAACCAATGAACAACATAAGTAAATACTTTACTTGAACTAAGAATCAAATACCATAAAAGAATCTCTGATGCTGACTTACAGAAGAAAAGGCCGCATTGTAACACCTCTGGTGTTACGATTAATTAAAACCTGACATGTCATCATCATTGCATGTAAATCATCCTGCATAAACTCATTTTTACTATGCATTAACAAAAATGATTTTTATTTCAGCATGTGATTATGCATAAGTGCTTGTGAGTGATTTATTATATAAATGTTTGTGTTTCTATGCAATTATCTAAATCCAAATAGAAAATAAAAAGGAAAACAATTAAAAACCCTAATCAAACCCGAAACCCTAAATCAAAAACTAAATAGGATCAAGTATTGGCCCTTAAACAAAAGTTGTAACTCTTTAAAAGTTGAACAACTTCTATTTTGGGCAATTTTGAAGTCATTAAAAATAATTTCAAATAAAATCTTAATCTAGCTTTTAAAGTTTAAACTTGAAATACAAATTTAAAAACTAGTGGGAATATGATGATGGTCTTTTAATGAAAGTTTTAGCACTTTCAAAATGGAACAACTTTCATGTTTGGAGATTTTAAAGTTTACCAGTGGAAATTTAAATTAATACCCAATTAGTGTTTGTTTATTCAAATTTAAAATGCCATTTCAAAAACTATTAAGAATTTGGGCAAACTCCTTTAATGAAAGTTGTAAGGCTTTTCAAGTTGAACAAATTTTACATTTGGGGATTTTGAATTTATACATTGAGATTTCAAATTAAACCCTAATGAGTGTTTTAGAATTTAAATTTGAAGTGTCATTTCAAAAACTACTAAGAATCTGACAAAACTTCCTTAATAAAAGTTGAAGTGTTCAATAGGTGGAACAACTTTTGTTTTTGCAGAAAGTTGAGTTATTGAGAAAGATTTGGAGAATTTGTTGAGATTGTAAATTGAATTTAAATTTGGTTTTTACCCCCTTTTTCATAACTTCTAAAATATTCTAAATTTGAAGTTTGTTCAAAAAGTAAACTTGTTAAGAATTAAATGTACTAAAACTTTTATATTGACCATTTTTTAGGTTCTTACACAAAACAAAAAGTAATTTTGCAAAAACCAATAGGGGAGGCTTATGCTGCTACAGTAGCTCGCAGGGGGGCCGGCTCTGTGCTCTGCCATGGCAGGGCACGCGTGCCGCGCCGCCCGCCGGTGATGCCCGGGGCTGGCCGGCCGTGTGTCACCGGAGGTGCCGAGTCCGTGGGGGTCTCCTCCACGCCTCGTGACTCTCCTTTGCCCTATAAAACGTGAAGGTGACAATCTCCGTCCGATTTCTCTCCGTCCCGTCGCCATTGCCGAGTTCGTCGTGCACGGCAAAATTTGTCGTCGCCGTTCAATCATCACCCTCTCCACTTCGCCACTGGCTTCGCAACTTTCCTGCGAGTCTATTGAACCCACTGGTGCCGCTTCGCATCGCCGGAATCGCTCCCGTGACCTTTTCTTCTTACTGTCCAGCGGGAGCGCCACCGTGGGTATTTCCATCGCAAACCAACCGCTCCGGTGAGCTTCGTCCAGTTTCAGTTGCACTGTTTTGGCTCCTCCGTGGCTTCGCAATGCTCAAGCGTTAGGCGGTTTTAGGTTTGGGGTACAGGACGCAGCGGAACGCCGACTCGACGTCGGGTTCGCGCCGTCATGGCCGCGGTGAACATCGACGACCGATCTCCGAGCCGTAACTGCCCCAACCAACTGCACTAGAAATCCTTGGTAAGAACCCTGGACACATCCCGCACCTTACTTCAAACCCTATCACGCTCTGGCGGCCGAAACGCCGCACGCCGCCGGTTCCCAGCGTAACCGAGCCGCCATGGCTGTGATTGCCATCATCTTGATTTCCAATCCACCCAACCGTGCAGGTCAGTGAGTTTCGCGGGGGCTTGGGGAGCATGCTAGTGCTTTTGTTTCCACCAGAGGGTCGCCGCCGGCGAGCTCCGCGGCGAGCCGCCGCTGCGCGCACGCGTGCCTCTGCCCTGCTCTGCTCGGGTGGAGCGGTGGGGAAGAGGGAGGCCGGGCAGGCCTCTATAGGCCGGCCTGCTCGCGCCTGTGGGCCGAGCTGGGCCACTTGAGCCCAAGAGAGGGAGAGGAGCTATGGAGATGCCGAGCTGGGCCGGTCTGCCCTAGCTGGGCCGACTCGGGCCGACTGGCCGTTTCTATTTATACTTGCGCATTAACTGGTATTTTTCCATTTTTAAGAATATGAATAGTAATGCAAATTGTTATTTTTTGTGGGAATTAATCTACTGTGTCAAAAATTATAAAAATAATTGTGTGCCCTCACTGTATAATAAAGTTTAATGGAAAAATATGAAATATGTATTTTGAGCACTTTATGGATCTGATAAAAATATGTATTTTAATTTATAAATAACACTTCCATAATTTTTGTAGGCCATAATGTTTACCCAAAAATCATGAAATTTAATTTGGTACTGTTTCAGGCTAGGTACTATCTGTGGTAAAATTTTTTAGCTCAAATGAAAACAATTTAATTATTTCTTATTTATTACTTAATTAATTGATTAATTAAGAAAAGGTTATTAGAATTACATTTCAACAATTGGTTAAATCTTTTAGGGTTTGGTTAAACCCCTTGTAGCACATGAACCCTACTGTTCCAAGTTTTGATGATCATTTACTTTGAAAGTATAAAATGAATTAATTTATGTAGTAATTAAATGCTAGGACAAAAATCCTAATTGATAAATTGATTAATAAAAATGAGTAGAAACCCTAATTCACTTTTGTGTGGTATGACTTTTGGATTGTGTGCGAACCTTGGGTCAACCACCCTAATGACCCTGGGTACTTTAGATAGAGTTCCTCGTGGCTAAATTTAGTAGTAGTTGTAAAGCTATGCAGCGGCTTTACACGTCCATTGAAAAGAAATCCAAAGTAATAATCGGTAGTTACTAGGTTAGTTGGCTTGCAACTTTATTATGAAGGAAAGTTGCACTCAACTTTCAAATTAAGTTTACTTTCTACTGATCAGTGATTTTGTGCATCTCTGCCATCATGGCATACATATCATCATGTTAAGTGTTGCATTATTATTTCGTGTAGTGAACGCGCGGTGATTATTATCTGAAGCAAGTCTCGAGTAAGGTCTTCTCTCAGTGGACGTGGACCTTTCTCGGTGATTGACTTCAGGGTTCTGTCTACTTCAAGTAACAGGCAAGCCCCGGTGTATTTGCCCCTCCTTGTTATTTAAAAATATTTATCACTTGAGTTAATCTACTGCATTAGGTTGATAGGAGTTGAGTGATAACCCATTGATGCATTACCTTTCCTTGACCACATATTATACCTGAGACCCTAATTTATTTAAAAGTATTGAAAAATGCTTAGTCATGCTTAATGATAGAGTTGCAAAAATGCTATTTTGAAAACTGTGATGATATGAAACAAATGAATCAGTTTATGGGATTGGTATTGTCCTTGTTTGGTGATGGTGTACTTGGCCAATCCATTATCATCAACGTGGATGGGTTTTCCGTATGGTTGACCATCTGTTTGGGTTAGAGTCCCAACGATCCTCGCCATCGGAAAAGGGATGCGAAAACCGGGTGGTCTCCAGTGTACTTGGGTTAGAGTCCCAATGCATGGTGTCCAACGGAAAATTATTTAGGGACCATTCGTTGTCGGCCTGCTGTGATCATGACTTTGCAACTAGCCACATACTATGGGAAGCCTCTGAATCCGGTAGCTCTACTGCTGGAACCGACAACCACGCACTGGGAGTGGAGAGATGGCGAGAGTAGCGTGTACCCTCGTGGCCGGCGTGCCTGGAGACTAGAGGGGTACTGTGCTCTCGGGTGGCGCAGGACCGGTTCCGGGGTATGAAAAGCCTTGGTAGGCGGGGTTGGCGTATGCAAGCTTAAGTGCTACATACGCAGTGTGGATAGGGATCCCCAGGCTGGGTATTAATCAATTCGAATCGTCGTTGCTCCTCGGTTATGGAGACTTGATCCTCACACCTACAGCGAAGAGTGGTTCGAAACTAGGATTTTTTTGAATGGATGAAATAAATGAAAGAATGTTGATATATGAGAAAGAGCTTGGAGATTTGGTTAATGATTAATAATATTATTGAGATAAAATACTGAAAATAGGATTAGTATTGCTTTTCTGCAAAATCCTTTGACTCTTGCTAAGCCTTACCTTGACTTCCCTCAGCCTGCATTCCTGAGTCTCACTCCTTTTCTTAGTCGGGTAAGTCTTGCGGAGTACCCCAGTACTCAGAGTTTGTTAACCCCTGTTGCAGGTAAACTGAGTGTGCAGTTCTGCGTGGGACCGTGCCGGTCAACGGATCGTGCATGGATGAAAAGTATGTGATTTAATCCCTTGGGCAGGGGGTGTAAAGTTGTATACTGCTACTCCACTACGAAACTCTGGTTTGGGATAATGTAAGCTAGATTTGTAAATCTATATTAATGTAACTCTTCCGCACTCTTTACTCTGATTCAAATTATTTGTGTAAACTGATGTAATACTGCAATGCTTACAATGAGATCCTCGGGAAAGTAGGGTTTCCCAGGGAACCCGACGGGCCACCTAAGTCAAAAGGGAACTCGTGCAGACTAGTCAAAGGTCCTTAGGGATGATGACGGGGCACGTGGGCCCTATGATTAAGGCGGTTCCGTCACACGCATCCGCTGAGGCACAGCTTGGAGAAGACACCAGACAGGCCCGGCTCTTCTCCCAGACTCTCCTCACTCTCTCCCTATTTTCTATGCTACTAGTAGAGTAGGGCTTCGCCTATGTGTAGAATGAGTAGCTCCTCCTTGGTGTGTTGAATGAGAGGGAGTGAGGGGGTAGTTATAGTGGAGGGGTGGAGTAGGGGCTACTCCACTGCCACGTCATTGATTCGTGTGATGTCCATCCTCCTCCGTTGGATCAAAACCGCCATCAAACCGACTTAGAGTAGAGGGTCATGATCATTTCCATGCATGGGAGCATGCCAAGAGGCGGTGGGAGAAAGGGAACCTCCAATGGACACCATAGGGGGTCGTCCGAACCCCCTATTGGGGCTTGGGCCCACCAGCTTTCTTCTAGAAGGTGTCCCACATGTCATAGAGTGGGTTGATGCTTTGTTGGATGACTTGAGGGGTCGGCCGAACTGCTTAGGGGGTCAATAGGCCCCCATTCTCTATCCTGTGGGCCATCCTTTGATGTGGGGTACTTGGGAAGCTTGGTAGGCCCCATGGGGAGGTCGGCCGAACCCCAATGTGGGTCCCACCAGCTCATTTCTCTCTATTTCCAACAATTCTGCAAGAAATACTTCATGGACATGTGGAACTGGTTATTTGATAACAAATTTATGTAATTTGCTTGTTAGCTCCTAGAAAAGGTGTTTTGTTGACGGTTTTGATGGTATAAAAACATGGTGAAATTACCGTCAACAAGATCACCCACACTTAAATCTTTGCTCGTCCTCGAGGAAAGGCTAAAAGCAAACATGACTATCACATCTTTAAGGCATATAGCAAGCATAAAGTTTCCTTCAAGACATTTCTTATACAAGTGGGGTATGTGGCATTGTCTAACATATATCCTTTAGAAGTTGACGAATGGAACAGCTCTTAAATCAAAGTCATCTTCCCATTTCATATTCTAGTACTTGGAGTTTTCGATAAGTTTTTTCAAAGGAAAGCATATAGATCATCTTACTCCTCATATAGCACTCTAGATCACTCAATGGTTGTATCATTCCTCACCAAGGCATAACATGAGTTTGCCTTCTATTGTATCCGCCTACTTCCATATGGCTTATGTGGAGCGTAGGTAGGGATAAATATGATAGCATACTTGCATTTCATCTATTGTAAAGTCAAAACAAGGATTCCAAGGAGAAAAGTGTCATAATCCTAGATCAAGATGTGCATGTGTGTGGAATATGATAGTGGACTTTATTGTACTCCTTAGGAATGTATGATCTCTCTAACTTTATGATTATTTGGGATATGGCTATCTCTTTTTTTTCTTCTTCTTCTTTTTTTTTCTGAGCTTCACTTGCTCATCTCTTTTTTTTAATGAGCTTTTTGGATTGCTCATCTTTTCTCTCTTTTTTTTATGATAGCCATATCTCTTTTGCAGAATTTAGAGACAGATCATACAAACATTTTTTAAGTATTCATTGGATGAAAGTGGAAGGTATGTATGAAAGGCATGTTTTGCGTACTTGCAGTGTAGAAGTAGCATAAATATGTGGGATGTGTGTGTAATCTTGATCTTGGGACTATGACAAAATTCTCAACAAGGGTCAACAAGGTTTGACCAAACTCAAAACAAGTACAAGTAGCATATGAGGAAGGTTCTTTGATCATTGCATGAACATGTATGGCTGTTGTAGAAATTTTCTCACTATTGAGGAGTAAGTGACATTATGGTTTTATGACATTTTCAAAAAAAAGAATCTCCAAGAACTTTGAACAGAAAGGGTATGAATCATGAGCCAAGAACAATATCACATTAATCAACAACTTAGTCAATATGATTTTCCTATCAAGATATATTTCCCACTAGCATAAGCATATGCAAGAAGTCAACTTTATGATGCTTCTTTCTTTCAGAATGTCATAAATCATGTCACTTTTTTTTCAAATTTCATTTTCAGATACATGTCTTCTCATTTTTATTAACACTTTATTCATATATAAAGGAAATAAACTAAAATAAATAAATACATTAAAACAAATAGAAGTGGAAGAATTTGCAAACCAGTCAGGAAGCAGGTTGAAGACATGTGGACGCTGACTGGTGGGACCAGGGGTCCCTAGTGGGGTCGGCCGACCCCACTTTGGTGCCTCTGGCCATTTTGGTGTCTGCATTTGTGAAGGTTGGGGGTCGACTGACCCCCACACTTCGTTGGAAGTGTACCTGGCTTTTTATTCATGAATAACAAACGTGAAAACACAGAGGACTCTACTGGTGGGAAACACCAGAGAGTCAAGATTATTTGAACAGGAAATAGAACAAGGTTGGAAAGAGAAAAGAAAATAAGCAAAGGAGATAAAGAAAACACAAGGTATAAGAATAACAGGCTAGACAAGTTGTTTTTTTTAAGTTAGATTATGGAAAGGTTTGAATTCAATCATGTCTATTTCCTCATCTAGTTTATCAGGTTCAAGGAAAACTTTTAAACATTGGCCATTTACCTTAAAGATCTTACCTTCATCATCTTGAAGGGTGATAGCTCCATGAGGCGAAGTGTCGATGACTTAAAATGGCCCTTCCCATTTGCTTCGAAGTTTTCCATGCCCAAATAACCTTACTCTTGAGTTGAACATGAGTACCTTGTCTCCTAGCTTGAACTCCTTTTTCTTTATCCTTTTGTCATGCCATCTCTTTGTTCTTTCCTTGTAGATTTTGGCATTGTGGTATGCTTTCTCCCTCCATTCTTCTAACTCTGAGATTTGCATCTTTCCATGCCTTCCTGCAGCTTGTAGGTCCATATTCCATTTGTTTATGGCCCAATGTGCTCTAAATTCCAACTCGACTGGGAGGTGACAAGTCTTTCCATATACGAGTTGGTATGGTGACATGCCAATGGGTGTCTTGAATGCTGTCCTATATGCCCATAGTGCATCAGGTAGCTTGTCCCTCCATCCTTTTCCCATCTCATTAACCGTCTTTTGCAGAATGTTCTTGATTTGTGTGTTGGATGTTTCTGCTTGGCCACTTGTTTGGGGATGGTATGGAGTTGCAACATTGTGTCGGATGCCTTGCTTTTCTAGGAAGCGCCGGAAACTTCCCTCAATGAAGTGAGATCCCCCATCACTTATAACCAACCTTGGGGTTCCAAACCTTGGAAGGATGGTCTCTTCAAACATCCTTCTTGAGCTCTTGGCATCTGCATCCTTGCAGGGCATTGCTTCTACCCATTTGGACACATAGTCCACAGCTACCAAGATGTACTCACAGCCACGGGATTTGGGAAAAGGTCCCTAGTAGTCAAAGAGTTCCACTTGAAGGTTATTTGTTAGTGGCATTGCATCTCGGGCATTGATGTTCCCCTGCTTTTGGCACCTCACACATCTCTTGATGAAGTTCTTTGCATCTTCATACATGGTTGGCCAAAAGAAGCCACTTTGCCAAATCTTTGCATGGGTTCTGAATGTGCCATAGTGTCCTCCATATGATGCGGCATGACACCTTTCTATGATCTTAATTGATTCCGCTTCAGGGACACATTTCCTCAATAAACCATCATTGCAAACTCTGTAGAGGTACGGTTCATCCCACAGGTATACTCAACTTTCTTGGATGAGCTTTTTCTTGTTTGCTCCTGGTGGAACATGTCCTGCAACAATGAAATTCACAATATTCACGTACCAGAGGCTAGAGTCCGTAATCTTAAGGAGTGTGTCGTCCCTGAGATAGTCATTGATCGGCAGGTCCTGTGCATCTTGGAATTGCATTCTAGACAAGTGATCGGCTACAGGATTTTCTACTCCTTTTCTATCTTTTATTTCCAAATCAAATTCTTGGAGTAGCAAGATCCATCTTATTAGGCGTGGTTTAGCATCTTTCTTAGTGAGCAGGTATTTCAAAGAAGCATGATCGGTATAGATGATTACTTTTGCTCCAACTAAGTAAGATCTAAACTTGTCAATAGCAAAAACAACAGCAAGGAGCTCTTTTTCAGTTGTTGCATAATTAAGTTGAGGTCTTGCTAAAGTTTTGCTAGCATATGAAATTGCATGATGCTTTTTATCTTTTGTTTGGCCAAGAACGGCACCAACAGCATAGTCACTTGCATCACTCGTTATTTCAAAAGGAAGTGTCCAATCAGGGGGTTGGATGATTGGAGCAGAGACAAGTGCTTTCTTGAGAATATAAAAAGCATTTAAGCACTCATCATTAAAATTAAAGGGTGCATCTTTAGCAAGCAGGTTTGTTAAAGGCCGAGCAATTTGAGAGAAATCTTTTATGAAGCGCCTATAAAAACCAGCATGCCCAAGAAAACTTCTAACACCCTTGACATTCGTGGGAGGTGGAAGTTGCTCTATAACTTCTATCTTAGCTCTATCCACCTCAATCCCACGCTCAGACACTCTATTTCCTAGCACTATGCCTTCTCGAACCATGAAATGGCATTTTTCCCAGTTCAAGACTAAGTGCTTTTCCTTGCATCTTTGTAAGACCTTGTCCAGATTATGAAGGCAATCATCGAAGGATTTTCCATAGACCGAGAAATCGTCCATGAACACTTCCATGATTTCTTCGATCATATAGGAGAAGATGGACATCATGCACCTTTGAAAAGAGGCAGGAGCATTGCATAGGCCAAAAGACATGCGCCTGTATGCATATGTTCCATAGGGGTATGTGAAGGTGGTCTTACTTTAGTCATCGGGATGGACGGGGATTTGATGATAACCCGAATAGCCATCAAGGAAACAGAAGAAAGAGTGCTTTGCCAACCGTTCCAACATTTCATCAATGAAGGGTAACGGGAAGTGATCTTTCTTCGTAGCCTTGTTGAGTTTTCGGTAATCTATGCACATCCTCCATCATGTGATGGTTCGTTGAGGGATCAACTCATTTTTCTCATTCTTCACAACCGTCATGCGTCTTTTCTTAGGCACAACTTGCACGGGGCTAACCCACTCACTATTAGGAATAGGGTAGATTATGCCTGTGTACAAGAGTTTCAAGACCTGTTTCTTAACTACCTCTCTCATCGCATTATTTAGCCTTCGTTGAGGCTCCCTAGAAGGTGTAGAATCTTGCTCAATAGGGATGCGATGGGTACAAAGAGTGGGACTAATTCCCTTAAGATCTTGAAGAGAGTAGCCTAAGACAGATTGGTGTTTTTCTAAAACGGTGATGAGTTTAAGGGTCTCCATCGTAGATAGTTTGTCACTTATGATCACGGGAGATTCTCTATCACCACTGAGGAAAGCGTACTTGAGACCAGAAGGAAGGGGTTTGAGCTCAATTGGAGGTTTGGGTGGTGGTTCAGATTCCTTTAAATCTATAGGTTCATCCAAGTTGTCTTCTTCTTGGATGAAATGTTGAGCATCATCTTCAAGATTTGGTTCAAAGGAATCTAAAAGAGAGGTTGCCATCACTTCCTCCATTGGCTCATACTCGGGATTTGATTCTACTTTTGAATTTGTAGATCGAGTTAAGGGAACCGATAGCTTCACACTTTTCCCAAGGTTGACATCAAGACTCCCCGAATATTGACTTTCTTGTAAAAGCTTTTCAAGGGGGTGCCCGATCAAAAGATCAAAATTCGAGATCTCAAAGATATAGAAGTTCAAGAGAATCGTGATTTCGTTGATTGTGATTGGGACCATGCGTGCAATCCCATGACTCTTGATGACTCCTCCAGATGGAACTTTGAGGAGTTTGTCAGTTGGAGTCAGAGGCTCATTACCCGCGAAGAGAGCATATGCTAGAGAATCAGACATAATGCTCACTCCGACGGTGGGATTGTAAAGAGAATTTAAAGCAACATCTTTCATGAAACAACGAATGGTTTTGGAGGGAGAAATAATCCGAATTACATCGGATGAAGTTTCAGCCTCCTTAAGCCACTCGTTGCTCATGATGGATGTGAGCTCCTGGATTGCTTCCTTTAGATGATTTGGAGAATGAATGTTTGGAGCAGAAGATCCAGAAGAACGCTTTTGACTTGAGGTGTTTTCAAAATCAAAATCGGAGAAAAGATCATCCTCGATTTCAGAAAGGAGTTCCAAAGGTTGAATTTCTACTTCCTTTGGAGGATTTGTGGTTTGTGGTGTTTGTGGTTCAGGATCGATAGCAATATCTTGGGATTGGATTGGTAGTGGTTTGTCTATCGAAACTTCCTCTTCTTGGTTGGGAGATGTTTCATCTTCTTTCTCAGGGAGTTCATCATGAATGCCAGTGTAAGGGGTGTTTTCAAGGATTTTGTCAAGAATGGCTCTTGCCTCACTAGCAGACAAATGAAGGAAAGCTCCTTGTTGGTATTTCTTAACGTCGTTACAAAAGATAGGCTAAAAGTCCATCCACGGCAACGGCGCTAGAAATGCTTGTTGGCATTTCTTAGCATTACTACTAAAGATAGACTAAAGGTCCATCCTTAATAATAATATTTAGAAACATAAGTTGACATTCCCAACCACCATTACTTCAGAAAGGTAATCCTTGGCCATTAGTGGCGCCGGTCTAGGTAATGCAGTCTGGTAATAGCAGTTAGAAGTGCCGGATTGGCCTTCCTAACTGTCATTACTTACGATATGCAAAACTGTGGCACGGCGCCGTGGGGTGCAACAAGAATTACAATCCTTAAGTAACGGTACTTAGGTATGCCAATTGATAGCTCAGTAAGGAATAAGATTACTCTGCAAGCGCACAGAACTATCATTGTAGCATTTCAACCCGTGAGTAGGGTGTCGTATTTATAATTTCCCGTAGGAGGGCGATATGCATCACGCGTGGTGTAAACATGATCACTTATTGAGTGCAAGGGTAGGCATAGAGTAAACAGGAATAAAACATGATTTCAATATAGTGGACACACATATGGATCAACCTCAAGGATAAAAGGAAAATAAAGAATAAAAGAATATATCTAACTGAGCAGGCATTGGTCATATATAATTATGCAAAGAACTATTAGCAAATCATCTAATTTGTAGTTCTAGTATCAGGACAAAGTCTGGGGTGATAGGGAGATCCCCGCAGCTAGTCTGCCAGCTGATAGAGACTTTACGAACTCCTACTCAATATCCGAACGTGGGGGAATGCTAGGGATGGACAGGGCTGTCACCACCTGTCCACCTACCCCTCTGCCCGTGGGATACCGACATATCCGCCGATCTCCGCATACCCAAGCTCCATGCTTGCATACATGGAAACGACTCCTAACCCCCGTGGACCCCAACCCTTCGGATTGATAGGCTAGGTTAAGAGCAACCATGACAGCACGACGAACCATCACCTCATCCCTAGTTCTTCATCTATTCATACTAATTCGATGAACAATGAAGAACAATGATGAACAAGTCAAGAACATGATACATAAACTATGTTCTAGCTCATGTACTATGCTCATAGCGAGATCATAACTAGACTCTAGTTCATATGCATAATCATATAAGTATGATAAGAACTTTCTCATGGAAGAAGACCGAATTGTATTCATACCAAGATGATCCTTAGAGACAAGATCTTCTTGATAGCTCTTGCCTTGCTCACAAACTACTAATACTACTCTAAAGATACAAGCGAGAAGTGTGAGGTAGATGACTCCAAAATGATGTGTGTGTTGAAGGGGATGGAGCACCATCTATTTATAGTGGAACTATGACGGTTTGGCGCATCTAAACTTGGAAGGAGGTGAAACCGCCATCAGCAAACCACCATTAGCACCGCCTCCGAAGATGGGCCCGAGAGGCCCCACTGGGTGCGGTCGCCCCCGGGGACGGTCGGTCCCTAGGGAGCATCATCTGGCCACCGCCTTCGGGTGGTCGGTTGCTCCCTGGGCCTGGGCCTCTCCCGTGGTTGCGGATGGATCCAATTACGCTTTGAATGTGGGCTTCTTTAGTATTCTTTGTTTGCGCATTTGTCGGATTCATCTTTTGACTTTGCGCTTTCTCCATGTTGTTGCGTATTTCCACTTGTTATGCCATAAAACCTGTAAAGCATGAATGTTAGGGGTACAAGTGAAACTTGTTAGTAGTAAAGGCATATGTGCTAGAATATGATTGTTAATCCTCTTTTTAGTCTAAGTTGGTGGTATAAAATTTATCCATAAGGACCACCAACAAGACCCCAAAGCTTAACCTTTGCTCGTCCCGAGCAAATAGCCAAGTATGGTTGTTGATCAGGAGTTGCTACAATGCCAATATAATTCATAAGTGTCATACCTATAACATAGCATTCATTTGTAATTTAAATAAGTTGGCATTGTATCCACTCTTTCCGTTGATTTCTTATGGGGCTTATAGTTTCTCCAGTTTCTTGGGCGGTTGCAAGTTAGAATGGTTATAATAGACTCACCAATCATTCATTCTTTGATAGTCCTTTTATCCGGAGGTTTTATGAACTTTTGCAAAATAAACCAAGTTCCTCAAGTGATTCTCTCAATCGCTCAATGTGTATGGTTTACCTTACCAAAGGCATTGTAGTGTTGCCTATTCATCCTACTACTAAGGCTGAGAGTGGAGTTTTGGGTAGGTATGAAGGTGGGCGTACTTACATTACTTATATTGCTGAGTCAAAGACCGAACCATAAGGAGATACAAGTCATATACCTTGATTGAGATGTGCAAGTGTGTGGAATGGTGAAAAGCTATCTCTAATCTTTTTGGCACTCCATGCATCATGAGTCTCTTTTATTGGATGGAACAAAACTCTTTGGAGGAATATGGGCTATAGAAATGTCATCATTATATATACATATATATATTTTTTGAACGGGTATTTGTATTTTCTTTCCTGTTTGTTTTCTCATGCCCTTTGGCTTTTTTTAGCATAGCCCATATTTTGATTTGACATATGAAAACTTTTAGATGGAGAGACGTCATGATAGCGAACAAGGAGTGAATTTTTTTTGTATGCACGGCTCTCAAAGTGAGGGTCAGCATTTTTATTTGGTGGATGAAAGGTGCATGTTGTGTGCAATTCTCAGGATGAGAGTCGGCTTTATTTGGTGGGTATACGTGAATCTCAATCATGGGTGTATGACCATAATCTCACTAGGTCTCAGCATTTTGACTCAACTCAAAGCTCCGTAAGTAGCATATGATTAAGTTTTTTTAAAAGTAGAGCATGTCATATGGCCTTGGTAGGTATTTCATAATCATTAGGGAACTTTTGATTTTTTTGAATTTTTGAAAAGAAATCTCCGGATGTCAAGTTTCTCTTAGAACAAAGTCATAGCAAAGTCTATTTGTGCCATCTCAAATCTCGCAACAACTTAGAAAAGGATCATGCAATTACAACCCACAAGATTTCAAGTTCTCAGAATGAGATATTTTTAGCCAACAAACTTAAATCTTGAGGAATACTAAGTTATAACTTAGGCACAAACGAATTATAGACAGAGCAACTATTCATCATTTCAACAGAAGAGAAACTAACATATGTTAGCACATATGGGAGTGGAATATTTTATTTATTATGATTTTATTTATTATTATTTTTTTATTTTATTTTAATAAGGAAATAAAATTGTAGAATTTAAAAGTGCGAATAAAGTGCAATAAATTGAAAGATAAATGTTACCTCTTGTGGGGTTTCCTCCCCCAAGCTAGTTCAAGGCCTTGGTCCCGGGAATTGTCCCATGGACCGAAGGTAGGCCATTTGTGCCTCGTGTCGCCGCCGGTTCGCATCTTCGAGGTTCATGAACTGCTGCTGGTACTGCTCATGCCATTGGGTAGAAGTTTGGATGTGAGCATTGAGCGTACCTTGGATTTGTCTGTTTTGCAGTTCTAGTCCTCCCATGCGTGTGTTGAGGACTTCTAGTGTGATCGGCTGTGGGCGTATCGAAGGTGGCATGCCTTCAGAATCTGGAGAATGCTCGTGCTTGGGCTGCCTTGATCCCCCTGCCGCCTGCGAGTGTTGCCACCCTGACCCTCCAGCCGCATAAGGATGAGGAACATGTCTCATACCATATCCATACCTAGGGGTGAACCCAGGTGTAGATATGACCGGGGACCATTCCATCCTTGGTATCGTGGTAGGCATGGCCAGGTGTGGTGGCTGCACAGGCTGCGCAGGCTCTTCCTCCTGTACTTTTCTCCTCCGTGATCTCCTGCGAGAACAGAACTCCTGCGTGCTTCTTCCTTTTCAACAAGGTCAAAGGTGAGAGGTAGGGATTTATATAAAGAGAGATCCAGGTTAGGTAACGGAATCTCGTTTATATATCCCGGATAAAAAAATACCAGGTTTATTCCCGAGTCATCACGTTTTATGGTATGAGCTTGAGTAAAATAATACTCATTGATCATAATGCGCGGAATGGAGAGATAAACAATAGTGTTAGCACCATGAGGATCAACACTAGCAGCAATATGTGTGATGAGTGTAGTGCACATAATTGGTGTGGAAGTTTTAAAAGAGTTTAACCAGTGCTTAACAATGTCATAGACAGGAGCGACTTTAATCTTTTTAAGCACGGCATAAAGCAACTTCAACTCAATATCATAAGCACGGTGAGTGTCCTCTCTAGGAAAGAAAGAATTAGCAATCCATTTATACATAAGCCTTAGAGAACGATGGTGGATGGTGTTGATGTTGGGTTGGAATTTTCCAGTCACATTTTGTCCGGTTATCAAGTGCCAAAAAGTATGACGCTGATATCCCAAAAGAGTAAAACCCAAATCAACAGAGCATCGCTCATGAAAACGCAAGTGTGTAGCAAAATCTTTCTAGTAAAGGCTATGTTCTTTCCCAAAGCAGCAAAAGGTAATACCATAGTCGACAACTTGGTGTTACGGCTTCTTCTTGCTCTTTGTAGCAGTCTTCATACTTCACAATCTTACCAGGGAACTCCTCCCATCCACAGTGAGGCTGGGAAGCCTGACGGCGGGCTTGGCGTTTCCTCCTGTTGCGTTGCTTCCTGATCTGCTCATGGTTAAGATGTGCTCTAAATTGACAGCGTACCTTTCCAGTGGGTAGGTTGAAGTGGATCTGTCCAGACCCGATGTAGATGATAGCATTGGTGGTCTAGAGGAACGGTTTTCCCAAAAGAATAGGCGATTCATTGTCTTCCTGCATGTCAAGAACTAGAAAAATCTGCGGGTCTATGTTTATTTTGAATTCTTACCATTACGTCCTTGACTACGCCTTCAGGGAATCTCAGTGATTGGTCTGCCATCAGCAACTGAATATATATTGGGTATAATGGTAAATCATCAAATAATTCATCATATACCTTTTTGGACATTACGTTGACACCAGATCCAGTGTCACCGATGGTGTCGGGAAAAGTGATGTCTCTGATTGTGCATTCAATGATTGGTATACCTGGGTCACCTTTCTTTGTTGGAAATGGTTTTGGGAGCATATGATCATTTTCTGTGTTGAGAGCAGTGATTAGTTGAGCGGTTTCTTCAGGTACATGCTGGGGCTTGTTCTTCCTCCATCTTCTATTGTTCTTCTTCTTGGGTGCTGGTTGTTGTTGTCGCTCTTCTTGTTGATGGAATTGCATCGGAACTGCAGGAGCCTTGAGGATGCGGTTCTTGAATGAAAATCTCTCCTTCTTGTCTTTGATGGAGAGGACAATCTTGGCGTGTTCCGCATAGATGATGGCTTTGGTTGTGCATAAGAATGGTCGTCCCAAGATAATGGGTGCCTTCTCATCTCCTCCAGTATCCATGATCGCAAAGTCAATTTGGACATATGATTGCCCCACTCTGATAACAGCTTCTTCCTGTACTCCCTCGGGGTAGCAAATGGATTGATCTGCAAGCTGCAAACGCATATCTGTGTACAACAAAGGATCACCTAAAATTCTCTCATAGATTACCTTGAGCATTATGTTGACACTTGCGCCGAAATCGTAGATAGGTTCTGGAAAGCTGTGACATCCAATGGAGATAGGAATCACAGGTCTTCCAGGGTCTCCCATCTTCTCAGGTAGTGAGTGATCTATCCACTGTATATCTGCAGGCTCAATTTGGTATTGTGTTGCATTGTGAATATCAACAAGGTTAGCAGTTTCTAAATCCTCCGGCTGGCCCAGAATTTTTCCTTTCTCAAATGGAGGGACAGCAGCATCTAGCTGAGCTAATTGTGATTCTAATATTTTATTAAAGCTTTGCTGATTCTTTATAGCAGAAGCAAAGGTATCCATTCAGGTATTTATGTTTTCTAAAGCTTTATCATTTGAGGGTACCTTTCTAGATATTTGATCTAACAATTTAGATTGACCAGCAACTAAATCTCTTAAAGGAGGAAGATTGTAATTATTTTAATTATTACCTTGGTTATTACCTTGATAATTACCTTGTAGAGGTTACTGATTCCATCCTTGATTTTGCTGGTTCCATCCTTGATTTTACTGAGGACGATAGTAGGTGTTATTGTTGATGAAGTTCACATCCTCTTGCAACGTAGGGCAGTTAACAGCTGAATGCCCGTAATCTCCACATTCTTCACAGGTCATGCGAGAATCATTGATATGAATGACTTCCTTCTTCTCTATGTCGAGCTTCTTCATGATGAGGTCTAGCTTGGCAGTAATCATGTCAGTTTCCTTGAGATGATGGATGCCTCCTCCTCTCTTGCGAGGTTGAGTACGATCTTCATTACAACTTGAATTTGAGGCCATCTTCTCAACAAGTGCTTTAGCTTCTGGAAGCTTAAGTGACAGGAAAGCTCCTTCTGCTGCAGCATCTATGGACTCACGGGTGCTAGAGACTAGCCCGTGGTAGAAGGTCTACAATAGTAGCCAATCCTCTATCCCATGATGAGGACAGTCTTCAATATAGTCTTGGAATCTCTCCCATGCTTCAGTGAATGATTCGTCATGTTGCTGTTCAAAACTTGAGATTTTCCCACGCAGAGCATTCGTCTTACCTGTAGGAAAGAACTTTTCCAGGAAAGCAGTTGAGCATCGGTCCCATGTAGTGTTCGTCTTTGTTGGCGTAGAACCACTGCTTGGCTTTTCCCAAAAGTGAAAATGGGAAAAGACGGAGTAAGATAGCATCTCTTGGTACTCCTCTAATCGTGAAGGTGCTGCAGATCTCTAAAAAGTGTTGTAAGTGTGCACTTGCATCTTCATGAGCTTTTCCACAAAACTGGCTGGCTTGAACCATGGTGATAAGAGCAGGCTTGAGCTCGAATCCATTCTCCCCCGTGTTGACTGCTGGTCCAGTCCGGATGTTTTCTCTTGTTGGGGTAGTGAACTCGCGCAGTGTCTTCTCAGCCATGTCTTCAAACACAGGAGTTTATCTTCTCCTAAGTGTTCTTCTTCCAATGTTGGAGCTGGCTCCTTTGATGAATGAGCTTGAGCAGCGATGGGTGTTCTTGATGGTAGCTTGAAATTGTCCCTCGCCTCTACAAACTTCTTTCTTCTCAGGAGTTTCTCTGAATCGTCAGTGAAATTATTTGGAAGAGAAAAACCATTCATTCATCACCCTGCATAAGATAAGCAAATGATAAAAACAAGGGTGTGCCTGTTTGAGTTAGAGATCAATCGGTAATACAATCTTATCCATTATGTATACATATGCTATCAATATTTCCTAAGCTTAATGTGCCTTCCCCGGCAACGGCGCCAAAAATGCTTGTTGACATCTACTAACATCGCCAAATATAACTATATAACTTTTAATGCGAGAGGCGAGATTAGAAGATGAATGGTAATTAATTAACTTGTCATTAGCAGCTAACCACTTTTCTATTACCAACATTCTTATGCAAGAACTAGGTTGTCATCCCTAATTAATAATGCTAAGAATAAATAAAGGTTTTATATATTAACCTATGTGACTACACAGAAATAAATATAAATATAAAATAAGATCAGTTCTGCAAGTGGACAGATAATTATACCATTGTAGCATTTTACGTAGGAGTTCTACCAGGTTGTCAATTTATATTTATACCACTAGGAAGGACTAGGATAAACTTTAATCTATTATATTGATAGTGATGGTATACAATGGATAAGTGACATTACCGATGCCATTTTCTCTACTCATAACAGGTAGAGGTCACAAGATAAATAAAGATAAAGGTGATAAGTATGATCAAGCATCATAAATAAAAGATAATCATCAGAGCACTCTCTAGTCATAGTAATAGCTAGCCAATGGATAAACTAAGGAATTAATATCAAAGGTAATTCTATAACTACATCAATGAATAACTCTAATTAGTGCAATTACATCTAGCAATCATTGTTAGACTAATCCTATATCATAATCACATGCAAAGGGTATCATCTAGGAAGGATGTGAAACAGAGTCATCATCCAACTTCGCGACCGTGCCTCCTGGCCTACATACGGGGGGTGGACTACAGAGGACTCAATGCAGCTGTCACCTACGCGATCTACCACACTACCCGGCACATCAGGGTGCACTCACAGATAAACAAAATACCTAGACACCACGTCTACATATTGTTCATCATCTATCCATCGTCCGCATGAATAAACTCTATACGAGCAATTACATGAATTCAATAAGATCAAACCAAGTATACTAGACATATAATCAAAGTAGATAATGACTATTGTAATCAAGAACATATGAACTATTAAGAACAATGTTTCCCTAATCACAATGAACAATACAATAACAGAGAAAGAATTATAATTATACCGAACTCCGCGCTCTAGACAGACGCCGGGGCTCCAGATCCGCCGAAGAACTAGAACTCCTCTACTTCTAATCTAACTAGGCTAGAACTATGAATTAGGAGGCTCTTGATGAACTATGAGGCTCTTGATGGCTTGAGGACTTGATGCCTTGAATGAATGATGGATTGACTGATGCCTCCATGGGGGTCTGCCCCTCTATTTATAGCCCGGTGGGATGCACGTACGCCGTAGGATCAAACCGACTTAAAACAAGGGCCCAGATGACTCCACAAAGGCGACGGAAGAAGACTCTAGAAGGTGGGCCAAAACCCTAAGGGGGGCGTTGGCCGGCCCCACCCTAGCCCCGGCTGGCCCCACCTGGTCGGGTTCGGGCCCCGGTCGCTTCGGGTGTGTTCTGGACTCTTCCATGGTCTTCGTGATGATGTTTCCTTAGCGGTTAAGTTTCGTGGTAATTATGCTCTTTAACCCTTCTTTTATGCTTTTCTGGAATAGCCCCTGAAAAATACAGAACATGCAAAACTCGTGGAAATTATCAGTTAAAACCCTAGACTAGTGTGTATTCATGTATCCTTTGGTGTCTAAAGTTCTAATAAATGTTGACGTTATCCACCGTCAACAGTCATCGCGTCGTCAACGCTTCCAAGCACTGGATGTGCTCAGGGACTTGGTCATCGCCTCGTCAGCGCTTCCGAGCCCTGGATGTGCTCGGGGACTTCGTCATCGCTTCGTCAGCGTTTCCGAGCACTGGATGTGCTCGGGGACTTCGTCATCGCCTCGTCAGCGTTTCTGAGCACTGGATGTGCTCGGAGACTTCGTCATCGCCTCGTCAATGCATCCAAGCACTGAATGTGCTCGGGGACTTCATCATCGCCTCGTCAGTGCTACTGGGCACTGGATGTGCTCGGGAACTTCGTCATCACTTCGTCAGCGTTTCTGAGCACTGGATGTGCTCGGGGATTTCGGCATTGCTTTGTCAGCATTTTCGAGCACCGAATGTGCTCGGGGACTTCGTCATCGCCTAGTCAGCGTTTCCAAGCACTGGATGTGCTCGGGGACTTCGTTATCGCGTCGTCAGTGTTTTCAAGCACTAGGCGTGCTCGGGGACTTCGTCATCACCACGTCAGCATTTTCGAGCACTGGATGTGCTCCGGGATTTCGTCATCGCCTCATCAGCATTGGATGTGCTCGGGGACTTCGTCAACATCTCACATGATCAACAAGGACAAGAATTTTGACCCAGACACCACGTGCCCGCGTCACCTGCTATCAGGCTCGGGGACTAAGTGGATACACTTCACCTAGCGGTGAAGGTATTGGCTCTGCTGAGCCAAAAGTGGATACACTTCACCAAAGAGAAGCTCCTCTTCAAAATTTTTCTGAGCTCCTTACATCCATCTGCTCAAGCAACTTTGAAGATCTGCACCTCCTGACGAATGCAAGGTAGTTGAGAACTAGCTATGGGGGAATTAACCCATATACCCGCATGGCTATACATGGGCCAAGTCATCCGATCAGGCCCAGACTGCCAAGGACGCGTCGTATACATGTTCCCTAGAGGATCACGTATATTCGCCGGCTTAGAAGTCTTGGCGGTTAAGGAAATATCTTTCCTAGTATCTAGCTGATTAGTTTCCTTGTTCGGCTAGAATTGTAATCTGATATACATGGTAAACTGACTTGTAACCCTGCCCCCCGGACTATATAAGGCGGGCAGGGGATCCCCTCAAAATAGATCATCTGATAGCAATACAATATAGCAACACACATGACGTAGGGTATTACGCCTCGTGGCGGCCTGAACCTACATAAACCTCGTGTCCTGTGCTTACTACGCTACTCTTGTCTGTCTCAGACGCACCTTCACCGATCATCTACTACCTTGGGCATACCCCTTGGTAGACTATCGCCGGCATTCCGTCGACAGTGTCACATCCGCAATCCACCACATGACCCGGCATATAAAGCGCATTCACAGGCAAACAATATCTAAGCACCATGCCCCTAAAATGTCCACCACTTAATCCACTCGAGTACTGGATTAAGCGCTTTGCGAACTCATGCATAAACTCATTATCAATCATAACTATATCAAATATACTACTAGAATAAACTAGGAACATAACAAACCAAAACATAGTATTGCAATAGCACAAAGTCATAATAAGGGATAATACAGCAGATTTACCAATCTCTAGTAGACTGGTGATCCAGAATCCTGAGCCGAAGGCTCAACTCTACTTCAATCTACTATCTAGGTCTAAAATAGAACTTTGAGTGCCTAACCCTAATCTCTGGTGGAGAGCTCTTCTCTTGAACTGAGAGATATGAGATCTGAATTATCTGATATGAAACCCTGGGGGGTCTAGGGGTCCTTATGTAGGCCGGTGGGATGAACCGTAACCCTTGGATCAAACTAACTTCGACGAGCAGTGGAGATTGCATGAAATTATGGGATATGGGTCCACGTCGAAGAGCACGCGGAAAGGACTCCTGCCAGGGTCGGCCAACCTGTCAGGGGGATCGGCCGACCTCCCCTGGCTGGCAACCGGGCCCCGCTTTGTCAGGCGTGTCTCTAGTGTTCTCTGGAATATTCTTTTTCCACTTTCGCGTCGGAATTCGATATTTTGATCTGACATGTGGGTCACCCTTGGTTCTTTTCTGATTAACACCCTGCAAAATACAGATTTACCAAAACTAGTGGAATTCTGTCAGTTTAAACCATATTCTATGTTTGAGGATGTTTTTATGTCCTTTTTCATGTCTTGTTGATGCTTAAAATTAGACAATAACTACCATCAACAAGATCTCCCAAGCTTAACCTTTGCTCATTCCTGAGCAAACAATAAATTACTCCTGCACACATGCCTTCATTAAAAAAATTCTCTACCAAAACAGAGTGACCAATTTAACTTTCAAATTTATCCATATGACCTGTAATCATTGGACTTCTACTATCACTTAGCCTTGGGTAATTGAAAGATAGAATAATCAGTTAAGCACTAAATATCAAATCCATTACTTCACCTCTGTTCCTGGTTTTTTTGCATTTTCTAAAATAAAAGTTAGAGTTGTACTTGTATGATATTCTCTCAAATCTCTCATATATGTGGTATTTGTGGATCCTCACCAAAGCAATAAGGTGTATGCTTTCCTTCCTAATACTGATAAGGCTTTTTGTGGAGCTCATAGGTGGGGAAAACAGTGAGCACTTATTTGCAAAGCATTTATTGTAAAGTCAAACAATGGATTCAAAGAGAGTTAAGTCATACAATCAAATCAAGTTATGCATGTGTGTGGTATGAGGGTTGTATGTGGTGGCTAATTCTACTTTGCTCCTTGGAAACAGACCTCTCTTTTGAAACATTGAAACTTATGTTGCAGGACAACATGGACTAGCATTCTCTCTTTTTTTTCTTTTCAGGCGGGCATCTAGGTACCCATTGTTTTATTTCATCGGACACTTGTCCATTTTTTCCTCTCAGGCGGACATCTGAGTACCCATTGTTTTCTCTCACAACTCACACTTTTGCCTGGCCTCATGCCTCTTCTCTGCAACTTTTTATTTTTGAGAGATACTCACAAGAACTTGGAGCATTTATTTGGATGGGAATACATGGAATATTTTTGGTGTTTTCTCCCAGTGTAAGAGCAAAACATTTTTGGATGGAATGGCATGTTGTGGCACCTACTCCCAGTGTAGGGATAGTGCCTATGTGGGTGGAGTTTGCGTGATCTTGATTTCAAGAGTATGACAAAGCTCTCATAATCTATGCAACAAAGCTTGACTAAACTAAATGCAAAACAAGCAGCATATATGTGAAAGGTTTTCTATTCTAAACATGATATATGGCTCTGTAGGAATTTCAGCTTTTGTCATACAAGGAACTCATCATATGATTTTAGCATTTTTCAAAATAAAGCATCCGGAATTCAGTATCATAATGAACTAGATAGATAGCAACTCAACTTTTCTTATATTATGTCTATCAATTATTTAGGCTTAGCTCAAGTATGCTCCCACAGATTTCAAGTTTCAGAATAAATTCTCAAGTCAAATTAATAACTCAATAGTGAGAGAAATTTTAATTTAAGCATGGCACTAGAGCAACTATCATCTAGGTTCAGATTCTCAAAGTTCCTTTATTCTCACCCACAAACTAAAGCAAACAAACCAAACTTAAAGCAAACTAAAACAAACTACTAACACACAAATTTGAAACAAAGCGGGTTGAGATGACTTACCTAGTCATGCGGGGGTCCTCCCCCAAGCTAGCTATTGGTGCAGCCTCACTAGTGCTGTGGTTGGATGTGGAAGCGGGTGAAGAGCGCCTCCCAGCTATTGTCGTGCACCACCTGGCGCTGCTGGATCTGGTCCTGGGCTTGTATGAGGGTGTTCTGCGTCTCCTTGATCTTGCCAAGCTGCGTGCGAAGCTCTGGCGGTCCTGCTGGTACTCATGGTAGCTGGGGGCCGGAGTAGGAAGCACGTCCGGGCTGGTAGTGCATTCCTCCAGACGTCTCCTCCTGCATGTCAAACTGACCACTACCTTGCTGGTAATGGCCATAGTAGCCGTGCTGCCACTGGGTACTGCTCGCTTGCTGCCAGGATCCCTCCGAGTGTGTGGACGGGGTTGCCTCCCACGGGTTATTAAAACCACATGAGGTGCCCGTGTGATCGAACGTCTGGTAGCCAATGAATGCTGGCCCCTGTGGAGTCAGGTCTGCGCCATAGTATCTTTGCGGTATGTGGTCCAGGTGTGCTGATGCGCTCTTGTCGACAGTGGCCCTGCTTGGCAAAACAATAAAAGAAGGTGCAGCGTACAATCCGGGTCCCGGGTTAGGCAACGGGATCTCGGTTGCATCGCCACGATAAATCATAGTAATGGGGATGTTGTTCTTCCCTCCTTTTATTATTTGAGCCTATCTGAAATGTTCAAAGGTAATCTTGGGCCAGTCTTCAGTTATAAAATCAAGCGTGGCATTTTCTAGAAGACCCAAACTGCCGGCAAGTCGAGTTACGAAAGAGGTATACTCGATGTGCCCAAACTTCCTCTCAAAAGTTTTGATCAAATGTTCTACCAAGGCATAAATAGGTGAAACCTTCTTATGTCCAGCCATGGCAAACAAAATTTGCAAATCCTCGATCCTAACAATGCGAACATCATCCCTAGGAAAAAGTGTAATTCCTAGCCAGCGGTGCATAAAGCGCAGAGTAGGCAGCTGAATGGAATTGGTAACAGTATGTCTATAACTATTCTCATCAGTTATCTCCTTCCAAAATTTAGCTATATCAAATTCAGGCAAAGCAACATCCATGTGTATCACACATTCCGAATTAAAACCAAGGTGTTGACTAAGTTCTTTCCATGTTAAAGAAAATTCCTTGTTAAAAATTCAGAAAGAAACTCCATTATTTTGAGCTTAGTGTGCAAAGAAATTCAGCAGTGAGAAGCTTGCTACCTAGCTCAGTTATTTGCCAAAAATTCTCCCAACCAATCTCATGAAAGATAAGGGGGAATTCAGTGTCCATACCTGTATCGTGGAGAAGGTGGTCGCTGAAGACACTTGTCACTGTGAACGGGAGATACTTGATGACGTTAAACTTGGTCTTCTCGGGGCGTCTGTTGACATCTACTAACGTCGCCCAATATAACATTATAACCGTTAACACTAAAGACGAAATTAGAAGATGTATGGTAATTAATTAACTGATCATTAGCAACTAGCCACTTATCTATTACCAACATTCTTTAGCATGAACTGGGTTGTCAATCCTAATTATATATGCTAAGAATAAATAAGGGTTTTACATATTATTCCATGTGACTAGGCAGAAATATAAATAAATATAAACTAAGAACAATTCTGCAAGCGGACAGATAATTATACCATTGTAGCATTTTACCTAGAAGTTCTACCAAGTTGTCAATTTATATTTATACCACTAGAAAGGACTAAGATAAACTATAATCTATTATATTGATAATAACCATATACAATGAATAAGTGAAATTACCAATGTCATATACTCTACTCATAACAGGTAGAGGTCACAAGATAATAAAGATAAATAGGGTGATAAGTATGATCAAGCATCATTAATAAAGATAAACATCAGAGCACTTTCTAGTCATAGTAATAGCTAGCCAATGGATAAACTAAGGAATTAATATCTAAGGTAATTTTATAACTACGTCAATGAATAACTCTAACTAGTGCAATTACATCTAGCAATCATTGTTAGATTAGTCCTATATCATGATCACATGCTAAGGGCATCATCTAGGAAAGGTGTGAAACAGAGTCCTCACCCAACTTCGCGACCGTGCCTGCTTGCCTACATGGGGGGTGGATTACAGTGGAATCAACATAGCTGTCACCTACGCGAACTACCACATGACCCGACACATCAGGGTGCATCGCAGATAAATGAAATATCTAGACACCACGTCCACACATTGTTCATCATCTACCCAATGATCGATTGGATAAATGCTATACGAGCAATTACATGAATTTAATAAGATCAAACCAACTATACTAGACATATAATTAAAGTAGACAAATACTAATGTAATCAAGAACATATGAACTATTAAGAACAATGTTTCCCTAATCATAATGAAGAATACAATAATAGAGAAAGAACTAGAATTATACCGAACTCTGTGCTCCAGATGATCGCCGGGGCTCCAGATCCCGCCGAAGAACTAGATCTCCTCTACTCTCTAATCTAACGAGGCTAGAACTATGAACTAGAAGGCTCTTGATGAACTAGTAGGCTCTTGATGGCTCGAAGACTTGTTGCCTTCGATGAATGATTGATTGATGCCTCCAAGGGGGTCTGCCCCTCTATTTATAGCCCGGTGGGATGAACGTGCGCCGTAGGATCAAACCGACTTGAAACAAGGGTCGAGATGACTCCTAAGAGGCAGTGGAAGAAGACTCCAGAAGGCGGCGGTGAAACCCAAGGGGGCGCCGGCCGGCCCCACCTGGCCAGGGCTTGGCCCCAGGTTGCTTCGGGTGCCTTCTACACTCTTCCAGGGTCTTCGTGATGATGTTTCCTTCGCGGTTACGTTTCGTGATAATTACGCACTTTAATCCCTCTTTTATGCTTTTCTGGAATAGACCGTGGAAAATACAAAACATGTAAAACTCGTGGAAACTATCAGTTAAAACCCTAGACTAGTATGTTTTCATGTATCCTTTTGTGTCTAAAGTTCTAATAAAAGTTGACATTATCGACCGTCAACAACTCCCCCAAGCTTACCTTTTGTCAGTCCCTTGGCAAACAAACTAAGCCTAATTACTAATGTATTTAGATCAGGAGTTGCTACAATGCTTTCATTCTTTCCAAGTACACATGCTTTCAAACAGAAATTCTTCTCTAGATTAGACAATAATTGCTCTAACCTTCAGACTTACTCGTTTTACCTTTAACTATGGAGCTTTACAGCCCTCACATAAGTCTTGAGCAATTGAAGGATAGAACAATTAAGTCAAGCACTATGTCTCAAATTCTTCAAAGTACCAGTATTCTGGAGTTTTGCAAATTTTCAAATTAAAACTCAGAGCTTAATTGTATGACACCCTCAAGTCTCTCAGTATATATGGTATTTGTGGATCTCACTTAAGGCATTAATGTTATGCCTTCCTATAACTAAGGATTATAGTAGAGCTCATAGGAGTGGCAATAACAAGGTTTAAACATACTTGCAATTCATATGTTGTAAAGTCAAACAATGGATCCACAGAGAATTGAGGCATACAATCAAACCAAGATGTGCATGTGTATGGAATATGGTGGATAGGTGTATATAAGGTGGCTAATCCTAATTCTACTTATGCTCTTTTTAGAAATAGATCTCTTGGAACTTATAGGAAAACATGGGCTATCTTTATTCTTTCTCTCTTCTTTTTTTCATTCGGTAGGCGGGCATCTAGTACCCATTGTTTTAATGCTGGGACACTTGTCCATCTTTTACTCCCTTTTCTTTTCATACTTTTGCATAGCCACATGCATCCAGTACATGATTTGGAGAGATAACAATAGTGAAAACTTAGAGCATTTATAACAGGGCTGTCCTATGGGGTTTATATATTTTTGGTGTTCACTCCCAGTTAAGGAGAAAACATTTTTATGATGAACATCGATGAAAGTGGAAATAGTTGCGATTACTCCTAGGGTAGGAATAATGCATATGTGCTGAAGTGTGTACGTGATCTTGGTTTTAAAAGCATGACAAGACTCTCATATGGTATTCAACAAAGATTGACTAAACTCAATGCAAAGCAAGCAGCATGAATGTGCAAAGGTTTTCTATCTCTAAATGTATAATACATGGTTTTGGTAGGAATTCACATTTTGTCATACAAGAGCTCATCACGTAGATTTTAAGTTTTTCAAAAATAAATCTCCAGAACTTAGTAATGCTAGGAATAAGATAAATAGTAGCTCAACCTTCATGAATCATATCAATCATTTACCTAAACTTAGCTTAAGTATATGCCTCCACAAGTTTCAGGTTCAGAGTAAATTCTCAGATTAAAACAGTAATATCCAAAACTCAGGAGAATCTAAGTTTGACAACTAGGCACTTAAAAAGAATTATGGCAGAGCAACTATTCATCATCTCTAAAACAAAATTTTAATGTTCATCAATTTTAATTTGGTTCTAGCCTAGACTGACTCCAAGCAAACTCTAATATATAGCTAAATATTTATTTGGTTTTCAAATTTTATCTTACTAGCTAACTCACACGAAAAAGCGATATAGTAATAATAAGGTAGGAAACTTATACTTAGCTGGATTTTAATTGGAGGGCGCCCTTCCCCAAGCTTGACGTTTGACAGGGTCTTTGATGTTGAAATTTGAGTGATCCTTCTGGGAGCAGGTGTATCAACAGCGTTGAGGTGTCGGGTTAACTAGCTCTTTGATCTTGTATTTTTCTGATAACTAGGGGATGCTCCTCCCCCAAGCTTGATGTTTGCAATACTTGGTGCTTGAATGTTTCTCAGAGTGAGCTAGTAGTAGTCCTGGTGGGTGCCACTAATAAACTCTCTCCTTAGTCATAATATTATTCCTGCAAAGTTATACTCCAACAAGAAAACCAAAACTAGAGGCTCGAATTTATCAAGGGGTTAGTGGTCAGTCAATGAGAACTTTGATTATTCTTGAGTTGATTTTAATTAATAGATTTTAGCAGGATTCTAACAGGATTCTCTTTTTGGGGTTTTTCTAAGTTTCTTATGCAGAAATCAAATATGTATGCATGCTATATAATTTTTTTTATGCCACCACAGGGAATTCCCATGGGGCTTAGGATTTTCATAATGCAACAAAGTAAATATAGATTGTTATTTTTATCTTTATTTTTATGCCACCACAGTAAATATGCCTACAGGGTTACCATAGGTTCATTCACATGGGGCTTCAATATTTATGATGCAGTAAATAAAGAAGTAAATATTTTTGTTGGCTTATTTTTAATATGCAAAAATGATTATGCTAAATGTGTTAAAGTAAAATTACTAATGAATGCTTAACTTAATTAGATAACTACCATTCTAACCTTATGGCTAGGGTAAGGAATTTAAAGTCTACCGACAGGACTTAGATAGAGGAGAGTACTTACTCAGTAGGTTCATCATCTGAGGTTACCTCAGTCAATTTCCCATTTTGTGGTGGTGTAGTAGGTGCTTCTTCTTTCTCCTTCCATCTCTTTTCTGTCTCTTCTGCTTCTCTCTTTTCTAGCTCCAGCTCTTCCTTGTATGCTTCTCTTGATTCTTCATCTCTCTTCATCTATTCTTCTACTTGTGCCTGGATCTCTTCCTTCTCTGCCTTAGCAATCTGGTCCATCCTCTCAGCTTCCGCTTCCCACTCACTCCAGCGTGGTGCTTGTACGGCTTCTTCTTGCTCCTTGTAGTAGTCTTCATACTTCACAATCTTGCCAGGGAAATCCTCCCATCCAAAGTGAGGCTGGGCAGTCTGACGGCGGGCTTGGCGTCTCCTCCTGTTGCGTTGCTTCCTGATCTGCTCATCGTTAAGATGTGTTCTAAATTGATAGCGTACCTTTCAGTGGATAGGTTGAAGTGGATCTGTCCAGACCCGATGTAGATGATCGCATTGGCGGTGTAGAGGAACCGTCTTCCCAAAAGAATAGGCGATTCGTTGTCTTCCTGCGTGTCAAGAACTAGAAAATCTGCGGGTATATATTTATCTTGAATTCTTACCTTGATGTCCTTGACTATGCTTTCAGGGAATCTCAGTGATTGGTTTGCCATCTGCAACTGAATATATGTTGGGTATAATGGTAAATCATCAAATAATTCATCATATACCTTTTTGAACATTACATTGACGCCTGATCTAGTGTCGCAGATGGTGTCAGGAAAAGTGATGTCTCTGATTGTGCATTCAATGATTGGTACACCTGGGTCACCTTTCTTTATTGGGAATGGTTTCGGGAGCATATGATCATTTTCTGTGTTGATAGCATTGATTAGTTGAGCGGTTTCTTCAGGTACATGTCGGGGCTTGTTCTTCCTCCATCTTCTATTGTTCTTTTTCTTGGGCACTTGTTGTTGTTGCTCTTCTTGTTGATGGAATTGCTTCAAGACTGCTGGATCCTTCAGGATGCGGCTCTTGAACGAGAATCTCTCCATCTTGTCCTTGATGGAGAGGACAATCTTGGCGTGTTCCGCATAGATGATGGCTTTGGTTGTGCATAAGAATGGTCGTCCCAGAATAATGGGTGCCTTCTCACCTCCTCCGGTATCCATGATCACAAAGTCAATTGGGACATATGATTGCCCCAATCTGATAACAGCTTCTTCTAGTACTCCCTCGGGGTAGCAAATAGACTGATCTGCAAGATGTAAACGCATATCTGTGTACAACAAAGGATCACCTAATATTTTCTCATAGATTACCTTAGGCATTATGTTGACACTCGTGTCGAAATCGCAGATAGCTTCTGCAAAGCTGTGACACCCTATAGAGAGAGGAATGACAGATCTTCCAGGGTCTCCCATCTTCTCAGGTAGTGAGTGATCAATCCATTGTATATCTGCAGGATCAATATGGTACTAGGTTGCATTGTGAATATCAACAAGGTTAGCAGTTTCCAAATCTTCCGGCTGGCCCGGAATCCTACCTTTCTCAAATGGAGGGCAACAGCAGCTAGCTGAGCTAATTGTGATTCTAACATTTTATTAAAGCTGTGCTGATTCTTTATAGCAGAAGCAAAGGTATCCATTCTTGTATTTATGTTTTCTAAAGCTTTATCATTCGAGGCTACCTTTCTAGACATTTAATCTAACAATTTAGATTGACCAGCAACTAAGTCTCTTAAAGGTGGAAGATTGTAATTATTATAATTATTACCTTGGTTGTTACCTTGATAATTACCTTGTCGAGGTTGCTGATTCCATCCTTGGTTTGGCTGGTTCCATCCTTGACCTTGCTGAGGACGATAGTAGGTATTGTTGTTGATGAAGTTCATATCCTCTTGCATCGTAGGGCAGTTGACAGCTGAATGCCCGTAATGTCCACATTCTTCACAGGTCATGCGGGAATCATCAATGTGCATGACTTCCTTCTTCTCTATGTCGAGTTTCTTCATGATGCGGTCTAGCCTGGCAGTGACCATGTCAGTCTCCTTCAGATGATGGATGCCTCCTACACTCTTGCGAGGTTGAGTACGTTCTTCATTACAGCTCGGATTTGAGGCCATCTTCTCCACAAGTGCTTGAGCTTCTGGAAGCTTTAGTGACAGGAAAGCTCCTCCAGCTGCAGCATCTATGGACTCACGGGTGCTTGATATAAGCACATGGTATAAGGTCTGCATCAATAGCCAATCCTCTATCCCATGATGAGGACAGTCTTCAATATAATCTTGGAATCTCTCCCATGCTTCAGTGAATGATTCGTCATGTTGCTGTTGAAAACTTGAGATTTTTCCACGTAGAGCATTTGTTTTGCCTATAGGAAAGAACTTTGCCAGGAAAACAGTTGAGCATCGGTCCCATGTAGTGTTCTTGTCTTTGTTGGTGTAGAACCACTGCTTAGCTTTCCCCAAAAGTGAGAATGGAAAAAGACAGAGTAAAATAGCATCTCTTGATACTTCTTTGATCGTGAAGGTGCTGCAGATCTCTAAAAAGTGTTGTAAGTGTGCACTTGCATCTTCATGAGCTTTTCCACAAAACTGGCTGGCTTGAACCATGGTGATAAGAGCAGGCTTGAGCTCGAATCCATTCTCCCCTGTGTTGACTGCTAGTCCAGTCCGGATGTTTTCTGTTGTTGGGGCAGAGAACTTGCGCAGTGTCTTCTCAGCCATGTCTTCAAACACAGGAGATAAAGCTTCTCCTAAGTGTTCTTCTTCCAATGTCGGAGCTGGCTCCTTTGATGAACTAACTTGAGCAGCGACGGGTGTTCTTGATGGTAGCTTGAAATTGTCCCTCGCCTCTACAAACTTCTTTCTTCTCAGGAGTTTCTCTGAATCATCAGTGAAATTATTTGGAAGAGAAAAACCATTCATTCATCACCCTGCATAATATAAGTAAATGATAAAAAGTAGGGGTTTGCCTGTTTGAGTTAGAGATCAATCGGTGATACAATCTTATCCATGATGCATATGTGTTATCAATATTTCCTAACTTTAATGTGCCTTCCCCGGCAACGGCGCCAAAAATGCTTGTTGACATCTACTAACGTTGCCCAATATAACTTTATAACCTTTAACACTAAAGACAAGATTAGAAGATGTATGGTAATTAATTAACTGATCATTAGCAACTAGCCACTTATCTATTACCAACATTCTTTAGCATGAACTGGGTTGTCAATCCTAATTATATATGCTAAGAATAAATAAAGGTTTTACATATTATTCCATGTGACTAGGCAGAAATATAAATAAATATAAACTAAGAACAATTCTGCAAGCGGACAGATAATTATACCATTGTAGCATTTTACCTAGGAGTTCTACCAGGTTGTCGATTTATATTTATACCACTGGGAAGGACTAAGATAAATTATAATCTATTATATTGATAATAACCATATACAATGAATAAGTGAAATTACCAATGTCATATACTCTACTCATAACAGGTAGAGGCCACAAGATAATAAAGATAACTAGGGTGATAAGTATGATCAAGCATCATTAATAAAGATAAACATCAGAGCACTTTCTAGTCATAGTAATAGCTAGCCAATGGATAAACTAAGGAATTAATATTTAAGGTAATTCCTTAACTACGTCAATGAATAACTCTAAATAGTGCAATTACATCTAGCAATCATTGTCAGATTAGTCCTATATCATGATCACATGCAAAGGGCATCATCTAGGAAAGGTCTGAAACAGAGTCATCACCCAACTTCGCGATCGTGCCTGCTTGCCTACATACAGGGGGTGGACAACAGAGGAATCAACGTAGCTGTCACCTATGTGAACTATCACACGACCCGGCACATTATGGTGCACTCGCAGATAAATGAAATATCTAGACACCACGTCTACACATTGTTCATCATCTACCCAACGATCGATTGGATAAACGCTATACGAGCAATTACATGAATTCAATAAGATCAAACGAACTATACTAGACATAGAATTAAAGTAGACAAAGACAAATGTAATCAAGAACATATGAACTATTAAGAACAATGTTTCCCTAATCATAATGAAGAATAAAATAATAGAGAAAGAACTAGAATTATACCGAATTCTATGCTCCAGACTATCGCCGGGGCTCCAGATCCCGCCGAAGAACTAGATCTCCTCTACTCTCTAATCTAATGAGGCTAGAACTATGAACTAGAAGGATCTTGATGAACTAGTAGGCTCTTGATGGCTTAAAGACTTGTTGCCTTCGATGAATGATTGATTGATGCCTCCAGGGGGGGTTTGCCCCTCTATTTATAGCCCGGTGGGATGAAAATGCGTCGTAGGATCAAACCGACTTGAAACATGGGCCGAGATGACTCCTAAGAGGAGGTGGAAGAAGACTCCAGAAGGCGGCGGCGAAACCCTAGGGGGGCGCCGGTCGGCCCTACCCCTGGGCCGGCCGGCCCCACCTGGCCAGGGCTCGGCCCCAGGTTGCTTCGTGCGCCTTCTATTCTCTTCCAGGGTCTTCGTGATGATGTTTCCTTCACGGTTATGTTTCGTGATAATTACGCACTTTAATCCCTCTTTTATTCTTTTCTGGAATAGTCCCTGGAAAATACAGAACATGCAAAATCGTGGAAACTGTCAGTTAAAACCCTAGACTAGTATGTTTTCATGTATCCTTTTGTGTCTAAAGTTCTAATAAAAGTTGACGTTATCGACCGTCAACAGTGTCGCAGCTTCAAATGCTTCTCGTCGGCGAGGATGATAGTGGGTGCAGCAGGCAACTCCTAGGATGGAGGGTCAACGTTCATATCCGAACTGCCCGATGAACGGCTTTGGGTAGAGCGTGACGATCCCGCACGGGTGAGCTTCTTCTTGAACCAGCTCATACCTGCAAAACATTAGTGTACACCATAAAAGAAAACTTGCACAGGGGGTTAGCACAAGAAAAATGTTAGAGGTTAGCCGTCCAAAAGTCAGTCATTCAAAGGTTAGTCATTCAAGGGTTCGTTCAAGATTTTAAGCTCAAACTTGAGATGACTTTCTACTTTGATTTTAGTTGGACAGCATCTCCTCTAGGTGCTATGTTTTTCCCTCAGGAAATCAGCAGAAATTCTATTCTCACAGGCTTTTCGTTCAGGCTCTCTCTACTCTTCCAAATGAAGAGCTAGCTACTCTCAAACTCTCTGAATAAATTTGCAAACAAAAGGTGAGCTCTCGGGTTTGGGATGGTGCAAATGCAGAGTTGAGCACTTGGGATTTTATAGAGGGGGAAGAGGGAGGTCGGGTGACCTGCCCATGGGGTCGGCCGACCCTACCTGGTGTCCTCTTGCTCTCTCCTTTCTTGTGGGTGCTCTCTGCCTCAATCCAAGGCCTGAGAAAGTCCTTTGGTGCTCTGTTGGCTGGTTCCCGTAGTGGTGCATGAATGTGATAGGGTTGATGGAAAAGAATGGATGGTAGTGAATAATGGTGGATGATAGTGGGTGATAATGGAGGTGGAGGTGATGGGTGTGATAGGTGTGGGACCCATGTGTCTCCCGTATTCTACTGTAGACAAATTCCATGCAAATACGAACTATGAAAATAATACTTTATGAAACTACAAAATGCAAGGAATTGAAATATTAAATTTTTATAATTTTTCGACTCTGTGTGAAATAACTCTACCGGGAGTTTTTTACACTCCAGGAAAAACCTATATGAGACTCTAAAAATATTACTATGCAAATTTTTATTTTGTTTTTATAATGCATATGAAGAATATAAATGTGAAAAATTAATGTGAGTAAATACCAAGTTACCTTTCGACGAAGGTTTGGGATTTTCTCGTCCGCAGAATCAGACTTCTTTTTCTAACTCAGTTAGTGGGTGAATTCTCCAGTCTGGAAGATGGTGATTCAGCTGGTTCGTCCTTTCCTCTCACCCTGTTTGCAAGCTGTTGTTGTTCTGGTCTTGGTCGGAAAGCAAACCACTCTTCTTTCCCGTTTATGTTGAATCTGATTTCTCCTGCCCCGACAACAATGTGAGCATTGGCTGTGCTCAAGAAAGGTCTCCCAAGGATGAGGGATACTTTCGAGTCTGGTTGCATGTCTAGGACCACAAAATCTACTGGCAGGAAGAAGTCTCTTATCTTCACTGGAATGTTTTTCGCAATTCCTTCAGGGTAGCGAATTGATTGATCTGCCAGTTGAATGCACATTGATGTGGGTTACAGGGTGGAATATCTGAGCTTTTCAAAGACTGACTTGGGCATCACACTGACACTTGCTCCACGATCGCATAATGCGTTGTTGAAGTATTGTTCTCCGATCGAGCAATCAATAGTGGGGCATCCTAGATCCTTCTTCTTTTACGGTGCTATATTGGGGATAGCCGCACTACATTCTTTTGTCAGCTTGATGACTTCGGTGGTCGGCAGTGGTCTCTTCTTGTTTAGGATGTCTCTGATGTACCTTGCATAAGTGTGGACTTGAAGGGCATCCAATAGGGGTATGTTGACATATAGCTTCTGGATGACTTCAATAAATCTGCCGAACTGCTCATCTTTTTTATTCTTCCGGATTCTTCACGGGAATGGTAAGAAGTTGACATCATGGAAATCTTGTGTCATTTCATGCTCTTGTGGTCAACTTCTTCCACTTCAGCGTCTCTCTTTTCTTCTGGTTCTGCTGGTGCTGCCGGTACCCTAGATGTTCCTCTCGGATGTGTTCCTTTTGGATATGGGGGATCTTGGGTTGATTTGCCACCTCGCGTAGTTATAGCTTTGACCTGCTCATGGTTAGTTGCAAAAGGCAATGCAGCAGACAACTGTGCTATTTGTGATTCTATTTTCTTACTATGCACAAGTTGATCTCTGATAGCAGAAGAAAAGTTATCCATTTTGATATTTATACTTTCCAAGATTTTATCATTGGAGGCAAGTTTCTTAGCAATATTATCATTAATCTTAGCCTGCTCTAATATCAAATCTGTCAAGGATGGTTGTTTAGGATAGTTACCTGGGTACTTACCTTGGTTGGATTGTTGTTGATTCCATCCTTATTTCTGTGGAGTAGAATTGTTGAGAATAACGTTGATGTCTCCTTACGGTGGATCAAACTTTACTCCCAATTACTCTCCCCATTTGTTCTGTGTGTTGAATGCATCCTGAATAGCTTGACGGTCCTTCTTGTAGTCGTCTTGCTGTGCGAGCCAACCTAATAGTACGTCCATCTTGGTAGATAATGCACACAGTTCTTCGGTTGTCTCCTCACTCTCATGACAATGTTGAGTATTGTCATGGGTCCAGCTTTGATTTCTTGATATTTTCTCCATAAGTACTTCAGCTTTTCCAGGAGTGAGTGACAGGAATGATCCTTCAGCAGTTGCATCAAGTTGGTTACGACTCCTTTAAGTTAATCCATGGTAAAAACCTTGTAGGAGTAACCAATCTTTTATTCCATGATGGGGACAATCTGAGATGTATTCTTGGTAGCACTCCCATGCTTCTGAAATGGTTTCTTCTTTTTGTTGCTGAAAGTCAATAATCTTTCCTCTTAAGGCATTGGTTTTTCCTATAGGTAAAACCTTTTCTAGGAACGCCTTAGAACACTTTACCCATATGTTGATGTGATCTTTGTTGGCGTAGAACCACTGCTTCGCTCTCCCAAGAGTGAAAATGGGAATAAAAGGAGTAGTATGATGTCTTGAGCAACATTCTTTATGGTGATGGTGCTGCGAATCTCCAGAAAATTCTAAAGATGAGCACTTGCATCTTCATGTGCCTTTCCACTAAATGATATAGCTTGAACCATGTTGATGAGGCTTGGCTTGATCTTGAACTCTAAGTTATCGGTGTTGAGCGCTGGTCCGGTGCAGATGTTCTTGGTGCTTGGTGTAGTGAACTCTCACAGTGTTTTCTCAGCCATGGCTTCAGGAACTTGGTGTTATCTTCTTCTTGCGCTGATTTGATTCGAATGAATGAAGTTGATTGAATCCTGTAATACCCTGCATAAAATGTAGACAAGAAAAAAAAGGGGTAATTCTATAAAAGCAGAGGTACTAGGTATGATTCCATCACTAAGTATGTATTTGATCTTTTTCTCAAATGCCTTTCTGTTACTTCTCCCCGGCAACGGCGCAAAAAATGCTTGTTGGTATTAATTAAGTGTCACTTGGTAAATTACTTAGCCACCTCTTTTAAACCTATATCTCTTACAATAACTAAGTTGTCATCCCTAACATGAATATAAGAGACATGTATGGAAACTACCCAGATTAATACTAAGCAGTTATTATGGATGCAAGTGACTAAAGAGGATATAAAATATAAATAATCAAGTTTCAAGTATCTGCAAGCGCACAGATTATACCATTGTAGTATTTTACCTGAGTATTCTAGGGTTGTCAATTTTACCATAGGGAGAAGGTATGGAGCCAGGCATGAGTAGATAGATTCAAGTTACATTACTTATGAATAGAATCAATCACATAGCACATACTTAAACAGGGTAAGCAAATAATAAAGATATGAATTATGATAATAAAGGCTTAGATAACTTTCCAGAGAGGTGTGGACTACTCAAAATTAAAGTCAACCAAAGCATAGGATTACTTAAGAGATCAGATTCTTATGTCATTCTTAGTTAATTATGTTATTCATCTACTCTAGCAAATATACAATCATGTATAGCATAACTAACTCTTTATCTATTATTCAGGAAGAACAAGAACAGAGCAAGTCTCCCTTCATAACTTAGTTCTACTCTCTCTACATACGAGGAGTGGACTACAAAGGACTCAACGGGAGTATCACATCCGCGATATACCACATGACCCGGCATATAAAGCGCATTCGCAGGCAAACAATATCTAAGCACCATGGCCCTATAATGTCCACCACTTAACCCACTCGAGTACTGGATTAAGCGCTTTCCAAACTTATGCATAAACTCATTATCAATCATAACTATGTCAAATATACTACTGGAATAAACTAGGAACATAACAAACTGAAACATAGTATTGAAATAGCATAAAGTCATAATAAGAGGTAATACAGCAGATTTACCAATCTCTAGTAGACAGGTGATCCAGAATCCTGAGCTGAAGGCTCAACTCTACTTCAATCTACTATCTAGGTCTAAACTAGAACTTTGAGTGTCTAACCCTAATCTCTGTTGGAGAGCTCTTCTCATGATCTGAGAGATATGAGATCTGAATTATCTGATACGAAACCCTTGGGGGTCTGGGGGTCCTTATATAGGCCGGTGGGATGAACCGTAGCCCTTGGATTAAACCGACTTCGACAGGCGGTGGAGATTTTCGTTATTTTAACTTGTCCTAAAACTAAGTCCTTAAGTGAAGGTTGATTCGAATTGAAGATGGAATTTGAATTCAAATTACCTTGGAATGGTGGACGAGACTGATTATTCCATCCATTATTACCTCCTTGTCGGAACCCGTTGTTGACGTATGCAGCTTCTTCACGGGTCTCGGGGCAATCATTTCCCGAGTGTCCGACATCGCCACAGACTTCACACGTCATGTGTGAGTCCAGGGGTTTCACCATATTTGTTTGATTTTCTTGAGTGCGCTCCTCGAGGCGCTTCATGAGGAGGTCTATTTTTGCGGCAAACATATCTGTCTCCTTTACGGTATGCATGCCTTTTTGTGCTCTTGCTGGTGGTGGTGGGGCCCTCTCCTCACTCCACCCTTGGTGGGTAACCATCTTTTTGATCAGGACCGTAGCCCCGGTGGTAGTGAGAGATAAAAATGCCCCTCCAGCGGCAGCATCAAGGTGCCCTTATGACATGCGCGTGAGCGCACTGTAAACATTTTGAAGCACCAACCAATCTTCCATTCCGTGGTGGGGACAAGCCAGGATGTACTCTTGTAGCCTTTCCCACGCTTTGGGGATCGTCTCTGTGGGTTCTTGCTGGAAGTTGGCAATTCTTCCCCTCAGAGCGTTGGTTTTGCTCATAGGGAAGGATTTAGCGAGGAATCCCGTGGAGTGCAGGTATTAACAGCTCTCTGGTCCTGGTAGAACCATCCTTTTGCCTTCCCCACAAGGGAGTAAGGGAAAAAGCAGAGCCTGATGACATCAGGAGCGATCTCCTTGATGACAACAGTGTCGCATAGCTCCAGGAAATGTTGTCGGTGAGCATTCGCATCCTCACTCGGTAAGCCGCAGAATGGACTTGCTTGCACCATAGTGATAAGGCCAGTACGAAGTTCGAAATTCTTCCCCACAGTGTACACAACGGGCCCAGTTGGCCATGTTGGTGACAGCAGAGACAGAAAACTCATGGAGTGTCTTGGCCATAGTGTTAGTCGAGGTCGGTGCGGGACCAGCTGGTTCGTCTGACGGTGGAATGGTAGAAGAAGAAATGGTATGAGACCAGTTCCTTCTTAGGAGTGCCTCCGGATTATGGGTGTAGTTTTCCGGCAGGTCGAAGCCAGGTATACACTATCCCTATTTCATCCACAACATGAAGACAACAAGCAGAGTTAGCCTGCATAACAAATGGTTATTGCGCATGCATATCACAATGATTATATCCAACTAAAATCTTTATTAATTTGCCTTCCCCAGCAACGGCATCAGAAATGCTCGTTGGCATTTCTTAACGTATTTACTAAGTATAGAGTTTTACACTCCATCCTTGGTAACTACGCCAAAAATACCTTTGGTATTTCTTAGCATCATAACTAATAACGGGATTTTACGCTCATGCATAATAATGATACTAGAAATACCTATGTCAGTATTACTCAGTAGGTCACTAAGAATGGACGATCTCAGTGACAATACTAAGTTATACCGCAACGATAAATCATTGCAGATATGGATATCTCTGCAAGTGCATGGAAGTATCGTTGTAACATTTCACCCGGGGGTTAAGCCAAGTATCGTTATTTATAGGTTCACTAAGGAAGGCAATTATAATTGGTTTTAGTATGGACATAATTAAAGTGTTATGATAGCAGCAAACACCAATTGTTTATGACAGGCAAAAGAAATGGATTTCATAGATAGTGTGATACACTCACATGAATAAACATAAGAGTAAGGATTAAGAAAAGACTAAAAGAATAAATTGAATAAATAATAAATGAATATTCTAATGGAGCAGGTATGATCTACATATAGCTTTGCATAGAACAGTATATTCATACAAATACATGGTATAGGCATAGAGTTATGTTGAGATAGATCGGGAGGCCACAGAGTACTGGTCTGCCAGCAACCTCATGTGACAATTTAGAATCCTACACCCTTGCCGAACATGGTGGAATACTAAGGACGGACAGGGCTGTCGCCACCTTCCGCCATCCCCTCCCCCGTGGGCTAGGACTATGCATTCACTCAGCCCTTAATACCCAAGCACCATGCTTGCATACCAAGAACCTACTCAGGCTCCCCCGGGGTCCCCGACCCTACGGATCGACAGGTAAGAAGTCTGAGCATACCCTAAGGCATGATGAACCACCACCTCAACAACCCTCTACTTCCATCCAAGTAAATGCTATGAAGCAATTAAGCATAAAGTTCTACATGCAAATAATATGTCATAGAAACTATACTCTAGTTCATATTTCATATCATTCACATAAGAACTACTCTCTAGTTCATATGAAGATACAATGGTATGAAGGCTATGGTTTAGTTCATATATCATAGTACCAACATAAGAACCATACTCTAGTTCATATGCAAAGCTATATGGATAAAATAGGGACAAGGACTTGGAGAACAAATTCTTCTTATTCATACCCAAAAGATCTTCTCCAAGGAGCCAAGCCCTCCAAGGTAGCTTTACCTAGCTCCTCTACTCCTATACTACTAACCAAGTAAGAAGAAGAGAGGTGGTAATGCTCAAATGCGTTCAAGTGAGTGATATGCGAGAGGGGCCCTCCCCCTATGCTTAAATAGGTGCTTATGGTCAGTTTGAGGGGGAATATTCCTCGGATCCTGAGCGCACCGCCCTCTCTTGGACTTGAATGAACCACCACAGGAAGATGGGCCCGGGACACGCCAGGGGTGGTGCGGCCAGTACCAGGGGGTTGATTGACCCGTGGCTGGCGCGCCTGGCCACCGCCTTTGGTAGGTGGGCTCTTGGCTGGGCCTGGGCCTATCTTGCAGAGGTGTTTAGCCCAGGTGGGTCGTGCAGGTGGGCTCTTGGTCTTTACTTTGCGCATTTCTGCGTTTGCTTTGCACCTTTTTGAGTGTTTTTCACCTGTATGCATGTTTGTGATCTGCAAAATAAGTTTTCTGCAATACAAGTGGAATTACGTTAATAGTAAGTGCATATATGTGTAGAATGTCATGATTCATCCGTTTTTGGACTAAAGTTGACGGGTAAAATGTGTCGATAAGCACCGTCAATAATGGAAAAGGAGGATACTCCGCTTTCGGACTTTACACTTGAAATTGAAGATCTTTTCTCTGAATTTGGAAACACCTCTAACTTCCATATGATTAAGAAGCCTCATGAGTCCAAGAAACCATCTTTAGAACCTTTGGACCCTCTTGAAGTAGCCTTCTGTAGAAAGACAACAAGAGAGCTTATAGCCATAATCTGCAATGATTAGCTAGAAGAATCAGAGGTTTCCTCTGACGTGATCCGATTGGACTCACCTTCTGTCTTAATCAAATGTCAAATCCATAAAGGCCCTTTTGAAGCTTTCTACAATCCAGTTGTGGGTGTTAACATCATGTCGGCATCATGTGCTCAAGATTTATCGATGCACATGCCACTAACCCCAACATCAAATCTCATGAAAAGATCTTCTGGGCACATTATTCCAAGTTCGGGCATTTTATATGTGATCCCTATCCGGGTAAATGACACCATGCTCTATCTAAGTTTTTATATCTTTGATGTCATGGAGTTCGACCTGTTGATAGTCTAACCAATTGGAAGACTTATTCAAGAAGGACAAACAGGGACAGTCAATATTCAATTGGGACAAAACTTTAGATTCCCTTTGTCCATCACCTGTTCCTGAAATGCTAAGACTGAGCCATGTCCTGAGCCTGATCCAATTAGTGAGATCATGGTGGCAGCCCTTGATTTTCTAAGAGAATCCCAGCTTAAAGAAGATGAGGAGTTCTTCATTGAGGAAGAAGCTAAAAATCCAGAACCTTTACCCCTTGATGAATTCCTAGTGCCATCTAAACCTCATATTGAGCTCAGCCAGCCAACCTTAGATATGCTTTCCTAGATGGAGACATGCAATCTCCAGTGATCATAAGTGATAAACTCTCTCAGGTAGAGACCATTCGCTTGATCACTGTCTTGGAAAGGCATCGATCAGCTTTTGGCTATTCACTCCAAGATCTGAAAGGAATCAGTCCTATTCTTCACACCCATCACATCCCAACTGATCCTAACATCATCCCATCTCGAGAGCCCTAGCGTAGGCTCAACAATACGATGAGAGAGGTTGTGAAGAAATAGGCCTTGAAGCTATTGCACGCCGGGATTATTTATCCTGCGCCGCATAGTGAGCAGGGTAAGCCCAGTCCAAGTTGCGCCTAAAAAGGGAGGCATGACGTTTGTCAAGAATGACAAGAATGAGTTAATCCCTTAGAGAATCGTCACTAGATGTCGGATGTGCATAGATTATAGAAAACTCAACAAGGCAACAAGGAAACTTCACTTCCCTTTGCCCTTCATTGATGGGATGTTAGAACAATTGGCAAACCACTCTTTCTTCTATTTCCTTGATGGATATTCTGGATATCATCAAATTTCTGTCCACCCTGACGATCAGAGCAATACCACCTTTACATGTCCTTATGGAATCTATGCCTACCGTAGGATGTCATTTGGATTGTGTAATGCACCAGCCTCTTTTTAAAGATGCACGATGTCTAGCTTTTTTGATATGATTAAAGAAATCATGGAAGTTTTTATGGATGACTTCTCTGTTTATGGAAAACTTTTGATGATTGTCTTGAAAATTTAGACAAGGTTTTGTAAAGATGTGAAGAAAAGCACTTAGTTCTTAATTGGAAAAAATATCATTTTATGGTTAGAGAAGGAATAGTGCTAGGACACCTAGTGTCTGAAAGAGGGATGGAGATAGACAGAGCTAAAATTGAAGTAATTGAACAACTACCTCCACCTATGAATATTAAAGGGATTAGAAGTTTTCTTGGTCATGCTGGCTTTTATAGACGTTTTATACAAAACTTTTTACACATTGCTAGACATCTTACGAACTTGCTAGCCAAGGATGCTCCCTTTGATTTTGATGATGCTTGTATGAAATCTTTTGACACCCTTAAGCAAGCACGCATCTCTGCACCAATCATTCAACTCCCTGATTGGTCTTTACCTTTTGAAATTATGTGTGATGCTAGTGATTATGCTGCGGAGGTAGTTTTGGGACAAACTAAAGACAAAAAGCGTCATGCCATTGCTTATGTTAGCAAAACTTTGACAGGACCACAACTTAATTATGCAACAACTGAAAAAGAACTCCTGAATGTTGTTTTTGCTATTGATAAGTTTAGATCTTACTTAGTTGGAGCTAAGGTGATTGTTTACACTGATCATGCTGCTTTGAAATACTAGCTCACTAAGAAAGATGCTAAACCTAGATTGATAAGATGGATTTTACTACACCAAGAATTTGATTGAGAAATAAAAGATAAAAAGAAAGTAGAAAACTCTATAGCAAATCGCTTGTCTAGAATGCATTTTGAGAGTATGCAGGAAATGCCCATCAATGACTCGATGAGGGACGACATGCTCTATCGGATCGACCGATCCGAACCCTCGTACGCCAATATTGTGAATTTTATAGTTACAAGATATGTAACACCAGGGGAGGATAAAAGGAAGCTCATCTACGAGAGTCGACAACACATGTGGGACCCGCCATACCTCTTCAGGATATGTTCAGATGGACTACTCCGGAGATGTGTGCCAGCGTCACACCCCAAAATGAATTATTTAATAGTTTTCTAAAATTTATTAAGTCTTAGATAGTTTTAAATCAACTTTGTAAAAAAAAGGGGCTTAAAACGAAATTAATCCTAATTGATATTTTTAATGTTTGTTCCAATCATGCCGCATGCATAATTTTTATTGGATGGAAAATAAGTATTTTAAAACTTGAATGGTCTCCCGTCGATTTTATTCTAATTCTAAAGTAAATAAAATGTTTAAGGTTTTGTTATGAAATAATTCAAATAATAGTTTTCAAAATTTCAGAATTTATTTCCAAGATATTTTACATATTTTAATTTGATTTAAAAGTCTATGTTTTTAATCCCTATTTGGATTTGAAAAGAAACAAAAATAAAAAGAAAAGAGAAACCTCTCAGCTCTCACCCTCTCTCGGGCCCAGCCCGCTGCCTCCCTCTATTTCTCCCCCTCTCTCCTTCTCCCTCGGTGCCGAACCCCAGCAGGGCCGAGGCCTAGTAAGGCCGCAGCCACGCGTTCCCCTTCTCCCTCTGGCAGCGCAGGCCGACGGCCCAGCAAATCCAGCCCGCGAGCCAGGCAACACTCCCCTGCACTCCCTCTCCCCCTCTCGCGTGGTCACCGATAGGTGGGGCCCACCTGTCGGCCCGTTCTTCTCCAACGAGCTAGAGCAGATGCCAGCAACTGAAGCTCCGCCCTTCCCACGTGCGCTCCCGGCTCCTCGGTGCGTCGCCGCCCTATAGAAGGGACCCGCTCGTGCCTCTTTTGCGCACGCCACCACCACCACACCCCACCCGATCCGTCTCCCTCTCCAGAGCCGCGCGACAGTCGCCGTGGGCACCATTGCCGCCGCGGCACAGAGCCGCCCACCTTCACCGATTAGCCGTCACCGAGGCATCTCCATCCAAATTGAAGGCACCAGAAGAGCCGCAAGACCCTTCCGAATCTACCCGCCGCCTCTCGTCGCCGATTGGAGACCGGAGCACCCTCTGCTCGACGCGCCGCCGCCGTCCGATCACCGCCGCCGTCAAACTCTCCTTCCCGAGGCGCCAACACCGCAATCAGGCGGTCCATGAGGTCTGCTGCAAGGTGAGGATGCGATTCCCCCTATTTACCCCACATATTTCACCTTCCCGAGCCACCGGCCACCTCGCTGGAACTCCATGGTTGCCGCGGCACTAGCGGCTCGCGCTGTGCGCCATCGCGAGACACCCCGAACCCCAAATCGAGTTTGCCATTGCGTGCTCTTGCTCCCTGTACTCTCCCCGTGCGAAACCATAGCCGAAGAGGCCGTTTCCGCAGTTCTCCGGTGATGCGCCGGCGAGACCCGCGCCGCCGGGCTCTGTTTCCGGCCGGTCACCTCTCTTTCCTCCCCCTCGATCTAATCTCCACCACCTGTTGAGAGATCAACGGCTCTCGGATCCCGATACCCTTTGGGCCTCATGTTTTACAGAAACCACCCTGTAGTTTTTAAAGACTCAACCCGCCGTCCACTTGTCACTGTACAATGGCCCTTGGAAATCTTCCTTGCTAGCCCCTGTTCTTTAATCTACTCGCAGTTTAGTCCAGGGTTTAGATTCAAATCCACTGCTGTTTTATTTTAATTCGAAAAGGGTTCCAGAGAATCACATTTTTGCCACTGATCATACTTTGCGCGTATTTTCACCGTTTTAAATCCGATTTGAACCAACCAACTTGCGTTTGATTCATATTTTCATTCTTTACAATTTTTGTGCCTTTGAAGAGTAGGTTTTACACTTTTAATTTTCGATTTAATATTATAATAATATTTATTCTTTATTAAATCTTTGGAAAATCATAACTTCTACGTTTTAAATCCGTTTTTCGCGATCTTTATATCGTTGGAATCGTAGCGATGCATAGATTAGTGTTACACAATTTTAAATCTATTTTTCTACTATGGTGTACTATTCTAATTATTATTCATTGTTTGCTTCGTGTATTGATTGTGTGATGCGTACGTGGTGATTATTGATCAAGTTCAGTCGGTGAGTCCCACATGAAGATTCAAGGAGCTATTAATTGAAGATTTTGATCAGAGAAAGGATCTTGATTTGAGGCAAGTATAGCTTGGGTTTTATTTTGTGACCATGATCGTGTAACTTGATTAATGTTTAAGCAACAAACGTTAAAAATGACTTTTTAGCAACTTGAGAATTTATCTGTAAGAAAAGCTTCTGGATTGACAGTACAACTATGAGTGCTATATGGCTCTGGTTTTAGTTAATTATGATCAGCTTTTCTAGCATGTTAGAGGTTACCCGTGGGGCGCAAATGGGGTTAAGCAGACTGTCAATCACTGGACAGGTTGTATCACACAGACTGACTAATGAAACCTAGCGGCCCTAACTTGTTAGGCAAACCTCTGAAAGACTTCATAGTGAACTATGCCGGCCTTCCTTGGTAGTGGGCTAAGGGGTTGGCCGCCTCGGGCGAAAGGGTAAACCACGGCTCACAGGGAAAGTGTACACCTCTGCGCAGAGTTTATTAAACTAGTATAATAGCCTTACTCAAGGACACGAGCGGCCTTGAACTCCTTATAGTTAAGTTGACGATTTGGTTTGCTAACAGGCTCATTTGTTTACCATTTTATGCTTTACATTATTTATGTTACATTGATCATGAGTTGTTGTGATCTATATTACCCTGTTGCTATACTTGCCGAGTTCGCCATGGACTCACTCTTGCTATTCCCCCCATACCTCAGGAGAAGTTTAGACTTGTGGTCAACCAGTCGGTTTGTTCCTGCGGAGTAAAGCCTACACCCGGCAATCGAAGTTGTTTTTTCGTTGCTTGCACTCTGAGGTTATATTTTATTTACTTAATACGTTATTTATTTAAGCACTTGTCTCTTGATATTTTCCATTATCTATGACTATGTCACACCCAATTTTAAGGATAAAATTGAATGAACCAAGTTATGTGCGCCCAGAGATCAATCACACACATAAGTGACAAATTACATAGTACCATCACAAGGTTTAATATATAATGAATAATATCACAGAGTCTTTACATTAATAACAGCGGAATAATATAGATAACTCTCTCACAGAATCTCCATTCCACAGGGAATAGTTGACTGGTGAACACAATCCTAATAATCCTCAGAAGAATCCTCATAGTCATCTGTTACCCATCCGAGATTTTTATCCAAATATGAAAAATAAAGCAAGCGTAAGTACATGTCGTACTCAACAAGAATAACATGGGTTCATGAGGCTCAAATAAGGCATAACACTGGTTGACAGCGGTTGCTTTTAGTTGATCACATTTTAGCAATTGAGTAGCAGCAATGGAATATACCAAGGAACAAGATTTGCATGATCATATAAACATGATAATTAATATGGAATAAACATCAATAGAAACTTCAAATAAATCAATATTCAATTAGTTAAATTCCTGTAAGACGTCCAAGGCCGCTCGTGACCGTGAGCACGGCTGATATATCAGTTTTACACTCTGCAGAGTTTGCACACTTTCACCATGAGTCGTGATTCCCATGTGTCGGGGTTTGCAAGGCCCACACTACACTGCCAAGGTGCATAACAGGGTCTCACTATGAAGTCTTTCAAAAGGCTCTCTAACAAGTTACTAATCAATCCGGGCACAATGGCAAGGGGCGGTAGAGCCCTCCTTCCAAGTGGCACACACACGCAGCAGTACACACAAAGACAGGAGCCGCAAAACAACCAGCTCGGCAAGGAACCTTTCAAGATTAATAGCATGAAAGAAAGTAACTTCATACTTGACTAAAGCCAGAGCCATATAGCCCCCATGGTTGCGCTGTAAGTCCCGGTGTCATACTTACAGATAAGTCCTTAGTCCATGTTGCTAAAAAGCATCTTTTAACTTTTATTGCATAATCAATTATTCAAGTTCATAAGATCATGACCCATCAAAGCACTAGCATCACTACTCAAATGCAATCTCATAGGTAACAAGGATCAAGTGATCAAAAGCTAGGAATAAATACTAGGGTTGCCAAGGTAGACACATGCATCATGAATTTGGTGATTAAGGTGAATAGGCAACAAGGATGGTCCATGCTATACTTGCCTTGATCAAAGTACTCTGGAGAACTTGGATCCTCAACGTACTCTTGATCACCGACGTATTGCTCACCGTCTGAACTCGATCATAAAATCACCACACAATCATCGAGGCAATCATACACGAAGCAAACAAGATCTATATTAGAAACAGTACACCAACAGTGGAAAAATAGATTGAAAAGTGTATAAAAATAATCTACGCGTCGCTACGATTCCAACGATATAAAGATCACGAAAATCGGAGTTCAAACGGAGATGTTATGAAATAAACAAGTTTTACTTTAATAAAATAATAGATTAAATCTAATCTCGAATTTTAAAAGTTCAAAACATGAATAACAGTAGTATCATTAGATAGATTACGGAATTACGAATCTAACGAGACTTGAACGGATCAAATCGGAGCTAAAACGGAGATTTTATAGCTAAAACAAAATCAGTGGCAAAATTGTGAATATCTGGAAAATGTATTTTTGAATCTATTTAATGGAATATGTTTTCTAAAAAGGAAAGCGTACTCGGCTGAATACGCTAAGGACTGCGGGTTTATACTTCAAAAACAACAGGGGCTCTTTTGAAAGAAAGGCGGCCGAAGGGGTATGGAGCGCTGCAAGCCCTCCGATTTAAAACGAACGGCCGGGATTAGATCGGGGAGGAAGAGGGGCGGCTCTGGTCGCCGGAGTCGGGCGGCGCCCGGCCGGTTCCTCGCCGGAAGATGGCCGGAGATGGCGTTTTCGGGGCTTGGAAGCTCGGTTCACCTCGGGATCTGGTCGGGGAGCAAGAGAAGCTCAAGCTAAACCTATCTATGGTTTCGGTTGCCACAGAGGTAGCTCGGAGAGGATGCAGCGAGCTCGGTGGCGGAACTATGGCGGCGGCGAAGCTCGGCATCATGGCTTCAGTGCACAAAACCAAGGGAGAAGGGGTCGGGAATATCCCTGACCTTGCTGCGAAGCTTGGAGGGCAACCAATTTCGATGGAGAGACTTCTCGTTGGCGAAATCGACGGCGACGGCGGAGCTCGGGGCAGCGGCAGCTCTGTGGCTGCGGCAAGGGCACGATTGGAGGTCGTGGCTTGCTCGGGAACTTGTGGGGAGGGATGGCAGGGCTCGGCCGACCTATAAAGGGACGCGAGGGAGGTGTAGGAGATCCGGACTCGGGAGATTCGGTGGTTAGGATACGGTCGGAGGCGGTAACCGTGCTCAGTTCGGGCTCTGTCCGGAGGAAGGGGACGGCGCTGTGCCGTGGGCCCGACGCGTCAGTGCCAGTAGGAGGGGGAAGAGGGTCGCGGCTTCCTTTTATGGGCCGGTGGAGGCGGTAAGGTGCCTGGTGGCCGGGTCGGCCACGACTCCGACGGGAGTCCCGCTCGCATACGAGCCGGGGAAGGAGAAGGCTCTGCCATGAGGGCCCCGGGCGGCAGTCACAGAAGGGAGAGGGCAGGGCACACCTGAGAGGGGAGCTGGGCCGGCACTGCTGCTGGGCTCGGCCCACGCGGGAAAGGAAGAAAGGGGCAGCGCCCTGGCTGCGGCCTGGGCCAAGGAAAGGAATGGGCTGGCCTCGGGCCGAAAGAGAGAAGGGGTGAGGATTTCTATTCTTTTCCCTTTCTTTTTAAAACTCATTTTCAAATTTATTTTCCAAATAGCTTTTCAAACTAAGATTTGAACCCTTGCAAATCCAAACAAATCTCAGGAAATAAATATGTGCAGCAGCATGTATGCAACATAACATGTTTCTATGCCCAAGGGTTTATTTTAGTTCACAAAAAATATTATTCTATATATTAAATGCTCAATTAATTGCATAAATAAATCAAATTAAGGTGTCTAGGTTATATCTTATCAGTGTGGGCCGCTTGTCGCACGGATTGTTTGTGGTAGCCAGCAAGTGGTGATAGCCTTGTCTGGTCTTCATATTCCACTCTATCACACCCGGTTTTAAGAACAAAACTAGACATACACTATACTTACTACTCTAATCTTAGCTAGAGACTAGAGCACTTCACAAGTAAAGCAATGTGCAGGTAAAGCAAGTATATACTTAAAGTATCAGAACAAGAATATTAAATGCTAGAAGGACTCAGATAGAAAACTTACTAGAAGCTTGCATCCGCTGAGGTACACCTTGAAGAAGACTCCCGATAGGCCCGGGGCTTTCTCCTGAAGACTTCCCTTACTCTCTTCCCTCTTACTCTAACACTAAAACTACTATGATACACTTGATATTTACTCCTTGATGATCTAAAGTGAAGGACTAGGGGAGTATTTATAGGGGAATGAGAGGAGTGTCATGTCATCAATCCATGTGCCTTTCCTCCTTGGCCCTTAGATAAGCCGCCCTTGAAACCGCCTCAAATCAACGGAGATGATCAATCCAGCACGTGGGAAGTGTGCTCAAGTTGGTGGGGAGATAACCGACCTAGCTGGGCACCAGGGGTGTTCAGCCGACCCCCCTATGACATGTGGGCCTAGCTAGGGGCTTCTAGAAGGTGTCCCCACCTGTCCTGGAGTATGTAGGTTGCCTGGGTCCACCATGCCTGGTTTGGCCGAACCAGGGCCTGGCCCCACGTTGCCTCAGCTCTCTCCTGCGTCACTCCTTTGCTTGACTCTTGAAGATGGTGCGCTGTGGCCACTATTCATGGTTCGGCCGAACCTTGAATAGTGTCCATCTAGTGTCCACTTGATCCTGGAGTGAAGTCTTTGATGATTGTGACATCACCTTGCCATTTCATCATAGTTGGATTTGCATTATATCTTCATCTTGGGCTTCTAAACTCTGAAATCACCTGTTTTGGGTACCTGCAAATAAATACTAACATGTACATGTGAAACCAAGTTATTTGTACCTATGTCACTATGTGTTTGCTTGTTTCTTCCAAAAAGAGTGTTTTGTTGACGGTAATGATGGTGGAAAACATGGTATAAATACCGTCAACAAGATCCCCCACACTTAAGTCTTTGCTCGTCCACGAGTAAAGGTTAGAAAAAGAGGTCGAAAAGTCAAATCTAAGATAGTGGTGATCAAAGTTTTCATTTAGCACATAGCTTATACTAGTGGGTTCTGTGACATTATCTAGCATATATCCTTGAGATGTTGAAAAATGGAATAACTCTCAAGGCAAAATCATCTCACTTTTTACCTTCTCAGTACTTAGAATTTTTGATATTGATTTCAAAAAGAAAGCACTTAGCTCATTCTTACTCCTCAAATAGTACTCTTAAGTCACTCAGTTGTGTTTGATTCCTTACCAAGGCATATCTTGAGGATGCCTTCTTTGTTTTATCCTACATCTATCAGGCTTATGTATAGTTCAGGTAGGGATAAATATGGCAGACATACTTGCATTGCATATATTGTAAAATCAAAACAAGGATCCAAGGAGAAAAATGTCATAGACCTAGATCAAGATGTGCAAGTGTGTGGAAAATGGTAAACTATAATGCTCCTTTATTTGGGATGATCTCTCTCTACTTTGTTTTGGGACATGGCTATCATTTTTCTTTTCTTTTATTCATGAGCCTAGATTTTGCTCATATATATATATATCCTTTCTCTTGGACTTTCACTTGTCCATCTTTTCTTTCTTTTTTCATTTTGCATAGCCATTATTCCCCTTTTTCTATATCCACTAAGAGAGATATTCATTGACCTTTAAAACATAGAGCAATTATTCAATAGAAATGGATGGCATGTTGTTGCGTACTTCCAGTGTAGAAGCAGCAAATATATGTGTGGTGTGTATGTGATCTTGATCTTTGGACTATGCCATACTTCTCAACAAGGGTCAACAAGGTTTGATCGAACTCAAAGCAATTGCAAGTAGCATGATTAGAAGGGGTTTCAAACATGATGATCATATATGGCTTTGGTAGGAATTCTTTTACTATTGAGGAGTAGTGACACTATGGTTTTATGACATTTTCAAAAATAAACCTCTAAGTACTTTGAATGAAAAAAGTGTGAATCATAAGCCAAGAGTTATCTCACATTTATCAATATCTTAGTCAATATGATTCCCTATCAAGATATTGACCCACAAGCATAGGCATATGCATAAATTTGAACTTTGTGTCACATCTACTCTTCAAATGTCATAAATTTTATTCATTTTATTTTGGGATGCAAGATTTCAAGTTTTTATTTACATTTTATTTAAGAACAAAGAAATGAATTGAATAAATATGCAACTCGAGAGGGAGGAAGCGTGCAAACCAGTCAGGGATCATGCCCTTGCTGCAGGGAGCCTGGCTGGTGGGACCAGGCCCCATTGGTGGGGTCGGCCGAACCAGCCAGGTGACCGTTGTCCCGTCGTTTGAATCTCCTCTTCTCAAGTTGCATTCCTGCACAGTTGTTTCGTCACCGGTCTTCATTTTGTGGGTCGTCCGAACCCTTTTGTGTGACCTTTTACGTCTGGTTTGATCCAGCAGACGTGCCGTGTACTGTGACATGTTCGAAATCACCAATACAGCAGTTCAGGGGGTCGTCCGACCCCCCCCCCACACACTTGTTTCTTTTCATCTGATAACACAAACAGCGAACAACATCAAGTGCAGGTGTTCTGCTGGTGGCAACACACCAGCAGAACGCAAAGATATTTTATTCAACTTTTTAAAATTGATGTAGGCATGATTACAATTGTAAAGAACAAAATTTGAAAAAGGGAAATCTAGCTAATACCTACTTTATTCTAAAGGAATTCTAATCTAGGGATAGGGTTGATTTAGGATGTCTTCTTAGCCAATGGCTTTAGCTACGCGCTTGAGCTTCGCATTAGTGCTAATGCGGTGCGCACGGAACTTATCCTCCATATCTAAGTTTGCCATCCTTAATTCTGACACCGTCTCCTCTAATTCATTATTTCTCTTCCTAAGGGTGGTTACAATCTTGAGCATCTTCTCCATGTCGCTTTTCTCCTTTTGAGCGTCTTCAAATTGGCCTGGCGGACCATTGATCGGTGGTGGATCCATCCTCCTCCGAATGGTTGAAGGAGAGTTGAAGTTGGAATCAAGGGATTCCCTCAACTGCTTCTTTTCATCCGAATTGAGAGGGGGGATGAACACCTTCCCTACACCCAGCCCACCACCAATGATCTTGCAGCCTTTGAATATGGTGGGTGTAGAAGGAGTGTAGGAGCTGATGCTCTTTGATGAATCCGAGTAGAGAGAGCTGGGGCGCTGTTCCGGCACCTCCGGAGCCTTCCCCTTCAATGCCAATTGGCCTGTGGTAGGCCTAATCGGCGTGATGGAACGAACAGGGGGCTTCTGGAGATCCCGACGCGGAGAGAGGGACCTGGGCGACGAAGTGGACCGAGGAGATGGCCGGGGGGTGGTCGGCCGAACCCCCCTAGGATCGGCCGAACCAGGCCTGGCCCCCGGTGACACTCCAGTCGACGGCAGCGAGTTCAGTGGCTCTACCTCCAGCACGTCGATAGCCATTGCTCTCTCTAAGCTCTCAGTTAGGGACCTTTGTGGTTTGGAAGTGCCCTCTCCCATGGGAACGATGGCATTTTTGCTAGTTGGAGCCATGGTGAGATTCTCTGGTGTCTCAAGGTCGGTGAAGGGTGCTGGAATGGTGAAGGAATGCAGGTGGAAGGAGAAAGAAGGAGAGGAAGGGGTTAAGAAGACGAGTGCCAATGTTCTCCTCTTCGAAATCGCGAGAGAACGTCGGGGGAACATTGGCACAACGTTCTGGACCTGAAGGGTCGCAACGGGTCGCATAGGGTGGTTCGGCCGAACCCAAATATGGGTCACTTGGCCGTGGCAATCTCTCCACACTCTCCCCAATTGCTTCCCGAAATGTGACACAGTTGATTGGTTGCAAAATGTGGTTCGGCCGAACCACAAAATTGCCCCAAACTTTTGTCACGTGATCTACAAGAGCTCCTGAACATTGCCCCATTGTCCAAATTTTTAAATCTTGCCAAATGTGGGTCGCCCAACCTGGGTTTGGAGTGCCAAGTGCGACCAGATTATTTGATTCTGAAAATTACTATGGCTTGGCTAGATTTTGGTCTCAAGTGGTCGCCAAATTATGGCTATCCACTTCTACTTAGGGTTTTGGGGACCCAAAGTGTTAAAAGGAGAAATTTTTAATTATTTGAAACCTATCTAGTGATCAAGCTATACAAAATGAGAAAGAAGTAAGACATGTAGATTTTAATTATGTGACTTCATTATCAGAGATAAATTCTATCATGTCAACTTTTTCTTCTATTGGTGCATGTTCATGAAAAACTTTGAGACGATGACCATTTACCTTAAAGATGTTGCCGTCGTCATCTTGAAGCGTGACGGCTCCATGCATTGCTGCATTGATTACCAGTTACGGTCCTTCCCATTTGCTCTTTAGATTTCCATGCCCAAATAGCTTGACCCTTGAGTTGAACATTAGGACCTTGTCTCCAGGATGAAATTCCTTGGGCTTGATCCTCTTGTCATGCCATCTTTTGGTTCTCTCTTTATAGATCCTGGCATTGTGATAGGCTTTTTCTCTCCATTCCTCAAGCTCTGAGATCTGCATCTTTCTATTCCTTCCAGCAGAGGGCAGATCCATATTCCATTGTTTGATTGCCCAATGTGCTCTGTGCTCTACCTCTACAGGCAGATGGCATGTCTTCCCGTATACAAGTTGATATGGTGACATACCAATTGGGGATTTGTATGCGGTCCTGTATGCCCAAAGTGCATCCGGTAATTTGCTCTTCCAAACTGTTCCCATTTCATTGACAGTCTTTTGCAGGATGTTCTTGATTTCCTTATTGGACGTCTCCGCTTGGCCACTTGTTTGGGGATGGTATGGAGTTGCAACATTATGCTTTATCCCCATGTCTGCCAGGAAACGTCGGAAACCTCTATCTATGAAGTGAGACCCTCCATCACTTATGACTAGTCTTGGGGTACCAAACCTCGGAAATATGACTTCTTTGAACATCCTTTTTGAATGTGAAGCATCTGCGGTTGTGCAAGGTAGCCTCCACCCATTTGGACACATAGTCCACTGCCACCAGGATGTACTCACAACCTTGAGACTTGGGGAATGGACCCATGTAGTCAATTCCCCATGCATCAAATAGTTCCACTTGAAGGTTGTTTGTCAGTGGCATTGCATCCCGGGTGTTGATATTCCCATGTTTTTGACATCTTGCACACCTCTTCACATAGTCTTGTGCATCTTTGTACATGGTAGGCCAAAAGAATCCACTTTGCCATATCTTTGCATGGGTTCTGAATACCCCATAATGGCCTCCATATTCTGCTCCATGGCATTTCTCAATGATCTTGATTGCTTCATTCATTGGCACGCACCTCCTCAACATTCCATCATTGAAGACTCTGTACAGATATGGCTCATCCCAGAGGTGCGCCTTACTCTCTTGGATGAGTTTCTTCTTGTCTGCTCCTGGTGGCACATATCCTGTCACCATGAAGTTGACAATGTTTACATACCAGGGGTTGGAGTCCGTGACCTTGAGGAGTGTGTCGTCACGCAGGAAGTCATCGATGGGTAGATCCTGTTTGTCTTTGAATTGCATTCTAGACAAATGATCGGCTACAGAGTTTTCAACTCCCTTTTTATCTTTAATTTCAAGATCAAATTCTTGGAGCAGTAATATCCATCTTATTAATCTTGGTTTAGCATCTTTCTTAGTGAGCAAGTACTTTAATGCAGCATGGTCAGTGTAAATGATGACTTTAGCTCCAACTAAGTAAGATCTAAATTTGTCTATAGCAAAAACTACGGCTAGCAATTCTTTTTCTATTGTTGCATAGTTCAATTGTGGCCCAGTTAAGGTTTTGCTAGCGTATGAGATTGCATGATGTTTCTTATCTTTGGTTTGTCCTAAGACAGCACCTACAGCATAATCACTAGCATCACACATTATCTCCAAAGGAAGCGTCCAATCAGGGGGTTGTATGATTGGCACAGAGACAAGTACTTTCTTAAGATAATAAAAGGAGTCTAAACACTCATCATCAAAGTTAAAAGGTGCATCTTTAGCAAGCAGGTTTGTTGAAGGTCTAGCAATTTGGGAAAAAATCTTTTATAAACCTTCTATAAAATCCTGCATGACCAAGAAAGCTACGGACACCCTTAACATTCGTGGACGGTGGAAGTTGCTCGATAACCTCTATTTTAGCTCTATCCACCACTATCCCACGCTCGGACACTTTATGTCCTAGCACTATTCCTTCTCGAACCATGAAGTAACATTTCTCCTGGTTCAAGACTACGTGCTTTTCCTCACATCTTTGTAAGACATGGTCCAGATTCTCTAGGCAGTGATTGAAGGTTTTGCCATAGACTGAGAAGTCATCCATGAACACCTCCATGATTTCTTCGACCATATCGGAGAATATGGACATCATGCACCTTTGGAAAGAGACAGGGGCATTGCATAGGCCAAAGGACATGCGCCTGTATGCATATGTCCCATAGGGGCATGTGAAGGTTGTCTTACTTTGATCGTCAGGATGGATTGGGATTTGGTGATAACCCGAATACGCATCAAGGAAACAGAAGAAAGAATGTTTTGCAAGCCGTTCCAACATCTCATCGATGAATGGCAACAGAAAGTGATCTTTCTTTGTGGCCTTGTTAAGCTTTCGGTAGTCTATACACATTCTCGAACCCATGACGGTTCATTGAGGGATTAGTTCATTTTTCTCATTTTTAACGACCGTCGTCCCTCCTTTCTTAGGCATTACTTGGACGGGGCTGACCCACTCGCTGTTAGGAATAGGGTAGATTATGCCTGTGTGCAAGAGTTTCAAGATCTCTTTCTTCACTACTTCTCTCATCGCATTATTTAGCCTCCGCTGCGGCTCCCTAGAAGGTGCAGCATCTTGATCAATTGGGATGTGTTGGGTGCAGAGAGTGGGACTAATTCCCTTAAGATCTTGAAGAGAGTAGCCTAAGACAGAGCGGTGTTTCTCTAGAATGGTGATGAGTTTGGAGGTCTCCTCCTCAGAGAGTTGGTCACTCATGATTACGGGGGTCTCCCTATCACCATTAAGAAAGGCATACTTAAGTCCAGAAGGAAGGGGCTCAAGTTCTATAGAGGGTTTAGATGGGGGTTCAGATTTATCCAAGTCTAAGGGTTCTTCTAGTTCGGCCTCTTCTTGGATGAAATCCTTAACATCCTCTTCTAGATCAGGATGAGGAGGTTATAGAAGAGATGCAGCCATTACTTCCTCTATCAGGTCAGACTCGGGGTGCAATTCTGCAATTCTGCTTTAGAATTAGCAGAATTTGCTAGCGGAATCAAAAGACAAACGTTCTTACCGAGATGACCTTCAAGGTTCCCCTCATGGAATCCATCAAGGAATCTCATGAGCGGGTGTCCAATTAACAAGTCAAATTTCTCTATATCGAAAATAAAGAAGTGTAAGAGGATATGGACCTTATTAATTGTGACAGGAATAGTCTGTGCAATCCCGCAGCTCTCGACCAATTTCCCAGAGGGTAATTTAAGAAATTTATTGGTCAGGGCTAGAGGTTCCTCTCCTAGGAGTGCACTTGCTAATGACTTAGACAAAATGCTCACTCCTACGGCGGGGTCATAAAGAGAATTTATGGTAGTCCTATTTATGACGCAAGGGATGGTTGTGAAGCAAGATAGGGTCCTAATAACCTCAGGCGAGGCTTCGGCCTCCTTCAGCCATTCGTCACTCATAATGGACGCGAGCTCTTGAACAGTCTCCTTGAGATAGCGAGTCTCAAGGCGATGTGGGATGTGATCATTTGGAGTTCTACGAGTTCGAGACTTCTTTTGCACAGGTTGATTCGAGGCATTTCTAAAATCGAAGAAGAGATCAGCCTCGATATCAAGACGAAATTCCAGAGGTTTAACTTCCTCTAGAAAATTTGGTGGTTTTGGTTCAGGTTCGACAGCTTGCGATGTAAGTGGTGAGGTTCCGACTATCGTAGGTTCGTCCTTCAGGGCTTAATCCTCCTCGGGGGCTTCATCATAGATATTGGTGTAGGGGTGTTCTCGAGAATTTTCGTAAGAACTTCCTTACCTTCACTAATAGAGAGATGCAAGAACGCTCCCTTGGAGGCTAAATCAAGAAATTGTGCGGAATTTTGGCTAAGACCGAGGTAGAAATGTTGCAAGAGAGCTGGCTCGGTTATAGCTAAATCAGGGCCAGAAGATACTAAGTCTGTAAAATGGGCCCATGCCGCACCTAGAGATTCCTTTTCTTTTTGTACAAAATTTATAATCTCTTTACGAAGACGAGCAACTCGGGGAATAGAGAAGAAGGTAATACAGAAATTTGATTGCAGCTTCTCCCATTCTCCATTTACACTACCTACATGACGAGTATACCATCGTTTGGCTATTCCCGTTAAAGAAAACGAAAATAGCTTCCACTTAAGGGTATCTCGTTTCATCCCGTGGATATGTATGCAAGACCATAATTGTTTGAAATCTCGTATGTGTGTATAGGGGTTCTCATCTTCATCCCCAGAAAAAGGTTTGTCCTGAACCATCGCTATGAGACTCGGGCGTAGCTCATAACGAACGGCCAAAATGGCCTGTGATGAACTAGGCGGCTCCATACTAGCACCCGATGGAGCAGCATACTCGAAGATAGGTGTTTGATTCATGTGTGTGTGAAAGAGATAGTTTTGATCAAACAAGGATAACTAAGACGACTCAATTCTAATTAAGACAGCTACCGTTCTCCGGCAACAGCGCCAGAAAGTTTGTTGACACCAAAGGTGGCAAACGGATATACCGCAAGCGTACGGTAGTCAATGTAGCTTGGAACGGGAAGTGAACTAACTAGGTTCAAGATCGTCAGATAGTGATCAAGGATGTTAATGATCAAAGAGATATAGAATATAGGTATAGAGAGGTTTTATGTAGCAAAAGATATCTGGTCTTGGCTTTCTAAGTATAAAGAGGTTTACCACCTCCTCACTTTACAAGAGGCGATAGGCGAAACAGGAGGAGATATAACTCCTCCCGAGGCGGCTATACTATTGTCTTACACACGTGGTGGAATACGAAGACCAGACAAGGCTGTCACCACTTGTTGGCAACCACAAACAATCCGTGCGACAAGCGGCCCACACTGATAAGATATAGCCTAGACACCACGTCTACACTATACTTACTACTCTAATCTTAGCTAGAGACTAGAGCACTTCACAAGTAAAGCAATGTGCAGGTAAAGTAAGTATATACTTAAAGTACCAGAACCAGAATATTAAATGCTAGAAGGACTCAGATGGAAAACTTACTAGAAGCTTGCATCTGCTGAGGTACACCTTGAAGAAGACTCCCGACAGGCCCGGGGCTTTCTCCTGAAAACTTCCCTCACTCTCTTCCCTCTTATTCTACCACTAAAACTACTATGATACACTTGATATTTACTCCTTGATGATCTAAAGTGAAGGACTAGGGGGTATTTATAGGGGGAATGAGAGGAGTGCCATGTCATCAATCCATGTGCCTTTCCTCCTTGGCCCTTGGATAAGCCGCCCTTGAAACCGCATCAAATCAACGGAGATGATCAATCCAGCACGTGGGAAGTGTGCTCAAGTCGGTGGGGAGATAACCGACCTAGCTGGGCACCAGGGGGGTTCGGCCGACCCCCTATGACATGTGGGCCCAGCAAGGGGCTTCTAGAAGGTGTCCCCACCTGTCCTGGAGTATGTAGGTTGCCTGGGTCCACCATGCCTGGTTCGGCCGAACCATGGCCTAGCCCCACGTTGCCTCAGCTCTCTCCTGCGTCACTCCTTTGCTTAACTCTTGAAGATGGTGCGCTGTGGCCACTATTCATGGTTCAGCCGAACCTTGAATAGTGTCCATCTAGTGTCCACTTGATCCTGAAGTGAAGTCTTTGATGATTGCGACATCACCTTGCCATTTCATCATAGTTGGATTTGCATTATATCTTCGTCTTGGGCTTCTAAACTCTGAAATCACCTATTTTGTGTACCTGCAAACAAATACTAACATGTACATGTGGAACCAAGTTATTTGTACCTATGTCACTATGTGTTTGCTTGTTTCTTCCCAAAAAGAGTGTTTTGTTGATGGTTATGATGATGGAAAACGTGGTATAAATACCGTCAACAGCAATGTGGATAGAAATAACATTTATGGAGTTACCAAAGTGGTGGGTGGTTATATTCAAGTAAGCTCAACACAAGTTTTTGCTCTATTTGACCTTAGTGCTTCGCATTCTTTCGTTTCCGCCGACATGGTAGAGACGTGCAAGATGGTGAAGTGTCCAACGAGGAGGCCTTTGATAGTTCATACACCAGTGGGAGAAATACAGGCAGATCAGATATGCCCGGACATCAGTCTTGTCATAAACAAGGAAAACTTCACCGTAACCCTCATTATGCTAGAGTCACTTAACATTCCTGTGATTCTTGGAAATGGATGGTTGTGTGCGCATAAAGGAGAGATTCATGGTGCCCAGTGCACAATGTTCTTAACAGCACCATCGGGAAAAAGAATTGAGTATGTAGGTTGTCGACTCCTACCTGAGGAAGACGATGACCTGTTCTGAAGGTGTGCTCACTAAGGATATCAACAAAAATGGATGAGAAGCAAATGCAGATAGAATTTTCAGTTCTCTTTGTGTTGTAAGCCAAAAAGTAGTAGTTAAGATAGACCTTGGTCATTTATCAATAATATTCATTCAATAGAAACTTTGTTCGCAAGTGGTGACCATGAGACAAAGGCGTTTAAATTCAGTATGCAAGTTGTGAAGTTGAAAAAGTTATCAAGAATCTTTTTCCTGTTTCTCTCTCGAGATCCAAGACCTGTGCGAATCTCAGGACGAGATTCCTTTTAAGGGGGTAGTTTTGTCACACCCAAAATTTATATTTGGGTTGTGAATAGAAAACACAAACTAAAATGAATTATTTAGTAGTTTTCTAAAATTTATTAAGTCTTAGATAGCTTTAAATCAACTTTGTAAAAAAGGGCTTAAAACGAAATTAATCCTAATTGATATTTTTAATGTTTGTTCCATTCATGCTGCAGGCATAATTTTTATTGGATGGAAAACAAGTATTTTAAAACTCGAATGGGCTCCTGTCGATTTTATTCTAATTCTAAAGTAAATAAAATGTTTAAGGTTTTGTTATGAAATAATCCAAATAATAGTTTTCAAAATTTCAGAATTTATTTCCAAGATATTTTACATATTTTAATTTGATTTAAAAGTCTATGTTTTTAATCCCTATTTGGATTTGAAAAGAAACAAAAATAAAAAGAAAAGAGAAACCTCTCAGCTCTCACCCTCTCTCGGGCCCAGCCCGCTGCCTCCCTCTATTTCTCCCCCTCTCTCCTTCCCCCTCGACGCCGAAGCCCAGCAGGGCCGAGGTCCAGCAAGGCCGCAGCCACGCGTTCCCCTTCTCCCTCTGGCAGCGCAGGCCGACGGCCCAGCAAATCCAGCCCGCGAGCCAGGCAGCACTCCCCTACACTCCCTCTCCCCCTCTCGCGCGGTCACCGACAGATGGGGCCCACCTGTCGGCCCGTTCTTCTCCAACGAGCCAAAGCAGATGCCAGCAACCGAAGCTCCGCCCTTCCCGCGTGCGCTCCCGGCTCCTCCGTGCGTCGCCGCCCTATAGATAGGACCCGCTAGTGCCTCTTCTGTGCACGCCGCCGCCGTCACCACACCCCACCCGATCCGTCTCCCTCTCCAGAGCCGCACGACAGTCACCGTGGGCACCATTGCCGCCGCAGCACAGAGCCGCCCACCTTTGCCGATTAGCCGTCACCGAGGCGTCTCCATCCAAATTGAAGGCACCAGAAGAGCCGCAAGACCCTTCCGAATCCACCAGCCGCCTCTCGTCGCCGATTGGAGACCGGAGCACCTTCTGCTCGACGCGCCGCCGCCGTCGAACTCACCTTCCCGACGCGCCAAAACCGCAATCAGCCGGTCCATGAGGTCTGCCGCAAGGTGAGGATGCGATTCCCCTATTTACCCCACATATTTCCCCTTCCCGAGCCACCGGCCACCTCACCGGAGCTCCATGGCCGCCGCGGCACTTGCGGCTCGCGCTGTGCACCGTCGCGAGACACCCCGAACCCCAAATCGAGTTCGCCATTGCGCGCTCTTGCTCCCTGTACTCACCCCGTGTGAAACCATGGCCTAAGAGGACCTTTCCGCAGTTTCCGACAATGCGACGGCGAGACCCCCGCCGCCGGGCTCTGTTTCCGGCCAGCCGCCTCTCTTTCCTCCCCCCTCGATCTAATCTCCACCACCCGTTGAGAGATCAACGGCTCTCGGAGCCCGATACCCTTTGGGCCTCATGTTTTACAGAAACCACCCTGTAGTTTTTAAAGACTCAACCCGCCGTCCACTTGTCACTGTACAATGGCCCGTGGAAAGCTTCCTTGCTAGCCCCTGTTCTTTAATCTATTCGCAGTTTAGTCCAGGGTTTAGATTTAAATCTGCTGCTATTTTATTTTAATTCGAAAAGGGTTCCAGAGAATCACATTTTTGCCACTGATCATATTTTGCGCGTATTTTCACCGTTTTAAATCCGATTTGAACTAACCAACTTGCGTTTGATTCGTATTTTCGTTCTTTACAATTTTTGTGCCTTTGAAGAGTAGGTTTTACACTTTTAATTTTTGGTTAATATTATAATAATATTTATTCTATATTAAATCTTTGGAAAATCATAACTTCTACGTTTTAAATCCGTTTTTTACGATCTTTATATCGTTGGAATCGTAGCGACGCATAGATTAGTTTTATACAATTTTAAATCTGTTTTTCTACTGTGGTGTACTGTTCTAATTATTATTCATTGTTTGCTTCGTGTATTGATTGTGCGATGCGTACGTGGTGATTATTGATCAAGTTCAGTCGGTGAGTCTCACATGAAGATTCAAGGAGTTATTAATTGAAGATTTGGATCAGAGAAAGGATCTTGATTTGAGGCAAGTAAAGCTTGGGTTTTATTTTGTGACCATGATCGTGTAACTTGATTAACGTTTAAGCAACAAACGTTAAAAATGACTTTTTAGCAACTTGAGAATTTATCTATAAGAGAAGCTTCTGGATTGACAGTACAACTGTGAGGGATATATGGCTCTGGTTTTAGTTAAGTATGAGGACCTTTTCTAACATGTTAGAGGTTACCCGTGGGGCGCAAATAGGGTTAAGCAGACTGTGAATCCCTGAACAGGTTGTATCACACAGACTGACTAATGAAACCTAGCGGCCCTAACTTGTTAGGCAAACCTCTGAAAGACTTCATAGTGGACCCTGCCGGCCTTCCTTGGTAGTGGGCTAAGGGGTTGGCCGCCTCGGGCGAAAGGGTAAACCACGGCTCATAGGGAAAGTGTACACCTCTGCGCAGAGTTTATTAAACTAGTATACTAGCCTTGCTCAAGGACACGAGCGGCCTTGAAATCCAGGTAGTTAAGTTGATGTTTTGGTTTGCTAACAGGCTCATTTGTTTACCGTTTTGTGCTTTACATTATTTATGTTACATTGATCATGAGTTGTTGGGATCTATATTACCATGTTGCTATACTTGCCGAGTTCGCCATGGACTCACTCTTGCTATTCCCCCCACACCTCAGGAGAAGTTTAGACTTGTGGTCAACCAGTCGGTTTGTTCCTGCGGAGTAAAGTCTACACCCGGCGATCGAAGTTGTTTTTCTGTTGCTTGCACTCTGAGGTTATATTTTATTTACTTAATACGTTATTTATTTAAGCACTTGTCTCTTGATATCTTCCATTCTCTGTGACTACATGTGAGATTTGATTTTATTATTTCACATATAGTGTATATCTGGTTTTGTTCTTAAAACCAGACATACACTATATGTGACAGAGTGTGTAATGCCCCAGAGTTCAAACAGCTCAGATCCACTCTGCACGCTGAGCGAACCACACCTACCACCATCCCATTTAAGCTTTCGTCCTTGTTTCGCTTAAAAGAGTTAACTCGGGGATGGTGGGATGGACTCTAGAAGCCTTATATGTTGGTCTAACCCACCTTTAACAACCAAGGCGGGACTAAACCTCCCACAATATCTCATTACTACACATGGGCCACTATGGGACAAATTCCAAATTGGGCTGGGTGTCACAGCCAGCGGAAGAGGGGATCCAGATCATTGAAAGATGCCACTCATCACCATATGGACTTCATTATGGCGCATTTCACACACATGCAAAGATTTGGCAGAGTGGATTCTTTTGGCCCATGTATGATGACACAAAAAGTTTTATTCGGATGTGTGGGGCATGCCAACGACATGGAAACATCAACTCAAGAGATGTCATGCCACTCATCAACAACCTCCAAGTAGAGCTTTTCAATGTCTGGGGAATTGATTACATGGGACCATTCCCAAAGTCAAAGGAGTGTTAGTACATTTTGGTGGCAGTAGACTACGTGTCAAAATGGGTAGAAGCTATGCCATGCAAAGCTGCAGATTCCAGAAGCTCAAAGAGGATGTTTCAAGAAATAATATTTCCAAGATTTGATACTCCAAGGATGGTAGTGACGGAGGATCCCATTTCATCGACAAGATATTCCAACTATATTTGGCAAGACGTGGGGTCCATCACAACATTGCCACTCCATGCCATCCTCAGACAAGTGGGCAAGAGAGACATCAAACAAGCAGATCAAGAATATTCTGCAGAAGACGGTCAATAAAATAGGAACAGCATGGAAAGAAAGGCTACCAGAAGCACTATGGGCATACAGAACAGCCTACAAGACACCAATTGGAATGTCACCATACCAGCTTATTTATGGAAAGACCTGCCACTTGCCAGTAGAGCTCGAATTCAAGGCTCACTGGGCAATCAAGAGATAGAATATGGATCTGGATGCTGCAGGAATGAAAAGGAAGATGCAACTCTCTGAACTAGATGAATGGCATGAGAAAACATATCACTACTCCAGATCTATAAAGTGAGAACCAAGAGATGGCACGACAAGATGGCACCCGGAGATCAGGTATTACTTTTTAATTCCAGGGTGAAGTTATTCGGTCACGGAAAGCTACGAAGCAAATGGGAAGGACCATTCAAAGTGATCAACACCTCGTCCCATGGAGCGGTCACACTTCAAACCGACAAAGGGACATTATTCAAGGTAAATGGTCACCGCCTCAAACTCTTTCTAGAACCGATTAGGGGCCCAGAGGAATTAGATATTATCGAATTTATTAATTTACCAGGTGTATTAGGGCCTAAGCCTTCTTTTTTCCTTCCCGCAAGGGAAAGTGCACTTTTTGGAAACTAAATATCACGAGAAAGCTGCACGAAAAATACAGAGGCAATCAGGCACAGGGGGATATCATCCGACCTCCCCTATGGGTCAGCCGACCCCCCACCTGCCTGAAACTCTGTACCTTTTCGTGACGTGAATCTTCGGGTCTCTTCTCGCATATTTTCAACTTTCGCATCTGTTAGGCCATCCGCCGCCGCCGTAAGCTCATAGGGTTAATTCCGAAACCCTAGCGTCCACCGAAAACCTATATAAATAGCCCCTGCTAGCCTCCCATCTCATCTCATCCAAGCCATTCTCTTCCTCGTGCCTAACGAACTCTTCTCCAAGACTCCCTTGGCCGACGATAAGATCATCCCCTTCGGAATGTTCCAAGCCAAATTCACGCCGATGACTCCCAAGCCATCGTCCCTGCTAGAGCTCCATGGCCTCTCGCCATTGCTCCACCAACCCAGCCACGCAGGCACGAGCAATTCTTCTTCACTTGTGCACGATCAGCCCTTCCATAATCACCAGAAACCCTCTACCTGAAGGACGCACCACGAACGGAACCGATCATCAAGCTTCCGAAGGATGTAAAGCTCCTGCCACCGAAGCCCAATAAGACGCTGACGAAGGTGAAGCTCGACAAGGATGGCCATGTCATATATGCCAAGTACACCTCTCGCCCCACCTTCGATGGAGTCCGCGCCAATCCAGCCAAGGTCAAGTACGTGCCACCCAAGGATGCACCATGAAGAGAGCAACCTCCACAGAAGCGCTCCAAGCTCACCATGGCAGATCTTCAGCAGCAGATGGCCGAGGTCACCAACAGGATGAAGACGATGGAAGATCTCCTTGCTAGATCTTTAGCCAATACCAATCTGAGGATTGATCTGAAGGAAGAAAAGCGTAGGGAGTTAGAGATTAAGTTTAAGCTCTTCTCTCAGAACAATCCTAGGAAGTATTAGAGTTATGTATCAGGGCACCCTTAGATCGCTTAGTTCGCTTTAGCTCGAATAGTTCGCTTTAGTTTACTTAGTTCATTTTAGTTTGAGTATCTTAAATTTTCTCCTTGTGTAATAAAAGTATCCTATTAATAAAGTCAGTTTGAGTCAATGTTATCTCGCTTGGATATATTTGTGTTTGTGTCCACTTTGTTGTGCATAAAGGAAAACAGAAAACAGGTGTGAGGGAGGAGCACATGATGGAACGACGAACACCAAACATGAAAGTACACCCAAACAAAAGCAACCGACGCACTGAACACGCATGACGAGACGGAGCATGAAAGGCCACTAGGAGGGGTCGGCCGACCCCCGCCCTAGGTCGGCCGATCCACCTCAGCATCGCCTCACTGCGAGCTTCATCCATGGTTAGGTACTCACCTTGAACTTTATTTTCTCGTATGCCATTCGTTGTTTGGCTTCGAATTAAAAGTCCTATGATGCAACTTTAAAACATGAAAGGATTAACTTGAATAGCCTTGACTTAAGGATAGACACACATAACACTTTTCCTGAAAGTCTTGCCGCTGTTGGGAACTTAAATTAGGGACCTGATGAGACCATGCTAGGGCAATCAACATTCAGCGTTAGTTCTAGGAATCAATTCAAGGTAAACGCTAGCCTTTATTCGAAATGCATTTGGCTTCCATCAGCAAGATTGCTACTTGGTTTATATGATTATAGGTTCAAACATCTTGCTGTGATGAAAGAAGAACATCATGAAGTTATCACAATATTACAAGTCGATGGTCTAGCACAATTCTTTAGATCAGAAGAGTTAGAGTTGAGGACAACTCCTTTTCAAGAAGGGGAGGATGATGAGCACATGCCAACGACTACTCAAGTTGAGCAATTCTATGAAGGACCTCTTACACGTGGCCAAACAAACTTAGTCCAACAAGAGGTGCATTCTTTCCTCTATGAGTTATATTTAAATATTGATGAAAATTATCTACTACCTAAATGTTTTATTTTGAATTTACTTAGGTACATACGCAAAGAGGAGGCTGGATCAGACAATGAATATCAAACCGCTACAGTGAAAAACGGACCAGTTCGGTAAAAAATGGACCAGTTGAAGAAATAGACATAACTCTTGATTCCTTGAGGCTTTAGTGGCCCATGAGGACTCGTTGGAAAGCTGGTGAAGTTTACTTTTTAATGAAACCAGCTCTACCTTATTTGGATGTCGCAATCAACAGTTATGCTGAGATTAGTCAAGACTGCTCAGAAGGTTAACAGTCAGCCTGGTGTTCAAGTTGACGTGCAAAACTGTACCAATCTATAATGTTTCATGGTGCACGGCATATATGGTTGGAAAGCCCTTCAAGTCTACTTTCAAAGCCAGCAAACCATTCGTCATTTGGACTTCCCAATAAGAAGTTATTGCTATATTAGTGGAGACTACTCTGGAGGCCAACAGTCAAGCGAGATCACTTCAGGAATTCATTTCGTCGTGACCTTTCACATAGTCTATCTTTAGAGAATCCACTTCATTTTTACACCGAACTAGGAGGGTTGTTCCTAGTATAAATATCCATATACTCTTAAGCAATAGAAAACTTTGATCATTTGAGAAACCAATAAAGTATTGCAACTGAGTTGCTGAGTGTATCTTACACACCTTTTTTCTTCCTTGTTCTTCTTGGACTTGTGAAGAAAATCTCTCTGAGGTCCCCTACTTCGTGCTTTACGGTTTCCGTTCGGCTGCGTTGTATTTTGTGGATTAGTACCGGTTTGTGGTTCTGCGAACGTTCGGAGATCGAGTCAAAGTCCTCAAGGTTTCGGTGTCTTTCTCCCCGTTGCTTGGTTGCATCCAACCTTTGTCAGGTATAAAGCTAGTTACCCGCTGTTCCACGGCAAGTTATCCTTAGTTCTTAAACCTACTGTTGTGAACATCGGGCCATTCTCCTACCAGTTCATATCGGTATCTATCATGTGGTATTCAGAGCTATTGTTGTCATGGTAGGTTTTGTTATCATCCACTTATATATCCTTTTGTTTATCAATAGTTGTTTTTATCCATCACATATTTTTGTTTTGCCATATCCTACAGTCCACTAAAAAACCACATAAAAAAATCCTATAGCCTTTTGTTGGTACTGTTAATCTCAAGTCGTTTGCATTCATCTTGTTGCTAGTCACCATCATTGTTCTTCCACCGTACTCTACTTTATTTTAATTGTTATCCACACACCTCATATGTTATCTTGTGTTTGCTAAAAATAATTCAGAGAAAAAAAGAGGAGAAGTTAAGAAAAAAAAGAGTGAAAGAGAAGAAGAAGAAGAAGAAGAAGAAGAAGAAGAAGAAGAAGAAGAAGTGAAAGGGGTTATATTGTGGATTGTGTAGCTGCAAGTTTTGAATTCATAACCTCAAGTTTGTGGTTCTTTTGACAGTAACATTACACATCTTTGATTGCCTTACACACTTGATTTTAGTACCATAGCCTTCCCTGGATAGCCACCTATAGCTCCACAAAAATCTGAAACCAGACCTCTCATCTTGTAATACTTTCAATCGCTCAATCACAGCTACGGTGCTGCCATTTTAACACACTCACAGTCCTTGAGAATGAGTAAGAACATCGGTAAGTAAGAGGTGAGGTTGTGTGATTCCACAAATTTACCTATTCCACTTTTCTTGCAAAAGTGTTGCAATGGCAGGATATTATTCGAGTGTTCGTGGTAGTCGACACAGAGAAGTGGAGCCACCAATCACTCGGTCTGAGCTTGGCCAACTACAAAACTCGTTGGTGGTGGCCATGGAGAGGGTGTTAGATAAACATCTTCCTGCAGCGAGTCGTCGGGCTCCATGACCATATAGTCCAACACATTCTCGTTGTGGTCCCTTTGGCCATAGCGGACAACATGGGAGAGGTGCTCATGGACGTAGTTTTCGTGCCCGTGTGCTCATTGATGATGAAGATTATTGTATGTCCACCAAAGGAAAAATTCAGCAAGAGGCACGTGGAAGGTCCTATGGAAGCGAACCCAGTTCAGCTCCAAGTTCAACATCATTTGAGAAAGATTTAGTTGCCAGTTCTACTGCAACCATTGCTGCTCCAATTCGAGAACATGGTTAAGTTTGACACATATGCATATGTTGCTTCACAATATATTGAAGTGATTGTGCATCAAGATCCATGTGAGAATGAGAGCCACATAGCCAAATTGAGTGAGAGTGGAAACAAAAGTGAGCTGTGTGATCCCACTAAATATGAGTTTGAGAGAATCGACAATATGAGTGTGAGAGATTCCACCATATGTGAGAAAAAGTGCCACTAGTGAACATTGAGAGTGAAAGTTCAAAATGAAATGATGACAGATTCCACCATATGTGAGGAAGAGAGCTTCAAACTTCAGTGTGAGAGAGATACACAAAAATTGAGTGAAAAAGAAGATGAATCATGTGAGGATTTATTTACTACTAACATGATAATACCTTCTTCCAGTCTTGTTCCTTGTGAGATGTAGGCTTAAGAAGAAAATGATGTGGTGGATTACGACCAACCCCCAATATTCAATGAGGAAGATCAAGTGATGACCATGGACTGCAATACGATGCATGATGATCTCAATGCTAACCCACTGATATGTACTTCTAGTACTGTTTTTCCAAATGTACAGGTTAGCAATGAGAATGAGGAAGAGATGGCTGTTCATGACGCCACCAAACATGTTGAAAGAAGTGAGAAGGTATCCATCCATTCGAACCAATTGTGTGCTGTCCATAAGCTGAATCATGACATGGATAACGGTAAGATTTTAGAGTTGCAATCCATGATACTTGGACCATCAGAAAATCTACAAGGTATTCAAAATAATTCAGATCTTAGTTTAGAAAATAAAATGGTGAGTAGCTGTGATAAAATGCATGGTTCAAATGAAGTTGTCCATACCCAAAATTTTTGTGCTGAAATTTTACAACTTGTTAACCAGTGTTCAAACATACATGATCTCTGTGATAATTTTCCTAACAATACATTTGATAATGTGCAAATACATACTCATGATGAATTTTTTGCAAAAATATCCTATCTTGAATGTGTTTCCTATGTCATGTTTCAAAAATGTGTCACGGTAAATAACATACTTGAGAATGTTTTAAAGATATCATCCATGAAATCTCTGAATACTCCTTATAGTTGCAAATTTACATTCAATTTGATTGGACATTATGCAACAAGTAAATTCTATGTTTGTGCTATTTGCATAACATGTGACCAGCTTGTTGGTGTGAAGTTTAATAAACTTTGTAACAATTCTTGTGAGTTATTTTTTTCTGATTTTGAGATGAAAACATTGTTTAGTGATTTCTCTACAGAACTGAAAATGTTGTTCCATTATTCATATGTTCTATCAAAAGAAAGCAATCTTGTGCAAACATGTTTTATTCAGTCACTAAAAAATTTTGCATCGTCTTTTGGAACAATTGGATTTGATAGGTCCTTCTCTGATCATGACCGGTGCAATATAAATGACAAGAATGTTTCATTCTTAACTTTTGGTAGGTGTGATCTTACAAAGATAAAACATGATAACATGAATCAAATGATTGGTCTAAAAGAAATCCTTGGGCTTCCAGCTTCAAAGCTATTTGCAGGTTCGCCAAATTTGAAAGAATATATCTTAGTTGGAAAAGGAAATAATGTGAACACGAATTGTAGAGAAATAAATGGACAAAATGAAATAAAAGATTATAGGAATTATCTTGTGCATCCACCCTCTATTTTGTCTAGTCTCTTTTCAGGTACACAAAAGTCATGGACGACTTTTCTTCAAGGGAGGGAGGATGTTGAGACCATGCTAGGGCAATCAACATTCAGCATTAGTTCTAGGAATCAATTCAACCTTTATTCGAAATGCATTTGGTTTCCACCAGCAAGATTGCTACTTGGTTTATTATAGGTTCAAACATCTTACTGTGATGGAAGAACATCATGAAGTTATCACAATATTACAAGTCAATGATCTAGCACAATCTTTAGATCAGAAGAGTTAGAGTTGAGGACAACTCCTTTTTAAGAGGGAGAGGATGATGAGGACATGCCAACGACTACTCAAGTTGAGCAATTCTATGAAGGACCTCTTACACGTGGCCAAGCAAAATTAGTCCAACAAGAGGTGCATGCTTTCCTCTATGGGTTATATTTCAATATTAATGAAAATTATCTACTACCTAAATGTTCTATTTTGAATGTACTTAGGCATATACACAAAGAGGAAGCTGAATTGGACCATGAATATCAAATTGCTACGGTGAAAAACGGACAAGCAAAAACAGACCAGTTCGGTCAAAACGGACATAAATCTTGATTCCTTGAGGCTTTAGAGGCCCATGAGGACTTGTTGGAAAGCAGGTGAAGTCTACTTTCCAATGCAACCATCTGCATCTCATTTGGATGTTGCAATCAACAGTTATGCTCAGATTAGTCAAGAGTGCTCAGAAGGTCAACAATCAGCCAGATGTTCAAGTTGACGTGCAAATCTGTACCAATCTATAATGTTTCGTGGTGCAGGGCATACATGGTTGGAAAGCCCTTCAAGTCTACCTTCAAACCCAACAAACCGTTCGACATTTGGACTTCCCAACAAGAAGTCCTCAAAGTTTCGGTGTCTCTCACCCTGTCGCTTGGTCGCATCCAACCTTTGTCAGGTATAAAGCTAGTTACCCGTTGTTCTACAACAAGTTATCTTTTGTTCTTAAACCTACCGTCGTGAAGATCGGGCCATTCTCCTACCAGTTTATATCGGTATCTATTAGGACCCCATGTTGCTTAAGTTGTTGTGAAATATGAGATAGTAAGAATAATGAAAGCTTGATTCTTGATATCTAGTTGTTGGAGAATTTTATTTACAAAACTTAAAACCAATAGCTATGCTTCTCCTTTGTAGTAAATTACTTTTACCTACCAGAGCCAAACATAGGATAGAATCAACCTTCTACATTTACTACTTGCTATTGCTTTGAGTTTTGTCAGACCTAGTGACCCTTGTTGAGAAATTTATCATGCTCCCAAGATCATACACTCCACATATATCTGTTGTTCCTACACTGGGAATACGCAACAACATTGAAAGACCCTAGTTTGGTTTTGATAATTGATGAAACCTAACTACTGACCTAAGTGGTAAGTGTGTGTAGCAAAAGAGGTTAGTAGGAGATGATGTGCTGCTCAAGTTTAAAATCAAGTGTTGGAAGAAAGAAAAGAACTTAAGCAAGAGGCTAAGGTATAACTCAATAGGGCTTTTGTTTTGGTGATCAAGACTGCAAGTGGGAGTGATCACATTTAGGATAGATAACCAACTATAAAGGGGAGAATTGAGTTATGGATTTCCTTCAAGTGTTCTACGTTGCATTTCATGTGCATTGAACGAACCAACTTGGAGATCAACATAGAAACCCTTGAAAAATATTTGCAAAATGCTAACACACTGTGCACAAGTGTTGAAAGCATTAAGTGTTAGCACATAGAAGCAAGGGGTGAGAAATAGACTTGAAAAACCCTATGAAAAGAGCATCGGACGCCGGGGAACAAGAGCGTCGGACCATTGGCCGCGAGCGTCCGAGGTTTCCCAGTACTGTTTCTATTGTGCAGAGCGTCGGACGGTGCTCCTTAGTCCGACGACGAGCGTCGGACTCCGTGCGAGCATTTCAGGTGCTCTCGGTGTAGTTTTGCGTAGCGTCGGACTCCCGAGTTCGTTGGTCCGACGCACGGTTGAGAGAGCATCCGACGGTATCTGTGGGGCCCATGGCTTTTGGGGCCCACTAGTATGTGGGTCTCACCCTTTATTGATAATTGTGAAATTAATATCTTTTTGTTCCGAGCTCCAAAAATAGCGAACCATATGTCCGTTTTGATCAGCGAGACGAACTCTTCGCAATGGTGCAGACCTTTTGGCCATTTGAGATACTTCTATTTGGTGAAAACCTGAATATTCCTGCAAGGCACTAAAAATACCAAAACTCATGGAACTAGGTTAAATAAAGGCCTATGTCTATGTTTTGAGCTTTATTTCAGGTCTTTTCATATGAAAGTTAGCGGGGTAAATCATGCTGTAAGGACCGCCAACAGTAGTTTCTATTAGCGTCGGACTCCGGTGAACTTTGGTCCAACGAGGTGGCGTCCGACGGTTGGAAAAAGTGGCACGAGAAGTTAGTCGTTGAGATCGATCGACTGAGGTTAAACAGAGCTGACACGTGGCACAGATCCGAGCGTCAAACGCAAGTGTTTGGTCCAACGAGATCAGTCCGACGGTTGCGTCCAATGGTAGAAAAAGAGTGTTAACGGCTGTCTTTCAGTGGGTAACGGCTAGGAGTGCACTTAGGGGTATTTATACTCCTTCCCTGGTCACTTGGTGACTGTCTTGCACATTTGCATTATTGACATACACTTTGGCTGCATTCTACCCTTCTACTCTCACTTGTTTATCCATTGATCATTCTTTGTGAGATTGAGCGGATCTCAAGTGCATCATTGCTTGTGATTTGCATTCTAGAGCACTTGAGAGCAAGCCATTGCTGAGTTCTTATTCTCTTGGGACATTGCCGTGTCCCTAGACGGCTTGAGGAGAAGAAGGTGTGGAGAAACTTGGTGTTTGTGCTTGCTCACACCAGTGATTGTGAGGGGTTTGTGCCTACCCCGAGCGGAGTGCTCAAAGGTAACTCCAGTGGATTGCTCGTGTCATTGAGTTACTTCCTCCGTGGTAGGTCCTTGTGGCGCCTTGTGTAGGCTCAGTGTATGATACCGATTAGCCACCGGACCACCGGTTGAAGTCGACACAACAGGGATGTAGCGTGCCAGCAAGCACGTAAACCCCGAGGATAAATCTTGGTGTTCATATTGATATCCTCCCATCGAGTGAGTGATTTGTTAATTATCCCGGTGATTGGCTTCATCACAAGGCAAAGGTATAATTCCCAAAGCACATCTCTTTTACCCTGTGCAAAGTAGCTAGTTCCTTAGTTTGTTTGTCTTGTGTAGTTAGCTTTGCTCTTGCTAGTTAGTTTGTGTGGCTTAGTGCTTAGAAAACACTAGAATTGTGTAGGTGGCTTGAATAGTTTAGTTGTTGCTTTAGCATTGCATTTATAGCCTCTTGTTGTACTAAACCTTGGTCTAATACTTTGTAGAGTTTTAAATTTAGGCTATTCACCCCCCTCTAGTCAACTCGGACCTTCAAACATGCCTGTCCATCCAAAAATGTTTCACTCCTATTGGAGGAAACACAAAAAGAAGTTAGGAATAAATGCTCCAATTTAGAAAGAAAGCGTAGACAATTGTGTGTAGGCATCGATATCAGAAATGCTACAATTAAGATGTAAAAACCAATATTGTCTATTAAATAGAATCCCAAGGCAAGAAATACAGTATCTTAAACCTGCACTACTTGGTTGGCGGTCAAGATTACAGTATCTTAACCAAATTATTGCAATTGATAGTACTTTATCAAAGCTTGATAGACATTTATACATATATATAGTTGTTTCCGTATCAGTGTGGAGTCAACACTTGAGATTAGGATAAGTAAGAGGTTGTTTTTGTCACTCCAATTTGCATGTAGACCATGTTCTCTGCTTATTTAAGAATTTAGTTACCAAAAATTGACTTGAGCTCTTAGGTTACAGTTGTACATGTGTGTGCTCTTTGCTGAAACAAATCATAGGCAAACTGAAAGGTAGCAGGTGGTACTCCTAGAATTAGGACTAATATTCCAGACATCCTTTATAATGTAGTTAAAACTTTTAGCGTGCCCTGAAGAAATTTTTACTAGGTGGTAGGTACTAACAAAACATGTCATGATGGATACAGTCTTCAGTACCACTACTACATGACCTGAGAGTTGCCTCTCATCACTAATTAGGCAATCTTTCAATTTCAACAAACATTTGGTTATCATATCGTAAGGCCACAATAAGGGTACTCTAAAGCCTGTGAACATTTGCTTGTGGCTCTGTTCTCCAATGTATTGCAGGCATAATAATAAAATCAACCAAGCATGTCTAAATGCATGTGTAAATATAAATTTGAGTAGATAAGGCTTAATGAGTTCAGTTTGTAGCCTTTGGGATAATCATGACTTTGGGCACAAGGCTTATGAATCACAAAACTGGATTGCCAATGCCCAAAACTTCATTGGTCAAGGTAAAGTTACAATTTTCCATGTAAACACATGCCTCCTGTTTAATGTTTCTACATAGAAGCGCATGAATTACAATAGGTTTCTTACCAAAAAAAGAAGAAGGAATGGAGCACTTGACTGAGGAGCAAAAATCTCTACAGGAAATGTTTAAACTGGTTCTTATATCTAATATGCGTGCATTTGTCGGATTCAAAAATAAGGAACCAACAGTCTAAACATTTCCTGAATAAAAAACAAGAATAAAGCAGAATTGTGGAGACTTATATGAAATTTTGAATAAACAAATCTCGCAGCTACGATATACCTTTGAGTTTGACTCATACTTTTATTTCTTTGGTAGCCAAACCAATTTTACATTGTGGCTTTCAGCATGAGTACTTATGTCATTCCAGCACGAGTACTTGTGTCACAATATGGAAACTGCTTCTATTATGTGACAGGTTACAAATAATGGGATCAACAATTCTACTTCATGTGAACCTAGGACTAAACATTGTCACTGCAATCTCTGAGTTACTGAATATGAAAAATAACACTATATAGTCTGATCGTCAGTGGTCCTAAATAACCTGACTCTTCATTAAACAAAGGGAATCATCATTAATCTTAGTGCTACCAATATGACCTTGTGGAGGAAAGATTGCTTCAGCTGCACGCCACTAAGCAGTGGCAGATGCTACATTGCTAGAGGCACTAGGAGGCTCAACCAGCAAGACAAACTTTTGAGATGCAGATGAGGCCTAATCGCTACATCTATGGAACCGAGTGTCACGACAATAACCAGCTAGGGAGATAACTATGTTGGGGAAGAAGAAAGCCGGAGGCAGTAGTATCTAGCGTCATCTTGGTATGCAGATCTGGAGTTGAGAGCTACATCACGGGGTATCAAGAGAGCTAAATGATGGATCTGTGAGGAGCAATTCCAATGAGAGCGGACGGATGGAACAATAGCGTACAAGATAGTGGATCTAACCTCTGTCGCAACCTCCGCCGCTCCAAGATCCTCTAGGATCCTCGTGTACGTCGGGATCCAGGCAGGATCCTAGTCCATGCTCTTGGAGAAGAAGGCCGGGGATGGTGGGATCCTAGCGATGGTGCGGGCAGTGCTCGCGTGCTTGGAGCACCATGATTCTCGGAGCAGCACCGCCATAGTCTCGGCAGGCTCGGCTCGCATCGTTGCCTCTGGGTTGCTGCTCCGAGCACGCGAGCACCGCCGCACCCCAACGTGGTTTTACCATGGCTGTGCGCTCCTCCGACACGATTTGCTCTCTAGTGACGGCGGCGAGCAGGGAGGTGCGCGCGTTGAGCACCGTAGTGCGGCGGCGGTGGGGAGAGAGAAAGAGAGAGGGAGAGATGAGACCGGGTATTGCGCTAGGCTGGGGTCTCGAGGTACACCTATGCGGGAGGGTTCCTTTTAAGGTCATTTTAAAAAATGGTTAGACAATTGAATTTTGCCTTCTTCGTGTTGAAATAAAATTTATATGAGGATTCTTCACATAAATTATCCAAACGCGATTACTGTATAGAGGGGACAGGGTGGATGACGGGTTGATTCTCAAAAAGTTGAAGGGCTTTTCTACAAAATATACTGTGACACGTGTCAACACGCGGAAGAGACAACAATGCTCAAAATGCTCTGGTGCGAGCAATCCTGAGTAGGTTTTAAGAAACCTGATGAGCAGCTAACTACACGCAACATGCATATATATTCCCTCTTATATAGGAAGTTAGATGCTAAATTACTTTGCAACGTCACATCATCTCTTTAAACTTAGTATGGATATTTTCCAAATGTATTCGAGATCGAATCCTTTTAGAGGAGTTTTTATCCGTCTGTATCCGAGTCCGAATATTCAACATCTGATACCGTATCCATATCCGAATGCTCAAATCGCATATTATGATGTCGATATCCAAATGTATCATATCCGACATAGTTAATACTATCCGTATTTAAATCCGAAACTGAGTAGAAATATGAAAACAAATGTAATATCGGTGATATATGCCCGTATCCGATCCGTTTTCATCACCTGAGGTACATTCTACCAACGTACACAACAAATAACAAAAGAATGTGGTTTTGACAGCTATGTATGTAATTGATCATTTCAAACCAAATGCATCACTGTCCGCCTTTGCTCTGACCTCGCAATATATCTCCAAAGCCGCTTCTCATTATGCGACCAAACCTCGTACTCTCCGGCTGAGCCTGCAGGTTTGGCACAGGAGCGGTGGGGCCAGCAGGGTCAAGTTCCTCGCCACCTTCTTTCTTTGTGAGGAGACTGCTCTCACCAAAGAAACTGCTGACAGATGATGCAATCCCAAGATGTGCCCCCATCACCTTGCTGATGCTTTCCAGTGTACCTCCTGACCTTTCCCTGCTTATGATTTCTAAAGCCTCCTTGTGCGCAGGGTCTAGAGCATCCAGATCTTTTAACAAATTATGTATTGATGGCAGAAGCAGTTCACGTACACCCATAGCAGGAAGATCTGCAATGACCAAAAGGAAAAAAAAGGATAAAAGTAAACATAAATGGAGGATAGATAAACTGGCAGAAATCAACTGGTTAATAGACATTACGTATTTTCTTCATCCATTGAGTCTAAATGAAAACAAGTCATCGCCAACAGGCCAAGTCAGTGTACTCTGACTGCATTACTAGACTGTCATAGAATAAAGGTAGGCCCAGCACAGCTACTTGTAGCATTAGCATAAAACCCAGAGTCCACAGACAGGAGAATAACAATGTTACAAACCAGACCACAGTCAAGATTAAAAAAGTTTTGCCCATCCCTACCTAGCCTTGCTCATCTTTGTCAGACTAGGTGAGAAACGTGTGACAAGGTATTGCAGTTCGCCCCAACATGGGTGAGAAACGAGTGATAGTAAGCCTGTCGCTGGGTATCCAGCACCCGTATCCAAATTCACATCCATGCTATTTGGGTAGGGTAAAGGTAAAATAATATTATCCAATTAAAGTTTGGGCATGGGTAGGGCATACCCGCTTAGAATCAGGGTAATACCTGCTCATTCACTTTATTCATTTGCACCTGGGCCCCACCACGTGACGTGAGTTTTCTTTGCCTTTCTTCTTGCTGTGAACTTCAGACTGACAAAATATAGGAGCCGCAGAAGCAAATACAGAGAGATAACAGATCAGAGAAGAGATGGCCAGCCATATATTCGGTGAAGAGCCTGACGTGGTGGACTGAAACGTTGAGCAACAGGAGCGCTTTGCAGGCTGGCTGCGACCTCCATTGGCAGTCCGGTGGAGGAGCTCGAGCTCTGCGTCAACCGGCGGCAGTGGTCGAGGCCCTTGATGAGCTCGACGAGGACGATACAGGGTGCGACAGCCTGTGCGGAGATTGAGTTCCTATAGCTTGGTGAGATCGAGGCAACGCTATGGAGGTTGCACTCTGCGAGGCCGATCCATGGCGGATAAGGGCTCGACAGTTAGCAATATGTTGCGTGTGTTCTTATCCAACTTAACCCCGTTATCCAATGAAAATGGGTAATTGGATGTGGGCAATTTCGGGGATGGCATAGAATGGGGATCCGAGAAATGAACTTGGGTGTGGGGAAGAGCGGGTATGTTCACACCCTCCCCAACGGCAGGTTTAAGTGATAGGGTATTGCAGTTTGCCCCAACATGCACCCCACCAGGAGCCTGTGCTTTTTATCAGACCTGGCATTCACTGCCTGTGCAGCTGCTCTTACACACGGTGAGGTCACCAGATGGTATGCCCTTGACATTGCCACGGTCTGGTGTTGGACCGGACCTAATTAGCTCCTTCAGGCATGGAAGCTCATCCTAAACTAGAGTGCTAGTTTTTGAAAAAATGATGAATTGTATATGAAAACAAAAGTGTTACCATTTCGATGAAAACATTATCATAATGTCCATATGCAGTTATCAACACTTTTTAAGCAAAAAGTTCAGGACAATTTTAGTCTAAAGCAAAAGAATATGAGAATATATTTATTGGGCTCATGGCTTAATCTCCCCCCTCTAATGTAGATATGGTTCAGAGTAAACGTGCATGGGTGGTCCTTTAAACTTGTCCACTGTGTCATTCTTGCCTACTCAAAAGATTAACCCCCTAATCTTGATTTGGGTCTCATCCTAGTCAAACCAGATCTAGTCTAGAACCATGTGCAAATGATTGACTTAGCATGGTGCACTGGTGGAACTCATGTGTAGCGGTTGGCATCATGAAGTCACCTCACAACAACCACAGGGACAATGTCTAGGTTGCCTCAAATGCGTACGCCGACATGCTAAACAGCTGCAGCCATGCTATGCTGCTTAAGGATGGGCTTTAATCCTTCAATCTGATCCACCTGGAGCCTACTCAACACATTCTAGATCCCTGGCAACCTAGACCTTGCTGAACGTGAGCCACCTACAAGAATCAAGGCACCTCGGTGCAGCCAACTAAGGTCAAGAACTGCACCGCTGCAGCCAGTTGTGGATCCAGGATTCAAAACCTGTGAGGCTGTGAGGCCAAACTTATTGATTTTAAGCTAATCAATACAATTAACATATATAATAGTAATTTTTGTCATAGGGTTTACAGGAATATTAGAAAAAAGTTGTGGGGCCACACCCACAGCTTACACATAGATCCGCCACTGGCTGCTCCCACCCGTTCGAGCAGCTAGCACGGCCCAACATAATGTGGTCCTAGTTTGCCACGACTGCTGGCGACTAGGGACTAAGCCGGTCAAATGAACCATCCAGAACCGGAGCCAGACCCAGTCGCTGACGGCGAACTCTAGTGCACGATGATTGGCATCATAGTGTCGGCACGTGTACTCCTGAGCCTAGAGAAGACGTGTGCGCACGTCCGCCAGAAAGGCATCACGGTCTACAAGCATGGAGTTGACAGCCTGTGTGCGGGCACTACCTGGCTGGTACCATAGGAGGGAATCACCACACCCAATGTGGGTGGGGAGCTTTCATATATAGGGCCAATTAAGCATACATGGAAGGTACACATATGGAAAGCTATCTCATATACAAGGAAGCTATCCTAAGCTATACGTAGCAACTAGCCTATCTAGAGGATCCTAATTGATCCCGGTATATACATATCCTAATACCCGCCCGCAGTCGTAGCGGTAGGATCCTGGACGCACAGACTGTGCCGGAAATCAGTGAAGAGCTGAATGGGTAGACCCTTGTTCAAGATGTCCGCGAACTGATACGCAGAGAGGACGTGAAGAACTCGGAACTGTCCCAGAGCAACCTTCTCGCGGATGAAGTGGATGTTGATCTCGATATGCTTGGTGCGGCGGTGGTGGACGGGGTTGGCAGTCATGTAGACGGCACTCACATTGTCGCAGTAGACAACCGCCGCAAGCGGGATCGAGATGTGGAGTTCCTGGAGCAACTGGCGCAGCCAGCAGCACTCGGTCACAACGTGAGCCACGGCACGGTACTTAGCTTCGGCACTCGAGCGAGATACGATCGTTTGGTGCTTGGAAAACTAAGACACCAGGTTGTCGCTGAGGTAGACTGGTAGACGCAGAAGCTAATGGTGGAACGGCGCGTGTCCGGGCAGCGGGTGCAGTCAGCGTCGGAGAAGGCAGTGAGCTTGTCGATAGCACCGATGCCCAGGTGCAGACCGGACGACAAAGAGCCCTTGACGTACGGCAGGATGCGCTTCATCAGCGCAAGGTGCGGCTCGCGGGGAATGGGGATTGTGCATGAAGAGGCAGACCTGCTGAACTGCATATGTCAGGTCCGGCCTCGTCAGGGTGAGGTACTAGAGAGCACCGGCGAGACTCCTGTACTTTGAGGGGTCGGCGACCGGTGTGCCCTTTGTGGCAGACAGCTTGTTCCGGGCATCCACAGGTGTAGCAGTCGGGTGGCACTCAGACATGCCAGCACGCCGGAGGAGGTCAACAGCGTATTGCCGCTGGGAGCGGAACATCCCGCTGCTGTCCCGAGTCACGGAGATGCCGAGGAAGTGATGCCGAGGCACGCAGTGACTTGCTAGAGAACGGCCGGGGAAGAGGCGGTGACGATGATGTCGTCGACATAGAGGAGGAGGTAGGCCAGCTTGTCGCCATCCTTGTAGACGAAGAAGGAGACGTCCGACTTGGAGGAGGTGAAGCTGATGCTGCAGATGAACGCGGTAAAGCGCTGGTTCCAGGCTCGCGGTTCCTGCTTAAGTCCATACAAGGACTTCTGCGGCAAACAAACTGAGTCAGGTGCAGCAGGGTCAACGAAGCCGGACGGCTGCTCGTAATAGACCATCTCCTCGAGGTGGCCGTGAAGGCGTTCTTGACATCAAGCTGGCAGACAGGCCACTCCCGTGACACAGCAATGTTGAGGATGGTGCGAATTGTGGCCGGCTTGGCCCAGCGTGCCTTGTGACGAGCGAGGGAGCCTCGGAGTGGAACTTGTGTTTGAATAGCCACTTGCCAGTGACGATGTTCGCACCGAGCGGGCGAGGAATGAGGCGCCAAGTACCATTGTCGATGAGCGCCTTGTGCTCGTCAGCCATCGCAGCGCGCTAGTTGGGATAGGCGAGCGCGCTGCGATAGTCCGCTGGGAGCGGCGACGCAGCAGAGGCGGTGAATCCGAAGCGCTCGACGGCAGAGAGACTGCTGGTCTGTGAGCGTGTCATAGGACGCGAGGTAGCCGGAGGAGCGGAGGTCATCGCTGCGCCGGGGACAGCAGCTGGTACTGCTGCTGTTGGGGGCGTCGGTGCGGCAGTATGGAACCCTGTTGTCCTCCCCTGGGCTGGAAGCCGCTGCCGCCACTGTTGCCGCTCCCGTGGCCGCCACCGCCGCCGCCAGAGCCGCCACCGTGGCCACCCTGACGACCAGCAGGGAGGTCACTGCCCGTGGTGCCGGACGACGAGCGGCAGGCTGTCCCGCACGTGGTGTGGAACCCGTCTGGGCGGCGACAGTGCCCTCGCTGGCAAGTCGGAGCTCCTTGAGGACGAGCTTCTCGCGAGCAGTGGCGAAGTCCGACAGCGGGCGGGAGTCGGCGATGTTGTCAGCAGTGCTGACAGAGTGGGGGTTGAGGCCGCGGTGGAGGTTAAGGATGAGTTCCGAGTCGGTGATGACATGGCCGACGTCACGGACCGCATCAGCATTGGCTTTCATCTCCTGGCAGTAGTCATCGATGGAGGAATCACCCTGCACCATAGAGTGGAACTTGTGATTCAGGAAGATGGCGCAGGGAGCCTTGTTGGCCTCGAAGCGGCGCTTGATGGCAACCTAGAGTTCGCGCGCTGTCTGGTCCGAAGCCATAGCAAGGCAAGGATGTCGGTCCCGACCATGCCGAAGAGCCAGCTACGAACGCACGAGTCCGCAATGGCCCAAGCCAGATCAACGGGTCTGGCCTCCGTGGTGCCATCGATGTGGGGGAGGAGGCCGAATTTCCTATAGAGGGAGGTAAAGAATGGCGACCACTGGTTGAAGTTGGGGTTCTTCAGCTCCAGGGTCACGGCGATGTGGTTCTTGACGGAGATCGTTGCATAGGGGTGACGAATATGGCGGGGGCTTGGTGGAAGCCCATGGCCGCCATGGTTCCGGAGGACTGGAGGTCGCTGGTGGCAAAGGAGGTTGACATGATCAACCTGGAGGGTGGCGGCGGTATGGCAGGGTGCCTGTACTGCCGGCTGGGGAAGGGAGGGAAGGGGCGGCAGTACATTGGGAGCCGCCAGTGGGAGGGGCACACGCGAGGGCACCACGCACGGGACGCGCGGGTCGCGGGATCGCGAGTGGGGGTTGGTGGCGCGCACGGGATCGTGACGCCCAGGATCATGAATTGGGGCTGCACGACGCACGGAAGGAAACCACATGCGTGAGAAAGGCACGGGTGGGGCAGAAACCAGGGGAAGGATCAGATGGCGAATGATACCATGTAGAAAGGAGGGAATCACCACACACCCAATGTGGGTGGGGAGCCTTTCATATATAGGGCCAGTTAGGCATACATGGAAGGTACACATATCGAAAGCTATCTCATATACAAGGAAGCTATCCTAGCCTATACATAGCAACTAGCCTATCTAGGGGAACCTAATTGATCCCGATATATACATATCCTAAAGGACAGCATGGCAGGCCGACGGCAACCGTAAATAACCAGGAACGGGGAGGTCATGAGCGCGGAGTGGAAGGCCGTATTATAGCAGTATTTCGCCCAAGGTAACCAGTCGAGCCAAGCGCGGGGACGATCACCAGTGATGCACTGAAGGTACATAGCGACCGACTTGTTCACCGCCTCTGATTAACCATCAGTTTGGGGATGGAACGCCGTGCTGAGCAGCAGTTGGACCCCCTGCCAGCTTGAAGAGATCACGCCACACATGTCCATTAAAGACGAGATCCCATTGACAATGGAATCCGGAAAGCCATGGAGGCGGACGATATCGGTGAAGAACACTCGCGACGGAAGACGCCGTTTACGGATGGCCAAGCGAGATGAAATGCGTACTTGGAGAATCTGTCCACGACTGTTAGGATGACACTCTTACCATGGACTTTGGGGACAACCTCCATAAAATCCATAGAGATGTCTGCCCACACCTACGAAATGCGTCGGTCGTGCTCGAGGTAGAAGTCGACGCGAAGACGTTGGAGGGCCTTTTGGACGCATTCATGTCCAGTGATATGAGACAGCAAGGATGACGGTACCATGACGCGCCAATCCCTCGTGACTAGGTCATCCGTAATGCGTGTTTGCCACCATGTGTCATAGCCACCGACGAGGATCGCGTCCCTGCGTGTGTAGAGGTCTAGAGACGCGGCGAGTTCGCACCGAAACTTGTTGTAGAGGTGGTATGAAGGCGCCAAAATAGCGGCTAGCGCGAGGTCATCAGCACCACGACGCGACATAGCATCAACCACGGTTTTGAGGTGTCCCGGTCGATACTCCACCCTGAAATTGGCCAAAAAACTTACTTACCCATTGGTGCTGTGAGATCGTGGAGAGCTGCTGGTCGAGCATGAACTTGAGGGCATAGTGGTCGGTGTGGACGACGAACGCGTTGTACCAAATGTAGGGACGCCAATGGCGCACCGATTAGATGAGCCCAATAAGCTCTTGGTCATAAGCCGCGACCTTCAAGTGACGAGGGGCGAACGGCTTGATGAAGAACACTAGGGGGCCATCGTCTTGGTAAAGTACCACTCCAAAACTCGAGCCCGGCGCATCACAGTCCACCATAAATGGCTTGTCAAAGTCTGGTAGGTGGAGGATTTGAGCTATTGATAGGGCATCCTTGAGAGCCGTGAACGCCGCATCGGCGGGCTCGTTCCAAGAGAACCTGTCTTTCCGAAGAAGCTGTGTCAATGGCCCTGCAATGATGCCAAAATTTTTGATTAAGCGCCGATAATATCTGGCCAAGCCCAGGAAGTCGCACAAATCGCGGGCCAAGCGCACGGTCAGCCAAGAGGCAACGGAAGCGACCTTGTCGCCGTCCATGGCATGCCCAACTCGAAGATAACAGGCCCAAGTAGGCCATCGATGGTGAGGTGAACAAACAATTGGATCGTTTGATGTACAGGTGGTTCGCACGCAACACCTCCAAGACTGTGTGAAGTTGTTGAAGATGCTCAGTCCAGCTCTTGCTGTAAATCAGGATGTCGACGAAGAACACCAAAACGCACCACCGCAGGAACGGGCGTAGTACTAGGTTCATCAGAGCTTGGAAGGTCGATGGCGCATTTGACAAGCCAAACGGCATCACCAAGAACTCAAAATGGTCGTGGTGCATCTGGAATGCCATTTTTGCCACGTCGTCGTCATGGACACGGACCTGGTGGTACCTCGTTTGAGATCAAGCTTGGAGAAGAATTGGCCCCGTGTAGTACATCAAGGAGCTCTTCGACGACGGGTATGGATAATTTGTCTTTCACAGTGACTTCGTTGATAGTCTACGCAGAACCTCCAGGAGTCATCATGCTTCTTAGCAAGAAACATTGGGGCGAGAATGGCAATGTACTGGGCCTGATTCTGCCTTGTTCGAGCATAGCTGCACACTACGCCTCAAGTTTGTCTTTCTGAAGTTGATGATAGTGATAGTGGCAAACATTGACGATTTGAGATGTATCCTGTGATCAGAGTGTGTCGATGGTAAGCAAACATGTCGTCAAATGACTAGAGAAGACGGTTGAGGAGGGCTGGTTCGGAGGTGCGCACCATGTGAAGGTGGCTTGTTGGCGTGATGTCACCGCGTGTCGAGCCCACCCCCTTCGAGAGAATCCGAAGGTCGTGGTGCCAAACTACCATACAAAGATCTTCGAAATCCCAGAGGGTAGGCCCCAAAGTCTGGAAGAACAACACGCTGAGCACCATGTCGTAACAGTAGAGGGGGATGGAGTAGCAGTTAATCACAAACTCTTTCTGGCCAACGCGAATGCCAACGTCTCGTGCCATACCGCGACAACCACCACGATCGCCATTGGTGACAGTGACGTGGGCGCCCGCGCTATCATGAAAGCAAAATGCCACGCAGTGAGTAGCACCGAAGTCCGAAGCTGATGAAATTGTGCATGCATCCGGAGTCCAAGAGAGCAGTCAGCTCCTAAGTGCCGACGTCGATGCACAGTTGCATCATGTCTTCAATCCGTATGCCGATGATCGCACTGAGGGAGATCAAGGGTTGTTCCTCCTCTAGCGTTTGTTCCTCGTGCTCCGTGGTGTCATCGAAGTCTGAGACTTCAAGATAGAAGAAGCGCTGACACTTGTGGCCTCGGATGTACTGCTCATCGCAGTTATAGCAATCCTTGGCATCGGCGACGCAACGGGCACGGTGGCGCCGTCGGTGGCAGCATGGTTGCCAAGGGTTGCGTGCTGACCACCGGGGCAGGAGGCGTGGCCGTGGGCATCACATGCAACGTCGCAACTTGGTAGGTGCGCCCCTAGGCACGGGGTACCTGGCCCGTAGCTAGTCGCGCAACGGTTGTCGCGCGGCATGTGTAGGCACGCGCCAGGCACATTGCGCGCTGAAGGCCCGACGATGCCTGGAGTTTGACGTCCACCCGAATCGGGTTCCGCAAACCATCCATAAATAGTTGGGCTTGTTGGATCAGGGTGAGTTGGCCGACATGGGCACCTGGATTGGAACGCCTCCAGGTAATCCACTGTGCCCTGGAACGGCAGACAGACGAGGTTGTGCCCTGGAACAGCAGACGGACGAGGTCGGAGAGATGATTCGTGCCCAGAGCCGATCCAAAGCGCTGCTGGTTGAGGGTCCAGAACATTGGCCATGTAATGGCGGCGACGCCGCCCGCATCACGTTCCAGCATATCATTCCAATGCTGAGCCACACCGGTCAAATGAAACGAGGTGAGCCAGACGTTGTCGGCCTCACGTGTCTGTTGCGCCCGGAAAAAGCGGTCGCACTTGTTGAGCCAACTGATGGGGGTCTTCACGGCCATTGAACATCAGGAAGGTCAACTTGTGGTAGCACGACACGGCGTTGGCGTCCTCTTGGTCCTCATCGGCATGTGGTGCAGCATGGTGAAGTGCCGCGAAGGACGGAATAGGCGAGGGCAATGAATGGAATGTGATGTGAGTGATCGATACCGAGTGACTAGAGGCTGCCGTGTGCACAATCACCGAGCCCGCTGATGGCACCCCGCCGTATTTGGCAATGACGTACGGTAGGGACAACGACACGCCTTAGAGGGGATTGTTGCCTTACACCGCGGAGAGGCGACTGGCAAACTAGCCCATTTGATGCAGGAGGCCGTAGATGGCGGTGGTGAGATTGTCCAGTGCGTTGACGAAAACGGCAGTGGATAGTGAAAGGGTGGCGGGTGTGCTGGTGGTGATGGGGGTGGTGGTGGTGGGAAGGACGACAGCGGTAGAGGTGGTGACAATGGTGTTGACAGGAGCCCAGACATCTCTGTACCAGATTATTGGAGCTACTAGCACCGCGAAGGAACTAGTCATGAGAGGTGGGTAGCCGGGGCTTGATATCCCCGCGGCAGCGTTGTTGAGACGTCGTGCTGTTGGCCTGCCGTCTCGGAGGTGTAAGTGTTAGATATATAGTTTGTATATATCCTAGGGAGTCCTAGTCCTATGTAATTAGGGAGTCCTAGTCCTATGTAATTATGTTTACTTGTACTCCAACTCATGTATGACTATATATATAAAGCCACCCAACCCCTAAGGGTATGACGTGTTCCGCTATCCTTCTACATGGTACCAGAGCATAATTAGATCCTCGCTTCCGCCTAACCCTAGGCCGCCGCCGCCGCCTGCTCAGGCCGCCGCTGCCCTAATTCTAGGTCACCGCCGCCTATTCAGCCGCCGCCGCCATGCCTCCGAAGACGGATGACGCCCCGAAGACCGCCGACGCTGATGGTGCCACCGATCCCACACCGCCCGCCGTCCCTGCCTACACCGCCGTCAACATCAAGCGGAATACCGCGCTGTTGCCCACGCCGTCGCCGAGTGCTGCTGGGTGCGCCAGTTACTTTAGGAGTTGCATCTGCCGCTATCCTCTGCCACTGTTGTCTTCTGCGACAACGTCAGTGCTGTGTATATGACAGCTAACCCTGTCCATCACCGACGAACCAAGCACATTGAGATCGACATTCACTTCGTCCGCGAGAAGGTTGCGCTTGGTGAATTTCGCGTGCTACATGTGCCATCCTCCCATCAGTTCGCTGACATCATGACTAAGGGCCTGCCTGTACAGTTGTTTACTGAGTTTAGGTCCAGTCTATGCGTCCGAGATACTCCCACTTCGACTGCGGGGGGATGTTAGATATATAGTTTGTATATATCCTACGGAGTCCTAATCCTATGTAATTAGGGAGTCCTAGTCCTATGTAATTATGTTTACTTGTACTCCAAGTCATGTATGACTATATATATATAAAGCCACTCAACCCCTAAGGGTATGAGGTGTTCCGCTATCCTTTTACAGTAAGAGAACCGAAGAGCAAGAAAGATTCTCTGGAAGTGTTCTCGTTGGAGTGTGTATTCAGCCCATGAGGCTTAGGCCCATGAGGCCCATGTACCCCTAGTATGTATATCTCTAACCTAGGCCTCCACACCGCCACTTACCTCATCAACCGCCTGCCTTCCACAGCTTCCCCTGCTCCTACTCCTCACCACGCTCTCTTCGGTACACCTCCCCGCTACGATCACCTGCGGGTGTTTGGGTGTGCGTGCTACCCCAACACCGCCTCCACCTCTCCACATAAGCTCGCTCCTCGTTCTACTCTGTGTGTCTTCCTTGGATATTCCCCTGACCATAAGGGGTACCGCTGCTATGACCTCTTCTCGCCGTGTTCTCATCTCTCGCCATGTCGTGTTTGATGAGACGGTGTTCCCCTTCTCCACCCCTTCCCCACCCTCTCCGGATCCCGAGGTTGACTCTCTCTCTCCGCTGATACGGTGGTCCAGCCGCCATTCCCTTTGTGCCCTGCAGGTCTGGACTTCCTACCCGCGCCCCACACGACGGGGGGGGGGGGGACTCCGGAGTGTCCCTCTCCGGACCGGGGGCCTACGCCACCACCTACCGTCCCCGACGTCGCCACTCCGGCTCCAGCCCTACGGCCTATGCCGCCTTCCCCTCCCGGGCGCTTCGACCACGTCTACCAGCGCCGGAGGGGGCTGGAGGCACCTCCCCCGCCTCCACCGTCGCCGCCGACGCCTCCGGCGGGGCCTTCGTCGACACCGATGCCTGCGGCAGGGCCTCCTCCGCCGGAGACGACACCGGTAGTCCCTGGCCGTTTCACGCACCCCGTGCGTGTCTACCAACGCCGTCCGCAGCCGCCACCGGTTCCGACACCGCCGGTGGTACCTCCTCCGGTACCTCCTCTGCCGTCGTCACCACCGACGCCTCCGGCGGGGCCTCCGCCGCCGGCACCCGCTGCCCGTGCCCTCCGGGGCTCTCTCGACGAGCCGGTGTACCACCCGCCTCTCCTGCACCGGGACCCTCGCCATGTTCACCCCATGGTGACGCGCCAAGCCTCCCGGCCCGGGTCCTCTCCGCCGTCACCTCCGAGCCGGGGGTCTCTCCTCTACCCTCCTCTGTCCGTGAGGAATTGGCGGATCCTCACTGGCGCCGTGCAATGGAGGAGGAGTACGAGGCCCTGCTTGCCAACCAGACGTGGGACATAGTGCCGCGTCCGTCTGGTGGCAATGTGGTCACAGGGCAAGTGGATCTGGACGCACAAGCGTCGGGCTGATGGGTCCTTGGAGCGCTACAAGGCCCGCTGGGTCCTCCGGGGCTTCACTCAGCGGCCCGGAGTGGACTACGACGAGACCTTCAGCCCAGTGGTGAAGCCTGCGACAGTCCGTACTGTCCTCTCCTTGGCTCTTGAGCGCTCCTGGCCCATGCACCAGCTGGATGTCAAGAATGTCTTCCTCCATGGCATTCTAACAGAGACAGTGTACTGCAGCCAGCCAGCAGGCTTCGTGGATCCTTCCCGTCCTCAGATGGTCTGCAAGCTCAACAAGTCTCTGTATGGTCTGAAGCAGGCACCCCGAGCGTGGTACTCCACCTTTGCTTCATACCTGCTGACTCTTGGGTTTCTGGAGGCCAAATCGGACCTCCCTATTCATCTACAGCCATGGGGGCGAGACCGCCTATCTGCTGCTCTACGTCGATGACATTGTCCTCACCGCCTCCAGCGAGTCCCTGCTCCGCTGCATCATCTCCTCTCTTCAGAAGGAGTTTGCCATGAAGGATCTCGCTGTGCTCCATCACTTCCTTGGTGTCACAGTCGAGCCCCGACCTTCTGGCCTGCTCCTTCACCAGCGGCAGTTCACTCTGGACATTCTGTAGAGAGCTGGGATGTCCGACAGCAAGCCCTGCTCTACTCCGGTTGACACGCAAGGCAAGCTGTCTGAGGCAGCGGGCCAGCTACTTGGTCCGGCGGACTCCACTGCTTACAGGAGTCTTGCTGGAGCGCTCCAGTACCTCACCTTCCCGCGGCCCGACATCACCTACGCCGTGCAGCAGCTCTGCCTCTACATGCATGCGCCGCGAGACCCTCACCTGGCTGCCATGAAGCGGCTCCTCCAGTACCTTCGGGGCACCTTTGCCTACGGGCTGCTCCTCCGTCGGTCCTCCTCGGCCGAGCTGGTTGTCTACACCGACGCTGACTGGGCGGGCTGCCCGGACACCCGCTGGTCCACATCCGGCTACGCTGTCTTCCTAGGAGGCAACCTTGTCTCTTGGTCGTCCAAGCGTCAGCCGGTGGTCTCGCGCTCCAGTGCCGAGGCAGAGTACCGCGCCGTCGCCAACGGCGTGGCCGAGGCCGCTTGGCTCCGCCAGCTCCTGGCTGAGCATCACCGCCCCCTCGCCAGGAGCACGCTCGTCTACTGCGACAATGTCAGCGCCGTCTACCTCTCCACAAACCCAGTGCAACACCAGCGGACCAAGCATGTGGAGATCGACCTCCACTTCATCCGCGACCGTGTGGCAATCGGCGACGTTTGGGTCCTCCACGTCCCGACCAGCTCCCAGTTCGCAGACATCTTCACCAAGGGTCTTCCCTCGTCGACCTTCTCGAGTTTCGTTCCAGCCTCAACGTCACCAGTGGCTAGTTGTGGCTGCGGGGAGGTCCTATACTTGGTGTTCTTCTTTCTTCTTGTCCAGTCTTTGACTCCGCTGCGCCAGTAGTACAGACTGCGGGGGGGTGTTGGAGTGTGTATTCAGCCCATGAGGCTTAGGCCCATGAGGCCCATGTACCCCTAGTATGTATATCCCTAACCTAAGGTTTGCTAGTAATGAATTGAGAGATTCCAACAGGGGGGATTTGTCTGCTTGTGTGTATTCCATGTCTAAGATTCCAGGAAACCCCTAAGGCTTTCGGTTCCCTGTTTTGGCCCCTTAACTAGGCTCAACCGGATCATTGACCCCTGTATAGCCTGACTAGCTGGGGACACAGTAGAGTCTGTTTTCGTGGAGCCAGGGTGGCACTTGCGCTCATCTCTCAGTGTTGTTTTGCTTGCACTGGAGACATCCTTGTTAGCGTTGCGCTTTTTGGTCCTAGATCGCCGCCAATTTTACTTACTTGGAGTTGCTTGTCATAGATTTTCGCAAAGAGGAGAGCGAAGGTCTCGCCTAAGAAGTATGGAGCACGATGACCAGTGCATTCGCCTCGCCCTCGCTCTTGTTGAGTCTCGACCAACGACAGAGATGACTATCGGCGTGGGGGCTAAGGAGCGCTCCCCTTTGGCCTCCTCCTCGTATGGGCAACAGAAGGGACGATAGAATGTTCGAGAAACCCAGACAAACAATGAAGACATCTTGTGGTTTGCCCTGGTAGGTGCACAAGTTATTAGAAGTGATGGAGATAAATTCATCATAAGAAAGATGAGGTGACCATCCATAGCAAGCTTGGTAACCAAATAAAATTCTACCTACTATTATTGTTTGAGCGTATTTATTAGTACTACAAACTAGCAATATATTTAGATGCTAATTAGGTAAGAACTAATTGCATAACCGATGACTAATTAGCGAGATAAATCTATGTATTAATCCTAATTAGTCTATGATTAACTTATATGGTGCTACAGTAAACATGGGCTAATCAAACGCTAATTAGTATAGCAAACTCATGCAAACGACTGAAGGGCTAACAAACCAGCTAAACAATCAAGACTAATACTATCTTGAAACTCCGGGTTCTCCGTGTGCCCGTGGTGACCACGCACCGCGCTGAGTCGTGTCGCGCACGCCTTTAGCCACAGCTTCTGTTTCTCCTCTGATAGACGTTGCAAACCATAAAATTTAGTGCATGCAATGAGTTGATGCCACGATCCAACATAACTTAAATAAGAAACAAACATGGTGCTCCAAACCACACATTATAGACAATCATTCCATATGATACACTAATTATATTATATTATTATATACATACACACACACACTATTGGGAGCTCTAGGCTCCCAATAACTAGTGGAAGTTCCAGCCCAAACTACAGCACCTGGTTCCACCGGTCCAGCCTCATCAAACCATTGTCCCCACGTGCAGGGGGAGCGACCTGACGTGGGTGGTCCCCACGTCGTCGTCGTCGATGGGTGGACGCTACTTGCTCCCGCTGGGGTGTTTGAAATTTTTTTGAATTTGACCACTCTCCCTTTTCATTCTCTCACCGCAGGAGAGGAGAAGGCTAGCGATGCTGGCTCACCTTGCTGCCTCCTACCTCCGTCGAAGATTCGCGACCTACACCCTGCCTTCTGCTCACGTTGTGGCATCGCGGCACGCTCGGGTGGTCTAGGCGCTGCTCCTGCCCATCGCCGTCGACTCATCCCGCATGCCCCTGGTCCTCTCTAGCCTGCCGCAACCCAAGGCTTGGTGCCAGCTCGCCCTGCGCACGCCAATGTCGAATGCTTCAGCCGCTTCTGCAGCCCCGCGCCGCACAGGAGTTCCTAGCACATCTCCGCGTTCGTCACCTCTCCGACGGCGCCGTCAACCTCTTCGTCGACTACGCGGGCAGTGACTCGCAGCATCTGGCTGGGCGCGGCGCTGGCCAGGTCATCCCAGGCTCCATGCTGATAGAATTAGCCTAGTGTATTAGCTGTTTCAGCTATTTACTTGTTATTGTAATGATGTTTACTTTGACATAAGGCTTGCCTTGACAACCAAGTTGATCATGGTTTCTTGACAGCCAAGTCTAGTTAGAGAATCTACTAGGGAATATCCAGGGAGTAGGTGAACCACTTGCATATATAGGCAGTGGGCTGTTATGCTTTGTAACAACTTCATTATTGCAATCTCAATACAATCCCAGCGGCCTCTAGGCCAAGCTGCCCTATGGCAGATCAAATTGTGTTGTGTTCTAGTGCATGTGTCTAACATTTGGTATCAGATAGCCGAGGTTGAGAGAGGGTTGACGCCATGTCCATCTCCAGCGAGCGCACGCGCAAGGCCGTAGTCGCCGCCGCCAAGGCTCCTGTCAAGGACAGGGATGATCGCGCTCAACGGCTGGCCGCGGCATAGGCCACAGCCACGCAGGCGATCGAGGCAGCCAGGCAGGCGGCAGCAGCGGCTCAGGCAGCGGCCGACACGGCCGCCGCGCTGCGTTAGGAGTTGGAGCAGCGTCCTCAGGATCTACACCGAAGTCCAGAGCGCCGTCGCTGGAACCAGTCCCCTTCACCAGATCGCCGTCACGGACACGAAGGCCGTCGCGGGTCGCCGGTCGCACACACGGTGTACAAGGAGGCGGGCACTGGATCGCCGTGGCCGCAGCTGACGAAGACCAACTACTACGAGTGGAGCTCGCTCATGAAGTTGAGGATGCAGGCGCGCCAACTCTGGGACGCCATCGAGTTCGGCGACCTCCCGTACCACGACGACCACCGCGCGCTGGAGGCCATCATCGCTGGTGTTCCGCAGGAGATGCAGGCTCCGTTGTCGGACAAGGCGACGGCGAAGGAGGCATAGGACGCCATCGCCGCGGCGCGCATTGGTACTGATCGTGTTCGCTGCGCCACGCTGCAGCGGCTTCGCACAGAGTGGGAGAACCTCTCCTTCAAGCCCGGGGAGCAGATCGAGGATTTCGCCCTCCGGCTGACCGCGCCCATGGCCCCCTCAAACCGGATCTGGAAGTCGTTTGCACCAACGCCGCCGCCTCCTTCGACATCGACGAGCCCCGGGCAGCGGAGCCACGCACCATATGAAGAGAAGCTGGACGGTTGGTACCTCGACAGCGGAGCCACGCACCATATGACGGGCCGCCGAGAGATCTTCTCCGACGTCAACGATTCGGCCCATGGCACGGTGCGGTTCGGCAACGCGTCAAGGGTGGAGATCAAGGGCGTCGGATCGATCGTGTTCAAGGCGAAGAACGGCGAGCCCCGAGTCCTCCACGGCGTCTACTACTTCCCAGCGCTCCGTAACTTCATCATGAGCCTGGGCCAGCTGGGTGAAGGAGGATCCAAGGTGGAGATCGATCGGGGCGTGCTTCGCATCTGGGATCGTTGCGGGCGCCTCCTCGTCAAGGTGAACCACGGACCCAATCGCCTCTACATCCTTCACCTCGAGGCCACGCAGCCAGTCTGCCTCGCCGCCAGGAAGGACGATGAAGCCTGGCGCTGGCACGAGAGATTCGGCCACCTCCACTTCGAGGCTCTTCACCAGCTTGGGAAGGCCGCCATGGCGCGTGGGATGCCGGTGATCGAGCACGTTGAGCAAGTCTGCGACACCTGCGTCACCACCAAGATGCGCCGTCAGCCGTTCCCGCAGCAAGTTCAGTTCCGGGCGTAGGATCCACTGGAGCTCGTCCACGGCGACCTGTCTGGGCCAGTGACGCCGGCAACTCCTGGCGGGCGGCGCTACTTCCTTCTCATGGTGGACGATGCGTCCCGGTTCATGTGGACTGCCCTGCCGCCGTCCAAGGATGCCGCAGCAGATGCCGTGAAGCAGACCAAGGCAGAGGCGGAGAAGGAGAGCGGCCGAGAACTCAAGGTCCTGCGCACCGACAACAGCGGCGAGTTCACCGTCGCCACGCTCGCTGAAGGCGTCAAGCGCCATTACTCTGCCCCGCATTTGCCGCAGCAGAATGGCGTGGTGGAGCGTAGGAACCAGACGGTGGTGGCGACTGCGCGTGCGCTGCTCAAGCAGAGGGGAATGCCGGCTGAATTTTGGGGGAAGGTAGTGATGACGACAGTTCATCTGCTTAATCGCTCGCCGACCAAGAGCTTGCAGGGCAAGACTCCCTACGAAGCCTGGCATGGCCGTGCACCGTCAGTAAGCCACCTGAAGGTCTTCGGCTGCGTCGCCTACACCAAGGATCTCGGCCAGCTTCGGAAGCTGGACGACCGCGGCAAGGCCGCAGTCTTCATCGGGTACGCGGAGGGAGCCAAGGCGTACCGGGTGCTCGACCCTGAGACACGACGGGTGAAGGTGAGCCACGATGTTGTCTTCGACGAAGGTCATGGCTGGGACTGGTCCGCCGCGGGCTTCAGCAGATCTACATTGAGTGATTCCGCCGTCGACTTCTGGGAATCAGAGACGGTGTCGCCTGCGCCATCCCGTGCATCGTCTCCAGCTCCGGGGGAGTCTAGGGCGGCTCCTGCAACGGCACCACCCACTCCGGCGTCCCCACCAGCCCCGCCGGTCCAGAACACAGCGGGCCGGTCTGCTTCCTCTACCCCGACACCTGCGGTGGCCAATTCCGGCGCACCGATCGAGCACGCTACTCCAATTGAGGATGATGGGGAGTGGCTCGACGCCTGCTACGATGGGGAACCACTGCGGTACCGGACGATGCCCAACCTCTTGGGTCTGGACGCCACACCACCACCACTGCAGCGCCTCCTCGCCGAGCTTCATCTGACGCACGACGGCGAGCCGGATAACTTCGCTCAGGCGAAGGATGATCTAGCCTAGCGGGCGGGCGGCCATGGATCAAGAGATCAAGGCCGTGGAGCGGAACAGAACTTGGGAGCTGGTGCCTCTTCCTGCTGGTCATCGGCCCATCACATTGAAGTGGATCTTCAAGCTCAAGAGGGATGAGCAGGGCGCGGTGATCAAGCACAAGGCGTGGCTGGTGGCGCGTGGCTTTGTCCAACAAGGAGTTGATTATGAAGATGCTTTTGCTCCGGTGGCGCGCATGGAGTCCGTCAAGATTCTGCTTGCTCTGGCGGCGCAGGAAGGGTGGTACGTTCATCATATGGATGTCAAATCGGCATTCCTCAACAGTGATCTCAAGGAGGAGGTCTACGTGCAGCAGCCGCCGGGGTATGCCATTCCCGGGCAAGAGCAGAAGGTCTACCGCCTCCGCAAGGCACTCTATGGCCTGCGGCAGGCACCCCGTGCTTGGAATGCGAAACTGGATGCCACACTCAAGGAGATGGGGTTCCAGCAGTGCGCCCATGAAGCAGCAATGTACCGGCGCGGTGGCAAGCACTCTGTCCTGTTGATTGGTGTCTACCTGATCATCACCGGTGCCAAGGAGGAAGAAGTGGAAGCTTTCAAGGCTCAAATGAAGAAAGTCTTTGATATGAGTGATCTTGGGCTCCTACTACCTTGGCATTGAGGTGCATCAAGATTCGTCCGGGATCACTCTCAGGCAGACACAGTACGCCAAGAGGATCCTGGAGCTCGGAGCCATGGCTGGCTGCAATCCAGCCAACACACCAATGGAGGAACGGCTGAAACTGAGCCGAGACAGCAAGGCTGCAGAAGTCGACCCTACACACTACCGGCGTCTGATAGGCAGTCTGCGCTACTTGGTGCACACTCGGCCTGATCTGGCGTTCGCCGTGGGGTTCGTTAGTCATTTCATGGAGCGACCAACAGTTGAGCATCAAGGAGCAATCAAGCGTATTCTCTGCTATGTCGCTGGCACTCTTGACTATGGCCTGCACTTTGCCAAAGCAGTGGGCAATGCTCAGTTCATTGGCTATTGTGACAATGATTTGGCTGGAGACATTGATACAAGCAAAAGCACAAGTGGAGTGTTGTTCTTCCTTGGGAATTGTCTGGTTAGTTGGCAATCAGTCAAGCAGAAGGTGGTTGCCCTCTCCAGCTATGAAGCTGAGCATGTTGCTGCCACTACTGCTGCAACACAAGCATTATGGCTTTCCAGATTGTTGGCTGAGCTTCTTGGAAAGGAGGTTGAAGCAGTGGAGCTCAGAATTGACAGCAAGTATGCTCTTGCCTTGGCCAAGAATCCAGTCTTTCATGAGAGAAGCAAGCACATAAGGATTAAGCATCACTCTATCAGAAGCTGTCTGGAAGAAGGTAGCATCAGGGCTGAACACATCTCTACTGTTGATCAGCTAGCTGACATTCTCTGGGGAAGGCAAGATTTCAGCTGCTGAGGGAGAAGATTGGGCTGGAAGAGATCATCAAGCACAAGGCTAAGGGGGAGAATTGATAGAATTAGCCTAGTGTATTACCTGTTTCAGCTATTTACTTGTTATTGTAATGATGTTTACTTTAACATAAGGCTTGCCTTGACAACCAAGTTGATCATGGTTTCTTGGCAGCCAAGTCTAGTTAGAGAATCTACTAGGGAATATCCAGGGAGTAGGTGAACCACTTGCATATATAGGCAGTGGGCTGTTATGCTTTGTAACAACTTCATTATTGCAATCTCAATACAATCCAAGCGGCCTCTAGGCCTAGCTGCCCTCTGGCAAATCAAATTGTGTTGTGTTCTAGTGCATGTGTCTAACACATGCTAGGGGCCGTCGCCGCCACTGCCCGCTCGTCCTCCGCGCATCGCCCTCGGTGACGCCCCTGTCAGAGATGTGATGAAAGGCTGGTTGGGCCGCTCGTCAGGATATCCTCTCAGCATGCGGTGGGGTTTGGGCCACCTCACTGGCCCGACGACGGCGCCTCCGACAATCACTCGGGCATCCACGACCTTCTCGTGCTCTGATGGCTCTTCTGTTACTGTTGCCTTGTAGGTGCTCGGTGATATTACTTGATAGTGTTCAATGAACTGATATGCTCATCATATTGGCTTCCTTTTGCTGCAGCTTATTCCTCACCCTCCGATGAGGACCTGCACCTAAATCCGCTAAGGCTTCGCATCATCGTCCAAGAAGCAGAGTGCCGGCATGTGCAGAGGCTACTACGTGCAGGATGCCTAAAATACACGGCTTGCACATTGAACAACTAGTTTTTATGCATGGTTCGTTCGGCTTCTGAAACTATTGACGTGTGTATGATGTGCTAGATGCAGACGTTTCCAGCAAATTTTCTATGATTGTCACCACTAATTTCTTCACTTTCACGGTGAGTAGTATCCCACCGTGCAAGCTTGTTTGTTTCTAGCTATGTATGTGCGTTCTTTGTGAATCTCAAACTGAAATCAATTTGCGTTTCTTTTCTATTCTAACAATTCCACTCTAGAACAATTAAATAAGGATTAAGTCCACATTTGGCCCCTCAACTATCGTCTCGGTCTAATTTTAACCCTGAACTCTGAATCCGTCTGTTTGTGATACCCTCTTATGAAACCAGGCAACCAAAGCACCTGGGCGCATTTGAGGCTGTTTTGGCACCTGTGCTCCTAGTTTTGACTGTCCACGGTGGCATTGACTGCCACGTCGGATGCGCCGGTTGGGGGAAAAAGGGCGGCCGGCAAGCTCTGCTCCATTCTGTTCCTCTCATTCTTCTCACCCAAACCCTAGCCGGCGTCCCATCCTCCCCCACCTCGTTCATCTCCATCGCCGCCACCGCCACCCCATCCTCTCTTGATCCTCCTCCGCGGCCGCAGTTGCCCCTGGCCTAGTAGTTCCCTGGCGGCTCTATCTCGGGCGCAAATGGTGAGCTCAAGAGAATCTAGCCGAAGTCAGGTGAGCGAAGACTATTGGCGCCGCCATGGCGATACGACCTCTCCCATCCCCTATCGTGAAGGACCACTGGAGTATACACCGTCAGTCATGTGCAAGTGTGGTGCAAAAGCCGCTCAGTTCATCTCTTGGAGTAACCAGAACCCAGGTTTGCGCTATCCGAAGTGTGCACGAGCTCGTGTAAGTTGGCTTTTTTCTGAATTCGTAGTTTGTAGATGCACGATTGGTGCACTGTACCTCTGATTTGTTGGTGGATGGTTTGATTCGTAGAAGGGTGGTTGCAATTTCTATCAATTTGTCGATCCGCCGACCAGTGGGTCCTTGAAGCAACAGCTGCTTGATTTGAGGGATGCAGTGAAGTATTGGAGAAGCCAAGCTTCGCAAGCTGAACGCCGTTTGGAACATGTAAGAATGCAGACTCCAAGACTCTTGGATGTTGCTGCAAGGGAGAAGCAGAGATTGCACTGGAAGCTGCTGTCATGTTCAATGAAGATAGGCACGACATGTTTGTTGAAGCCAGGACAGAGGTGGCCAATCTGCAAGCTGATTTGCAGAATGCAGAACTTTCCCGGGTTCAGTTAGAGGTGAGGATTGGGACATTGGAGAAGGAGAGGAAGTGGTTGTTTGCTGCTCTGTTTGTGTGCGTCAGATTAGTGCCTACTTGCTGGATGGCATGGAGTATGTAAGCCAATGTGGTTAGTTGTAGGATTTGTAATGCTGGAACAATGTGTTGTAGTATCAGTGGTACCCAGTAGGATTTATGATGGAACAATGTGTTGTAGCAGGATTGTATCAATTTGACTATGTGTTGGTGAACTAGCTAAATGAAGAGCATAATGCTCATGATCTATGTTCTCTTAGTGATTTATGTATGTGCCAAGCTTAGAAAACTTGGAATGCAGTAGTTGACGACGTATGCATAATGTTGGTTCTGTCTTCCAAGTTGACAGTGAACCTATGGTCCCAGTATGTGACTTCATAGCAATTGGAATAATTGCTAATGGCATGGCAAAAACCACTAGCTGTGATGTATGTCATCAGTTTCTTGTATGTGTTTGGACATATTGGACTTGTCCACCTTTCTGCCTTGGTCCTGTTTTCATGGATTCTAACCATCACTTAGCGCCTTATGCCTTCAAGCATACTTATTATTGGAAGGAACCTTGATTTCAAAATCCAATGGTTGAAGCACTCACACATGTTATTATCCACAGAATCACAGAATGAACCAACTTGGAACCAAGCTCTACTCCAATGCTCTGGATCAGTTCTCATAATAGCATCTGCCCCGTGTGGCAGCTTGTTCAGGTTGTAGTTGAATAGATTCATTGAAGAGGACTTTGCACACCTCCAAAACATTTTCTGCCACTTCTTGTTGGTAAACTTTTTCCTCCAGTTAGCATAGATATGCCTAGCACATATCCTATGCTCCACCTTTGGTGCCTACTTGTTGATAGCATTGATGAGGCCCTTTTGCTGATCACAAATGAAGACCCAACCACCACCATCCCCAAACCTTAGATCATTGCTAAGCAAAGCCAAGAAAAAAAATCCCAAGACTCATTGGTCTCTCTTTCTACAACTGCCCAAGCAATTGGGTACATTTGGTTATTGGCATATCTACCTAGTGCACAAAGCAGTTCTCCATTGGTCAATCTCTTGAAGAAACAACCATCCAGTCCTATAACCTTATCAAGGAAACCCTGCTTGCAAGCATCAAAGCACACATAAAACCTCATGAAGGTTGGTTGTGGCTCTTCAGTGTCTAGCTTGACTACATCAGTACTCCCAGGATTGCTTCTAAGCAGTTCCAGCTGGTAGTCAAAAACCATAGCATATTCCCCCTTGGTTGCATCATACATCCTCTGCATGACAATGGGATTGGCTCCCTTATCTTTGAAATACTGACAGCAGCAAACATTTCTTCCTGAATTGTTTCTCCATGAGTCCTTGCATGAAATTGTGATAGGCACATACGTTGCTATGCAGAGGCTTGTCGGTATACGCAGGCACATCATATCCAACCTCCTTCAGCAGGTCCTGGACCTAGTAAATCTGGGATCACCAGCGCTGAGCTCTACTGCAACGAGCCAGTGCCGTGTCATCGGCACATCTCCAAGTCGCACCCCCTATACACTAACCCTCAGGGTTCCTACTGCATCAAACTCCAGTTGCCTAAAAAAGAAAGGAGAAATCCCAAACAAACACATTTACATGTCTGTGCCTGAGGCATGCACGTGCACGTGTAAGAATGCAGTTTCCTTGCTCGCTGCCATGCCTGCTTTCGAGAACCAGTGACTACTGCAGTCCAGCCACGAAGTAAGACGATGCATGCAAGGCTTTGGCTTGTTATGGAACATGCATGACGACACACACATCAAGCTGTCCGAGCAGCAAGCGAACTGTCAAGCGAGGCGTCGAGCTACAAGTATGCGTTACACCGCATCTGTCTACACGGATACTACAGCTCATCGACTCCGAATCGATCATTGTTTCGGCTTAGTCGGCATCACCCAGACTACGCTCGGGGGCTCGGCCTTTACCACTGCTAGAACAAAAGCTCTGGGGCTGACCGCCAGAGGTTGGAAAACCACAGGGTTCCAGTTTTCCAGTAGTATTCGACTAGAAAAGCTTTTTGCTTATATTCCTAACTTCCAACATGCAAAATAACTAATAGTTGAAATTTGAGACAACTATAGTGCCAGAAATGAGAAATCAGCCTACTCTTCCATCATACGAATTATTTCTGAGTTCTGTGCAACATATGGGATGAAAACCAGAATGGTTTCTAGACCCTGGGAAAGAATGCTAATATAAAGATTTAGCAGACTTGATAGGCCGTTGTGGCATATATTAAGAGGAACTGCGTTATGAATGTAAATTTCAAGAAGACCAACCTGTAGCATCCAGAGCCCGGAGTGCTTCACAGAGTACATTTGCTCTCTCACGACGCCGTTCAATATCATCACCGGCAGGTGTGATGCTTGTCATCTTAAATATCTTGGTTAAAAGATGTATGTCATGTCAAAGAAAGCAGAAGAGGAATGGATAAAACAATTATATGAATACATAGGCAAGCTAAAGATCATGCAAAACTTGAGTCAAGATGTAAATATGGATTTCAATGAGCAGGATATATTCACGTAGCCTATCTGTTGAATGAGGCACGGCTACTGCAAGTGAACGAATAACAGACATAGAAGCTTCATGTGATCCATCTTCAAGAAAAGCATCCATTTGAATGCGTATTTTGTCAACAACCTGACAAAGCATAGTTAAGGATTAAAGGCGATACAAAGAGTATGTAAAATTTCAAAGAAAGAAAATAAGAATAATTCTTTACCATGTCATTTTTTAAATGTTGAGCAACAACTCCAAATGCATCTATACTGGCATATTTGACTTTCAAGTTTTGATCAGAGCCAAGAGTAACAAGTGCTGGCAAAATATGAGTTGATGCTACTTTCACATCCGTGTAGGGTATCTGTATGTTAAAGCAAATACGAATATCATAAAAAGCATAGAAGATCATTGAATCATTCATGTACAGTACACATACAAGTGCTCTCAGTAGAGCCGCAGCATTTATTTTCAGGCAGGTGTCGGAGCTCACAACCATCTCCCACAAAATGTTAAAGATGACACTATGGTGCTCCCCAAATAAGCTTCAACCATAAGAAGTCAGATCCACGAAAACAAAGAATGTGCAGAAACATGTTTTCAGATAGCTAATTACTCACCAAAGAAACCGAACTGCATTAATGATCTCAGTAGTATGATGCATAGAAAATGAACCATCCTTGGTGTTTTGGACAAGTACTTTTCTCAGATATTCTTCCAACTGTTGACGACTCCAAGGAGAACCCAAAATACCAGATAACAATAATGGGAAGACACACATGATGGCAAGTTTTTCAGCAGTTGAAGTTTTTGGCCGCAAGCCTGTAATATGATCAATACTAAGGTATCACAAACACAACTATATTAAACTGCCTCACCTTTTAAGTAGATGTGTTCTTACCACGGACTTTTGGCTGTATTGATAGAGGAAAATAGGTAAAATCGCCACTATCAATATCACCGGCTGCTACAAGAAATACAGGTAGCATAATGTGCTCCAGATAATCTTTGCCATAGAGTCCAGATACTTCCAAGAGGTACTAAATTATCAAGCAATCATTGATAATAAGTACACCGGAAGATGGCCTGATGAGAATGGGAGGTTTGGTCTCTAGATTTTACCTTTGTAATGATGGTTCTTAAGTTATCTTCTTTCACAGGCAACAAGCCGGCAAGCTTGATCAAATCCGGCAGACAATCAGTGTGCATCCACTCAAATGCTGGCCACTCAGAGTCACCTCTGTCATGTTCCCCAAGATGTGATTACTCGATGAATCGTATCTTTTATTGTTCACAAACAGTCTATCCAATAACTATTTTTTGTACAAATTAAAAGGTAAGATCAAACATAGAACTTACGTTGCATACGATTTTAGGCAGGAAGCTGAGAAGTTTTCTGGTGTACAGCTTGTTCGATCAACTGATGCAAAGGGGCAAGTTTCTATAGCTTTCTGATGAATAAACGGTAGCAACTCAGTCAACATTCGAAGGAGGACACCAATATTCCAGCGCTCATGTTCTCCTAAAACACGAAGATGAGATTCTATTGTACCTTCAACACCTGAAATAGGTGGACACCGCTGAAAACATAACAGGTTTAGGACACATGGCTGTAAGAAAATAGAAAGTTCCCAAATATTCATGAGCAAGCTAACCTGAGCAGATGCCAGGATATGAGCCAATAGCACTTTTGATATCTGATCCAGTTTATCTCCCCATCTTACTACAGCAGGAACAAGTTCCTTGAGTGCAACTTCCACAACCGCCCCAGAGGGGTCACAGACCAATTGGAACATTAGCTCCTCAACCTACCCCGAATAAGGAAGGGTCAAAAGACTCATAAATGACACTATTATCTTCATTTATTGGAAATCTGCAAGCTCTCAATTCTAAACTTTACAAAATGTCCAATCATGTCCCACAGCTTAAAAGTAGATAATTATGTGAAATCTTCTACCAATCACTGATTCTAAGCATAAGTGAGGCTGACCTTATAATATTTGTCCAAGTTTGGAAACATAGGAAGAAGCAATGCCAGGTTATGCGTTGCAGCTTCCCTTACAACTGTTGCAGCATCTTCAACGAGTTGTTGCACAATGGATAAAATGAGGGAATCTCGTATCTCTGGACGGACATAAACGGCAAGTTCTCCGCACGACTGGGCAACAAGCAATCTACGCTCCTCATATTGGTGGTTTATCTAAACACCAATAGATTATAAAACGAAAGATCATGTTCTAAAGAAAGCCAGAACATCTACCAAAAATGTAAAATACCTGTTCCCAACATTGTGGAAGTAGCTCAGTTTCTGTCCTCATCTCACCAACACTCTTTGCTAATTCTACACAAGCCTGCAAGCATATGACAAGGAAAACAGGTATAAGTACAAAAAACAGCAGTATGATGAGAAAGTTTATACACTCATAGGAGCATACATCCATTATGATGCGTCTCTGTACTCCATCAGGCCGTTTTATCAGGTTAAACAATGTATGAGTCAAGGAATCCCGTACATCGCTATCTGGATGCTTTTCTATAGCACATATGATCAATGGAAGAAGTTCCTGTAACCATGTAGAATTATTTAGCATTAGTTATACTTAAATAAAGATGGATGCAAACTACGAAGGTTACAAATGTTGGAGTGTGTATTCAGCCCATGAGGCTTAGGCCCATGAGGCCCATGTACCCCTAGTATGTATATCCCTCACCTAAGGTTTGCTAATAATGAATTAAGAGATTGAACATGGTAATCAGAGCTTAGGTTCTCCCTCCCACCACCCTCCAGCCGCCGCCGCCACCCCCTGGCGCGCCGCCGCCGGCACCATGGCCACCGGCGAGCCTCCTCCTCCTCCTTCCTCCTCCTCCTCCTTCCCTCCCCTTCCTTCCTCTCCTCTGCGGGGCGGCCCGCCGGGGTTCCCCTCGACCTGGGCACAGCAGGCCCGCGCGGCCGTCGCCGGCCAGCAGGGGCCGGCCGCTGCCCTTCCCCGGCCGGATCCGGCCACCACCGCCACCTCCCAGCCGGGGCACGCCGCCGCCGCCGCCGCCGCCCCCCAGCCAGGGCAGGAAGCCGCCGCCGCCCTCCAGCTGGGGCAAGCCGCCGCCGCCGCCCCCCAGCAGGGGCAGACCGCCGCTGCCGCCTCCCTGCAGTGGCAGGGGTCGGCCGCCGCCGCCACCTCCCTGCAGGGGCCGGCCGCCGTTCCCTTTGCCGCCCTCCAGCAGGGGTCGGCCGCCGCCGCCACCTTCCTGCAGGGGCCGGCCGGCAGCCGGCCACCGCGGCGTCCCTCCTCTACACGGCAGCCCCCTCTCTGACGGCCGATTCGGCCCTCGCCGTAGCCCTCCAGGCCGCCCGGGTCGCCGCTGCTGAGGCCCAGGACCGTGTCCGCCAAGCGGCACAGCTGTGGGAGCGTGAACGGGATGCCGCTGATGCCCTCGCTCGCCAGATCGCGGAGGCCGAGCACCACCTCTACCTCTCCGCCGACCATCAGCCGGTCACCTCCTCCGCCACCCCGGGTCGCCAGCCATCCACCCCGACTCACCAGCGGCCCGATCCGGCCGACCCGGTGGTGGCTCAGCTCCACTACCAGGCGTCCGGTGTCCAGAACATCCGGAACCTCGTTCCTCTCGTCCTTGACACCGCCTCCACCTCCTACGCCCGCTGGCGCGACTTGGTCCTCCTCACTCTTCGCCACTACGCCCTGGACGACCACGTCCTCCTCGACCCGCCGGTGGCTGTCCTGGCTCCCTCTTGGCAGCGCCTGGACAGCCTCGTCCTGTCCTGGATCATCGGGACCGTCTCCCTGGACCTTCAGGACACCGTCTACACTCCTGGAGGCACCGCACGCCAGGCCTGGCTGGCCCTCGAGGGGCAGTTCCTTAGTAATGCCGAGGCCAGGGCCCTTCGCCTCGATGCGACCTTCCGCACCTTCTCCCAGGGAGACCTCTCGGTGGCTGAGTACTGCCGCCGGATGAAGGGCATGGCGGATGCCCTAGCCGACCTCGGCTGGCCTGTGGAGGATCGCATCCTCGTCCTCAACGTGCTCCGCGGCCTCAACGACAACTTCGGGCACTTGAGGTCGTTGATCACCAGGCAGAGGCCCTTCCCCACCTTCCTCCAGGTGAAGGACGACCTCGCCTTGGAGGAGATCACTCTGGGCATCACTCCGGTGTCCTCTGCTCCGCCGGCGTCGTCCTCCTCCACCACCACCACCACCGTCCTCTAGGCCACTGGCTCCCGGATGTCTACTCCCCCTCACCCGGGTGGGGGCCAGGTCCGTGGGGGACGTCGTGCTCGCAGTCGTCCCCGTGGTCGCGCGGGGGGGGGGGGGGGGGGGACCGGGGTGACCGGGGTGTCTTGCCGACCCCGCCGACACCTCCTGCTCCTGGTGGTGCGCCCTGGCCCTCCTTCAGCCACCCTTGGGCAGGGCGCATCTCCATGTGGCCACACCAGGCCCCTGGAGGAGGACAGCGTCCCCAGCACCCAGCGGCCCTGCTCGCCGGCGGTGTCCCGTCGTTCCAGCCGACCTGGATGCCGCCTGCTCCACCTGGTCCCCCAGCGTCGACTCTCACTTGGGACCAGGCCTCCCTCGCCCGCTAGTTCAGCACCATGGGGCTGACACCGCCAGTTAGCTCTGACAGGATTGCTGACTCGGGTGCCTCTCACCACACCACGCCGGAGGCTGGTATACTCTCCTCTGTTCACCCTACCCACCCTTCCCTTCCTTCTTCTATCGTTATCGGAAACGGTGCATCCATTCCGGTTTCTGCCGTGGGTTCTACTGGTACCCCCGGTTCTTTTCGCCTTTCCGATGTTCTTGTTGCTCCTCAGATGGCTCATAATCTTCTTTCCATTCGTCGTTTCACAGCTGACAACTCTTGTTCTGTTGAGTTTGACTCCTCTGGTCTTTCTGTGAAGGATTTGGCTTCCCGGCGTCCTCTTCTCCGATGTGATAGCGCGGGACCCCTTTACACCCTCCGCCTTCCTACTTCAGCTGCACCTCCCTCGACTTCTTCGTTGTCTCCTTCGTCAGCTGTTTTTGCTACTACCACCTCTTCCACGACTTGGCACCGCCGTCTCGGACATCCCGGCCGCGACATTTTGTCTCAGCTCAGTCGCTCCTCTGATGTATCTTGTACCCGGGCTCCAGATGAGCATCTGTGCCATGCGTGCCAGTTGGGCCGTCATGTTAGACTTCCTTTTACTTCTTCTTCTCATGCGGCCTGTATTTTTTATTTGATCCACTGTGACCTATGGACATCTCCTGTATACAGCATTTCTGGTTATAAATACTTTTTGGTGGTGGTCGATGATTTTTCACATTACTCTTGGACTTTCCCTCTCCGTCTCAAGTCCGATACCTTTCCCACGCTCCTTCACTTCTTCGCCTGGGTGTCCACTCAGTTCGGCCTCACCATTAAGGCCGTCCAGTGTGACAACGGGCGTGAGTTCGATAACTCCACCTCCCACTCCTTTCTCTCCCGTGGGGTTCAGTTGCACATGTCCTGCCCTTACACTTCTTCGCAGAACGGCAAGGCCGAGCGCATGATCCGCACCACCACGGAAGTCATGCGCACCCTTCTCTTCCAGGCCTCGCTTCCTGCTCGCTTCTGGGCTCAGAGCCTCCACACCGCCACTTATCTCATCAACCGCCTGCCCTCCACAGCTTCCCCTGCTCCTACTCCTCACCACGCTCTCTTCGGTACACCTCCCCGCTACGATCACCTGCGTGTGTTTGGGTGTGCGTGCTAACCCAACACCGCCTCCACCTCTCCACATAAGCTTGCTCCTCGTTCTACTTTGTGTGTCTTCCTTGGATATTCCCCTGACCACAAGGGGTACCGCTGCTATGACCTCTCTTCTCGCCGTGTTCTCATCTCTCGCCATGTCGTGTTTGATGAGACGGTGTTCCCCTTCTCCACCCCTTCCACACCCTCTCCGGATCCCGAGGTTGACTCTCTCTCCTCCGCTGACACGGTGGTCCAGCCGCCATTCCCTTTGTGCCCTGCAGGTCTGGACTTCCTACCCGCGCCCCACACTACGGGGGGGCCTCCAGAGTGTCCCTCTCCGGACCAGGGGCCTACACCACCACCTACCGTCCCCGACGTCGCTACTCCGGCTGTAGCCCTACGGCCTATGCCACCTCCCCCTCCTGGGTGCTTCGACCACGTCTACCAGCGCCGGAGGGGGCTGGAGGCACCTCCCCGCCTCCACCGTCGCCGCCGACGCCTCCGGCGGGGCCTTCGTCGACACCGACGCCTCCGGCAAGGCCTCCTCCGCCGGCGACGACACCGGTGGTCCCTGGCCGTTTCACACACCCCGTGCGTGTCTACCAGTGCCGTCCGCAGCCGCCACCGGTTCCGACACCGCCGGTGGTACCTCCTTCTCCGGTACCTCATCCGCCGTCGTCGCTACCGACGCCTCCGGCGGGGCCTCCGCCGCCGGCACCCGCTGCCCGTGCCTCCCGGGGCTCTTTCGACGAGCCGGTGTACCACCCGCCTCTCCTGCACCGGGACCCTCGCCATGTTCACCCCATGGTGACGCGCCAGGCCTCCCAGCCCCAGGTCCTCTCCGCCGTCACCTCTGAGCCGGGGGTCTCTTCCTCTACCCTCCTCCGTCCGTGAGGCCTTGGCGGATCCTCACTGGTGCCATGCGATGGAGGAGGAGTACGAGGCCCTGCTTGCCAACCAGACGTGGGACTTGGTGCCGCGTCCGTCTGGTGGCAATGTGGTCACGGGCAAGTGGATCTGGACGCACAAGCGTCGGGCTGATGGGTCCTTGGAGCGCTACAAGGCCCGCTGGGTCCTCCGGGGCTTCACTCAGCGGCCCGGAGTGGACTACGACGAGACCTTTAGCCCAGTGGTGAAGCCTGCGACAGTCCGTACTGTCCTCTCCTTGGATCTTGAGCGCTCCTGGCCCGTGCACCAGCTGGATGTCAAGAATGCCTTCCTCCATGGCACTCTAACAGAGACGGTGTACTGCAGCCAGCCAACAGGCTTCGTGGATCCTTCCCGCCCCCAGATGGTCTACAACCTCAACAAGTCTCTGTATGGTCTGAAGCAGGCACCTCGTGCGTGGTACTCCACCTTTGCTTCATACCTGCTGACTCTTGGGTTTCTGGAGGCCAAGTCGGACACCTCCCTGTTCATCTACAGCCATGGGGGCGAGACCGCCTACGTGCTGCTCTACGTCGATGACATTGTACTCACCGCCTCCAGCGAGTCCCTGCTCCGCTGCATCATCTCCTCTCTTCAGAAGGAGTTTGCCATGAAGGATCTCGGTGTGCTCCATCACTTCCTTGGTGTCACTGTCGAGCCCCGACCTTCTGGCCTGCTCCTTCACCAGCGGCAGTTCACTCTGGACATTCTGGAGAGAGCTGGGATGTCCGACAGCAAGCCCTGCTCTACTCCCGTTGACACGCAGGGCAAGCTGTCTAAGGCAGCGGGCCAGCTACTTGGTCCAGCGGACTCCGCTGCTTACAGGAGCCTTGCTGGAGCGCTCCAGTACCTCACCTTGACGCGGCCCGACATCACCTACGCCGTGCAGCAGCTCTGCCTCTACATGCATGCGCCGCGAGACCCTCACCTGGCTGCCATGAAGCGGCTCCTCCGGTACCTTCGGGGCACCCTCGCCTACGGGCTGCTCCTCCGTCGGTTCTCCTCGGCCGAGCTGGTTGTCTACACCGACGCTGATTGGGCGGGCTGCCCGGACACCCGCCGATCTACCTCCGGCTACGCTGTCTTCCTAGGAGGCAACCTTGTCTCTTGGTCGTCCAAGCGTCAGCCGGTGGTCTCGCACTCCAGTGTCAAGGCAGAGTACCGCGCCGTCGCCAACGGCGTGGCCGAGGCCGCCTGGCTCCGCCGGCTCCTGGCTGAGCTTCACCGCCCCCTCGCCAGGAGCACGCTCGTCTACTGCGACAATGTCAGCGCCGTCTACCTCTTCACAAACCCAGTGCAGCACCAGCGGACCAAGCATGTGGAGATCGACCTCCACTTCGTCCGCGACTGTGTGGCAATCGGCGACGTTTGGGTCCTCCACGTCCCAACCACCTCCCAGTTCGCAGACATCTTCACCAAGGGTCTTCCCTCGTCGACCTTCTCCGAGTTTCGTTCCAGCCTCAACGTCACTAGTGGCTAGTTGGTGCTGCGGGGGGGTCCTGTACTTGGTGTTCTTCTTTCTTCTTGTCCAGTCTTTGACTCCGCTGCGCCGGTAGTCCAGACTGCGGGGGGGTGTTGGAGTGTGTATTCAGCCCATGAGGCTTAGGCCCATGAGGCCCATGTACCCATAGTATGTATATCCCTAACCTAGGGTTTGCTAGTAATGAATTAAGAGATTGAACAAACCTCACGATGGTTTATGAGCACATAAGGAACAATCTTTGGAAGTGCTTCTGAAACTATCTTTATAGTCTCCAAAGCCTACAGGAATGAACAACGGAATAGCAATGAGTATCAATATAAGTAAAGAAGCCTGCTTTATACACAAAGCAGAATATATTAGGACACTGACCATCTTATCTGAAGATTTTTGTTTACTTGGGCTCTCTAGTTTCTCAATAGATAAATACATGGATATGCCATCCGAACTCCCCTGGCTTTTAGCAGTCATGGAAGCTCCATGCAGATTACTCTGAAAACATACATGGTTCGATGAGATATTTGACACAGATTTATCTTCTGATGTACCATAGCTGCCATTCTCATCAGTTGAGAAAGAAACTGCAGTTTCTGAAATTGAGGAACCTTCAGCGCTACTTTCTAGAACTTGGCGATCTTTCTGTGTACCATCAGTAATGTTTACTGCTGATGCTAGCTTATTTGTTACGGCTTCAGATCCTTTTGAGTCTTCATCTTCATTATTCAATGATGATGCTCCCACAGAATTAGCAACGGAATACGACTTCACACCATCACTAGTTCCAACAAACTGTGCCCCTTCAATGTACATCTTCAGGGATGTAATTTCAGCTCTGCAGTCATTCAAGTCCTTCCTCTGGACATCCAGTGACTGCCTCAAGTCTTGAATCTTTGAACAAATGAAGGTTAGAATGATTCAGAAAAGTTATTGATCATCTGGATGATGTTTCTAAGAAAACATTACCATTTTATCCTTGTCCTTTATATCCTTGTGTGCAGCTTCCAAAGACTTTCTTAAAGCGGCAACCTGACTATTAGCTCCTTCCCTGCTCTTCATCAAGGAATCATTTTCAGCATTGAGCCTTTCATTGTCCTTAAGTAATGTTTCATTTTCCTGAAGTATGGATATTTTTTCCTGCAATATGTTACCAAAAAAAGGATGTTTAGAAGTTCTAAACTTCCAAGTGAAAGCACAGGATAAAGATAAACTTGAAATTTTGAATGGATAAGGAAAAAGGTGGAACAGAACTATGCCATATGAACTTTGTTTTGACCCACATAATCAAATGGTAAAGTTTTCTGCAGATCGGTTCTCAACTATTCTATTCAATAACTATGATAGCACATCAAGGATTCCTATTGGCTCAGGGTAGATGCAGAAATTTTTATCTCCATTTTGTTGTTAGAAATACCTGCTATACACATTTAACAAAATGCATCAAGTATGTGATGTGATACAATGTATCTTGCAACAATGGGACATAAGTACATACTAACACCAACAATCCACTTGACTATGAAAAAAAAAAACTAGACCAACCTAGGAGGAACTTGGTGGCATTTGATTAAGAAGAAAATAGGCACCTAAATTCAAGGTACCACCAGGTCCGAATGCGCCCCGCCGACATCTCCAATACGGTGTTCCGCCCCATGACGGCCTCTACGAATTCCTGGTGATGCCATTCGGGCTGTGTAACGCCCCCGCAACCTTTCAAGCCCTCATGAACGACGTGCTTCGCGCCTTGCTCCGCTGGTTCGTACTTGTTTTCTTTGATGATATTTTCATCTACAACACTACACGGGCGGACCATCTCCGCATCTCCGCATGGTACTCATCGAGCACCGTGATCACCGCCTCTTCGTCAAGCACTCCAAGCGCTCGTTCAGGGTCGACTCCATCTCCTACCTCGGCCACATTATCTCGGCGGAGGGCGTCGCCATGGACCCCGCCAAAGTCTAGGCGATCCACGACTGGCCAGTCCCCCACTCTACAAGCACGGTGAGTGGGTTCCTTGGGCTTGTGGGGTACTATCGCAAGTTCGTCCACAACTACGGCGCCATCGCTACTCCACTCACGGCCCTCCTCAAGAAAGAGGGGTTCAGCTGGAACGACGACACCACTGCAGCATTCACCGCTCTCAAGATGGCAGTCACCACGGCTCCGATCCTGACATTGTCAGAATTCACCAAGCCGTTCATCATCGAGTGCAACTGCTATGGACGTCGTTGCTGCGTGGTTGCGAGGGAGTTAAGGGAGTGGCGGCCTGGTGTGCTGCTACAGTACCCGTGGGTACTGTTCACAGCGGCGGCTAGGGTTAGGGCTGCGAGGGGGGGGAGAGAGAGCCGGCCACAGGGCATCCGCCCTTCCTTCTTAATTCTTGCTTGATTCTAAATTGATACATCTCCTCTCATTATATATAGAGATAGAGTGCTTACTTGGCCCATAAGCAAGCGACTAATTAACCCTAACGGGCTAAGGCCCAATAGGCCCTTACTCTTGTAACACTACATCCCACCTGGACATGCAGCTCGTCCTGCTCGTCCTCGAGCTGCAACTTAATGATTACACTAACGATGACTTCGCTAGACACAAACCTAACACCTAAAAACAAGCCTTTTACATCTCGACTTATTTTATTGACCAAAAATAGACTGCGACTCTTTATTTTTGACTCCTGAAGATACGGCAGACACCCTCCGCGTGATGGACCTGCATGTGTGTAGCCACCTTGATCCCATGGAGCCCACGGGAACAAGAGGGGTGCACGGGTATAGCCACTTGGAATTAGGCGCGATAGCGACAAGCGAAGACGTCCTCGCCGCGGCCGGTGGTGGAATACGGTGGCGCTAGGCAGTGTGTCCCCACTGGTGACAAGGAGGGGAGCGACTCCCCTACAGCCGCTGCTGCAGAGTTGGAGGTCGCTGCCCGTGGGAAAAACACCATGCTCGCACCTGAAGACAGCAGCGGGTCGGCGCAGTTGCTGGTGGCTGTCCCACGGGGCGAGCCACGGTCGACCTCGCATATGTGGGCTGCGCCGGCCATATCCCCCACCACAATAGTCCTAGCGGGTGCAATCAACAACCTTACGGCTGCCATCTACAGCCTCCAACATCATCTAGATCGCCGGCGATCTGCCAACCATTGCTCCTAGTTGGTTTTCCTGCCTATGCCAGCAGTCCCCCGACGCCGACGACTATACCCGCGATTGTCCACACAGCAGGCTGCAGTCAGGTCTCACTTCCCCACACTCCAGTGCCGATACCACCGTTCGTCACCCCCAGCCCCATGCCGCCACAGCAGCATTGTGATGGCGTCTTCTAACGGGGCGTGGATGGCATCCAAGCATCGGCGGCGCAGCTGTAGGCGACGGCGCGCTGCCTCCTGGCGTGCCGGCAGGGAGACGCTTCCACCCACGGTTTCGGAGCGGTGCTCCTGCAGGAGAAGCACCCCGGTCGCCTACTTCAGTCGCCCCATCGCGCCACTGCATCGTTCCCTCACTGCCTATGAACGGGAACTCATCGGCCTCGTCCACGCCATCCGCCATTGGCAGTCGTACTTATGGGGTCGGCGTTTCCTGGTGTGCCGACCACTACAGCCTCAAGTTCCTCCTCGACCAATGCCTGGCGACGGTTCGCAGCACCACTGGGTCGGCAAGCTGCTGGGTTCCGACTTCACTATCAAATACAAACCGGGCGCCGCGAATACCGTGGCAGATGCACTCTCGCACCACGATGCCGAAGAGGCTGCCATATTAGCCCTTTTTGTGCCCCGTTTCGACTTCATCAAGCGCCACTGGCAGGCTCAAGCTACCAACCCGGCCCTCATCGCCATGATAGACGAGATCCGCACAGGCGCCCGTGTCTATGTGGACGCTGCTCGACGACATGGTGGCTTTTGACGGTTGTCTGTACATCCCGCCATCCTCGGCGCTACTAAAGGAGATCTTGTCCACCGTTCATGAAGACGGCCATGAGGGGGTGCAGCGCACTTTTATGACGGGACTTCCACTTTCCCAACATGCGTCTTCTCGTGCAAGACGTCGTTCGCACTTGTTCCACTTGCCAGCGCTACAAATCGGAGCATCTTCACCCGACCGGGCTACTCATGCCCCTCCTAGTTCCTCAGTTCGTCTGGATGGACATCGGCCTCGACTTCATGGAGGCACTCCCGCGCGTTAGAGGGAAGTCGGTCATCCTCACGGTGGTCGATCGCTTCAGCATGTACTGCCATTTTATTCCCTTGGCACACCCTTACATCGCTGAGTTGGTAGCGCACGTGTTCTTCGCCAACATCGTTCGTCTCAACAGGTTGTCGTAGTCCATGGTGTCCGACCGTGACCCAGTGTTCACCTCGACGTTCTGGCGGGAGCTAATGCATCTCATGGGGACCGAGCGGCACATGACAACTGCCTTCCACCCCCAGTCCAATGGCCAAACGGAGGCAGCAAACCGCATCATCATCATGTACCTGTGCTGCTTCACCGGCGATCGCACCCAACAATGGCTAATGGCGGCCCTGAGCTGGGTACATCTACAACACGACAATGGCTCCCTTCCGCGTGGTGTATGGCCACGACCCCGCCCCCCTCCATCCGCTCCTATGAACCAGGCGAGACGCGGGTGGCTGCCGTTGCGAAGAACATGGGAAATCGTGATGAGTTCCTCGCCGACGCCCGCTATCGGCTAGAGCAAGCCCAAGCGGTACAGAAGCGCCACTACAACAAGCTTCATCGCCCCATCTCCTACTCGGCCAGTGATTGGGTTCTACTTCTACTGCAGCACTGTACTGCTGCCTCCCTACCGCACACCACCACAAGGAAGCTCAATCCGCGCTTCTTCGGGTCGTACCGCGTCACCGAAATGATCAATGACGTCGTTGCTTGGCTGGTGCTTCCCCCGCAGTCTCGCCTTCATGATGTGTTCCACGTCGGCCTCCTCAAGAAGTTTGTCGGCGTGCCTCGGGATGCGCCACCCCCACTGTCGACCATCCACCACGGCGCGGTTGTTCCTAAGCCAGCCCACGCGGTACACGGTCGCTTGGCGCGCGGAGTTCGCCATGTGCTGATTCACTGGAAAGGGGAGCCCGCTGCATCAGCCACTTGGGAAGACCGCGCCAAATACCCGGCATTCCAGCTCGAGGAATAGAGTCCTATTAGGTTAAGGAATAGAGTCCTATTAGGTTAAGGGCTTATCAGACTATATAAGTCAATGTAAACGTTCGTTAAAGGTCAAGCAAGAATTATTCCAACTTCTCCTTTCTTCTTCTAAACCCTAACGGGCGCCGAGGGGCAAAACCTCGCTCCCCAACCACGGATCGCGACTACGAACTGCGTAGTCGGGGTCCTGCTACCCTAACCCCCAGCGCCCTTGACAAAAGCTCACTTAGCCCATTGTCTTAGGAAAGCCTACAGCCCATCTAAGCACCATATAGCCCATCTAAACACCATGTGTGCTACCAGTGAACTAACAGCTAGCAGCATTCCAGCGATTCCCACCCAGCTGCCGCTAGTTCTCAGGTCTCACGCAACAGCTTCCACTCCCTACGCTCCCATCCCCATCTGCTCCTGCATCCCCATCCCTGCCCACTCTCTGCTCCATGGCGCACCACTTCCACTCCTTTTTGTGGGCAACCTCGCCTCTTCTACTCCCCCTTCATGGTGCACGGCCTCCACTCTCTGTTTGCGGACATGAGGGGAGGCGGAATCGAGCAGAGGCTGAAAAATCGAGCAACATGGACCCATCAGCCCCTAACCCTGTCCTCTTGTTTTCTTCACCATCGATGGGTTTTTCAGCTCACCCCCACGTTTAATTGAACGCCTATGCCTTAGGCGACGCGCTCAAGCACTGTTCTGCGATTAAGCGCGCCCAGGCAAGCGCTTAATAATGCTTTTTTGAACACTGCCCACATGGTTCAAGAATGCACTAGGCGCTGACCCATAGCCTAGAGCCTAGGCTAGCCTAGGTGTTTCAAGGCGTTTTGCCAGTTTTGCAAATATAATGTGTAGATGAATACATTATTTAAACATAGTAGCTGAATATAGACATCCTACATTCAGATATCAGTGAGCAACTAACAAGTGACAGTAATATTACCAAGTGACAGAAATATTACCAAAACAGAAGGCATTCAGGTTAGCTAAGCTATATATTCAGGCAATTAGCTAATACATTCAGGCCATCACAGTTCACAGATAAATGCAGCCAACAAATGTCATAGCCTCCCATGTTCAGCTAATGCACATATATAGATGCAGTCATAGGCTCATAACATTTAGGCAATACAGATAGTGCAATTAGCTAAACATGTGAACACTAGCACTCCAGATCTGTAGAACAGATACATTCAGGCAGTGACTAGAAGGTCCAAAGTTCAGAGGGAGGGAGGAGGTAGTGAGCATAGGAGAGAAGAGCAGGGGATGGCAGATCGACCTGCAACTGCGAGGAGAGGAGAGGAGCAGGAAGGACGGCGACTAGTGGGAGCAGAGCAGCAGCCCGGCACGGAGGGGAGGGCAGGCAGGAGCAGAGCAGCAGCCCGGCGCTGAGGGGAGTGACCAGTGGGAGCAGCAGCTCCCTGTGGCGGGGAGCCATCGGTGGCAGCACCAGCCCGGTGCCGAGGGAGACCGACGGATGCAGACCCTGGATGCTCGAGTATATCTGCGTGCCTCCTCTCTTATCCTTCTCGCGCAGCGGCCGCCGGTGGAAAAAATTCCCACGCCCAATATCCGCTGCTCGCGCTCTTGCTAGATGCCGCTGATTTTCGCGCGCATGAGCGCTTGTCCGCTTACGCGCCGCCTCACCCGCTTCCTCGGTGCGGAATCGCCGCGAAAGCGGCCTTTCACCCTAGACGTCCGCCTACCCCCAGTCCAGGCAGGACCCCTCGCCTAGCGCCTAACCTACTTCAAATTCATAGTGTGGGAGATGCAATTTGATTCCATAGATCACCATGCTATATTTCTATTTTGCAATTTATAGCAGCTCTTCGACTCGCTCCCACGTGGTAAAAATACAATACATAAATACATAATTATCTTTTTCATATAGCCAACAATAATATACAACTATAATCTATATAATGCAACTATATTAAGATAATTAATATGTGTGTAAATTATAGTTCTTAAAATAAATTCAATTTCAAGAATCCAAACGGGACATGAAGGAACTGAAAAAGACCAGAAGCAAGTCTCATCAGATAGGAAAAAAGATATCTAATGCATTAGCTATATTTATATGGATGTGTATTGCAATGTAATGCATTGATGATCAAACTGAAAAATCACAAGTTCAATTGATTTTAATAATACCTCTGCAGCCTCTGCAGTAGATGAAAGGTACTGATAGTAATAACGACGAAGGGCATCAGGAACACAAGCTGAACTGTTTGGCCAAACATCAAGGTCTTGATCAGGAACCTGTAATTAAAATAGTAGAGGGTATGAGTCAACGATAAGGAAATACCCCATCTGTTCAGAAATATTTGATGATTTTAAATTAGTAATCAGAATTTCATTTGTTCTCACTACCAATATAAATAGAAGCATTTTGATTGGTCACATCAAAATAGTGTCATTACACATTACTCACTAGACTTGTTCTATGATAGATGCAGGTACAACAATGAGAAATATCAACATCAATGAAAGTTTAAGAAAAAAAATCACAAGTTAATACATGGAGGGAAGTTGCAACAGCAAGAAATTAGTGCTCTATACCTCCTCAATGAATGTCATAGCAGCAAGTCGATACCCTGCCAAAAGCAAGTATTCTTTTACAGCACAGTTAAGATCTTTTCGCTCATTATCCTTTAGGTGGCCTAATGCTGAAATTTTTGCATCCCATTTGTCTTGTTGCCTAGTAGATCCTTCACGTATAGAAGCACCCAAAAGGAGCCCTGTATACCAGAAGTGTGAATCATGTCAAGAAAACTGTGGCTGTAAACAAAATTAGCACTTAATATGCTCATGAACCTCAGTAACACAAATAAATATAAGCACATCTTATAAGGTGTAGTATCGAGCATTCTGATACAATATCAAATATCACTACAGTAAGGTCAATGGCACAGTGGCCAAATTAAATACTGTTTATGCAGTTTAATTTGTTTTTCAATTGATTGACAACACTCAAACAGACACCTCAAGCCCAAGGCGCATGCAAGCCTTCAACTTTTCATGGTATTTTTTCCTCCTGAACACTATAAATTCCTTTTTTCCATCCAACAAGCAAAGTATATTCTTTTGACTTTTACTGCCAACAGATGTTTCACATTCCAATAAAACAAGAGCAAAATGCACCACAGGCCCCTCACTTTTGGACGATGTGTCATTTAGGTTCATCACCTTTAAAAGTGCAGTTTTAGGTCCCTAACATTTGCTCTGTGTGTCATTTAGGTCCATCACCTTTGAAATTGCAGTATTAGGTCCCTAATCTTTGCATGCAGTTCACCGGCAGTCCATTTCTACTGTAGCAGTGACGTCTTCTTTTTGTTTTCTCTAAATTTCTCTCAAATTTGTGTAATAACTTGAAAAGGTCCCAAAATACTAAATTTTATGCTCTACAACTTTGCTTTTTAAACTATTTTCAGATTCTATCTAGTTTTTGAAATTTTGAATTGGGGCTAAGTTAGTCATTTGAATTGAGGTTTGCAATTCAAATTTTTATTTAACAACTTTAAAATCTCCAAACATAAAAATTTCTCAAAATAATGAGATCTACAACTTTCATTTAAGACTTATCACCAAATTCTTAATATTTTTGAAAATAGGGTTTGAAACTTAAAGGGTTATTAAATACTTGATTTGGGGTAGATCAAACCTTATTTTCAAAAATATTAAGAATTTGGTGATAAGTCTTAAATAAAAGATGTAGATCTCATTATTTTGAGAAACTTTTGTGTTTGGAGATTTTGAAGTTGTTAAATAAAAATTTGAATTGCAAACCTCAATTCAAATGACCAACTTAGCCCCAATTCAAAATTTCAAAAACTAGATAGAATCTGAAAATAGTTTAAAAAGCAAAGTTGTAGAGCATAAAATTTAGAACAACTTTTATTTTGGGACTTTTTCAAGTTATTACACAAATTTGAGAGAAATTTGGAGAAAACAAAAAGGTGACGTCGCTGCTACAGTAGAAATGGACTGTCGGTGAACTGCACGCAAAGGTTAGGGACTTAAAACTGCACTTTCAAAGGTGATGGACCTAGATGACACATAGAGCAAAGGTTAGGGACCTAAAACTGCACTTTCAAAGGTGATGGATCTAAATGACACACCGCCCAAAGGTGAGGGGCCTGTGGAGCATTTTACTCATAAAACAAATATAATGGGTAAAATTTAATAGTTTAATGCAGAAAACTGAGAGCAAAACCGGTTGTTTATCCTGAAAATGTTACAGTATATTGTAATTTCATGTATTACATTATCCATAATTTCAAGGTACAAACAAACCATTTGAATCGTCAGGGGATGATTCTTTTTGTTTCTGTAATTCAAGCTTCAACTGTGAAAGGTCTTCTTTGGCTAGGCGCAGATCATACTCCGCAAGTGCCAACTTTTCTTCTGCTGCTATTTTCTCTTCTAGCAAAATCTGTGGATCAGCACCTATCAGAAGCAAAAACATAGTGGATCATCTTAACAGCACAGTAACAATGAAGGTACCTTTGCAACTGAAATACATTTCAGCTGCCTGAATTACGGCATTGTGCAAAAAAAAACATAACTATTTCAGCCAAGTAAATGGGATAGTTGAGTTTTACTAAGAGCCCAATTAGCACTTCTCAGCCAATTGGTTCCTTTACTGAAAGATTAGAAAAGCATTTTTTTTATTTCTCAAATATGAGAACTGTGCATCTTTGTACTAAGAAAAAGAATAGACAGTCTAATTACAATCCATTCGTTAATTATACAACTATTAGTGTAAATTATTCAAAAACGGAGGGAAGAAGTTAATATGCACAAGTACAGCACTGCAGATAACAGCCGTGCATATTCCAACCAAATGTCCGTGAAAATACCAGTTGAGTGCCACAAAATATATACCAACTTAAAGCTGTTCGATCTGTACGATCACCAATGCAACGCCACCCGAGGAAAAAGGAACAGAGTTCATTCCCAGTCGGATTATGGGAAGCGAAGCTGGGAGGGCTAGCGAGTCAAGAGCGCATTTTATTATTAAATGGGTTTGGATGGGGAGGAGGCATGGAGCGCACCGGGCGGAGCAGAGGATGCGCGGGCGACGAGATCGGGCGGGAAGAGCGCTGGGTCGGAGAAGAAGGCGCGGAGACGGAGGGCGTGCGCGGAGCGGCCATCCTCCTGGAGCTCCTGCAATAGCTCTAGCGCTGTGAGGTGATACCGCTCCTCCAGCAAGAAGTTCACCACGCAGTTGCACAACGAAGCCCACCGCTCGTCCGCTGCACCACCGCCCACCGCCGCCATCCTCCTCGGTATCGGGTGGGCCTATCTCGATCGCGGTGAAGCTCGCCGGGCGTCGTTGTGTGGCATGTGGCCGCGGCGGAAGGCACAGATCTCACGCGTGCGAGAAGAGGCCGATGTGATGTGAAAGAAGGGGAAGGAGACGATGAGAGCCGGGGAGGGAACGGACGGAGACGCGGGCAAACGGCTGATTCGGACGCCGTGTGACCCAGCTTACCAGCACGCTGCGTGCTGTGTCGTGCTCGTGCCGTCGTTACCGAAACGGAAGTTTACTCTATCCGCCGTCTAAGCCTGGCGTCAAGAGGCTGTGTTTAGCCGGCGAAAAAGTTTAATAACTTTTATCTAATTATGGACTAACTAGATTTAAAAAATTCATTTCGACATGTACAGATAAACTGTATAATTTGTTTTTTATTTTATGGGGCTCTGACATTTCTACACTCGCTTTTTAGCGAAACGGTGATTTTAGCCTTGTTTTTTTAACTTTGTGATTTTACCCCTGTTATTTCAAAACAAAGGGAGAGTCTACCCCTAATCTGTTAAGTTCATCTAACGGTGCTAAAAAAGACAATTTTGCCCATGTATTTTTATGCTTGTTTTATTATGATATTTGTGTTCTTACCCCTGTTTTAGATCAGTAAGATGACATTCTGTACAGAGATTTTTTAGAAAATTTCGACAGCATTTCAGTTTATATCCATGTAATCAGATTTTAATATCACACAACAAATAAATTCCACATATATTGAACTAACAACAATAAACCATATCCATATAAAATACCATCATAGTACTGTTTTAGATGCTAATATATATGTCCAAATAACATGTCAAATATTGACATATAAGTCTAAATAACATGTTAAACCAAAGTAGAAACTACTACTGAGTTTCTTAGAGCTACCTATCCAGTGGACGTGCATCTGAAACAAACAAGTATACGTATGTTTATATGCAGAATGCAACCTTCGCATTATTACGAAACACTAGAAATATGTACAGTTCCAGTGCAAGCTACCTGGCTACGGGTGAAAGTGCAATCACAGCGTTTTACTATTGATGACCACCGAATTAGACAAAACTAATGATTTCTATCAACGAGAATCATTGTGAGAGGATAATATGTGTTTCAAAGAACTGATGCTAACTTGTAGCTGCGGTGACAACTCGAATGGAGGTTTAATTTCGTTTTACTTTTGAATTTAACTTTAGGGATGTCGTACTATCAAAGAGTTCTCAGGGCACCAGTCAATCTGTTGAATCAAGTGCTCATATTCCAGAAACAACATCCTCACTCCTTAACAATTCCAGCAAGTCTAAGCCCATCTTCATCTCCACAAGACCGTGACTGCCTTTGGAAGTGGTGTATCGGTCGGCTAAGGCGCGGTCTTAGAAGGCTGTAGTCGGGCCGTGAACATCATCTCCATCCATCAATCGAGTTATCTCACGCCTCTCATCGAAAGATCGTCTACAAACCTAGCGGGTTCCTATCAATTGGTAATTAGAGCAAAGTTTATCGGTGAGAGACTTCCAATCCTTCGTTATTTTTATTTTTCCCATAGTCCAGAAAAGCCAAAAAAATAGTAGATTCGTTTCGTGCAATCCTAAAACCTTTGAGCCGTGGCTAGCACTAGTTGGTTAGGGCTTGTTGAGTTTTCGGTTGCATCGGTTTGGTCGAGTTGCTGGTTCTAGTTTGATTCCCTTAGAGTTTCGAGTTCTTGTCACGATTTTATCACAACATGCACTACAATAGTGTTTCTCTATTGGCCGAATCTGAGTCGAGTTCGAAGTTCTAATCTGATAAGGAATCGGTTATCCCTCTCTGTTGGCCGAGTCCGAGTAGAATTAGAAGTTCCAATCGGACAAGGAATCGGTATCCCTCTCTGTTGGCCGAGTCCGAGTAGAATTAGAAGTTCCAATAGGACAAGGAATCGGTGTCCCTCTCTGTTGGCTGAGTCCGAGTAGAATTAGAAGTTCCAATCGAACAAGGAATCGGTGTCCCTCTCTGTTGGCCGAGTCCGAGTAGAATTAGAAGTTCCAGTCGGACAAGGAATCAGTTCACCTTGTGCTACAAATATCAAGCAAGTATTTCATATCTAGACGTGTGGCTTACTCCAGAGAGAGAGAGAGTATCTTTTTTACCGGAATACCCCTGTCTTTTCTGAAAAAGTGTGTGTGGTGCATTGCTCTCTGGCAGTCTTCTTGTTCATATAATCAGTTTTGAGTGTCCCCTGAAAAAAAATAAAAAAAGAAAAAGAAAAAGGAAAAAAAGAGAAAGAATCAAAGAAAAAGGGGCTGTTCTTTGTGATTTTTGTTCGCTTCAGGTGGTGTGTTGTGTTTTCCTTTGTGTCCAGGCTCGCGTCTCTAGCACGGTCTAGGCTAGGACCAGCACGGTACCACCGGTTGAACGATTATTCAGCTTGCTTTTTTTTAACTAACGTGGTGCTAGTTCGTTCCTTGTTTCAGCCCACCTATAGCTCCACATACTATACAGCTTGACAGGTCTTGTGCTGCGGCACCGATACACTTCATCCATTGCTACAGACTTGTTGGTAGACGACCCCTCCTGTTGAGCAAGGTAAGAATTGGTAAGAACTTGTGTAACAGGTTGAGAGTGAGCGACTTACTGTAGCTACATCCTAGTAGTTGTAGGGTTTGTATTTGTTCACTTGTCTTCTTGTTGTCTTTGTGTTTGAACCATGCCAGGGTCCGACGAAGATAACCAAATGGGACACTCACCTCACACAAAGGGCATCATACAACATTTTGAAAGGCAAGTGAAGCTGCACACGGAGGGACTGGATAACGACTTGCAGGTGACAAATGAAAAGCTTGGGCAGCTGGAGGATACACAGATTGCCACAAACAACAGGCTTACAAGTTTGGAGAAGTCTGTTGCTAATGTGGACAAAAGCCTTGCTGCTCTTCTAAGGCATTTTGATGACCTCCACAACGATGATAAAGAGAAGCATAAAGAAGGAAAGAAGGAGGAAGACCGAGATGACAAGCATAAAGAAGAAAAGAAGGAGGAAGATCGAGAGGATGGTTGTTATGATGAAGAATACACAGCTGATACTGAACATGATGATCGAGACACTCGTGATCAACGTCGCCTACGTCACAACCATAGAGGTATGGGTGGCCGCTGCCGACGCGAGGTACATAATAATGATGATGCTTTCAGTAAGATTAAATTTAAAATACCTCCTTTTGATGGTAAATATGACCCCGATGCATATATTACTTGGGAGATTACTATTGATCAAAAGTTTGCATGCCATGAATTTCCTGAGACTACACGTGTTAGGGCTGCTACTAGTGAGTTTACAGATTTTGCTTCTGTTTGGTGGATAGAATATGGCAAGAAAAATCCTAAAAACATACCTAAAACTTGGGATGCGCTGAAACGAGCCATGAGAGCTAGATTTGTTCCATCTTACTATGCCCGTGATATGATAAATAAATTGCAGCAATTGAGACAAGGTGCTAAAAGTGTAGAAGAATATTATCAGGAATTACAAACGGGTATGTTGCGTTGTAAATTAGAGGAGGATGAGGAACCTGCTATGGCTAGATTTTTAGGCGAGTTAAATTGGGAAATTTAGGATATCCTCGCTTACAAAGAATACAATAATGTCACCCGTTTGTTTCATCTTACTTGTAAAGCTGAAAGGAAAGTGCAGGGACGACGTGCTAGCGCAAGAAATAATATTTCTACAGGGAAAACTAACTCATGGTAGCAATGCACGTCTACAACTCCGTCTACACGTACTCCTACACCATCATCCAGTGACAAGACTCGAGCTGCCACCACCAATTCAGTTGCGAAGGCAGTGCAAAAGCCGGCTACGAGTACTTCATCCGTGGCATCGACAGGTAGAACAAGCAACATACAATGTCACCGGTGCAAGGGATATGGACATGTGATGCGTGACTGTCCAAACAAGCATGTTATGATTGTCAAAGATGATGGTAAGTGTTCATCTGCTAGTGATTTTGATGAAGATACACTTGCATTGCTTGCGGCTGACCATGCAGGTAGTGAGGAACACATAGAAGAGCATATTAATGCAGGTGACGCGGAGCACTATGAGAGCTTGATCGCATAGCGAGTGCTTAGTGCACAAATGAAGAAGGCGAAGCAAAATCAGCGACACACTTTATTTCAAACAAAGTGTGTCATCAAGGAGCGTTCGTGCCGCATGATCATTGATGGAGGTAACTGCAACAACTTGGCAAGCAGCGATATGGTACAAAAGCTCGCCCTCACCACCAAACCACACCCTCATCCCTACTACATCCAATGGCTGAATAACAGTGGTAAGGCAAAGGTAACTAGACTCGTGCGAATCAATTTTGCCATTGGATCATACAAAGATATTATTGAATGTGATGTTGTGCCTATGCAAGCTTGCAATATTCTGTTAGGTAGACCTTGGTAATTTGATAGGGATTCTATGCATCATGGTAGATCAAATCAATATTCTTTTCTATACCATGATCGAAAAATTATGTTGCATCCTATGTCTCCTGAAGCTATTATGCAAACTGATGTTGCTAGGGCTGCAAAAGCAAAGAGCAAGAGCAATAAAAATGACAAATCTGTTGTTGATGACAAAGATGAGATAAAACTGAAAGGACGTTGTATGTTTGCTACAAAATCTGATATTAATGAGTTCAATGCATCCACCTCTGTTGCTTATGCTTTGGTATACAAGGATGCTTTGATTTCGATTGAGGATATGTAACGTTCTTTGCCCCCTGCTATTGCTAACATTTTGTAGGAGTATTCTGATGTGTTTTCAAGCGAGATACCAGTGGGGCTACCACCAATATGCGGGATTGAGCACCAAATTGATCTTATTCCTGGTGCATCTTTGCCAAACCGTGCGCCATACAGGACCAATCCGGAAGAAATGAAGGAAATTCGGCGACAAGTGCAAGAACTACTAGATAAAGGTTATGTGCGTGAGTCTCTTAGTCTTTGTGCTGCCCCAGTAATTTTAGTGCCTAAGAAAGATGGAACATGTTGTATGTGTGTTGATTGTAGGGCTATTAATAATATCACCATTCGATATCGACACCCCATTCCACGATTAGATGATATGATGAATTGAGTGGTGCTATTGTATTTTCAAAGGTTGATCTGCGTAGTGGGTACCACCAGATTCGTATGAAATTGGAAGATGAATGGAAAACTGCTTTCAAAATTAAGTTCGGTCTATATGAGTGGTTAGTCATGCCTTTTGGGTTAACTAATGCACCTAGTACTTTTATGAGATTAATGAACACGGTTTTGCATGCTTTCATTGGGAAATTTGTTGTCATCTACTTTGATGATATACTGATTTATAGCAAATCCATGGATGAACACCTTGATCACTTACGTGCTGTTTTCAATGCTCTACGTGATGCACGTTTATTTGGTAACCTTGAGAAGTGCACTTTCTGCACCGATCGAGTATCGTTTCTTGGCTATGTTATCACACCACAGGGAATTGAGGTTGATAAAGCCAAGGTGAAAGGTATACAAGGATGGCCTGTATCCACGACGGTCACACAAGTGTGCAGAGTTTCCTAGAACTTGCTGGTTTTTATCGCCATTTTGTGAAGGACTTCAGCACCATTGCTGCACCATTGAATGAGCTTCCAAAGAAGGGAGTGCCCTTTTCTTAGGGCAAAGCACAAGAGCACTCCTTCCACATGCTGAAAGATAAGTTAACACATGCACCTCTACTCCAACTCCCTGATTTTAATAAGACTTTCGAGCTTGAATGTGATGCGAGTGGAATTGGATTGGGTGGTGTTTTGTTACAAGAAGGAAAACCTATTGCATACTTTAGTGAGAAATTAAGCGGGCCTATTCTGAATTATTCTACATATGATAAGGAATTATAGCTCTAGTGCGGACATTAGAAACATGGCAGCATTATTTGTGGCCCAAAGAATTTGTTATACATTCTGATCATGAATCTTTGAAACATATTCGTAGTCAAGGAAAACTGAATCGTAGACATGCAAAATGGGTTGAATTTATTGAATCTTTTCCTTATGTTATCAAACACAAGAAAGGGAAGGATAATATCATTGCAGATGCATTGTCTAGGAGATATACTTTGCTGAATCAACTTGATTACAAGATCTTTGGGTTACACACAATTAAAGACCAATATGCTCATGATGCTGATTTTAAAGATGTGTTGCTGCATTATAAAGATGGAAAGTCATGAAACAAATTCATCGTCAATGATGGGTTTGTATTTAGAGCTAACAAGCTATGCATTCCAGCTAGCTCCGTTCGCTTGTTGTTGCTGCAGGAAGCGCATGGAGGTGGTTTGATGGGGCATTTTGGAGCGAAGAAGACAGAGGACATTCTTACTGGTCATTTCTTTGGCCAAAGATGCGACGAGACGTGGTGAGATTTGTTGCTCGCTGCACAACATGTCAAAAAGCTAAGTCACGGATGAATCCACACGGTTTGTATATGCCTCTTCCTATTCCTAGTGCTCCTTGGGAGGATATTTCTATGGATTTTGTGTTGGGATTGCCACGAACTAGGAAAGTGCGAGATAGTGTTTTTGTGGTTGTGGATAGATTCTTTAAAATGGCACATTTCATACCATGTCATAAAACTGATGATGCTACACATATTGCTGATTTGTTCTTTCGAGAAGTTGTTTGCTTACATGGTGTGCCAAATACAATCGTTTCTGATCGTGATGCTAAATTTCTGAGCCATTTTTGGAGAACTTTATGGGCTAAATTGGGGAATAATGTAACAGAACCGCCTTAATCACATGGCCCACAGGCACCTGTCATCGTCACTAATGACCTCTGACAGTCGTACCCGTGTTCCAAATGATCGAGGCAGCCCTGCCGGGCTACATCAGTGCCCGTATGCCGACAGGATCTCCATTGCGAAGCCATTACAGAGTTACAACATTTCATAATCAAAATACATCAGAGTAAATGCGGAAGATTAACTAGTACTTAAATTACAAACCGAGTTCAAATAGTAAATAAGTGTAGTTATTACAAACCAACTTAAAACAGTAGCAGTGGCACTGGAACAGCGATACAACATAAATAGATAGTAGATAATCGAACCCAGCCCACGGGTCCTTCACTCCTCACCACTATCCTCTTCGATCACTGTAGCACAACAGGGGTCGAGACAAATCTCCGGCTGTGGCCCTCCTGCAACGGGGTTAACAAACCCTGAGTACTGGGTACTCCGCAAGACTTACCCGACTAAGGAAAATATCTGACTCTTGGAATGCAAGGTTAGGGGTAAGGCTTAGCAGGAGGTAAGAGTTTAGCGGAAAAGCATTACTATCCTGTCTCAGTATTTTTGCTCATTGAATAACCTTATTAATATCATAAGTCATCATTCATCTTTTCCATCTATCTTATTCTTTTCATCATTCTCAAACATCCTATTCTTCGAACCACTTTTCGAGGTAGACGTGAGGATCAAGTCTCCATAACCGAGGAGCACGTTGATTCGAATCAAGTAAGTATACCCAGCTGGGGATTCTATCCACACTGCATATGTAGCACTTAAGCTTGCATATACCAACCCATTGTCACGGCTTTTCTATTCCGGACCCGGTCCTACGCCACCCGAGAGCACAGTACTCCACTAGTCTCCAGGCACGCCGGCCACGTGGGTACACGCTACTCTCGCCATCTCTCCACTCCCAGTGCGCGGTTGTCGGTTCCAGCAATAGAGCGACCTGACCCTAGGCTTTCCGAATTGGTATGTGGCTAGGCTGTTCATCATGATCACAACAGGCCTTACAACGAACGGTCCCTACTGCTTTCCGTCAGAGACCATGCATTGGGACTCTAACCCAAATACCCTGGATTCTGCCCGGTTTTCAAATCCCTTTCCCGATGATGACGATCAGTTGGGACTCTAACCCAAACAGATGGCCGATCACTCGGGAAACCCATCCATTACAATAACAGTGTCCTGGCCAAAGGACCCTGCCATCATACATGGACTCATACCCATCCCTTGATAATTCTTCATTCCAAATATCAAGTTTAAATTAGCATTTTTGCAATTCTAATATTTAAGCATGACTAAGCATTTTTCAACTCATTTCAAATCATTAGGTTCCTTGGATAACAAGTAGTCAAGGATGGTAAATGCATCAATTGTTTCATCACGCAACTCCTAACAACTTAATGCAGTTGATTAACTCCAGTGATAAAAGCATTTATAAATAGAGGGTTGAATGCACCGGGGCTTGCCTTGCAACGCAAAAACAGTCGGGGCAGGAGCACCACAGCTTTCAGGTTCAAGAACCACCTCGGAACCTTCTCCTCCAGGCACCTCGACTTTGACTTCCTCGTTTACCGGCACTACACGTGTGCAACAATGCATGTATGAATGCGATGCAAAAAAGAGCATATGCCAGAAATAAGGAACTAAACATATGACAAGCATAAAATGGCATCACTAGGGTGTTCTAGGTCTTAAATGGGTTTGACCTAGAACCACAATCAATTCCAAAGTCACACAAATCCTAAATTCATTTTCTACACTTCTTTTTACTATTTAATAAACCCATATCTATTTAATACAAGAGCAAACTAATTCCAATTGGGACCAAACTTCACCAACAGATAGCCTTCCATGCCAAACAGAGACACATAAATTTTGGTGATTTTTGGAGTTACCTAGATTTAATTAAAAAAGTGCAAAAATCCACTTTCCATTTATTTTAGGGATTTTTACCTACTGCAGAAAGTACTTAAACATGACAAACAATATTTTTATAAAATTCTACACTACTCAGAGAGAACATACAAAAATTCTCATGAATTTTGGATCAGCCAAAATATTCTAACAAAATTATGAAACTGCAGCACTATTCATTTGAAAATAAAATGGAAAAGACATTGTAAAAACCTGGAAAAAGAGAAAACCGAAACGGCCCGAAGCCGGCCCAACTCGGGGCAATCAGCCCACACGGCCCGCTCCCCTTTTCTCACACTGCGCCGGACGCTGACAGGCGGGGCCGGCCTGTCAGCTCCGTCTTCTTCCTCGGCCGAACGCGCGGCGCGAGCGAGCACGCGCGCACCGGCGCGGCCCTCGCCGCCGGCGAACCGACGGCCACCCGGATGCGACCTGCGGCTACTACACACCCTAACGGACAACCTAGAACACCTAGCTTCAACCTTAGCCGCCTCCGACGAGACTCTCCGCGACCATGGCGGACGCCACGGCTCGGCGAGCATGCGCCGGCCTCCCGAGACCAAAAAGCGATAAACAAAAGGGTTGGGAAGGATCTAGAGCTCACCACGAGTCTAGTGAGGGAGAAGGACGGGGCTGAAGCGGACCGGTGAGAAGAGATTGACGACGGCGGCGGATGCGGCGGCTTGAACACTCCGGCGAGCACCCGTTCCGCTGGACCTAGGGGACGAAACACGCAACCGCCGAGCGCATGAGTTCAAGAGAAGGTCAGAGAATAGGAAACGAGGCTTAGGCAGGGGAGTAGCTCACCGCGACGAGCTGTGGTCGAGAAACCGAGCTCGCGGCGGCGCTCTGCCGGACCCGAAGACGACGACACCTGAAGCAGAGCACCCAAGGCGTTAGAGGGGGCACAAAAGGCACCAACCGGAGCGCCTTGGAGCTGCACACTTACTGAGAGGATGGAGAGGGTGGAGATAGCCGGTGGACGGTGAATTTCGCCGGCGACCGAGTGGAGCTCAAGAATGGCGACGGTGGCGATTTTGGTCGGGAGGGAGCACCTGGGGCTTAAATAGGCGAGGAGACGGTCAGGGAGAACGTGGGGGAACTCGGCTCCATGCTGCGCGTACCACGGACGGAGCTCCGGCGCCAGAGGACGCGCGGCGCTGTCGCGCACGCCGGCGACGTGCGCGCCGCGGCCGGACGCGCGCGTGACGCGTGAACAGTGTCGCCGGTACAGTACCTTGCTCAGAGAAAATCGCTCAAATTGACTGGCCAAACGACCGAATCCGAGGCCACGCCCAAAAGCAAAGTTGTAGATATTTTTGTGCTGGACAACTTTTGTTTTTGCACCAATTTGAAATTCGGCCTAGATTTGAAAATATTCAAAAGGGGGTAAACTAGGGTTTTGAATTTCAAACTGAATATTTAAAATTACTTTTTATTTTTCTAAAGAACTTGAAATTTGGCCAAAATATAGGTTGTGCATCTCAGAGAGATCTACAACTTCTATTAAGGAAGTTTTGTCTAATTCTCATTAGTTTTTGAAAAGCAGTTTTAAATTCAAATTTTGAAACACTGTTTTGAGCTTAATTCAAAAATTTTCAACATAACTTCAAAATCACCCAAAATAGAAGTTGTTCTACATTAAAAACTCTACAACTTTTATTAAGGAACCTACCTCAGATTTGATCAAATTTAGAAAGTGCACTTTGAAGCCTTTAATTAGGGTTTTAGGAAAATTAAAGATCAACAAGAAATAACAACTCAATTAGGGTTCCTTCAAGCACACACAAGAGTTAAACAAGCTAATCACACTATTAGCCCTAATGACAAGCAAATGCACATGATGATATGATGACATGTCATTTTAGTTAACAGTAATACCAGGGGTATTACAGCCTTCCCCCCTAAAAGAAATCTCGTCCCGAGATTAGGTAGATAACATTGTTTTTAAACAGAAAATTTTCCAATCATAGCTACCCAAACAAAACTCAAAACAAGGGGCTAGAAAAGATCAAATACAGAGAGAGGCTATACCTATATAGAAGCATAGAATTTGGGAAATTTTTCTGCCAAAAAGTCTTCAGATTCACAGGTGGCTTCGTCCTCAGATTGCTGACTCCATTGTACTTTATACCACCTGGTTGTAGTCCTGCGGGTAACACGATCTTTAATATCCAGAATCCGAACTGGATATTCGGAGGTAGTCATGTCGGGTTCCAACTGGACTCCTTCCACATCGATTACTTGATCTGGCACTCTCAGACATCGTTTCAGCTGCGACACATGGAATACGTTGTGTACTTCTGATATGTGCTCAGGTTACTGCAACCTGTAAGCCACTTTTCCCACACGTTCGATGATCTCAAAGGGTCCAATGAAACGCGGGGCTAGTTTGCCTTTAACTCCAAAACGATTCACTCCTTTCATTGGCGATACCTTCAGATAAACAAAATCTCCCACTTTAAACTCTAGCGGTCGACGTCGTTTATCAGTGTAACTTTTCTGCCTAGACTGGGCTATTTTTAAGTTCTCTTGTATCACTCGAACCTTGTCTTCAGCCTCTTTTACCAGATCTACCCCATAGTACCATCTTTCTCCTGGTTCGGACCAATTCAAAGGTGTGCGACATCTTCTACCATACACGGCCTCGAATGGAGCCATTTGGATGCTTTCTTGATAGCTGTTGTTATACGAGAATTCGGCCAAGGCCAAGCACTCGTCCCACTTGTCCGGGTAATTCAACGCACAAGCTCTCAACATGTCTTCCAATACTTGATTGACTCTTTCAGTCTGCCCATCGGTTTGCGGATGATATGCAGTGCTGTGCAGAAGCTTTGTCCCCAAGGACTTATGAAATGCCTTCCAAAACTTGGAGACAAACTGGGTACCACGGTCAGAGACAATGGTTTTTGGCACTCCATGCAGTTTCATCAGATTCTCAATATACAACTGAGCATACCTTGGAGCTCTAAAGTCCTTCTTGACTGGCATGAAATGGGCTTGTTTCGTAAGACGGTCCACAACAACCCAGATGGAATCAAAACCCCGAGTAGTCTTGGGCAATCCCACAATGAAATCCATGCTGATATCTTCCCACTTCCATGCTGGCACAGGCAATGGTTGTAGTTCTCCACCAGGTCTCATGTGCACAGCCTTAACTTTCTGACATGTGTCACACCTTGCCACATACTGAGAAATTTCAACCTTCATCTTGGTCCACCAGAATTTCTGCCTCAAGTCCTGGTACATCTTATTGCTTCCTGGATGAATAGAGAATTTTGTCGAGTGCGCTTCATCGAGGATCGCTTGACGTAACACAGGAATCTTGGGGACAACTAATCTGTCCTTGAACCAGACCACACCATCATCATCAATCCTGAAACAGTCAGCCTTGCCTGCTTGGATCTTTTCTTTGATGTGCTTGATCCCTTTGCTTTTCTTTTGAGCGGTAATGATCTGTTCTCGAATAGGAGTTTCAATTCTAATGTTGGCTATGCTGCCCCGTGGCACCATTTCAATATCCAATCTCTCCAGCTCACAACACAAGGTCAGAGTATATAACTTCACATTCAAGCAGTTGCAGTGAACCTTGCGGCTCAATGCATCAGCTACCACATTTGCTTTACCAGGATGGTAATGTACTTCGATGTTATAGTCCTTGATCAACTCGAGCCACCTTCTCTGCCTCATATTCAACTCTTCTTGAGTAAAAATGTACTTCAGACTCTTGTGATCAGTGTAAATATTGCAGGTACTTCCCAACAGATAATGACGCCATATTTTCAGAGCATGGACCACGGCTGCCAACTCTAGATCATGAGTAGGATAGTTTTCTTCGTGACGCTTGAGTTGCCGTGAAGCATAAGCAATGACACGACCCTCTTGCATCAACACACAGCCAAGACCGGTTCCCGAAGCATCACAGTACACATCAAATGGTTTCTCGATATTCGGCTGAGCCAACACTGGTGCAGTGGTTAGCAATTCCTTCAACTTCTGAAAAGCTTCCTCACAATCTGATGTCCAAACAAACTTCACTTGATTTTTCAGCAAGTTGGTGATGGGTTTAGATATCCTGGAGAAATCTGGGATAAAACGACGATAGTAACCTGCCAAACCCATAAAACTGCGGACCTGATGCACTGTGGTGGGCGGCTTCCAATTCAGAATCTCCTCGACCTTGCTGGGATCTACGGACACTCCTTCTGCGGACAGAATATGACCGAGGAATGGAACTCTGTCCAACCAAAACTCACATTTGCTGAACTTGGCATAAAGTTGGTGATCTCTCAAACGGTTTAGGACAATTCGAAGGTGGTTAGCATGTTCTTCGGGGGTTTTGGAGTATACAAGGATGTCATCTATAAAAACGACTACGAACTTGTCAAGCTCAGGCATGAACACGGAGTTCATCAGATACATGAAATAGGCAGGAGCATTGGTCAGGCCAAAAGACATGACTAGGTATTCATATAGGCCATATCTGGTGGTGAAAGCGGTTTTGGGAATATCTTGTGGACGGATTTTTATTTGGTGGTACCCCGATCGAAGGTCAATCTTAGAGAATACTTTGGCCCCAGCAAGCTGGTCAACGAGAAGATCGATACGGGGCAAAGGGTATTTATTTTTGATGGTGACCTCGTTGAGAGGACGATAGTCAATACACAGTCTAAGAGAGTTATCCTTCTTTTTCACAAAAATGGCCGGACAGCCCCAAGGTGACGAACTGGGCCGGATAAAACCTTTGTCAAGCAATTCTTGCAACTGAACCTTCAACTCTGCCAGTTCTTTTGGTGGCATCCTGTACGCCCTACGAGATATAGGTGCCGTACCAGGCTTAAGCTCTATGGCAAACTCCACATCACGGTCCGGAGGCAACCCAGGTAAGTCATCAGGAAAGACATCCGGGAATTCACAAACTACTGGAATATTCAGGATTTCTTGCACTGAGGTAGCATTGACTTGCTTCACGGTTCTCAGGGGTAATGGAAGTTGGATAAGAAGTTTGGACTGACTATCAGGTATGTTAACTTTGATTGTCCTATTCAGCACATCAATCACAGCCTTGTGCTGATACATCCAATTCATCCCCAAAATGGCATCTATGTCCTGATCTTTTAGCACTATCATAGTGGTCGGGAACTTATGCCCTCCCAATTCTATGGGTACCCGAAATACCACTTCCTTAGTACTGATACGCCCCCCGGGCGATTGTATGATAAAATTCTCATTAACCTCCCCAATTTGTATGTCATGCTTGACGACAAAATTACAATTGATGAATGAATGTGATGCACCAGAATCAAAGAGTGTAATTGCAGGGTTATCGGCAATAGGGAACCTACCGAGCATGACGGGCTCTCCTTCCGGGATATCAGCGATCTGGGTGTAGTACACCTGACCAGCCTTCTTGACCACCTTGCCCTTCTGGGCCTGCTGCTGCTGTCCACGGTGCTGTCCCTGCTGCTGCTGTTGCTGTCCACCAGCACCCTTCTGTGCATTCTGATTGGACCGTTTGGGGAAAGGACAATTGCGGGACCAGTGTCCCATCTGGCCACAGTTGTAGCACGGTTGATTGTAGGTGAACTGTGGTGAGGTGACACGAACGCCAGGGGCATTCGGCTGAGTGGTGTTTTGCTGGTTTGAGGTGTGGGAGGTAGCGGCGGTACGCACAACTACCTGCTGCTGTGGGTACTGTGGGCGGTTGTGGTGGGTGGGATGGTAGATGATTTTCTGGCGCTTTTGGCTGCCAGAGAAAACAGCCTTCTTCTTCTTCTTCTCTCCTTGAAGTTGGCGGTCACTTTCTTCAAAAGCGAGCGCGCTGTCAACAGCTTCATGATAGGTACAGTGGCGGTTGTTGGATAAGCTGCGCTGGATCTTGTAGTTCAAGCCTCTGACAAAGCAGCTCCTCTTCTTACCATCAGTATTCACGTACTCTGGGGCATACAGAGACAACTGGTTGAACTTGGTCACGTACTCCATCACAGTGGAGTCCCCCTGCCGCAATGCCAGAAACTGATCGAGCTTCATTCTCATTATCCCTTCAGGGATGTAGTGGGCACGGAATGCAGTGCGAAACTCTGCCCAGGTAAGCTGGTGTCCGGCGGGTTGTGCTGCCAGGAGATTAGCATACCAGGCACTTGCGGGACCACGCAGCTGCTGTGCTGCGAACTGTGGCTTCTGGATTTCGGTGCAATGGATCAAACCAAACTTCTGCTCCATGGTACGGAGCCAGTCATCCGCCTCAAGCGGCTCATCCGCCTTGGTGAACACCGGTGGACGGGTGTCGGTGAAGTCCACATAGGTAGTTTCCTGGTTCCCATTATTGCGCCCACGGCGCTCTCCACGCTGACTCTGATTCTGAGCGAAAGCATTTGCCGCATTAGCAAGTGCGGTAATGGCATCAGCGAGGCTTGGTGGCACGGGTGGTGCCTCAGGAAGACCGTCCTCTCCCTGGTTGCTGGACTGACCACGGGTCTGAACCATCTGTGATTTGCACACTTAACTCAGAACTTGGACTTGACATTACTTAAATAGAAACGGAGTAACAGCACAAACTAAAAAAAAATAACAACACAAGATACATAGTCTTAGCGACATACAGCACATAGATCCCAACCACAACTAAAATTCTAAGGGTCATAGACTACGACACAGGGATACAAGCAACTGCCAACGCTGCAGCACGGGCAACTAGTCGTCGATGACCACGATCTCCTCATCGACGTCGTCCTCCACCATCTGGTCCTCAGGCTCTGCTGGGTCCTCGGCGAGTGGTACGGGCTCGAAGTAGCCCAACTCCTCGGACTCGCTCTCCTCGTCCTCAGGCCCGACAACCACGCCACCCTCCGGGTCCTCCTCACGGGGAACCAAGATAGGGTTAAGCAGGTTATTAAGCCTGTGCACCTCCTCATGCAGGGTGTTGATGTACGCCTGCATGTTGCCATTGTGGGCTTCCACCCACTCCACACGCTCAAGGGCGGCCTGCTCGCGCCCCAAAGCCTCGTCTCTCTGCTGGACTGCCACCTGCTCACGCTCCAGCGCTGCCGCCTCCCGCTCCATGGCCGCCTGCACCTCGGCCTCGACCTGGTGAATCTCTCGGTGCAGGTCGCGGTTGGTGCGCACATCCTTGTAGTGGTTGCGCACAGCTCGGTCAAAGTCCTCCTCCATCAGCCTCGCCTCGGCCTTGAGTGCCCTGATCTCCTCTTTGAGTTCCCTGCGGCTGCGGCGACGGTTGCCTGAGCCCTCGCCCTCCTCATGGCTAGGAGCGAGCTGGTGACGAGGAATGCCACGCGGTCCCACCATCTTGCGTGCGGTCAGCTTCGTGCGAGCCAGCTGGACAAAGTGAGGGTAAGACAAGATAGAACAGGCTAGCATGAACAGGTTGGTAAATCCTATCCCAAAACCCAACATTAGGGAGGAAGTTATTAACATGTGAATCAACATGATGCATGATTCGTTCTTACGCAAATTTTAAATCAATGCAGGTAAATAAATATTAATAACATACTTCAGACATAGGGCTTAACAATAATAATAGTAATAATATTGTTCCACATGCCACCCTACTCCTAGTACAGAGTAAGACAAGAAAAGCAGTTTTGGACTCAAAATAGTTAACTTAAATTTTAGATCCAAAATATTTTGAAGTTTTCGAAAACAACTCCGTAATGATTTAGCAATAGATCTCTCCGATACCACTTGTAACAGAACCGCCTTAATCACATGGCCCACAGGCACCTGTCATCGTCACTAATGACCTCTGACAGTCGTACCCGTGTTCCAAATGATCGAGGCAGCCCTGCCGGGCTACATCAGTGCCCGTATGCCGACAGGATCTCCATTGCGAAGCCATTACAGAGTTACAACATTTCATAATCAACATACATCAGAGTAAATGCGGAAGATTAACTAGTACTTAAATTACAAACCGAGTTCAAATAGTAAATAAGTGTAGTTATTACAAACCAACTTAAAACAGTAGCAGTGGCACTGGAACAGCGATACAACATAAATAGATAGTAGATAATCGAACCCAGCCCACGGGTCCTTCACTCCTCACCACTATCCTCTTCGATCACTGTAGCACAACAGGGGTCGAGACAAATCTCCGGCTGTGGCCCTCCTGCAACGGGGTTAACAAACCCTGAGTACTGGGTACTCCGCAAGACTTACCCGACTAAGGAAAATATCTGACTCTTGGAATGCAAGGTTAGGGGTAAGGCTTAGCAGGAGGTAAGAGTTTAGCGGAAAAGCATTACTATCCTGTCTCAGTATTTTTGCTCATTGAATAACCTTATTAATATCATAAGTCATCATTCATCTTTTCCATCTATCTTATTCTTTTCATCATTCTCAAACATCCTATTCTTCGAACCACTTTTCGAGGTAGACGTGAGGATCAAGTCTCCATAACCGAGGAGCACGTTGATTCGAATCAAGTAAGTATACCCAGCTGGGGATTCTATCCACACTGCATATGTAGCACTTAAGCTTGCATATACCAACCCATTGTCACGGCTTTTCTATTCCGGACCCGGTCCTACGCCACCCGAGAGCACAGTACTCCACTAGTCTCCAGGCACGCCGGCCACGTGGGTACACGCTACTCTCGCCATCTCTCCACTCCCAGTGCGCGGTTGTCGGTTCCAGCAATAGAGCGACCTGACCCTAGGCTTTCCGAATTGGTATGTGGCTAGGCTGTTCATCATGATCACAACAGGCCTTACAACGAACGGTCCCTACTGCTTTCCGTCAGAGACCATGCATTGGGACTCTAACCCAAATACCCTGGATTCTGCCCGGTTTTCAAATCCCTTTCCCGATGATGACGATCAGTTGGGACTCTAACCCAAACAGATGGCCGATCACTCGGGAAACCCATCCATTACAATAACAGTGTCCTGGCCAAAGGACCCTGCCATCATACATGGACTCATACCCATCCCTTGATAATTCTTCATTCCAAATATCAAGTTTAAATTAGCATTTTTGCAATTCTAATATTTAAGCATGACTAAGCATTTTTCAACTCATTTCAAATCATTAGGTTCCTTGGATAACAAGTAGTCAAGGATGGTAAATGCATCAATTGTTTCATCACGCAACTCCTAACAACTTAATGCAGTTGATTAACTCCAGTGATAAAAGCATTTATAAATAGAGGGTTGAATGCACCGGGGCATGCCTTGCAACGCAAAAACAGTCGGGGCAGGAGCACCACAGCTTTCAGGTTCAAGAACCACCTCGGAACCTTCTCCTCCAGGCACCTCGACTTTGACTTCCTCGTTTACCGGCACTACACGTGTGCAACAATGCATGTATGAATGCGATGCAGAAAAGAGCATATGCCAGAAATAAGGAACTAAACATATGACAAGCATAAAATGGCATCACTAGGGTGTTCTAGGTCTTAAATGGGTTTGACCTAGAACCACAATCAATTCCAAAGTCACACAAATCCTAAATTCATTTTCTACACTTCTTTTTACTATTTAATAAACCCATATCTATTTAATACAAGAGCAAACTAATTCCAATTGGGACCAAACTTCACCAACAGATAGCCTTCCATGCCAAACAGAGACACATAAATTTTGGTGATTTTTGGAGTTACCTAGATTTAATTAAAAAAGTGCAAAAATCCACTTTCCATTTATTTTAGGGATTTTTACCTACTGCAGAAAGTACTTAAACATGACAAACAATATTTTTATAAAATTCTACACTACTCAGAGAGAACATACAAAAATTCTCATGAATTTTGGATCAGCCAAAATATTCTAACAAAATTATGAAACTGCAGCACTATTCATTTGAAAATAAAATGGAAAAGACATTGTAAAAACCTGGAAAAAGAGAAAACCGAAACGGCCCGAAGCCGGCCCAACTCGGGGCAATCAGCCCACACGGCCCGCTCCCCTTTTCTCCACACTGCGCCGGACGCTGACAGGCGGGGCCGGCCTGTCAGCTCCGTCTTCTTCCTCGGCCGAGCGCGCGGCGCGAGCGAGCACGCGCGCACCGGCGCGGCCCTCGCCGCCGGCGAACCGACGGCCACCCGGATGCGACCTGCGGCTACTACACACCCTAACGGACAACCTAGAACACCTAGCTTCAACCTTAGCCGCCTCCGACGAGACTCTCCGCGACCATGGCGGACGCCACGGCTCGGCGAGCATGCGCCGGCCTCCCGAGACCAAAAAGCGATAAACAAAAGGGTTGGGAAGGATCTAGAGCTCACCACGAGTCTAGTGAGGGAGAAGGACGGGGCTGAAGCGGACCGGTGAGAAGAGATTGACGACGGCGGCGGATGCGGCGGCTTGAACACTCCGGCGAGCACCCGTTCCGCTGGACCTAGGGGACGAAACACGCAACCGCCGAGCGCATGAGTTCAAGAGAAGGTCAGAGAATAGGAAACGAGGCTTAGGCAGGGGAGTAGCTCACCGCGACGAGCTGTGGTCGAGAAACCGAGCCCGCGGCGGCGCTCTGCCGGACCCGAAGACGACGACACCTGAAGCAGAGCACCCAAGGCGTTAGAGGGCGCACAAAAGGCACCAACCGGAGCGCCTTGGAGCTGCACACTTACTGAGAGGATGGAGAGGGTGGAGATAGCCGGTGGACGGTGAATTTCGCCGGCGACCGAGTGGAGCTCAAGAATGGCGACGGTGGCGATTTTGGTCGGGAGGGAGCACCTGGGGCTTAAATAGGCGAGGAGACGGTCGGGGAGAACGTGGGGGAACTCGGCTCCATGCTGCGCGTACCACGGACGGAGCTCCGGCGCCAGAGGACGCGCGGCGCTGTCGCGCACGCCGGCGACGTGCGCGCCGCGGCCGGACGCGCGCGTGACGCGTGAACAGTGTCGCCGGTACAGTACCTTGCTCAGAGAAAATCGCTCAAATTGACTGGCCAAACGACCGAATCTGAGGCCACGCCCAAAAGCAAAGTTGTAGATATTTTTGTGCTGGACAACTTTTGTTTTTGCACCAATTTGAAATTCGGCCTAGATTTGAAAATATTCAAAAGGGGGTAAACTAGGGTTTTGAATTTCAAACTGAATATTTAAAATTACTTTTTATTTTTCTAAAGAACTTGAAATTTGGCCAAAATATAGGTTGTGCATCTCAGAGAGATCTACAACTTCTATTAAGGAAGTTTTGTCTAATTCTCATTAGTTTTTGAAAAGCAGTTTTAAATTCAAATTTTGAAACACTGTTTTGAGCTTAATTCAAAAATTTTCAACATAACTTCAAAATCACCCAAAATAGAAGTTGTTCTACATTAAAAACTCTACAACTTTTATTAAGGGACCTACCTCAGATTTGATCAAATTTAGAAAGTGCACTTTGAAGCCTTTAATTAGGGTTTTAGGAAAATTAAAGATCAACAAGAAATAACAACTCAATTAGGGTTCCTTCAAGCACACACAAGAGTTAAACAAGCTAATCACACTATTAGCCCTAATGACAAGCAAATGCACATGATGATATGATGACATGTCATTTTAGTTAACAGTAATACCAGGGGTATTACAACTAAGCTTTTATTTTCCACCACTTGTCTTCCCCAAACTGATGGACAAACTGAAGTTGTGAATAGAACTTTATCTATTATGTTAAGGGCTGTTTTGAAGAAGAATATTAAGATGTTGGAAGATTATTTGTCTCATATTGAGTTTGCTTATAATCGTTCGCTGCATTCTACGACAAAGATGTGTCCCTTTGAGATTGTTTATGGCTTCTTACCACGTGCTCCTATTGATTTAATGCCTTTGCTAAGTTCTGAAAAGTTAAATTTTGATGCTAAACAACGTGCTGAATTGATGCTGAAACTACATGAAACCACTAAAGAAAAAATAGAGCGCATGAATGCTAAGTACAAATTTGCTGGAGATAAAGGTAGAAGGGAATTGATTCTTGAACCTGGAGATTTGGTTTGGTTGAATTTGCGAAAGGATAGGTTTCCTGAATTGAGAAAAATCAAAATTGATGCCTAGAGCTGATGGTCCTTTTAAATTGCTGCAACGAATTAATGAGAATGCATATAAGCTTGATCTTCCTGTAGATTTTGGGGTTAGTCCCACATTTAACATTGCAGATTTGAAGCCTTATTTGGGTGAGGAAGATGAGCTTGAGTCGAGGACGACTCAAATTCAAGAAAGGGAGGATGATGAGGACATCAACACCAACCATACATCCACGCCGTCCACGCCGACACCAGTACCTGCTGGTCCTATTACTCATGCTCGTGCTCGAAAGATTAATCATCAAGTGAGTTCCTTCTTGAGCTCTTGTCCATTCTATTTAGATCTTGGAGACACGTGCACTCTTGTTTTAATTAGGAATCAAGGAGAAGACCGAAAGGGAAAAGGACTCGCGTAGGCTGGATTTGGACTGCAACACACCTCCAAATTGCGACAGTCGCCACGGTTACATACGAAGTCGGATTGGGGCGATTCAAGACTTGTTGGAAAGCTTGTAAAGTCTACTTTCATATGGAGCTGGTCTCATGCTTACATCATCTCAGAAGTGTCAGCAATCATCCAAATACCAATGAGAGCTTTTTCTGTTCAGGGTGCTGCACCACCTTAATTTAGCCCAATGGGCTTGTATCGTTTGGAGTCCAATAGGGTCGCGTCCTAGGGTTGGAGAACAACCCAAACCCTCTTATGGTCGTCCTCCCCACATCATATACCTCTTAGCCTCCACCAGGAACATTTGGGTTTTGTTTAGATCAAGTTTAGCCATCGCTACTTGCTTGTAGGCGCGCGTGCTGATCCAGTCGTCCGTCTCCTTCTCTTCGGAACCCCACTCTTAATAAGATTCAGATTGAAACCATCAATTTAATTTTGCAAATTCAGTGCTTGTTTCCTCGTTCTTTCTAGTTCTTCGATTGCTTGCAGGACGGGAGCCCTAGTGGCTGGTTGTCGCGCTCCACAAGACCATGACGGCCTTTGGAAGTGGTGTATCGGTCGCTAAGGCACGGTCTTGGAAGGCTGTAGTCAGGCTGTGAACGTCATCTCCATCCATCAATCAAGTTATCTCACGCCTCTAATCGAGAGATCGTCCACAAACCCTAGCGGGTTCCTATCACACCCTGCGCTTTACAGAGAGAAAACGACAGCTCTCTCCTCCATTGTTGACCTTGAGCTCAAAGTTGGATCCCCACTTTCCACCATAGAAACTTGAGAAAAAGGGCGGCAATCTGCGAGTTGAGAGCTGATCTACTGTTTCTCAAAGTTTGAGAGCATTTGGTTCACGTTTGGCCGACGTTCTTGAGGTCTACTCTGTGGAGCTTTGCTCCTAGCCGGCTAGGCGTCACCCTAGAGCTTGCCAACTCTTTGTGGCAGCCTAGGGAGGTTTGTAAGACTTGTGCAGCTAAGAATGAGTTCACTCTCTTGATTTGAGAACGAGGAATAGGGCAACTTTTGTGGTAACCCTTGCCTATTTGTGGCAAGCCTCAACAACGCGGAGGTAGGCAAGCCTAAGTGGCCAGCTGAACCATGAGATAAATCATCGTGTGCTGTTGTCTCTTTATTATTCTTGTGTTGTTGATTTGTTCTAGGGTTTGGCCCGATTCGGTGATTTGCAGGATTTCTGTGATATCCAGTCTTCGAGCTATGAACTTTGGTGATGTTGGCGCGAAATCTAGTCCGCGCTCAGCACACCAGCGAAGCCAGAACGGTCTTGTGAAGCACGGAGCAAACAGGCCCAGCTATCTTCGACAATCAGCGTGAATGAGTACTGATGAATCTCCAAGCATGTCAGTCAATTTGACCTGCAATTGACATGGGAGAAAATGGTTGATCAGTAACACAATGTGGAACCACTAGTTTGCCCCGAGTGGTTCTAGATATCCAGACCAATGGGCCTTCTCATTAGGCCATCGGCTAGAGAACTAATACCCGATCGCATGAATCGATAGCATAAACATAAACAGAAACATCCGATGCGCATTTTAACCGATTCAAAGATAACATGAATGAAAGCAAGTTATATTAAAAAGATCTAATTTATACATTGCCTTTTGTACCAACACATGTCTCAATCTATCACATCCACTAATTAGGATCGAATAAATCGCTACAGCTAATCAATGCACTTGAATCGATCTTGACATGAGCGAAACATAAAACAGCATATAAAAGAGATCCAGAAAATACAACGTGCAGCAGTCAAGCACAAGCAAAATCGGCTGAGCAACCGATCTGAAGTATAGGCAACATACAAATCTATAAAGTAAACGATGCTTTGACTCTTTAACTGATCTACCTAATCCATCGCTTACGTCAAGGGGATCGACCGGATCGTTGCAGCCCATGATGTAAGCTAATGATTAGATCTATTAATTAAAGAATCCCAACACAATCTACTTTATTACTTAAGTGTGACCTATACACAATCAAGATCTGAACTAACCAGGTAATGACAAACGGATCTACTCGCCTAAACATGATATTCAATTAATGTTCATTTAAGCAAGATAGATACAAAAGATTTAAGCCGACAAGAATAGATCAAGATTGGGCAGGTTGATGATGCTTAAAAGTAAATAAATAAATAATGAATGATCATAAGCAACATCGGTAACTTAATGAATAACTAACATGCCAATTTAGTTAGAGTCGATAACTAACCCTCAATTCAATCTAAGCATGACTGTGACAGAACCGCCTAAATCACTGGGCCCATGTGCACCATCATCGATCCTAAGGACCTCCGGTTACTGTGCACGAGTTCCCGCAACCTAGGTAGCCTGCCAGGTTCGCTCTAAAACCCTGATTTCCTCGAGGATCTCATTATAAATACCTTACAAGTATTACAACAGTTTACCCAAATAATTTTAATCAGAGTACAGGGTGCGGAAATATTAAACAGAGATTACAAATATGAATTATATTATCGCGAACCAGAGTTTCGTAGTGGCGTAGCATCATACAACTAGACACTCTGCCCAAGGGTTATATCATATACACATCATCATCCATCCTGGTCCGCCAATCGGCACGGTTCCAAGTAGGACTATAAGCTCGACCTTCCTGCAACAGGGGTTAACAAACCCTGAGTACATGGAGTACTCCGCAAGACTTACCTGACTAAAAAAAATGGGGAGAAGACTCAGGAATGCAAGCTGAGGGGAGTCAAGGTAAGGCTTTAGCAAGAGTCAATGTATTTTGCGGAAAAGCGATACTAATCTTTAATTCTACTTTCAATATTTTAACTCAGTATTATTTTAATCAATAATCATATATCTCAGTTCTTTCATATGCATCCTTCAATTCCAATTGTTTATTCATTCTCAAAAACATCCTAGTTCCGAACCACTTTCCAATTGTAAGTCAAAGGATGGAGTCTCCATATCTGAGGAGTAACGACGATTCGAATCGATTAGTACCCAGCTGGGGATCCCTATCCACACTGCATATGTAGCACATAAGCTTGCATATGCCAACCCCGTCTGCCACGGCTTTACGAAAACTTGAACCAGTCCTGCGTCACCTAAGAGCACAGTACTCCTCTCACCTCCAGGCACGCTGGCCATGAGGATACACGCTACTCTCACATCTCTCCACTTTCAGTGCGTGGTCATCGGTTCAAGTAGTGGAGCCACCGGACATAGGGCTTTCCGTAGTATGTGGCTAATTGCAAAGTCTCGATCACAGCGGGCCTACAGTGGACGGTCCGTAAAGTTTTTCCCGTTGGTACAATGCATTGGGACTCTAACCCAAGTACACGGTGACCAAACGGTTTTCAAATCCCTTTTCCGTCGGTGACAATATGTTGGGACTCTAACCCAAGCTACGATCACCGAGCAGAAAATTCCTTCCCGTTGGTGACAAGGCATTGGGACTCTAACCCAAGTGCTCAACCACCGAACCGAAAACCCCTTTCCGTCGATGATAATGCATTGGCCAAATGCACAACCACCGAACGAAATCATTTTCATTTCCCTCTTTCCATGAATTATCAATAGTATATCACCATAGCTCAGAAAATAGAATTTGAGCAAAACTAAATAATTAAGCAGGGCTAAGCATTTTTCAAACATTTTCATTTTAAATCAGGTTTCAAGGGGTATTTCAGTGGTCAAAGTTGGTAATGCATCAATTAGGTTATCACTCAACTCCTATAAACTTAATGCAGTAGTTTAACTCAAAGTTATAAACATTTTATAAATTACAAGGAAGGGTTTAAATGCACCGGACCTTGCCTGTTGCTTGGAGTAGATAAACCCTGAAGTCAATCACCGAGAAGATCCACGTCCACCGAGTGAAGACTTACTCGGGACTTGCTTCCGATAATAATTACTGCGCGTTCACTACACGAAATAACAATAATGCAGTGCTTAACATGATGATATGTATGCCATGATGCATGAGATGCACTAAATTGGGAATTACTTAGTGAATTTCATTTAGAAAGTTGAGTATAACTTTCCTTCACGATAAAGTTGCAAGCCAACAAAACCGACTTGTCGATCATTAACTAGGGTTTCATTTCAACAGTTGGAAAAAGCCGCTGCACAGCTTTACAACTACTACCTAGTGATAACATTTAATTTGCCGAGGATCACCACAGTGAAGGATCCGGGGTCAACACACAATCCCAAAGTCACACAAAACTTAATTTATTAGGGTTTTCTATTTGTTTTTAATAATCAATTAATGGATTATAAAGTGATCAATAAATAACTATTTCAAATTGAGCCCAAACTTTTTCTGAAGATAGGTCTTAACCTAAAACAGAGCCCAAACAAATTTTATAATTTTTGGACAAATATTATGGCCTACAAAAATCCTAGAATGGACATTTATCAATTAAAAGATATATTTTTACTCCCAGTAGAAATTGCTTAAATCCCTTATTTAATATTTTTATTAAATACTACACACTGCAAAGAGCATAATTAATTCTTACAAAAATAACAAGATGCAGCACTATTTAACTTTTTCAAGAAATAGAAAATACAATTTAATTCTCATGGAAAATGGAAAATCTTATTCGGCCCGAGGCGGCCCACGAGAAAACGGGCTGGCCCAATCGGCCTGGTCCCACGCGCGCTGGGCGGATTTGCAAAAAAGACCTTGACCTTTTCCATCCTTAACCCGCAGTCCTTCCTTACACTATTCACTTGAGTCTGGTACTTCTCAATTAACCCCCTGAACAGGTTCAAATTCCAATTGGCAAGTCCTTCACCCTTCCTCACGGTTGACCGGCACCTGACCGGTCATTGACCGGCTGCTGCTCGTCTACGACGAGCCCCACGGCCGCAACAAGTGTACCAGCATGGTCTACAAACCTTCTGAAACGACCTCGATTTCCACGAAGGGAAATCCACAGGCTCGAATTGTAATTCAACAGATTGCTTGGGACAATCCATGAAATTACCCATATCTCAGTTGACACCAGGATCCATACAACGATAATTAAGTCTTACATAAACATTTATTACATCGCCACACTGGCAGAATCAACATTCAGAGAAGCTTTAGAAGATGCGGAAGCGATTCATCCTTCACGGCCAACTTGAGTGTAGCACATGACCCTATTCCTCGTCATCATCTCCCTCGAAGTCGTACTCATTCTCGTCACCTGACAGCGAATTTATCAGTACGATTTGTACTGGCCACGGAGCCCACCTATGCAGCATTTGCTTTGTGGAAAGTGGATGCAAGGCTATACAAGCAGACCTATAGGCTGTGGTATTCCTATGCAGCAGTAATCAATGTTTAATTAGTCAAGTTTTATCACCAGTTAACACCATCATCCCTTTTCCCATCACCACACCTCACATACCCACACCTCACTCTCATTCGACAGGCCCAACTCCCTCTCGGGCCTATCTCAGCGGCACACTACCACAACGGGTACACTGCCGGAAAAATGTCATCCAGGGGGAGAAGAGAACACTCACTACACTAGTAGAAGCTTCACAGGAAAGGTCCATAGCCAACAGGTTGGCATATGTATCGATCGATCAACCATACACTCTGCAGAGGTTTCACTACCCACAAGATTAGCCATCATAGGTGTTGCGCAAACACCTAGGCAGAATTCCGGGTGCTTGCTTGCCTAGGTCGATGCCACCCTACCACTCAGCCCTGGGATATTCCGGATCCTACACCGTTATGCTGAGACTGGGAGACACAGTACCGGGCCCATCCAGTGGTACTGTGCATCTAGAACGGAACGGGAACCCATTGACCATCTCCGCCCACCCTTATCACCTTTCAACCTAGCAGTAGTGGCACCGTCCTACCAAGTAGTCCAGCCGTCTCCCGCCCATCAGAAGCGAGTGAGTAGAAAAGGATTCCCATGAACCTGAAACTAGTCCATCCTAGGTTTGACCAAGCAGGCATCTCCACTTAGGGGATACTCTCCCCGTGCCATCACAGCACCTCCGTCCACGGGCTTCAAACCACCAAGGCTATCCCACTCGGAACCTCCTCAACAACTTTACCCGCCACAGGTATCTCGCTTGGGGATGCCCAGGTTGCACCCCCGGCACGACTTGCCCCATGGGCTCGTCTCACATCCCACTTGGTCGACATCAACCCTTACCACGCACCCAAGACGCATACAGCACTCTCTCCCAGTGGTTATATTCAGTTATACGCCGTCCCAATTCCACCACATAGCATATAGCAAGTAGAAAGTAGTGGAAGAGTAACAGTAAATTATGCAGCAGCTAACCTAGCAGCGGATAGCAGGGTAAAGTCTTTATCAAGGCAGGGATTTCAAATATACTACCATGCAACCAATCCATACATAATCATAAAGCAATAGCAACAATGTTATTTGCAATGCGTAATTAGGATCTAAGGATTTGGTGGGACGTGGCACCTTCGTAGTCGTCTCCTAGCTCTTGGAAGTACTCGTGGTCGTCTTCCTTAGTCAGATCCTCCTCCGGCTCTGAAATCGAACACGAAAGAGTCGCGTCAGCGACTCCTATAGAGTATTTCAGAAAAATCCAATAAAATAAGGAGCCAAATGCACACAAACATAGTCTTAGATTGTAGATCTCATTTTTCTGAGAATTTTGATATATGGTGCGCAATTTTTGGACTTCGTATGAATAAGTTATGAATTTCCGAAGATTATCCTATTTTCTTAAAATGGGAAAACTGGTCGGTTAATCAGGGGCAGCTCGGGATTGGTCCACGTGGCGCGCGGGTCCAGTTGTGCGGCAAGTGGCGCCTCAACAGAACACAGACCCGAGGGTCGCCCACCAGGTGTTCGATGCTGGTTCCCAGAGAGTTGCCAGAGTTGGCGTAGCTCGGCGTGGCTCGGCGGTGGTCGGGGGTAGCTCGGCTGTGGTTGGGGGTTAGCTCGGCGGAGCTCGGCGGTGGTCGGGGGTAGCTCGGCGGAGCTCGGCGTAGCTCGGTTTAGCTCGGCGGGGCTCGGGCGAATCGGAGATTCGGGGCGCCGAGGGTGCCGCTCTCCCGAGCTCTCCCGGGGAGGATCGGGCGAATCGGAGATTTGGTGCGCCCGAGGATGCCGTTCTCCCGAGGTCTCCCACGGAGGCTCGGGCGAATCGGAAATTTGGGCGCCCGAGGGTGCTGCTCTCCCGAGCTCTCCCGGTGAGGCTCGGGCGAATCGGAAATTTGGGCGCCCGAGGGTGCTGTTCTCCCGAGGTCTCCCACGGAGGCTCGGGCGAATCGGACATTTGGGCGCCGAGGGGGCTGCTCTCCCGAGCTCTCCCGGTGAGGCTCGGGCGAATCGGAAATTTGGGCGCCCGAGGGTGCCGTTCTCCCGAGGTCTCCCGCGGAGGCTCGGGCGAATCGGACAGTCGGTGCTAGCAGGGTTCCAGGGCGTCTATTCAAGGCGGCGGTGTCTCTCCGGTGCGGCGGACGATGACAGGGCGGCGATGGCCATATTTCGGCAAGACAGGGCTCGGCTTTCCCCAATTGGCGTGCTCAGGCAGTCGTCCGAACAGATGGTGGCGGATTAGAGTCGTGGTATGGCCTCCTTCTCTCCCTCGGCATACGGCGGTTCTCCGACGCGGTGGAGGCACACGTAGCCAAGGCGACAGTCGTGATTCGGGGCTTGGCTATCTAGCGGCGGTGCTGAGGCAGACTTGGCGAACCTCGGCGGCCTTTCTCCGCAGCGCGAGGCGACCGGGGGTACTCGGAACGGATTTAGGCGAGGCGGAACCTGTCGGCGGCGATGTCGTCGCGACGGTAAGGTTCCGACGGGGCTAAGGAGGTCTTTTAGTAGATGTATACGCGTCCAGGGTCTATGGCGATGGTATACCAACTACCAATTTTGGCTACCGAGCTTTCCAAGGTGCTCGGTTGTGGCGGCGGCGTGTCGCCGACGACGGCGGAAGGCGGCATCGCGGCTACGACCAAGTATTGGTTCAATCGAATGCGGTCTTGTCAAATTGGTGAGGCCAGAGAGGCATACAACACTCTGGTGGCGAACTTTAGCCATGGCATGACCTTCTTTTGGCGACGGCTCGCGGCGGCGCTCCGGTAAGGTCGCGGCGCACGCGGCCAAGGCGATTCAGGCTTCCTCTAGCGCTTAGATCCGCGTAGCTAGCTCGAGGGGGTCGTGGCGGTGGTCCACGACGCTCTAACCTATACGGGTGCTAGTCGGATTGCTCGGAACGGGTGATTCGGCGTCGGAACGCGTCGGTGGTGAGCGCGATCCGCCGAGAACGCGTCGTGCTGCGTTCTCGGTCTAGCAAGCTTGTAGTCCGGGGGTTTCGGCCGGTCGAATGAGTGCATGGTGCAGGTGATCTTCCCGAGCCGGTAAAGGCTCGTGCCTGCGCGTCCCGAGGGTGGAACGCCATGGCAAAAGCAGGGCAAGGTTCGGACATGGCGTGCGGTGGCTCACCGTGGTGTCGGTGAAGCTAGGATGGCGGTGCAGTGGCGAGTCGGAGCCGTGCAGAGCGATCGCAGTGCCGTGCCGCTCCTCGTCCGCAACTCGGGCTTCTCCTCCGTGTCCGGCTCCGGCGTGCTCCGCGGCGGCGGTGCTCCGGCAGCTTCTCCTCCTCTGCTCCGCCCTTCTCCTACGCTCTCTCTCTTGGTTTGGTGCGGTGTGCCGGTCTGTGCTGCGGTGGCGGCGAGGGGAAATGAGGGTAGGGCTTCGGGGTGCTCCAATTTATAGGCGAGCTTGGTAGGTTCCCATGGCGGACGGCCGCGATTGATCTCGGTAGATCAGAGGGCTTCGGCCGCTCGACGCTAGGGCTTCAGGGTGCACGCGGGCTCGCTTGGCGGCCAAGAAAGGAGGGGACAGGAGGGGGACAGCGGGGTCAGGGCTCTGCCATGCTGTCGGCTGTGGGACCGGGGTCACGCCATTCGCGTGACACCCCCGGCAGGCGCGTCGCCTTCGTGAGGAAGAAGAACAGTGGGGGGGGGGCGAGAGCGGCTGACAGGCGGGGCCGGGTTGGCAGCGAGCGCGAGCGCGAGCGCGTGTGTGCCGGTCGTGCGCGTGCGCTGCCGAGCCGCGACGTGGGCCGCGCGCGGTGAGATGAGGAGAGGAAGGTGGGGCTGGCTTGGGCTGGCCTAGCGACCCGGCTGGCCGAAACGAATGGCTGGCCTAACTCTCTTTCTCCTTTTCTATTTCAATTTAGTGTATATATACATATATTGCCCATTTTAAATATTGAGTAAATACAAACATAAATTGCAATAAATCCCAAATGTGATGCATAAGTTATTATTCTATGTGAATGGAATTAAAATGCAAACTACACTCCTTTATTTACCAATTTCATAATGAAACCTATATGCTTGCACAAGAAAAATGGGTTTTCACAATAAATAAATGAAAAATTTTAATTGGTTGGGATTTTTAGGTTGTGTGGATTTTTAGGGTTGTTACAGTCCTCCCCCCTCATTAGGATCTCGACCTCGAGATTCAGAGTTAACGTACCCATTGAAGAGGTAAGGAAACATAATCCGCAAGTCCGATTCTTTCTCCCACGTAGCTTCCCTTTCAGTGTGATTGCTCCACTGTACCTTGCACATCGGAATGGTTTTGTTTCGCGTCTCTTTGGTGTCTCGTGCCAAGATCTTGATCGGATGTTCCTTGTATTCAAGTGTGTCTTGCAGGTCTAATGCATCCGTAGGAACTTGCTCCTCGGGAAGCTTCAAACACTTCCTTAATTGCGAGACATGGAACACGGGGTGTACTCCAGATAATTCCTCCGATAGTTCCAGCTTGTAAGCAAGCTTTCCAACCCTTTTACAGATCTTGTATGGCCCAACATATCTTGGTGCCAATTTCCCTTTTACGTGGAACCTGACAGTGCCACGAAGTGGAGATACCTTGAGGTAGACATAATCCCCAACCTCGAACTCAAGCTCTCTACGTCTTCTATCTGCATAGCCCTTTTGCCTACTCTGTGCAATCCTCAAATTCTCTCTTACTTGGGCAACACCTTCTTCTGCTTCCACAATCTTAGCAGGACCGAAGAATGTCCTCTCACCTGGTTCTGACCACATTAGCGGGGTTCAGCACGGTCTTCCATACAACGCTTCAAATGGAGACATCTTAATGCTTGTCTGATAACTGTTGTTGTATGAGAACTCGGCGTGGGGTAGACAGCTCTCCCATCCTTCCTTGTACCTCAATACGCAAGCTCGTAACATGTCCTCGAGAATCTGGTTCACTCTTTCTGTTTGCCCATCCGTTTGCGGGTGGTATGCGGTGCTATAGTCGAGCTTGGTTCCGATGGACTTGTGCAAGGATTTCCAGAACTGTGATACGAACTGTGAGCCTCGGTCAGATATAATACTCAGAGGCGCCCCATGTAACTTCAAAATGTTTGATACGTACAGATCTGCTAGCTTTTCGACTCTATATTTCCTTTTGACCGGTATAAAATGTGCAACTTTGGTTAGACGGTCCACTATTACCCATATAGAATCATATCCATGCTCGGATCGGGGCAGTCCTATTATGAAGTCCATGGATATGCACTCCCACTTCCATTCTGGTATCTCAACTGGTTGTAGCAACCCTGCTGGTCTCTGATGTTCGGCCTTGATTCTATTGCATGTATCACATCGGGCTACATGCCCTGCAATGTCTGTCTTCATATTCTCCCATCAAAAGTGCTTCCTTAGATCATGGTACATCTTGGCTGACCCTGGGTGAATGCAATATTTGGAGTCATGCCCTTCTGACAGAATCTCTTCTCGTATCGCTGAATCCGTCGGTACACAGATTCTATCTTTGTACCATACAGTTCCCTGCTCATCTTCTCGGTATTCGGGGCCTCTTCCCAGCTTCATCAAACCACGGATATAGTCTATCTCAGGACAGTTCTTTTGTGCTTCACAGATTCATGAGGTGAGATTGTACTCGACGCGAAGCTCATTTAGCATGCCATAGGAGACTACCTCGAGCTGGAATGCGTCGAACTCTCTCCTGAGCTCAGGTGGCATAGAGTTGGTGATGAGGGTATGGCAGTAGCTTTTGCGGCTAAGTGCATCAGCGACAACATTGGCCTTTCCTGGGTGATAATGGATCTTAAGATCATAGTCCTTGATGAGTTCTAGCCATCTGCGCTGCCTCATATTCAGATCTTCCTGAGTGAAGAAGTACTTCAGGCTCTTGTGGTCAGTGTAGATGTCACACTTGTTGCTTATCAGATAGTGTCTCCAAATCTTGAGTGCATGTACCACGGCTGCAAGTTCTAGGTCATGAGTCGGGTATCGCTGCTCATGTTCCTTCAACTGTCTTGAGGCATAAGCTATCACTCTTCCTTCTTGCATTAGTACACAGCCCAAACCTTGCCGAGAGGCATCACAATATACAACAAAATCCTTGTGAATGTCGGGCAGGGCTAGTACAGGTGTAGTAGTGAGCTTCTCCTTCAAGGTCTAAAAACTCTTCTCGCATTCAGGAGTCCATATAAACTTGTTCTCTTTCTTCAGCAAGTTGGTCATGGGTCTTGCAATCTTGGAGAAATTCTCAATAAATCTGCGATAGTATCCTGCAAGTCCCAAAAAGCTTCTGATTTCTGACACATTACAGGGTTGTTCCCACTCTTTCACAGCTTCAATTTTGGCTGGGTCTACTGCGACTCCTTCTCCTGACAGTACGTGTCCAAGGAAAGCAACTTCCTCAAGCCAGAATTTGCACTTGGAGAATTTGGCGTATAGCTGGTTGCGAGACAACCTCTCCAATACGGTCCTCAGATGATGTTCATGTTCCTCTTTTGTGGCTGAATAAACCAATATATCATCAATGAATACTACCACAAATCTTTCTAGCTCATTCATGAAGATCTTGTTCATCATGTTCATGAAGTATGCTGGAGCATTAGTGAGTCCAAATGAGACTACTGTGCACTCATACTGTCCATATCTAGTGAAAAATGCAGTCTTCGAGATATCCTCTTCCCTGATCTTCATCTGATGGTACCCTGATCGGAGATCGATCTTCGAGAAGTACTTGGCCTTACTCAATTGATCTAACAGATCATCGATGCGGGGCAATGGGTACTTATCCTTGACTGTAACCGCATTCAGATTCTGGTAGTCAATGCACATCCTCATCGTGCCATCCTTCTTCTTGACAAACAAAACGGGAGATCCCCAGGGCGAAGCACTAGGCCTAATGAAGCCCTTCTCCAGTAATTCTCCCAGCTGCTTCTTGAGTTCCCTCAACTCATCAGCCGACATTCTGTAGGGTCTTTTGGCAATCGGTGCAGTCCCTGGCATCAGCTCTATAACAAACTCCACATCTCTATCCGGTGGCATTCCTGGCAACTCCTCTGGAAATACGTCATTGAATTCACAGACTACTGGCACATCTCTGAATGTCAGCTCTGTCTTATCTGCTTTAGTCTCCAGGGCACATAGGAGGGCTTGGACTCTCTCGGTTTGGGGTACACATCGGACAGCTGTTCCCCAAGGGTGGGTTACCTGAACATATCTAGGTGAACAAGATATCACTCCCCGGTGTTTGGTTAGCCAGTCCATGCCTAAGATGACATCTAAGCTATTGGAGGGTAGTAGGGTTAGGTCAGCTCGAAAGTCAAGTCCCTCGATCGTGATTATCACTCCTCTACATATGTGAACGCTTCTGAAGGTTCCTAAGGGCGAGCTAGTTAGGATGGGGTTTGCTCTCGGGGTTACAGGTATGTTATGCTTTCGTGCATATGCAGATGAAATGTATGAACATGTAGCTCCCGAATCGAACAGAACTGTAGCCATGTTACCCTGAACTAGGAACGTACCGTACACAGCATCAGGTGCAGCTTCAGCTTCCTCAGCGGTCATGTGGTTCAGTCTTCCTCGGGTAGCAGATCCCCGGTTCGGTGTGCCCTGTGCAGCTGCTGGTGCGCGGTTGAGGTCGGGGCACACAGCCACACGGTGTCCAGGCTTTCCCCATCCGAAGCAAGTGAAGGGCGCACTGCCTGCTGTAGCTGTCGCAGGAGCCTTCCAATTGCTTGTCCTTGGCGTGTTGGTAGCGGGGGCGGGTGTGTTCTGCACAGCTCGAGTCGGCGCAGGGTAGGTCTGAGCGGGGCGGTGATAGTTGCTGCTATTGGTACCACCACGGCTCGTTCCCGAAGAGGGTCCCTGGCGGGTTCGGAAAGGCGGGGGTGCACCTGTTCGCTGTCTCTGAGGTGGAGCAGTGCGAGCGGGTCCCTCAGAGCGGCGCTTCTTTCCCTTGTTCTGGGCCTCGAATTCCAGTCGTGCTTCCATGCGATCCTTCTCGATCTCAATACAGCGGTCAATCAGCTCACGCAGAGTGTAGCTCTTGTTCCCTGACAGAGCCAACCTGATCTTGGTCTGAAGTCCCTTCCTGTAGTAGTACATCTTTTCCTTCTCGGAACTCACGCAAGACGCAGGTGCGTAGCGGAGCAAGCAGTTGAAGCGGGTGGTGTACTCGTGGATCCGATCAGCTCCCTGGGAGATGTTACGAAACTCGTTCTCCTTGGCCTCCATGACTCCCTCAGGAATGTGGTGGTCACGGAAAGCCTCGGTGAACTCATCCCAGTCAATGCGGGCTGGGTCCTCGTGAGCGCTGGTGTAGTTGTCCCACCATGCTCGTGCAGCACCGGTTAGCTGGTGGCTAGCAATCCCAACACACTCCTCGTCGGAGCAAGTGGTCAGGTCCAGCTTCTTCTCCATCTCCTTAAGCCAATCGTCGGCAGCGAGAGGATCGCTGTCGGTCCCGTCGAAGGTAGGTGGCCTCAGCTTCAGGAAACCCTCCAGTTTCGTTTGGAAGTCATTCTGGGGTGGCCCGTGGTGCCTGTTCATCCCAGCAGCTATGGCATTCAGCAGCTGGGTCTGCTGAGCCATCACTTCCGCCAACGTCGGTGGCGGCGGCGGTGGCGGTGGCGGAGGCACGTTTCTCGCCTTGTGGTGACGGATCGTTCACCGGTGGTGCATTCTCTGCCCGGCGCAGCTCTTCTTCCAGGTTAACTCCAGCACGTCTGCCAGCTGGGCGTCCACGGTTGCGACCACGCCCACGTCATGGCGCAGGCACGGGGGAGGGCTGGCGGTTCTCCAAACGCACAGAACTTCTCATCGACATCTGAATTTATTAGGTACGTGCTCAGTGCAGTAATAATCTTGTAGTGGTTTAAGTAGGAGTTAGATGTTTTCAACGATTTAAATGAATTAAAACATTTTTCATGCTATCCTACACTCAACCAAAGAAGCATAAAGAACCATAAGAAGCATAAGATCCAAATGTCACTCATCACATGGTTATTATTACATAAAGGATGTTCCTAGCTGCTAAGAAGATCGTGCTATGCGCAGATAGCCAATGACAGGACAACTCATGGTATCACTAGTCTAAGGGCCACGCAGGGTCCCATAAGCTACTGGTGCATAAGGTCGAGTACGGCGTCGGGTATGCGGCTGTCCTCTGCCTCGATCTCGTCGTCGGTCATGGTCAGGCGCTTGACATAGTCGAGTGCTACTGCTAGCTCTGGAGTGGCCTCAATCTCCTGCATCCTTTGAGACGGACACGCTCTCAGGTTGAGCGTAGTGGGTGGTACGCGGAAGTCTCCCTCCCGGGGCTTCACCATCTCCAGTGGGGGAAGCGAACTCTGTACCTTCCGGACCTCAATAGCTCTCCTGGCGTCGGACTGCTTCCAAGCTGTCTCTATCCTCCGTAGCTTGTCCTTTAGGAACTCCACCATCTTCACGCGGTCGATCAGAATCCCTTGGTTGCGGGTGGACTTGTCCTCGGCTTTCTCCAGCTGCTTTTCCAACTCCTTGATCCTGGAACGCAACGTGATCATCTCGACTACTCTGTCTCTGCTCCTCTGCTCCCTCTCAGCAAGTGCTCTCTCCTTGTCGTCCAGCCTCCTCTGTAATTCCAACACTCTGCTGTTCAGGTAGTCATTGCGAAGCCCAAAATCTCCGATCTTGTCTCGTAAGTCGGCGATCTCGGCTCGGTGTAACTCATCACGGCGCTGCATCTCCAACTGCAAGTCAGTGACTGCTCTGCTCAAACTCTCCAGGGTCTGAGTCCCTTTCTGCAAACTGTCCTCGACCTCTGCCATGTGTGCTCGGTCATGCCGCCTCCTTTGCTCCAATGAGCTGATGAACTCGTCCTGCTCCTGGAGGTGGTGTGCCACTGTGCGTAGGCAAGGGTCAGTCTCTGCCTGAACGATCTGGCTGGTGTACAGAATCCTCTGGATGGGGTCAGGGTGCAGCTCCAAGGCTTGAGGTAGCAGACGGAAGTGGGTCCCCTTAAGGTACTCGTATGCTGTGTACACAACTGCGCGTAGTACCTTGCGGGAGACAGACTGTACTCCGTCCTCCACAGTCTCTCCAGCAGTGTAGTCAGTAAAAACCAGCATTCCTGGAAGGGTCAGGCTGACGGGTGTCTCAACTCTGGTAGTGACAGGTCCTTCAAACCTCTCAGCCTCGACAAGCTTCCCTCGGCTGAAGTAATGGATCTGGTCAGACGGTGCTCCCAGCTCCTCCAGCACCTGGCGTAGTACCATGGCAAATCCGCCGTGGTTCCTCCCATTGATCGGGATCTCAATAGTGCCGTCGTGCAGTGGACGAAGTGGTGGTCCAAGGCTGGTCATCTGCAAATTTTTCAAGAAACGGATTAGCAAGTCCTTGTATTAGATAAGCCATTGCATAAAAAGTGAATGCAAGGTCGGTAATATAACCGAAAGAGAGTCTGGTTTCCTATTCTAACGTCCATTTTCTATGGGTCTCGTCCTACAGTCAAGTATGGCTCTGATACCAACTGAAACGACCTCGATTTCCATGAAGGGAAATCCACAGGCTCGAATTGTAATTCAACAGATTGCTTGGGACAATCCATGAAATTACCCATATCTCAGTTGACACCAGGATCCATACAACGATAATTAAGTCTTACATAAACATTTATTACATCGCCACACTGGCGGAATCAACATTCAGAGAAGCTTTAGAAGATGCGGAAGCGATTCATCCTTCACGGCCAACTTGAGTGTAGCACGTGACCCTATTCCTCGTCATCATCTCCCTCGAAGTCGTACTCATTCTCGTCACCTGACAGCGAATTTATCAGTACGATTTGTACTGGCCACGGAGCCCACCTATGCAGCATTTGCTTTGTGGAAAGTGGATGCAAGGCTATACAAGCAGACCTATAGGCTGAGGTTTTCCTATGCAGCTGTAATCAATGTTTAATTAGTCAAGTTTTATCACCAGTTAACACCATCATCCCTTTTCCCATCACCACACCTCACATACCCACACCTCACTCTCATTCGACAGGCCCAACTCCCTCTCGGGCCTATCTCAGCGGCACACTACCACAACGGGTACACTGCTGGAAAAATGTCATCCAGGGGGAGAAGAGAACACTCACTACACTAGTAGAAGCTTCACAGGAAAGGTCCATAGCCAACAGGTTGGCATATGTATCGATCGATCAACCATACACTCTGCAGAGGTTTCACTACCCACAAGATTAGCCATCATAGGTGTTGCGCAAATACCTAGGCAGAATTCCGGGTGCTTGCTTGCCTAGGTCGATGCCACCCTACCACTCAGCCCTGGGATATTCCGGATCCTACACCGTTATGCTGAGACTGGGAGACACAGTACCGGGCCCATCCAGTGGTACTGTGCATCTAGAACGGAACGGGAACCCATTGACCGTCTCCGCCCACCCTTATCACCTTTCAACCTAGCAGTAGTGGCACCGTCCTACCAAGTAGTCCAGCCGTCTCCCGCCCATCAGAAGCGAGTGAGTAGAAAAGGATTCCCATGAACCTGAAACTAGTCCATCCTAGGTTTGACCAAGCAGGCATCTCCACTTAGGTGATACTCTCCCCGTGCCATCACAGCACCTCCGTACACGGGCTTCAAACCACCAAGGCTATCCCACTCGGAACCTCCTCAACAACTTTACCCGCCACAGGTATCTCGCTTGGGGATGCCCAGGTTGCACCCCCGGCACGACTTGCCCCATGGGCTCGTCTCACATCCCACTTGGTCGACATCAACCCTTACCACGCACCCAAGACGCACACAGCACTCTCTCCCAGTGGTTATATTCAGTTATACGCCGTCCCAATTCCACCACATAGCATATAGCAAGTAGAAAGTAGTGGAAGAGTAACAGTAAATTATGCAGCAGCTAACCTAGCAGCGGATAGTAGGGTAAAGTCTTTATCAAGGCAGGGATTTCAAATATACTACCATGCAACCAATCCATACATAATCATAAAGCAATAGCAACAATGTTATTTGCAATGCGTAATTAGGATCTAAGGATTTGGTGGGACGTGGCACCTTCGTAGTCGTCTCCTAGCTCTTGGAAGTACTCGTGGTCGTCTTCCTTAGTCAGATCCTCCTCCGGCTCTGAAATCGAACACGAAATAGTCGCGTCAGCGACTCCTATAGAGTATTTCAGAAAAATCCAATAAAATAAAGAGCCAAATGCACACAAACATAGTCTTAGATTGTAGATCTCATTTTTCTGAGAATTTTGATATATGGTGCGCAATTTTTGGACTTCGTATGAATAAGTTATGAATTTCCGAAGATTATCCTATTTTCTGAAAATGGGAAAACTGGTCGGTTAATCAGGGGCAGCTCGGGATTGGTCCACGTGGCGCGCGGGTCCAGTTGTGCGGCAAGTGGCGCCTCAACAGAACACAGACCCGAGGGTCGCCCACCAGGTGTTCGATGCTGGTTCCCAGAGAGTTGCCGGAGTTGGCGTAGCTCGGCGTGGCTCGGTGGTGGTCGGGGGTAGCTCGGCTGTGGTTGGGGGTTAGCTCGGCGGAGCTCGGCGGTGGTCGGGGGTAGCTCGGTGGAGCTCGGCGTAGCTCGGTTTAGCTCGGCGGGGCTCGGGCGAATCGGAGATTCGGAGCGCCGAGGGTGCCGCTCTCCCGAGCACTCCCGGGGAGGCTCGGGCGAATCGGAGATTTGGTGCGCCCGAGGATGCCGTTCTCCCGAGGTCTCCCGCGGAGGCTCGGGCGAATCGGAAATTTGGGCGCCCGAGGGTGCTGCTCTCCCGAGCTCTCCCGGTGAGGCTCGGGCGAATCGGAAATTTGGGCGCCCGAGGGTGCTGTTCTCCCGAGGTCTCCCGTGGAGGCTCGGGCGAATCGGACATTTGGGCGCCGAGGGGGCTGCTCTCCCGAGCTCTCCCGGTGAGGCTTGGGCGAATCGGAAATTTGGGCGCCCGAGGGTGCCGTTCTCCCGAGGTCTCCCGCGGAGGCTCGGGCGAATCGGACAGTCGGTGCTAGCAGGGTTCCAGGGCGTCTATTCAAGGCGGCGGTGTCTCTCCGGTGCGGCGGACGATGACAGGGCGGCGATGGCCATATTTCGGCAAGACAGGGCTCGGCTTTCCCCAATTGGCGTGCTCAGGCAGTCGTCCGACCAGATGGTGGCGGATTAGAGTCGTGGTATGGCCTCCTTCTCTCCCTCGGCATACGGCGGTTCTCCGACGAGGTGGAGGCGCACGTAGCCAAGGCGACAGTCGTGATTCGGGGCTCGGCTATCTAGCGGCGGTGCCGAGGCAGACTTGGCGAACCTCGGCGGCCTTTCTCCGCAGCGCGAGGCGACCGGGGGTACTCGGAACGGATTTAGGCGAGGCGGAACCTGTCGGCGGCGATGTCGTCGCGACGGTGAGGTTCCGGCGGGGCTAAGGAGGTCTTCTAGGAGATGTATACGCGTCCAGGGTCTATGGCGATGGTATACCAACTACCAATTTTGGCTACCGAGCTTTCCAAGGTGCTCGGTTGTGGCGGCGGCGTGTCGCCGACGACGGCGGAAGGCGGCATCGCGGCTACGACCAAGTATTGGTTCAATCGAATGCGGTCTTGTCAAATTGGTGAGGCCAGAGAGGCATACAACACTCTGGTGGCGAACTTTAGCCATGGCATGACCTTCTTTTGGCGACGGCTCGCGGCGGCGCTCCGGTAAGGTCGCGGCGCACGCGGCCAAGGCGATTCAGGCTTCCTCTAGCGCTTAGATCCGCGTAGCTAGCTCGAGGGGGTCGTGGCGGTGCTCCACGACGCTCTAACCTATACGGGTGCTAGTCGGATTGCTCGGAACGGGTGATTCAGCGTCGGAACGCGTCGGTGGTGAGCGCGCTCTGCCGAGAACGCGTCGTGCTGCGTTCTCGGTCTAGCAAGCTTGTAGTCCGGGGGTTTCGGCCGGTCGAATGAGTGCATGGTGCAGGTGATCTTCCCGAGCCGGTAAAGGCTCGTGCCTACGCGTCCCGAGAGTGGAACGCCATGGCAAAAGCAGGGCAAGGTTCGGACATGGCGTGCGGTGGCTCACCGTGGTGTCGGTGAAGCTAGGATGGCGGTGCAGTGGCGAGTCGGAGCCGTGCAGAGCGATCGCAGTGCCGTGCCGCTCCTCGTCCGCAGCTCGGGCTTCTCCTCCGTGTCCGGCTCCGGCGTGCTCCGTGGCGGCGGCGCTCCGGCAGCTTCTCCTCCTCTGCTCCGCCCTTCTCCTACGCTCTCTCTCTCTCGGTTTGGTGCGGTGTGCCGGTCTGTGCTGCGGTGGCGGCGAGGGGAAATGAGGGTAGGGCTTCGGGGTGCTCCAATTTATAGGCGAGCTTGGTAGGTTCCCATGGCGGACGGCCGCGATTGATCTCAGTAGATCAGAGGGCTTCGGCCGCTCGACGCTAGGGCTTCAGGGTGCACGCGGGCTCGCTTGGCGGCCAAGAAAGGAGGGGACAGGAGGGGGACAGCGGGGTCAGGGCTCTGCCATGCTGTCGGCTGTGGGACCGGGGTCACGCCATTCGCGTGACACCCCCGGCAGGCGCGTCGCCTTCGTGAGGAAGAAGAACAGTGGGGGGGGGGGGGGGCGAGAGCGGCTGACAGGCGGGGCCGGGTTGGCAGCGAGCGCGAGCGCGAGCGCGTGTGTGCCGGTCGTGCGCGTGCGCTGCCGAGCCGCGACGTGGGCCGCGCGCGGTGAGATGAGGAGAGGAAGGTCGGGCTGGCTTGGGCTGGCCTAGCGACCCGGCTGGCCGAAACGAATGGCTGGCCTAACTCTCTTTCTCCTTTTCTATTTTCAATTTAGTATATATATACATATATTGCCCATTTTAAATATTGAGTAAATACAAACATAAATTGCAATAAATCCAAAATGTGATGCATAAGTTATTATTCTATGTGAATGGAATTAAAATGCAAACTACACTCCTTTATTTACCAATTTCATAATGAAACCTATATGCTTGCACAAGAAAAATGGGTTTTCACAATAAATAAATGAAAAATTTTAATTGGTTGGGATTTTTAGGTTGTGTGGATTTTTAGGGTTGTTACACCTTCACGCATCTTTTCTCCTAGATATTCGTGCTAGATTGGGTCTCGGGACAACGCACGCGCACGCATGGCGAACACGGCTGCGCGGGAGACCTGCTTCGACCACATAGACACGATAGAGTGTGAACTAATGCCATGGGACTCCCAAGCACGACTCTTGCAACTCGTACAAGCCATTGGTTATGTCTAGCGTGGTTAGAAGCACGCTCGGACCCAGCCATGGTGACCGGATCCCTAGACCCGACGACGCGGACACGTTTCGACCAACACAGTGCAATAGCGTTCAAACTAATGATTGGGATAGCGCCTATGACTCACCATGACTGGATCTAAGGCCTCATATAAAATGGAGACGGCTCGGAGCGGCTTGGTTGACAACGAGGGCGGACACAGCGGTGCACACGGGCGGCAAGGTCCTTGTTCCGACGAGATCGAAGCATGAGAAGGAAAAACCATCAGGGTTGATGAGAATCAAGGAGTCCTGGAGACGCTAGAACACGCAACGAAATGACCCGAAACTCACCAGAACAGCTAGACCTCGATGGAGGGCTTGCGGCGGCGCACCCGCCGGCCGCGGAGAAGAAAAACGACTGACCCGACCATGCGGACCACTAGAGTTAGCGCAATGAGGCTCAAGCAGTGCACATGAGCTTGTGGCACCTATCTGTGAGATGGAGACGGCTGCAATGGCATGACGACGACGAATTTCGCCCCAAACAGCGAACTTGCCGCCGCCGGCGAGGAGAGAAAGAGGGAAAAATCGATGGCCGCCTGTGGCTTTTATAGAGCAAATGGATAGGTGTGTGGCGTGGCCGGGGTCCCCACGACTTTGACACGCCGGTGGCAGGCCCGACCGGCCCCTAGCGATGTCGGCGTTCGGCGCGCTCACACGCGCCTGCACGCGTGGTACGATGGTAGAAGGGGGGCCGACACTGTAGCTAGCACTAGGTCCTAAACCCTATTTCATGCAATTACTTCCTAATCTACACAGCAAAACCAAATTCTCCAAAAAATAAAAGTTGTGACAAATTTTGTGAAGAGCAACTTTGCTTTTTGAACCATGTTCAAATTCTGCACAGATTTGAAATTATCAAAAAGGGGGTAAATTCACCTTTTGAATTTCATTAGCAATTCAATCAAATTCTCAAAATTTTTCTCAACAACATGAAAATCTACAAAAATAAAAGTTGTTCTACTTGTTGAGCCCTAAAACTTTCATTAAAAGTGTTTTGTCAGTTTCTTAATAATTTTTGAAATGGTATTTCAAATTTGAATCCTTAAACACCAATTTGAGTTTGATTTAAAATTTCACTCAGTAACTTGAAAATCCCCAAATACAAAAGGGGTTCAATTTGAAAAGCTTTACAACTTTCATTAAAGGTGTTTGGTCAAATTCTTGATAGTTTTTGAATTTATCTTTCAAATTTACATATTCAAACATAGAGTAGGGTTTTATTTGAGCCCCAAATAGAAGTTGCTCAACTTTTAAAGATTTACATCTTTTGTTTAAGACCCAATCTCTAATTTCTTTTAGTTTTTAAATTAGGGTTTGGGGTCCGTTTTAGAGTTTATAAATGATTTTTTTTATTTCCAAATTAGATTTAGATAATTACACATAACCACAAACACTTATACAATGAGTCACTCTAAATAACCTATGCACAATTATATGCAAGAATAAAACTTTATTTTAGTCGATGCACACTAACAGGGTTAAATGCGGGACGATTTACATGCAATCATGATGACATGACATGTTTTAGTTAGAGTAACACCAGGGGTGTTACAATGACTTAGATCAAACGAGAATAAATCACTACTCGAATCTATCTAGTAATACGGTAAACCACAATTGATAAACACGAGCATGATAGGACTTACAGCTTGCTTGGCGTCCATCAGATGACACCCAACTTGTCGAAGAACTCGTCGGCTCTACGTTACTCCTACTCCTCGAGTTTTTGGCCGGTGGCTGGAAAAAGGAACTGTTGTTGTATTGATTGACGTGTTCTATTACAATGCGCTTGGGCTTATATTATACCTAGCGGCTAAAGGGAAATCTCAACTGAAAGAAACCATAGCTAAAAATAAGGAAATAATACAATTTCCTAATTCTGAGATAACTCGGAACCCAGCCTTGCCTTTTTTGTGGGCCCCTTTCATGATTGCTTTGCTGCAGCCGTTGTAGAGTCCATAGCTTCCCGATCCGATCTTCAGCCTTCACGCGTCTTGCTGATGTCACCAAACACTCGATCCGAAATTTTCGATCGGCTATTTCCCCTTGCGGCAGCCACCTGTTGCCTCGTCCAAAATCCGGTGTAAACACATGCCCCCAATTTTGGGTAAAATTGATTTTATTCCAAAATTAGCCTCAAATCCCAGACGGCTTCTTTAACGCTTTTGACCAAATTTTGAAATAGCGCCTTCATATAATCTTCATGACGGCGCTTCTACTCCTCTGCTTTCGAATCGCCTCAGAAAGGGTCGAGACGGCGGACTAGAGGGGTGAATAGTTCGACAAAAATTAATCGTAACGGAAAATAAAACCTAATCGGTTCTACAGACAATTCACCCCTCTAACTAAGACTCTAAGCACCTTGCAAAAGATCCTACCAAGAAGAAAAGGTGCAAGCCTAGCTTGAGCTTCTCTAAACCGTTCTAGCGTAAGGTCATACAAACCTAAGCACTAGTACTTTGCGCACCGGGGAGCTCCTACCAACTAGCAAACAAAAGCGCACTAAGCACCTAAACTCACTACGCGCTCAATGACAAGGATATACAATCCTAATCAAGGAGCGCAACTCACTTAGTTACACAAACTAAATGAGACACTACTTCTAAGCTACACAAGCTAAGAAGGTGAGTGGCAAGCTACACAAGCTAACCGGTCTCACAAGAGCAACTACAACTACATAAGTAAAGTAATGCACAAAGTAAAAGACGTGTAGCAGGGACCAAACCACCGCGAAGGATGGGAAGATGTTGACGCGGTGATTTATTTCCTGGAGGTTCACTTGTCCCCACAAGCTACGTCCTCCGTTGAGACAAGCTCCAAGGTTGCCGCCGGTCCTCTTTCTAGTGGTGACCCGCAAGTCACACTCTCCCACGTGGAGTGCTTACCACAAGCTCTAGCACTTGACTCGGCCGGACCACTTGTCGCTCTTCATGTCTCGCTCTACTAGCGATGCTCTTCGCAATCTCCCGCTGGGTGAGCTCCAACCCCTCACAAAGCTTTCTCCGGAGCCAAGCACAATCTTCTTGCTTGCTTCCACGGAGCCTCTCGCCACCAAGCCGTCTAGGAGGTGGCGACCTCCAAGAGTAACAAGCACCACCAGCTTGCAACTCAATCACCTAGTGCCACTCGAAGCAATCTCACAATGCAATGCACTAGCAATCGATCATTCACTTCTTGAATGCGAATTATATGAGCACAAGTGAGTTGGAGAGCACTAAGCCATGTACAAGCAAGGGAAACACATTCCCAAGGTGCAAGACACCTCTCACAGCCAGCCACACACTCCAATAAATAGCCCTCAAGCCAAAGGAGCCGTTACCAACTCAAACCGGCCGCCGGACCGAGCGTCGGACCCTCGCACGTGCAATCGTCGGACTATTGTTCACGGTCCGACGCTTTGGATATGCGCCACGTGTCACTAGCCGTTTGAATCCGACCGTTACCGCGCTCTAACGGCTCTCTGTGAGCTTCGGACCGTGCGTCAGACCGGATCATTGGACCATTTCTTAGGGTCCGATGGTCTACAGAGAATTTTCCCGAGAGCAAAATAGCGTCGGACTAGAGCGTCGGACTGTCCTGGGGTGGGCGTCGGACTATTTCTCCAAGGTCCGACGCTTTAGCCCCTTCAAACGGCTATTTTTAGAGCGTCAGACCGAACCGTCGGACTGGTCCAATGCTTAGCATTGGACTATACTTTCTCAGAGTCCTACGCGTGCCTTCGTTCGGGAAAACGGCGATATCTCTTAGCTCCGAACTCTGATTTTGATGATCTTGGACATTTTGGAAAGCTTATTCAGAGGGCTACACAACCCACATGATTGCTTGATCCAAAACTCAAAGGATAAAAGAAGTTTATCCATCCAAGAACCAACCAAGTTTCCTGCGAGCTCGAAACTTCCACCCTTTTGAAAATGTGCCAACTCTAAAGTGTTCCACTACCTTGTGCATGTGAGTTAGAATTTTAACAATCATTTTTCAAAGGGTTTTTCACTCTTTTCACCATGCCACTCGATCCTACCAATGTATGCAAGTTAGATAACTCAAGTGGCACTAGATGACCGATATACAAACAAGTTTGCCCCTCTTAATAGTACGGCCATCTGTCCTAAACCCGGTCAAGCACTTCTCTACTCAACCTTAGACCGGTGAAATGGAAATACCCTAGGTTATACCTTTGCCTTGCGCTTTCCATTCCGATCACCGTCTTCATGTCCTTCTCCATCTCCAACTCGATCGATGCCGGTGTAACACATGCACCAATACCTCATGAATAATATGATCCACTTCATATCATCATGTGGATTTTGGTTCATTAATCCTTGACTTGCTTACTCTTCACCGTTGCGTTGGTCCATTGGTGCCAAGCCATCACCCAACTTGCCCTTCACACTTGTAACCGGTCCGTCGACGTAAAGCCTTGTCTTGATCTTCTTCACCTAGCCACATGACTCCATGTCATGTCTCATATGTAATAAACTCCTTCATGCCACATGTGTGAGCTAAGCAATAATCCCTAGACATTTCCACCTCCATGGCATAGTTGCTCACATATATGTATATGTGGACTAATCACCTGTGTAATCATCACTCAAACACATATTAGTCCACCTAAATTGTCACTCAATTACCAAAACCAAACAAGGACCTTTCAGCCTCTGCATCTCTTCTGCCCTAGGTCGAAACCCTAGCCACAGCCGCTTGCTTTAGTTCAGGATAGTTTTATCAAACTTCATGGCGACCCCATCTTAAGTTTCGGAGGTATGTAACTCCATCTCCAACTCTTCCCCCTTTTCGATTCTCCACCTAGCTTGAAGCTGCTCTATTCTTTTAGGGAATGAAGAGTGAAATCCTCATTTAATCGGCCATTGTCCCTTCTGCTTATTACCTGGGACCCATGGGCAACCCCGATTCAGCCGATTTTATCTTGAAGGAGACCAATCAGCTTCCATTCAAATCCTCGCTGGTCAGTGCATCGTCTTGGACTAAGCAAACCTTTCGGAACTAGCCCAACATACCAACCGGCTAGAGAGATTGGTTCCGCAGGATCACGGCAAAGAAAAGTACTAACTGGGAAATGTATGGCCTAAATCAATGCCTCAGTCTTTCTCTTTCCCAGCTGGAGAAGAATGAATCTCTCCTCAGGGCAGCCTGTTACTTCTAGTCGAATTCCATCAACGCTTTCATTTTTGGTCATGGTCCGATGTCAATCACCCTGGGAGACATTCACATACTTACAGTCTCAAAGTCATAGGTTCCGACCAACTCTGTGACCTTCTTTTGAAAGGTGAGTAGAAACTCGCAAATGTCTCAGACTATAGTGGCTCGACCAGCTATATTAGTACCAATCAAGGCTCTGGCCCTAATATCAGTAACAAAGAATATATAGCCTTTCTGATCATGTGGCTGGAGAAATTCATCTTCTGTGGCTCCTCTCTTGGGCCCGCATACCCCTACAGAGCATTAGCAGAGAAACTAGCTGCTGGGAAACCAGTGCCTCTGGGAAAATTACTTCTTGGGGCCGCCTATAACTTGATGAATCAAGTGGCCTCCTATTTGCTGAAGAATGAGCCAGTCCCCTGTCGTTCAGGCTCTTGGTGGTTAATCCAGCTTTGGTTGAATCTGTACTTGTACAAATTGGTAAAACCTGATCTGTCCAACCTCAGCTTCCCATCATCAAACTTCGCAGAAGGAGAGGATGAAGTCAGCAGAAGCTGTCAATCTTACGGCGAAGCTGCATCGGCTATCACAATTACCATTAGCCAAGGACATCTTTTAAAACAACCCTACAGAGGCCTTGACCCATACCCACATATGGTTCCCTTATGAAGAGAATGTCGAGCTGTCTTTCCCTTACAGTTTTAGATTTGAGTCAGGCTGCTCAGACCAGCAAGCAATCGAAATTTTTAACAGCACCATCAAACCTTGTGTTCTACCTATTGATTTCAAGCACCTCCATAGCAACAATGCTCAGCAACCTGTCTGGCCTTCGTATGAATTTTACAACCCCAACTTTGTGGCCAGACAGTCCGGATTGGGTCAGTTTGCCCCCAGGATCTTCTTTGCTGACATCCTGAAGCCTAGAGAAAGTATTAAGGATGCATTGACTAGTACCAGGGTATTTCAATTGGGATCAGATCTTCCAACGTACACACCCCCAACTTGGTCAATAGCATGCTTCACCCACGCATCCTTCAACATTTGGTGGCAGCAATGGGATCCCCATTTATTTAACCAAAGAAGTCATGACAAATGCCTGGCCCTGGATGTAGACTTCTCTTCGGACGCTAAGGTAAACCACTCATCAACTTACCAATTCCTGTTAGTCATCAACATTTAACAGACCATCTTCTGTAGGATCCCGAAACAATCCCACCGACAGTTGTCGGGTATTTTCCTCCATGCCCGACAACAAGGATGGGCTCCGAAGCACCCACTCTAAATCAAATGATGAAACCCCGGCCCAAACCTTAGTGACTTCTGCTCCCAAAAGAAAAGCTACCACTTTCAAGAAGACGGTCACCAAGAAGCCGAGATCACAAAGACCTCACACCCGGGTATGATACTCATCACGATCTATTCTTGCATATTTCGCCGTATCATTACCCTAAACACAAATTCACCTACCATTCCCAGGCACAAATGGAACGTCCTTCGGTTGAGGTAGCCGAACCAAACCCTTTTTCAGAGAGGAACCCTAAGCAGCCAGCCGAAATACTAATCCAGGACACTACCCCCGAAAAGCCGGTTCAGGTGATCGTCACTGAATCCCCTGACCGTAATCAGGTTTGTCACATCACTTTTCCTCGGAGCTTCTCACTTGTGACATCTCATGTCTGAATTTCTAAAAATGTAGCCAAACAGTCCAGTGTTCGAAGATGATCAAGACTCAGCACCTCTTTTATTTCCTGATAAACTACTTTGGTTGTTAATGCTACCACTGCATTTTCAATGCTACCCTGATCACTCTTGTTTGCAGATGCCTGGTCGACTATGCAAAGACTGAACCTGGAACTTTAGACTGGCTCGTCATCGGTGACACCTGTCATCGACTCTGAGAAGGTAAAATAATTAACCACCCCTCATAGCTCTGAATAATCCGCCGATTACCCTAAAAAAATCTCATTTTTCGTCGACATCGTGGATAAATGCACGTGCCACAGACCTCATCACCCAGCTATTCCTTCAATTTAGAAGAATTCTACAATGAAGAAGAGTTTAGCTCCAAACTCTCAACATTGTCAGAGCCAGATTTCAAAAATCGGCTAAATGAGCTTTTTCCTCGGCTGGAAAAAGATTTGATCGACCTATCCTTGGATACCGAGCCAATCGATCGAGCCATCCAACTTATTCAGCAACAAACTCGTTCAGAGGCCCTCAGCTCATTAAAGTAGCTTACCAAGCTCAAGAATGCGGCCCCAAGGATTGCATCTGCCCATTCAAATTTGACAGAACTTGAGAAGCTGAAGAATAACAAACTGACCAATAAACAGGGGGCCACTGAGCTAGCTGAACAGGTCAAAACGCTGAAAAACTTTATTAGCACAGCTAAATCTGAGTTAGAAACATTGAAAACCAGACGCGAGCAACTGATGAAAGAGCTTGAAGAGGTGAATCTGGCTACCACTCAACATGAGGCAACTGCATCAACCGGCTGTTGGCATTTCTAGCGTCATCACCAAAAGTAGAGTTAGACTCTATCCCTGGCAATGGCGCCAAAAATGCTTATGGTAATAATTAAATGTCACTTGGTAAATTACTTAGCCACCTCTTTTAAACTTATATCTCTTACAATAACGAAGTTGTCGTCCCTAGCATGAATATAAGAGACATGTATGGAAACTACTCAGAATAATACTAAGCAGTTATTATAGATGCAACTGACTAAAGAGGATAAAATATTAAGGTATCTGCGAGTGCACAGATTAATTATACCGTTGTAGCATTTTACCCAGAAGTATTCCGGGTTGTTATTTATATTTTACCGCTGGGAAGGGTTGGCAATAAATAGGATGTAAGTAGACTAGATAGATGTCATATGCATATGTAAATATGGAGATAACCATGCATGACCCATATTCTCAGAACAGGGGTTATGTCACAATAATAATGATATATATGATAAGCATAATGATCTATCCAATCAATCAATATATAATGATCACTTAGAGCACTTCCTATCTAGGCACTAGCATGGATTAGGTTGAAGCATAAGGATATCCTAAGTCATTCTAACTATACTATTAAAGACATATTAGATTGGTGCAATTATACTAGCAATCATGGCAAAGATACTTCATATTTATACTTAAGGGAATATTACTAAGGAAGATCAAGATCATAGCCAGCCTTCTAAAGTAATAATGACTTCCTACTCTCCCTACATTCGGAGTGTGGACTACAAAGGACTCAACGGGAGTGTCACATCTGCGATCTACCACAAAACCCAGAATATAGGGTGCATTTGCAGACAAACCACATCTAAGCACCATGCTTACATGCTGTTCATCACCCACCCATGATATCAATGAATGAGCGCTATACAAACCTATGAATGAATATGAATGCATCCTAACTATGCAAAGTATACAATCTAGATAAGCAATGAATAGCATAATTGAGAACATAATCAATAGTAGAATAATGTCAATCAACTTTATCTCAAGCATTCAAGAGAGGTTTAAGATACAAGAGAGAGCTTACAATGGCTCCAAGAAGCCTTCTAGCTCCAGACAAATCCGAAACTCGAGTAGAACTCGCTTCCTTCTACTTCTAACCTATGTAGCTACGCTCTAGATGGTGAAGCTCTAATGATTCTAGGGTTTCTGGCTCTAAACTGGTTGAATGACTAAATTGATCTGATTGTGATATGAAACCCTGGGGGGTCTGGGGTTCTTATATAGACCGGTGGGATGAACCGTAGCCCTTGGATCAAACCAACTTCGATGGGCGGCTAAGATTGCGTGAAATTTCGGGATGTGGGTCCACGTCGAAGCGGAGGCCAAGAAGCTTCACTGACAGGTCGGCCGACCTCCCCCAGCTAGCCAAGTGGGCTCTGCTTCTACCAGCGAGTCTCTGGTGTTCTCTAGAATATCTTGATCTCCTTTCGCGGTGGATTTCGTTATTTTAATCCGACATGTGGGTCTCCCTTGACTTTTTTCTATATAACCCCCTGCAAAACACTGATTCACCAAAACTGTGAAATTCTGTCAGTTAAAACCCTATTCTATGGTGGTGTTTGCATTTATACCCTTATTTCATGTTTAGTTGACGGGTAAAATCATACAATAATTACCGTCAACACTGGCGCTGTTGATATTTCTCAGAAGAGGAAACAAATTAGCGCTATGGTCGCCGATGGCAGAGTGATTTATCGACGCTTGAACTTCCTGAAGACAATGGCCGATGAAGATCAAAAATCTATACAGGCCGGCCTCATTCTGCATGCTGAAGTTATTTCCTCCATCCGATCGCAGCTGGACTTGTAATTTTCTTTTGTTTGATGCTGTGAACATTTACCCTGTATGCGAAAACACCAAACACCCTTATTTGGACACGAATCAGCTATTTCAACTATCTCTTCCAAATCGTCTAAAACAGCGTCTTTCGAGGGAACCACCTTGACGCCTCCGTCTCATGAATAGGCCCGAGGACTTGGCGAACAACCACACACTCCATCAGTTTCCATTTGCTCAGCCTTTTTTCCTTCGCATCTCCTTCTTCAACCTGACCCAATGGCCGGACATAGAGACCGCGGCAAGCGCCCGGCGTCGGACCCCGCCGAGGGCGATGAAATCGGTCAGTGACTCCGCGCCATCAAATCACGGGCTTACCTGCTGCACACTTATTTGAGGTAGAATCACCGTTCGTCTCGATGCATCCGGGCAGATCCCAATCTGACTATTGTCATCTGCGCAGAGGGCTCTGGAACCGCCGTCGGGCCATCTCGAGCTACCCCGCAACTGGCGAAGCCGCGGGTCCATCTCGTGGTGCCACGCGCGCCGACGCCCCAGTTACTGCGTGTTCACAGTAGGTAAGCCGATTCATGCCCATGGCATTAAATTTGGCTATCCAATCTGATACATCTTCTTCTTGCCATCCTTAGTCAGCAGCGGTATCTGCCTCCGGGCGCACCGATAGGCGATGCCATGCCAGTGCGCCATTCTGCGCCTGATAGGTCCAAGTAGGCTAGAGGGGGGTTGAATAGCCTAATTAAAATCTACAAACAACACTTGAACAACCGGTTAGAAATAATTATGGCGAAGCAAATTATGCGCTAGCCTACAAGGGGGTTGCAAGCCTTCCTAACCGTTCTAACTAGAAGCACTAGAAGCACACAACAACTAGACTAGATTGAGCTACTTACTCCTATGTGAACAAGCACACTACAACAACTACCTCTACTTATGTAAAGTGCACAAGGTAAAGAGGGATGAGTGTAGAATACAATACCACCAAGTAGAGAAGTGTGATCCAATCACCGAAGAATATATATCAATCACTCGAAGGTGATGATCCAAAGAAACCCAATGGTCAACACAATATGAACACTTATTTATCCCGGAGTTCACGTGCTTGCCGGCACGCTACGTCCCCGTTGTGTCGACCACGACTCGGTGGTTCGGTGGTTAATCGATCACCAAGATCAAGCTCAACAAATGAGCACCACAAGAACCTACCACGAGAAGGGTAACTCAATGACACGAGAAATCCACAAAGGTTACCTTTGGCACTCCGCCGGGGAAGGTACCAAAACCCCTCACAAGATCACCGGGAGTGGCCGGAGACAATCTCCAACTCCGCCAAGCTCCTCCGCTGCTCCAAGCCGTCTAGGTGACGGCAATCACCAAGAGAAATGAGAAAACTCTGCAGCAAACACGATCAACAAGTGCCAATGGATGCAAAGATCAAGATAATGCACTTGGATCAACTCTCTAGCTCACAATGGATGAGAATTATGCAATCTATGTGAGTGAGAGTGTTAGAGAGGTGTTCAAGAGGTGTATCAACAAGTTAGAGAGCCAAGAGAGTGAGTTAGAACCAGCTAAGTGGCTTAAATAGACATGCACACACAAACATAGCCGTTACTCACTTTCTGCGTATCGTCGGACGCTCGCGCGCGGGGCGTCGGACTAACGATTTTGGTCCGACGCTTTCTTCCTCGGCGAATTGGCGCGTGCCACGTCAGCTCGTTCGTTTGAAATCGACCGTTGGCGCCACGAACTGCAGATCGTCGAACTGAGCGAAATAGTCTGGCACTCGTCGGCAGAAGCCGTCGGACCAAAACGCTAAGGAGTCCGACGTTTCCAGAGAGGTCCACGAGTGCCAAAAATCATCGGACGACGGTTCGACGCTCGGCCTCGGACCAACGGCGATCGTCCGATGCCCTCTGCAGATGCCACATGTTGAACTGCCGAACGATCGACCGTCGGACGCTGGAGACATAGTCTGACGCTTGGAAAACTCCAGTCCGACGCTCATTACTCACGCACAGGGCAGTCAGCCGTCGGATTGAGAGTATTAGTCCGACGCTCGGGTTACAGAGCGTCCGACGCTCTGATTTGAGTTAGAATTAGCCCGTGTCAAGCCCTTTGCTTATGTTGGCTTACACATATTAATTAAGAAACATTTCTTGAAGTGAGTTAGCCATTTTTCAAAGAGTTTAGCAAAGGTTTTAAGTTAGCCACTAGATCTAAATGCAATGCATGATCCAAACATCTAATGGCACTTGATAACCGTGTTAACCGTGGAATATCTCCCCTCTTTATAGTACGGCTATCTATCCTAAATGTGATCACACTCTCTATAGTGTCTTGATCACCAAAATGGAAAGAGCCCTATTGATATACCTTTGCCTTGAGCTCAATCCACATCACCAAGTGTTGGAACCTTAAATCCTCATTTGATGGGCTTACTCCAAGTCTTTGGATGCCTCCTTTGCTTTCGCACTTGATCTTCTAACCTTACTTGTAATCAAAGACTTAACCACAAGGTTAGATGCTAGGTGTCATCAATTAACCAAAACCAAATTAGAGCTTTCAATCTCCCCCTTTTTGGTAATTGATGACAACCTCTTACAAAGATATTCAATGAATTCAATTTGGTAGTATTAGCTCCCCCTAAATATGTGCCAAGTGTTTGATTTGAAAGGCTTTGCACATATGCATTGGATTTGAGGTTTAGGAGAGACATTACTACCAACATGATGCTAAGGTTTATAGAATTGGACCTTTGAAGTGCGATACCATCGGAGTGCATGTATAAACCTTCCTTAGCACCATGGATAGCTAGATACCAATTGATGAATTTCATGCAACCAAAGACACTAGTATACCTCATGAGATCAACATTAGGAGCAAGATACTAGTATCACTTGGATAAATGCCGGGATCTAGCTACCACTTCCTATGCATGCTATTACTTCAATTCACCACACAATTTTAGGACTGGCATACACCAAGCAAGCAAGTATATTGAATTTAAGTACAAATGCAATGCAACAAACATATAAAAATGCACAGTCAAATGTTTGCAAACATGCTTGTGAGCTTGCTCCCCCTAAGTGTGAGATCCAAATTTTAAAATTTTGTGATCCCTTTTTCTTGGCCTATAGCTCTCCCATCATCGGCCTAATGATGGTTCATCGCTCAACCTCCACCCTTTGTCCATCTTCCCCCATATCTTTGTTCCATTCTCTCCCCCTTTGTCATCAATGACCACAAAAGGATAGCATGGATAGGACATGATTTGAAATCAATGGAGGGAACCTCTTGTTAGCTTGTTTCCATTATCTTTCTTCTTTTAAGCATTGAGCTAGATTACTTGCACAAATATATAACTCAATTTGTCCATTGGCAAGCTTTTTCATGCCACTAGGGGTTATCTTGACAAAGTTGGCTTATATACCATAGTACTCATATTCTAGTTAAATACTAGGTTCACAAGCCCACAAACTAGTCACATGTCATTACTAGATCAAACAAGTCATAGAAGCAATAGTAGTGGCATATGATCTCAAAGTATTTTGGGTTTGACATGAATGAGCCTAATTTAGATGAGAGTATGTCTACATGCTCTAAACAAGTCCTATTATCATGAGTGACATGCCAAACAATGATACCTTTGTTTTGTCGAAGTAGAGGCAAGTCATATAGTGGGGTGTTAGCTCAACTCATGTTAGATAAATCAAGGATGTTCAATTCATTCTTCAATTTGTAGAATCTTGCCTCATCAAGTGGCTTGGTGAGAATGTCGGCGAGTTGATCATCGGTGCCGACACTCTCAACTCGAATATCACCTTTGGCTTGGTGATCTCTAATGAAGTGATGCCTCACATCAATATGCTTTGTTCTTGAGTGTTGTACCGGGTTGGTCGCTATCTTTACGGCGCTTTCATTATCACAAAACAATGGCATATTTTTGAATTTGATGCCATAATCACTCAAGGTGGCCTTCATCCATAGCAATTGTGCACAACAACTCCCCGCACTAACATACTCGGCTTCGGCAGTAGAGAGTGCAACCGTGTTTTGCTTCTTGGATGACCATGATACTAGTGATCTTCCCAACAATTGACATGTGCCGGAAGTGCTTTTCCTATTAATTTTGCAACCCGCATAATCGGAGTCCGAATAACCAATTAACTCAAAGCTTGACCCCTTAGGATACCAAAGTCCAACATTAGGTGTGTGCTTAAGATATCTCAAGATCCTCTTGGTTGCCTTCAAGTGACTCTCTCTAGGCGAAGCTTGATACCTTGCGCACATGCACACACTAAACATCACATCCGATCTTGAAGCGGTCACATAGAGTAAGCTTCCAATCATAGACCTATACTTCTTTTGATCCACCATGTTTTCACTCTTATCTTCATCAAGATTACCATTTGTGCCCATAGGTGTGCTAATGGATTTTGCATTTTCCATCCCAAATTTCTTCAACATGTCCCTAATGTATTTGCCTTGGCTTATGAAAGCTCCATTCTTCAATTGCTTGATTTGAAGACCAAGGAAATAACTTAACTCTTCGATCATGGACATCTCAAACTCATTTGCCATCATTCTTCCAAACTCTTCACAAATGTCTTGATTGGTTGAGCCAAAGATAATGTCATCAATATAGATTTGCAACACAAATAAGTCTTTGCCAATTCTTTTAGTGAAGAGAGTGGTATCAACTTTCTCCATTTTGAAACCCTTGGATAGCAAGAAATCTCTCAATCTTTCATACCAAGCCCTTGGAGCTTGCTTCAAGCCATACAATGCCTTTCTCAACTTGTAGACATGGTTGGGCTTCTTCTCATCTTCAAATCCCGGGGGTTGCTCAACATATACTAGCTCATTTATGTATCTATTCAAGAAAACACTTTTGACATCCATTTGATAAAGCTTGATATCATGAGCACATGCATAAGTTAGAAGGATCCTAATTGCTTCCAATCTTGCAACCGGAGCATATGTCTCTCCAAAGTCCAATCCTTCCACTTGAGTGTACCCTTGTGCAACTAGCCTTGTCTTGTTTCTAACAACAATGCCATCTTGATCTTTCTTGTTCTTGAACACCCACTTGGTATCAATGACATTGTAATTCTTAGGTCTCTCAACTAGCTCCCAAACTTGATTTCTTTCAAAGTCGTTGAGCTCTTCATTGTAACACCCGAAAAATTGCATTCTTTTAAATAGTGGGAATTTATTTAATTATGCAATTAGTTGATCATTCCAATATAGGGAAATAATAATTTTTCTCAAATATAAAATCAAACCTAGGTCATACACATGTATGATGCATTCATGCTGGAGCTTTTCTTCTTTGTACTATTGTAGCTTATTTGAATTTCTCAAATATTTCAAAACCCAATTTGAAAATCCTTTTGGAAAATGAAATTGGAAAATGGAAAAGGAAATAGAGAAGAGCCCTTCCCCTCTCCTCCCTGGCCCCAGCCGGCCCAGGTCGGATGGCCCGAGGCCAGCTCGGCCGACCAGCTCCTTACCCCTTCTGACTGACGAGCGGGACCCATGGGTCAGCCCCTTCCTTCTCCACCTCCCTCACCGCGCGAACAGAGACGCCGCTGCCGTGTTCATCCGCCGCGGCCGAGCACGCGCGCAGCGAAGCGTCCCTCTGCCGTGATTGCCAGCCCGACCCCAGCGCTCGGTGCTACCGACCTGTGGACCCACAGGACAGCCCCTCCCCTGTTTCCCTCTGCTGCTCGCCGAGAGTTCGACGCGGGCAAGAAAGAAACGGCCGAAGCCGAGTTCGTCGCCGCGCCGAGAAGTCCGAAGCAGAGAAGAAACGGCCGAAGCCGATTTCTCCGCTCGCCGAGTTTGTTTCAATCTCCGAGATTGTCATCACGCCTCGGGAGTACTTAAGCAGCGCCACATCCCCTCGTAGCCGTCACCTAACCCTAGCCGCCTCTTCTCACCGCCACTGCCGAGTTTCCGCGAGAACCGAGCAGCCGCCGCCGCGAGCAATTAGCTCGATTCGCCACCAATTTCCTCTCGGTAAGCCTTTGAGGAGCTTCACTGTGATCTTGTGAAGTTCCCGAGCACTTTCCCCCTTCGATTTGTGCACTGACACGCCCCTGCCGCCGTTGCAGAGAGCCACCGTCCGCCGGGTCACGCCGCGAGCTATCTCCGAGTCGATTTCCGACCTTCCCATCACCCTAGGTGAGCTTGCGATGCTCTTCCCGATCTATGGGTACCCTTCCCGACCTATTTCATGCACCGAGGGCCGAGTTCACCTTCTTCGGCGGCCCTCCGGCCATGGCGCCACCGTCGGCCTCTGTTTTCTGGCCGAGAGCACCGCCACCCCTCCTCTCTGTTAATCTGATCCGCCGATTTTGAATCGGACGGCCGAAGAGCAGCACATACCGATTCGGCCGGCGTTTTTGCGAATAACCCCCTGTAGTTTTTAATGCTTAACGTATTCAGACGGCCGAAGAGCAGCCCTTAGCGTATTCAGTAGATTACGTTTGAAGGCGTATTTATTTTCGGTATATATGAAAATGTGTTTTCATATTTGAATTCAAAATTGTTTCATTTATAATTTTCACGTTTTAGCTCCGATTTGAACGATTCAAATTGCGTTAGATTCGTAATTTCATAATCTATCTGATGGTACCACTGTTTCATATATTTTCCACTCTTAAAATTCGAGATTATATTTAATCTATTATTATTCTATTATAAATCTTGTAAAATTCATATCTTCCTCGTTTTAAATCCGATTTGCGCAAACTTTATATCGATGTGATCGTAGCAACGCGTAGATTTGTTTTATAACCTTTTTAATTTATTTTCTCTCTGTTGGTGTACTGTTCTAATGAAAACTCTTATTGTATGCATGATTGCCCCTGTATGCGTGTGTGTTGTTATGATGGATCGAGTATAGACGGTGAGCCATACGTGGGTGATCAAGATCAGTACTGCGACAACCCGGATCACCAGGAGTTTGCTGATCAAGGCAAGTATTAGCATGGATCATCCTTGTTGTCCTATTCACCAAATAAATAATTGCATTTGCATGTGTCTTCCTTGTTAACCATAGTTACTTCCTAGTTTTGTTATCCTGTTCCTTGCAACCTATGGGTTTATGCATGTGGTAATTGATGCTAGTGCGTTATTGATATCATGATCATGTAAACTGATTAATTGAATATGCAATAAGGATTAAAAGATGTTTTTTTTTGCAACATGGAACTAGCGGATTGGAGCATAGTTTTGTGATGCACCATATCCTTCCCCCTTGGTAATGATCTGTCAGCAAAAGCTGGGACTTACAGTGCAACTATAAGGGCTATATCTGGTTTTAGCTTAGTATGAGGACCTTTTCTAGCTTGTTAGAGGTTACCGAAAGGCGCAAGAGGGGCTTAGACGACTCGGGTATAGTGCGGCCTCTGTCCATATGTGTATAACCTGCGTGACCTTGTGCCATATGGAAGGAGGGCTCTACATCTGCTTGCCGAGGAAACCTCGCGGCCCTAACATGTTAGACGAACCTTTGAAAGGCTTCATAGTGAAACCCTGCTCTCTCACCTTGGTAGTGTTATGGGAGTAATTAACCCGAGCAAATGGGAATCACGGCTCATAGTGAAAGTGCACAACCTCTGCAGAGTGTAAAACTGGTATACTAGCCGCGCTCACGGTCACGAGTGGCCCGGAAAACTCACGGAGTAGTTATCTTTCAGGGTGATGTTTACTTGTTGCTAATCTATTTATTGCTACTCATTAATTGTGTTTACTATGATCATGAGAATGGGTTTATTAACTTGTTGCTATCCAACTGCATAAAAGATGATTAATTAAAAGCAACCTGCTGTAAACCGTGTCAACCTTTTGAGCCTCATGAACCCATGCTAGTCTTGTTGAATACGACATGTACTTACGCTTGTTTATTTTTTATTACTTGGTTAAAAATCCCGGATGGGTAACAGATGGTGATAGTGATGAGGACTACCAAGAGGACTACTAGACTTGTGCTTCACCAGTCGACGTCCCTGTGCTATGGAGCTACCGCGAGAGTTATCTTTATTTTTCCGCTGTGTAATGACTTTGATATTATTCGCTATGTATTAAACATTGGTTATGATACAATTTATGCAATTTGTTGGCTTATGTGTGTGACTGATCTCTGGGCGTACATAAGATTATGCATCCCATTTTATCCTTAAAATTGGGTGTGACAGATTGGTATCGGAGCCGTGTTGACTGTAGGACGCAAGCCTAGTTAGCACAGGATAGCCCTTAGCTTTATTATCTCTTTTTACTTGTTATATTAATTTGTTACAAGTTTTTGCTGATATCCTACCCTTGTCCATTGCAAAATTTTGACTTAATCTTAATTCTTATAGATGGCCAACCTTAAGCGCACTGCCCGCAAGCGTGTCATGCCACCTAAGAGGTACCTGCAGCGCTTCATCTCTGGCGGACGTGTATCCCGACCAGAGGAGCCCAGTGAAGAGCCCTTGGAAGACAGCTCTGAAGACGTACATATGGAGGAAAGCCAGGTGAAGAATATCCACTATGCTGTCTCCATTCGACTCTCCAAAGCTGCCGCCATCAAGGATGCCGCACGACAAGCTCTTATGGTGCACCGCCATGAGAATTGGGACATCATCAAGTGGGAGATGCACCGCTACCTTCCCCGCCGACAGAGTGGCCAAGCTAACTGCAGCATCGCCGGTCCACTTGGAGAAGTGAACGCCCGACTCCACGCTGCCTTGGAATGTTTGGCCCAGACCAACACTTTTCTGGACCAGACACTGGATGAGCTGAACACCAGGACTGAAGCTAACTACAAGCTCAGCCGGGCGGTGGATGAGTTGACCAGGCAACTCGGTGTTGGACCCCCTCCGCCATCACCAAGGTGCCCAGCTGAATCGCTGCCAAGGAACCGAGGTGACCATGGAGATGCTCACACCCGCACCGACATCGACCCCTAGAGGAGTTACCCCCAGTTAGTAGCAAAAGACGCTAGTAGCGCAAGTTGAGTCAAGTTGAGTCTAGTTCGTGTCTTGTGAACTTTTGTGCTAGATTGCTTTTCCTTATGAATAATGCTTGATTTGGAGTTTGTAATGAGTGCTGAGATTGTGGGCATGTCCACAAAATCTCTTTATATAAGGTTTGAATTAATGCATAATAGTGTGGGTTGATTATCTCAGTTTCCAGCAGTGCTGTTTCTCAGACCTCTCTGCCTTAGTTATTTTTCCTATTTAATTATATATGACCAAAAATCGTGAATTTTTTTTTGAAAAACTAGATTTCTGTAGTTTTCTTTGGCCGCAAGAATCATCTCAATATCAGTTACGGTTTGGGAGAAACAAATGTCACAAGTCAAAGTATCTGCGCTGTCTGTTACTCTGAAACAGTTTCGAATCAAATCTGTTTTTGCTAAACTTAACGACAGAATCTGGAGAGATGGTCTGAATAAAAGTTGTAGAGTTTTTCTCATGCTTTCCAACCATGTATAGCATGTCTCTGTTTGGCTTCAGGAACTCCAGATATGACTGTTTTTCTACTCTACCGTTGTTGGATCGCGCCCAGAATTTCCTGTTCTAGTCTTATAAGTGTTATTTTAATGGAAAAGATTTCTAAACCTCACTTCAATGATTTGAACAGCAGATGGCCCACACCAGGAGGAACCCAAGGGATGATGGTACCTCTGAAGAAAATGCTAATCCACCACCACCTCCGCCACAGCCTAATATGGAGCAACTGATGATGATGCAAACACAGCTGATGCAGCAGATGGCCCAGAACATTCAACTGCTGCAGCGAAGCAATGGCAACGGGAATCCACCTCCACCACCCCGTGACAAGAGAAGCGAATTCTTGAAGGGACGCCCGCCCACCTTCGATCATTCCAGTGATCCTCTCCAAGCTGATGATTGGCTGCGTGCAATAGAAAGGCAGCTGGAGATCGCCCAATGCAATGACGTCGAGAAGGTTCTCTATGCATCCGGGCAGTTGCAGGGAGCTGCTCTGGATTGGTGGGAGTCTTTCCGTTTTGGACGTGCCGACCCCATCTCTTGGCAGCAATTCCGTGAGGGGTTCCGCAATCATCATGTGCCTGCAGGGTTGATGAAGCTGAAGAAGAAGGAGTTTCTTTCTCTGAAGTAGGGAGGTATGCTAGTTGCCGAGTACCGTGACAAGTTCATCCAATTGTCGCGGTATGCTCCAAAAGAGGTAGAAGATGATGCCAAGAAGCAAGAGCTCTTCTTGGAGGGACTAAATGATCATCTCCAGTACCAGTTGCTCTCCCACACTTTCGCCAACTTCCAACAGTTGGTGGACAAAGCTTTGATTATCGAGAGCAAGCGCCGTGAGATAGATGAGAAGAAGAAGAAGAAGAGGAAGTTTCAAGGGCAGTCGTCTGGAAGCAACAGCCGCTTCCGTAACAACCAGCAGCAGCCTCAGCAGCAACAACGTTTCCAGGGACAGTCTGGATTCAAGAATAATTTCTAGAATCAACAACGTTCCCAGAACCAGCAGCGTTCCCAGTACCAGCGACAAGGTGGCAACCAGGCGCCACAACTGACTGCTCCCAACAACATCCCAGTGAAGAATGGTGCCCCCAACAAGTGTTTCCGTTGTGGCAAGGAAGGACACTTGTCCTACAATTGTCCTGAGAAGCAGAATCCCCAAGCCTCCCAGAAGCAGAATAACCAGCAGAGAGTGCCACCTCGCACCGGGAAGGTGAACCATGTGTCGGTTGATACGGCACAGGAGACTCCAGAGGTCATGATGGGTACGTTCAATATTGACTCCATCCCCGCTACAGTTCTTTTTGACTCTGGTGCTTTGCATACTTTTGTTTCGCACACATTTGTTAGAAAGCATGGTATTCCCCTTAGTGTCATGAAACATCCTATTATGGTTTCTTCAGCGGGTGGTGTTATGCAAGCTACTCTTCAGTGTCTCCCGATTACTGTCTCATTAAGGGAGGTAGAATTTGAGATAACCCCTACTGTGCTAAATACTGCCGGAATTGATCTTATCCTGGGTATGGATTAGGATGATGAAGAACGACATCAATATAAAGTGCAAGGAGAAAGTCGTGACTATCACTACCCAGAAGGGAGATGAGGTCAGAGTTGAGGTTGTTTTGCAAGTTCAACAGAAAGCCACAGTACATCAGCTCAGAGAAGAAGTGCAGCCAGATAACTCAGTGGTGGATGAGTTCGAAGATGTGTTTCCAGATGAGTTACCAGGTATGCCGCCTGACCGTGACATTGAATTTATCATTGAGTTGTTACCTGGTACTGCACCTATAGCTAAACGTCCATATAGAATGGGAGTTAAAGAATTAGAAGAACTTAAGAAACAAATTAAAGAACTGTCAGAAAAAGGTTTCATTCGTCCTAGTTCTTCACCATGGGGAGCCCCGGTTATTTTTGTTGATAAGAAAGATGGTAGTCAAAGGATGTGTGTGGATTATCGGTCACTGAATGAGGTCACCATTAAGAACAAGTATCCATTGCCTAGAATTGATGACTTATTTGATCAGTTGAGAGGTGCTTGCGTGTTTTCCAAGATTGATCTCCGTTCAGGTTATCATCAGTTGAAGATTCGTGACTCTGACATACCTAAGACTGCATTCACTACTCGGTATGGATTGTATGAGTATACGGTAATGTCCTTTGGTTTGACTAATGCACCTGCCTACTTCATGTATCTGATGAACAAGGTATTCATGGAATTCTTGGATAAGTTTGTTGTGGTGTTCATTGATGATATCTTGATCTACTCCAAGAATGAAGAAGAGCATGCCGAACATCTGACATTGGTTTTGCAGAAGCTCAGGGAACACAAGCTGTATGCCAAGCGAAGTAAGTGCGAGTTCTGGTTGAGAGAAGTTGCTTTTCTAGGACATATTGTGTCCAATGGTGGAATTTCTATAGACCCAAGCAAGGTGGCAGACGTGTTGAATTGGAAGCCGCCAACTGATGTGACTGGCATTCGTAGTTTCTTGGTTTAGCTGGTTACTACCGAAGGTTCATTGAAGAATTCTCCAAGCTTGCGAAGCCAATGACTTCCTTGCTAGAGAAGAATGCCAAGTTTGTGTGGTCTAAGAAGTGTTAAGCTAGTTTCGAAGAATTGAAGAAGAGATTGACAACAGCGCCAGTGTTGGTTTTGCCGGACCTAAGTAAGAAGTTCTCTATCTATTGTGATGCTTCCTGCCTAGGTCTTGGTTGTGTACTCATGCAAGAAGGAAGAGTCATAGCATATGCATCGAGACAGTTGAGGAAGCATGAGTTGAATTATCCTACCCATGATTTGGAGCTAGCAGCTGTGGTTCACGCTCTGAAGTTATGGAGGCATTATCTGATTGGTCATAAGTGCGACATTTATACTGATCATAAGAGCTTGAAGTATATCTTCACCCAGTCAGAGTTGAATTTGAGGCAACGTCGTTGGTTGAAATTGATAAAGGATTATGATTTGGAAGTGCACTATCATCCTGGCAAAGCAAATGTTGTAGCAGATGCTCTTAGTAGAAAGAGTTATGCTAATGGGATTCGAGCAACCACTATACCCGCAGAGTTGTGTGCAGAGATGGAGCGTCTCAACTTGGGAATTGTGATCAATGCTGTTGAGATGGAGGTTGAACCCACACTAGAGCAAGAGATACGAAAGGCTCAGTTGGAAGAAGAGAAGCTCAAAGAAATAGCAGAGAACATTGTGGTTGGAAAATCACCCGGATTCAGGCTAGATGAGAATGGAACGTTATGGTTTGGGAAGAGACTCTGTGTACCTGAAGTGAAATCCATCCGAGATGCTATACTGCGTGAAGCTCATGAGTCAGCATATTCTATACACCCAGGAAGTACCAAGATGTATTTGGATCTGAAGGAAAAATATTGGTGGGTTGGACTGAAGCGTGATGTAGCAGAATATGTGGCTATCTGTGATACCTGTCAGAGAGTTAAAGCTGAACACCAGAGGCCTGCAGGATTGCTACAACCACTAAAGATACCTGAGTGGAAGTGGGAAGAAGTCGGTATGGACTTCATAGTTGGATTGCCACGTACTCAGAGGGGTTATGATTCAATCTGGGTAATTGTGGATCGACTGACTAAAGTTGCTCATTTCCTCCCCGTCAAGACCACCTATACCGGAGCAAGACTTGCAGAGTTGTATATGGAAAGGATTGTGTGTCTACATGGAGTTCCAAAGAAGATAGTGTCCGATAGGGGTATGCAGTACACCTCATAGTTTTGGCAACAAGTGCATAGATCATTGGGAACACGGTTGAATTTCAGTTCTGCATATCACCCTCAAACTGGCGGTCAAACTGAACGGATTAATCAGATTTTGGAAGATATGTTGAGAGCTTGTGCTTTATAGTATGGAACGAGTGGGATAAGAGTCTGCCGTATGCGGAGTTCTCTTATAATAATAGTTACCAGAAAAGTCTCAAGATGGCACCCTTCGAAGCATTGTATGGACGCAAGTGCAGGACACCCTTGTTTTGGAATCAAACTGGAGAAAGTCAAGTGTTTGGACTGGATGTGTTGAGAGACGCAGAGGAGCAAGTCCAGACAATAAGAGAGAACTTGAGAATAGCACAATCTAGACAGAAGAGCTATGCGGATACACGGAGAAGAGAACTAGCTTTTAATGTAGGAAACTATGTATATCTTAAAGTGTCCCCGATGAGAAGTGTGAAGAGGTTCAACAGCAAAGGAAAATTGGCACCAAGGTATATTGGTCCTTTCAAGATCCTAGAGAGACGTGGAGAAGTGGCATATCAGCTAGAACTTCCGGAAAGCTTGTCCGGTGTGCATGATGTGTTCCACATATCTCAGTTGAGAAAGTGTTTGAGAGTATCGGAAGAGTAGGTTCCTGTCGAGGAAATAGTTTTCAAGGAGGGTCTCACTTATGAGGAACATCCAGTGAAAATTTTGGAAACCGCAGAAAGAGTTACAAGAAGTCGAATTATAAAGATGTGCAAGGTGCAGTGGCATCGGTACTCTGAGGAAGAAGCTACTTGGGAAAGAGAGGAAGATCTCAGAGAAAAGTACCCGGAGTTGTTTGAGTAAGCACCAACTGAATCTCGAGGACGAGATTATTTTTAAGGGGGGTAGAATTGTAACACCCAAAAAATTGCATTCTTTTAAATAGTGGGAATTTATTTAATTATGCAATTAGTTGATCATTCCAATATAGGGAAATAATAATTTTTCTCAAATATAAAATCAAACCTAGGTCATACACATGTATGATGCATTCATGCCGGAGCATTTCTTCTTTGTACTATTGTAGCTTATTTGAATTTCTTAAATATTTCAAAACCCAATTTGAAAATCCTTTTGGAAAATGAAATTGGAAAATGGAAAAGGAAATAGAGAAGAGCCCTTCCCCTCTCCTCACTGGCCCCAGCCGGCCCAGGTCGGATGGCCCGAGGCCAGCTCGGCCGACCAGCTCCTTACCCCTTCTGACTGACGAGCGGGACCCACGGGTCAGCCCCATCCTTCTCCACCTCCCTCGCCGCGCGAACAGAGACGCCGCTGCCGTGTTCATCCGCCGCGGCCGAGCACGCGCGCGCGAAGCGTCCCTCTGCCGTGATTGCCAGCCTGACCCCAGCGCTCGGTGCTACCGACCTGTGGACCCATAGGACAGCCCCTCCCCTGTTTCCCTCTGCTGCTCGCCGAGAGTCCGACGTGGGCAAGAAAGAAACGGCCGAAGCCGAGTTCGTCGCCGCGCCGAGAAGTCCGAAGCAGAGAAGAAACGGCCGAATCCGATTTCTCGGCTCGCCGAGTTTGTTTCAATCTCCGAGATTGTCGTCACGCCTTGGGAGTACTTAAGCAGCGCCACATCCCCTCGTAGCCGTCAGCTAACCCTAGCCGCCTCTTCTCGCCGCCACTGCCGAGCTTCCGCGAGAACCGAGCAGCCGCCGCCACGAGCAATTAGCTCGATTCGCCACCAATTTTCTCTCGGTAAGCCTTTGAGGAGCTTCACTTTGATCTTGTGAAGTTCCCAAGCACTTTCCCCCTTTGATTTGTGCACTGACACGCCTCTGCCGCCGTTGCAGAGAGCCACCGTCCGCCGGGTCACGCCGCGAGCTATCTCCGAGTCGATTTCCGACCTTCCCATCACCCTAGGTGAGCTTGCGATGCATCTTCCCGATCTATGGGTACCCTTCCCGACCTATTTCATGCACCGAGGGCCGAGTTCACCTTCTTCGGCGGCCCTCCGGCCATGGCGCCGCCGTCGGCCTCTGTTTTCCGGCCGAGAGCACCGCCACGCCTCCTCTCTGTTAATCTGATCCGCCGATTTTGAATCGGACGGCCGAAGAGCAGCCCATACCGATTCGGCCGGCGTTTTTGCGAATAACCCCCTGCAGTTTTTAATGCTTAGCCCGCAGCCCTTAGCGTATTCAGTAGATTATGTTTGAAGGCGTATTTATTTTCGGTATATATGAAAATGTGTTTTCAGATTTGAATTCAAAATTGTTTCATTTATAATTTTCACGTTTTAGCTCCGATTTGAACGATTCAAATTGCGTTAGATTCGTAATTTCATAATCTATCTGATGGTACCACTGTTTCATATATTTTCCACTCTTAAAATTCGAGATTATATTTAATCTATTATTATTCTATTATAAATCTTGTAAAATTCATATCTTCCTCGTTTTAAATCCGATTTGCGCAAACTTTATATCGATGTGATCGTAGCAACGCGTAGATTTGTTTTATAACCTTTTTAATTTATTTTCTCTCTATTGGTGTACTTTTCTAATGAAAACTCTTATTGTATGCATGATTGCCCCTGTATGCGTGTGTGTTGTTATGATGGATCGAGTATAGACGGTGAGCCATACGTGGGTGATCAAGATCAGTACTGCGACAACCCGGATCACCAGGAGTTTGCTGATCAAGGCAAGTATTAGCATGGATCATCCTTGTTGTCCTATTCACCAAATAAATAATTGCATTTGCATGTGTCTTCCTTGTTAACCATAGTTACTTCCTAGTTTTGTTATCCTGTTCCTTGCAACCTATGGGTTTATGCATGTGGTAATTGATGCTAGTGCGTTATTGATATCATGATCATGTAAACTGATTAATTGAATATGCAATAAGGATTAAAAGATGTTTTTTTTGTAACATGGAACTAGCGGATTGGAGCATAGTTTTGTGATGCACCATATCCTTCCCCCTTGGTAATGATCTGTCAGCAAAAGCTGGGACTTACAGTGCAACTATGAGGGCTATATGGCTCTAGTTTTAGCTCAGTATGAGAACCTTTTCTAGCTTGTTAGAGGTTACCGAAAGGCGCAAGAGGGGCTTAGACGACTCGGGTATAGTGCGGCCTCTGTCCATATGTGTATAACCTGCATGACCTTATGCCATATGGAAGGGGGGCTTTACATCTGCTTGCCGAGGAAACCTTGCGGCCCTAACATGTTAGACGAACCTTTGAAAGGCTTCATAGTGAAACCCTGCTCTCTCACCTTGGTAGTGTTATGGGAGTAATTAACCCGAGCAAATGGGAATCACGGCTCATAGTGAAAGTGCACAACCTCTGCAGAGTGTAAAACTGGTATACTAGCCGCGCTCACGGTCACGAGTGGCCCGAAAAACTCACGGAGTAGTTATCTTTCAGGGTGATGTTTACTTGTTGCTAATCTATTTATTGCTACTCATTAATTGTGTTTACTATGATCATGAGAATGGGTTTATTAACTTGTTGCTATCCAACTGCATAAAAGATGATTAATTAAAAGCAACCTGCTGTAAACCGTGTCAACCTTTTGAGCATCATGAACCCATGCTAGTCTTGTTGAGTACGACATGTACTTACGCTTGTTTATTTTTCATTACTTGGTTAAAAATCCTGGATAGGTAACAGATGGTGATAGTGATGAGGACTACCCAGAGGACTACTAGACTTGTGCTTCACCAGTCGACGTCCCTGTGCTATGGAGCTACAGCGAGAGTTATCTTTATTTTTCCGCTGTGTAATGACTTTGATATTATTCGCTATGTATTAAACATTGGTTATGATACAATTTATGCAATTTGTTGGCTTATGTGTGTGACTGATCTCTGGGCGCACATAAGATTATGCATCCCATTTTATCCTTAAAATTGGGTGTGACATTCATGCATGGCATTTACCCATTCACTATCATTCAAAGCTTTCTCAATGGTGGTTGGCTCTTCAAATGAAACAAAAGAGAAGTGCTCACAAAAGTTTGCTAACTTTGATCTTGTTTGAACACCACTTCTTATGTCCTCAACTATTTGATCCAATGGATGATCTCTTGCAACATGAACCGGTTGGAGAACTTGATTGCTTGAGCTAGGCTGACTTGCTTGACATGGAATAGCTTGTTGATCTTCATCTTGTTGAGCTTGAGTTTGATCATGAGAATCACTAGAGCTTTCTTCATTTGGATTTTCTTGCACATCGGTTTAAGGTAGCACTTGATCTTTATCATCTTCATCTTCCACATCAACCACTTGTCTTGGCCGGATGTCACCAATATCCATGTTCTTCATTGCATTCACCAATTGAGTTCCTCTCACATCATCAAGATTTTCATCTTCATCTTGAGAGACATTGGTTTCATCAAATTCCACATCATGAACTTCTTCAATAAGCTTGGTGGTGTGATTCCATACTCTATATGCTTTGCTTGTGGTGGAGTAACCGACTAGGAAGCCTTCATCACATTTCTTCTCAAATTTTCCCAATCTTGCACCTTTCTTCAAGATATAGCATTTGCAACCAAACACTCTAAAGTATGCAATGTTGGGTTTTCTTCTATTCAATAGCTCATATGGTGTCTTCTTCAAGAGTCGGTGACAATAGAGTCGGTTGCTATAATAGCAAGCCGTGTTGATTGCTTCAGCCGAAAAGTCCAAACTCACATTGTATTCACTAAGCATAGACCTTGCCATATCAATGAGTGTTCTATTCTTTCTCTCAACAAGGCCATTTGATTGAGGAGTGTACTTGGCCAAGAATTGATGATTGATGCCAAATTCATCACATAGCTCATCAACTCTTGCATTTCTAAACTCACTTCCTTTGTCACTTCTCACTTGCTTGATTGTCACTTCAAATTCATTTTGGCTTCTCTTGACAAATGTTTTGAATATGCCAAATACTTCACTCTTGTCAATGAGAAAGATGACCCATGTATATCTTGTGTAATCATCCACTATAACAAATCCATACTTATTTCCACCAGGATTAGCATAAGTGGTTGGGCCAAATAGATCCATGTGCAACAACTCAAATGCTCTAGATGTACTCATCATGCTCTTACTAGGATGTGTGTTTCCAACTTGCTTTCCCATTTGGCATGCACTACACAATCTATCTTTTTCAAATTGCACATTCTTCAATCTTCTCACCTATGTCATGTTTGACCAATCTATTTAGTTGCTTCATTCCAACATGACCAAGCCTTCTATGTCATAACCAACCCATACTTGATTTTGTGAATAGGCATGTTGATAATTTAGCATCACTTGCATTGAAGTCCACTGGATAGAGATTGCCATAACGAAATCCTTTGAATATCAAGTTGCTTCCATCAACACTAACAATCTCCACATCATCAACACCAAAAACGCATTTGAATCCCAAGTCACACAATTGAGCCACGGACAACAAGTTGAAGTTCAAGCTCTCTACTAACAAGACATTGGAGATAGACATATCATTTGAAATTGCAATCTTTCTAAGACCAATAACCTTGCCCTTCTTGTTGTCACAAAATGTGATACTATCAAGATTCCCATCTTCATTTGGCTTAATTGAATTGAACATTGTTGATTCCCCGGTTATGTATTGGGTGCACCCACTATCAAGCACCCAATGCCTCCCTCCGGACTTGTAGTTTACCTACAAAGAAATCAATTAGATTTTGGTACCCAAGTTTGTTTGGGTCCTTGGAGGTTAGTTACCAAGCTCTTGGGCACCCAAATAGCCTTATTCTTTGGGCTCTCCTTAGGTGCACCAATGTACTTGACTCTTACTCCTTTTACACTCTTTGTAAGCACATAGCAAGAATCAAGTCTAATGGATGACACATTAGGCTTGCTTTGCTTCATCATCCTCTTCTTGCAATATTGCTCCTTGTGCCCCACTTGCTTGCAACTATAGCAAACCACACCATTGCCCTTCACAAAGGTGGTCTTGTGAGGGACAAAGGCGGCTTTGCCCTTCTTGGGGGTATAGCCAAGACCTTCCTTGTTAATGGAGAACCTTTAACTACCCAATCACTTAAGCAAGCGGGCATCTCCACCATAGGCATTGTCTAAGGCTAAAGTGAGCTCATGCACCTCCTTCTTGAGGTTCTTGTTCTCAACTAAGATTGTGGCATCACAAGTGACACCAACATCCTTAGATAAGGTAGAGGTGGATGTGCTACAAGAGGTGTTAGTGGGAGCAATAACAATAGGTGTATCAAATAAATCACAAGTAACACCTACGTCACATGTTGTTGGCACATCCTTTACCTTAGACAACTCTAAAAGTGAAGAGTGAGCCTTCTCAAGCTTGGAGTGAGCTTCTTTTAGGCCCTCATGGTCTTCCTTTAGACACTCATGAGAAGCACTAAGCTCATCAAAAGATTGCTCAAGGAGTTTCTTTTCCTTGGTCAATGCTTTACACTCTTTCACTTTCTTCTTAAGGTAGGAGTGTGTGTCATGCAACATGTCAAGGAGCTCCTCCTTGGAGAAGTCCTCCTCACTCTCACTACCGCTCTCATCGGATTCGGATTGTACCTTAGATGGCTTAGCCATGAGACATGTCGTTGTAGAGTCAAAGAGAGAAGGCTTGCTTTGTATAGCAAGACTAGCAATAACCTTCTTCTTGGTGATCTTGTGGTCATCATCACTATCACCATCATCATCGGAATAGGAAGCATCACTATCCCATGTCACACAATAAGAATGCCCCTTCTTCTTCTTGAATTGCATCTTCTTGTTCTTCTTCTTCTTGTCATCCTCATCATCACTATCATTCTTGTGAGGACAATCGGCTATCAAGTGGTCCTTACTCTCGCACTCATAGCATCTCATGGTTGGACCCTTGCCTTTGGTGAAGTTCCTTCTCTTCCTTGCACCATAGCCCTTCTTCCTCATGAATCTTCCAAATCTTCTCACTAGAAGTGCCATTTCCTTATCATCATCGCTTAAGCTTTCTTCATCGTCACTTGAGATTTGCTTCTTTACTTTGCCCTTGTGTCTTGATGAAGTTGCCTTGAATGCAATGCTCTTCTTCTCATTCTTGTCCTTCTTCTCTTCATCCTTTTCTTCCTTGACCTTAGCATCAACATCATCCCGGTAGGTCTCATGTGTCATGACCTCACCAAGCACTTGTGTAGGTGTCATCTTGGAGAGATTCTCTCTCATGAGGATGAAGCGCAATGTCTCATACCGAGAAGGTAGACATCTCAAGAAGCGGTATGAGAAGTCCTTGTCATCAATCTTCTTACCGAGAGCCTTGAGATGACTCACAATCACACTCAACCGGTGAAACATCTCCAGTATGCTCTCATCTTCCTTTATCTTGAAACTTGCAAATCTATCCTTGAGAATATAGAGCTTGGCACCCTTGACGGCGGTGGTGCCCTCATATGTGTCTTCTAGCTTCTTTCACACCTCATGTGCATACACCAAGTCCTTGATTTGCTCAAAGACCTTCTCATCAAGAGCACTATACAAAGCAATGAGAGCTATGTCATTGAATTGTACCTTATCCTCCTCTCTTGGTGTGGGATCATTCATGTCAATCACAACAAAGTCCTTCTCAACAATCTCTCACATCTTCCGGTTCATTGATGTCAAATGAGATTTCATTTGCTTCTTCCAATATCCATAGCTAGAACCATCAAACCGAGGTGGCTTGCCCATGTGGTTGATCAAGTTGTTGTGAGCCATTTTGAACACCGAAGGATGTTAAGCCTTACAACAACGGTGACCACGGCTCCGATACCAATTGATAGGTCCAAGTAGGCTAGAGGGGGGTTGAATAGCCTAATTAAAATCTACAAACAACACTTGAACAACCGGTTAGAAATAATTATGGCGAAGCAAATTATGCGCTAGCCTACAAGGGGGTTGCAAGCCTTCCTAACCGTTCTAACTAGAAGCACTAGAAGCACACAACAACTAGACTAGATTGAGCTACTTACTCCTATGTGAACAAGCACACTACAACAACTACCTCTACTTATGTAAAGTGCACAAGGTAAAGAGGGATGAGTGTAGAATACAATACCACCAAGTAGAGAAGTGTGATCCAATCACCGAAGAATATATATCAATCACTCGAAGGTGATGATCCAAAGAAACCCAATGGTCAACACAATATGAACACTTATTTATCCCGGAGTTCACGTGCTTGCCGGCACGCTACGTCCCCGTTGTGTCGACCACGACTCGGTGGTTCGGTGGCTAATCGATCACCAAGATCAAGCTCAACAAATGAGCGCCACAAGAACCTACCACGAGAAGGGTAACTCAATGACACGAGAAATCCACAAAGGTTACCTTTGGCACTCCGCCGGGGAAGGTACCAAAACCCCTCACAAGATCACCGGGAGTGGCTGGAGACAATCTCCAACTCCGCCAAGCTCCTCCGCTGCTCCAAGCCGTCTAGGTGACGGCAATCACCAAGAGAAATGAGAAAACTCTGCAGCAAACACGATCAACAAGTGCCAATGGATGCAAAGATCAAGATAATGCACTTGGATCAACTCTCTATCTCACAATGGATGAGAATTATGCAATCTATGTGAGTGAGAGTGTTAGAGAGGTGTTCAAGAGGTGTATCAACAAGTTAGAGAGCCAAGAGAGTGAGTTAGAACCGGCTAAGTGGCTTAAATAGACATGCACACACAAACATAGCCGTTACTCACTTTCTGCGTATCGTCGGACGCTCGCGCGCGGGGCGTCGGACTAACGATTTTGGTCCGACGCTTTCTTCCTCGGCGAATTGGCGCGTGCCACGTCAGCTCGTTCGTTTGAAATCGACCGTTGGCACCACGAACTGCAGATCGTCGAACTGAGCGAAATAGTCCGGCACTCGTCGGCAGAAGCCGTCGGACCAAAACGCTAAGGAGTCCGACGTTTCCAGAGAGGTCCACGAGCGCCAAAAATCGTCGGACGACGGTTCGACGCTCGGCCTCGGACCAACGGCGATCGTCCGATGCCCTCTGCAGATGCCACATGTTGAACTGCCGAACGATCGACCGTCGGACGCTGGAGACATAGTCTGACGCTTGGAAAACTCCAGTCCGACGCTCGTTACTCGCGCACAGGGCAGTCAGCCGTCGGACTGAGAGTATTAGTCTGACGCTCGGGTTACAGAGCGTCCGATGCTCTGATTTGAGTTAGAATTAGCCCGTGTCAAGTCCTTCGCTTATGTTGGCTTACACATATTAATTAAGAAACATTTCTTGAAGTGTGTTAGCCATTTTTCAAAGTGTTTAGCAAAGGTTTTAAGTTAGCCACTAGATCTAAATGCAATGCATGATCCAAACATCTAATGACACTTGATAACCGTGTTAACCGTGGAATATCTCCTATCTTTATAGTACGCTATCTATCCTAAATATGATCACACTCTCTATAGTGTCTTGATCACCAAAATGGAAAGAGCCCTATTGATATACCTTTGCCTCGAGCTCAATCCACATCATCAAGTGTTGGAACCTTAAATCCTCATTTGATGGGCTTACTCCAAGTCTTTGGATGCCTCCTTTGCTTCCACACTTGATCTTCTAACCTTACTTGTAATCAACGACTTAACCACAAGGTTAGATGCTAGGTGTCATCAATTAACCAAAACCAAACTAGAGCTTTCAGCGCCTCAACCAAACCTCCCCAAGGTCCGGCTTCCAGTGCCGCCTCTCGGGAGGGATCTGACTGGGAGTCCTCTTCAGGCTCGGCCGGCTCTTACACCACCGCCGACGGCCGACACTTCCACCAGCAAGCAGTGGAGTACCGTAACCTCTATTCAGAGGTTACGAAGGAGAACGGCCAGCTGCAGGGTGTTAACGAAGCCCAGGCAGCCGCGCTTGAAGCTGCCGAGACCGAGGTGGCGACCATGAAGGCTCACCTCGCCGAGTCGGATGCCGCGGTGGTAGGTGAACCCCCTGGAATCATCTTGGAATATACCGATCAAGATTTTAATGTTGATCCATCCACCTTCTTGCAGCCCTGACCGCGCAGCTCAACGAACTGCGTGTCGCCACCGAGGACGCCGCCAACGTCTTTAACGCCCGTGGCTAGACGCTGGCGCAAAGGCTTCAGGACGTTCATCACCGGGCCCGTTAGGTGGCCATGTCCGGCGTCCGTCATGGCACCACCGCAGCCCTCGTCGCCGCGCAACTCCGCTCTGACATAGCCCTTGAGGCTATCGAGCCAGGGTTATCGGAAGGGCAAGACATGGGATAGGCCCATGTCCAGCTAGGGGCTTTCCTCCCTCATGCCGAAGGAGTTGCCGTCGTCACCGACGTCGAGGAGATTATCAGCGCCGTCTTCAATGAAGAAAGTTAGAATGTAGTAGGGCGTGATGTAAATATATTCAATAATCCAAACTTTGTTGTTTTTATTTTTACTCTAAAGGAGATGCATGCCACATCGGCTGTTACACCCCATCGTGGGCTTTCACTTTGTTCTAAAGGTAATGCTCGTTTGCATTGGCTGTGATCCCCATCGTGGGTTGTTTACATTTTTTGTTCAAAGGCGATCGTTATCAGAACCGGCTGTTATACTCAGGATCGTATTTTTATGCTAAAGGCGCCTGATCCCCTTAATCGGCTCTCCCTTGCATGTTTGAAAACTCAGAACAAAGTCTCGAAGCCGATTGACTGGATTGGCTATTGGTCGTCCATAGTGACTTTGATGACGCCTCCTTCCCATGTCTTGCCTGAGAAACAATCAAAATCTGCTAGCTCCCAGTAAGCAGCATCTGCAGCAGCTATGCTCACAGAATCATCGGTAGGGACAGTCTCTACTTCATCCCCGTGCCATTCAATGATGCACTGATGCATTGTAGATGGAATGCAACAGTTGACATGAATCCAGTTATGGCCGAGGAGTAGGCTGTATGAACCTTTACCATCTATGACGAAGAAGGTAGTGAGTAGAGTCTTCTTTCCAATCTTCAGCTCTACATTGACCATCCCCTGAGTCGGAGACGAGTTACCACCGAAGTCCCTGAGCATCAGATCAGTCTCAATCAAATCATCAGGCCCCTTGCCGAGCTTTCGAAATGTAGTATAGGGCATCAAGTTAACAGACGCTCCACCATCTACCAGCATCTTAGTCATTGGCACCCCGACAACATAACCCTTCAAGTATAGTGCCTTCAGGTGCCGATGTTTGGAAGGTTTATCAAAGGTAGCCTGATGTGCAATCATCAGCCTGACCGCCAGTTCCTTGAGTTCATCTTCATCAGATTTTGGTGGAGCCTCTGTCCTACGCGTTGCTGGTGCTCTGAATTCTACAGGCAATATGACGACCATCTGGACTTCTGCTGTTTCCTTGCCCTTGTCATCAGTCTCCTTCTTGCGCCAGACTCGCCTTGTGCGAGATTCTTCTTCTAGCTCCCTGTTCCTCAGATGCTGGACATGTCTCTTCTGGCTTCGTGTCAAACCGCTGGGGCACCATTGCCCTTCATGCCATGCCGGCTCATCACGGTAGTACTCCCTGCGTTCACGTTCTTCATATGTATCCCTTTTTTCGCACCGATCGGTACTCTGATGTGGGTACCTTATGCGATCGTGTGCAGATCAGCGGTTGGTCTGATGTCGCCTGTAGTCCCGGTACTGATCACTGCATTTGGGACAATTATTGATGGTTGGCAACTTCATACCTTCATTCCAACAGTGCCTGTAGAAAGGACAGTTCCAGTGTTCCATTGCTCTCTCTTGGTGGTAAGCTTCTTCTTCCTCTCTGGCCCACCTGCGGTAGTCCTCCTCCTCAAGCCATCTCTGATAATCTTTCTCTTTGTGTCGTTTTCACTTGTTTAGTAAGTGCTGAGACGTTACTTTCTGCCTGCCAGGCCTCCCTTTGGACGTCTCTCCCTGCTCTAACTCCCCAATGGTGATCTAAAGGTTGGGGTCTACTGATGCGTCTCTTGGCCCCTTCAGAAGTCAGGACTTTAACTTTATCCTTTGGGAACACTGTCTGGACCATGTTCTGATCCCTTGGGAAGGGGTTGTCTTCTATGCTCATCTTCTTAGAGTTCTCGAACTTCAGATCTACTCTCTGTATAGCTTTCTGAATGAGCTGCCTGAAGATCCTGCACTTGTTAGTATGGTGAGAGTCTCTTGCTGTTTACACCAGAATTTGGTAAAGCAAGCAACGAAGGAAAGAACACACGTCATGACTAGAAAGAATCATTGGTCAGTTCGGCCACGTACAGTTATATATTTGGAAAGGATGATGAAGATCTATATTACATAATGAGATTAGCATCATGGCCGAAATATTTTATTATGCACGGGTGCGTCAAGGAATCAAGAAGAAGGAAAGATTAATAGATGGCGTTGTATTTGGAAATTATATGGCTCCGAGCATATGCTTGTTGGAAGTGCTTTGCTGTGTATCTTTACAAGAGTCTTAATATTCTACGGCAAGGACCAGGTACGCTCTCATGAATTGAGCCAATGACCGGCGAATGAAAAGAGGGGTCAAAATGCACAAGACCAAGTTACCGGCACGGAAGCTTCATTAGCAAGACTCTACGCAAAGGACATTAGAGTCTATGTATCTTAATATTTTCTTTTATCAAGATATTATTATTAGGCAAGTCATGTACGGGATTTGTCAAGAGTTGGTTAGCCCAGGGTATAAATATAAACCCCCGGCCATTGTATCAATCAAAACGTCAATCAATACAACAACAGTTCCTTTTTTTTTGTCTACCGGCCAAAAACCCTAGGAGTAGGAGTAACGTAGAACCAGCGAGTTCTTCGACAAGTTGGGTGTCATCCGGTGGACGCAGGCTTGCTGTAAGTACCATCACGCTCGTGTTTGTCATGTATTGTTAGTACGATTCTGGCTCGTGCAGCACTGCTAGATGGATTCGGGTAGTTATCGATTCTCGTTTGATCTAAGTCATGCTTAGTTTGAATTGAGGGTTAGTTATCAGCTCTAATTAACTTGGCATATTGATTAGATTCATTAAGTTACCGATGTTGCTTATGATTATCTATTGTTTATTTATTTTAAGCATCATCAATCTGCCCAATCTTGATCTGTTCTTGTCGGCTTAAATCTTTATATCTATCTTGCTAAATTGAATATCAATTGATTATCATGTTTAGACGAGTATATCTGTTTGTCATTAGCCGGTTAGTTCAGATCTTGATTGTATATAGACCGCACTCAAGTCATAAAGTAAATTGTGTGGAGGATCTTTGATTAATAGATCCAACCATTAGCTTAAGTCATGGGCTGCAACGATCTGGTCGATCCCCTTGACATAAGCGATGGGTTAGGTAGATTATTCAAAGAGTCAAAGCATTGTTTACTTTATAGGCTTATATGGTGCATATACTTTCAGATCGGTTGTTCAGCCGATACTGTTTGCGCTTGCTTGCTGCATGTTGTATTCTTCCAATCTCTTTTATGCATTGTCTTGTGTTCCGATTCATATCAAGATTGATTCAAAGTGTGTTAATTAGCTGCAACGATCTGGTCAATCCTAATTAATAGATGTGATAGATTATGACATGTTTCGACGGATAAGGCGATGTATGAATTAGATCTGTTTATTATAATTTGTTTTCATTTATGTTTATCTCTGAATTGAATGTTTTTATCAAATCTATGCGATTGATTCACGCGATCGGGTGTCAGCTCTCTAGCCGATGGCCTATTGAGAAGGGCCATTGGGCCGGGTATCTGGAACCACTCGGGACACACCAGTGGTTCCGCATTGTGTTACTGATCGACTCTTTTTCCTTGTCGATTGCAGGTCAAATTGACTGGCACGTTTGAAGATTCATCGGTACTCATCTACGTCGATTGTCGAAACTAGCTGGGTCTGTTCGCTCTATGCTCTGCAGGACCGTTCCGATTTCGCTGGTGTGCAGAGTGCAAACCAGATTTCATGTTAATGCACATTTTGATACGCCCGGCGAGACACAATCATCTGATCAAGAAGTCATCCGAACCAATCCTCTACGGGATCGGAATTCAGAGTCTCGTCAACTACCAGTTAGTTCACGTGCAAATTTTTCAGATGATAAGATTCTGCTGCCACGCCTCAGATTTGCAAGCCAATCTTGTGCAAGTGCCTACCATCTGCATGGTGCTTATTACGGCGCGTAACGTTATGTCAAGAGTATCAGCTGTGTCGTACGGTGTACTCAACAGCTCAAATAGTGTTGCATCGGATAAAAAATAATGAAAGGTGAATTAAGCCGATAGCCGATGAGGGCAATCTATCGGCTCCTATTGATGTAGTAGTACAGGATGTTGCGTCAGAGATATAGAAGAAATTAACAAGCCTGACAGCTAATGAATACCGGTGCAAATTATACAAAGAAAATATACATTGGCTGAAGAAAAAATTTGGACGTGTGACCTTGTAGCCTGCACCCTGCAAGGCGATGCCAACAGATCAAAGTCATTGGCTACTGAATATTATTGATATTTGTTGTGAGTTATTTGAATTTGAAAATAAGAGTTAAGACATTACAGTGCCACGTATGCATACATATACACATGGTGACGTGCGATGGAAGAAGCTAGCAAGTGTATATACGTCCATGGCATATGTTTCCCAAGAGCACGTGAAGTCGATAAGTTGTTCAGAGCAAAGTCATACAGGCATAAGAGATTCCTGCTTCAGATTGCTAAGGCTGCAGTACACCCATATAAAAATAAGAATCGGCTGTTTCTTCATCTGCATCGGCTAACTCCCTGGCTCCCATCGGCTGAACTGATCTTGGAAAATAGTAGAGCCGAAAGCAAGAGAAAATAAGATTAATGGAAATCGGCTATTTGCTATTTATAGATGCATACATGACGTAAAAAAAAAGAGCTGCCACGATCAAAAGTGCTTCAATAGTAGGCGACCATGTATGACGCAGGAAGCTTGGGTACACTGGGGATTATCTGAATGCACAATCGGCTGTATAAAGCCGATGCAGCCACAATCGGCTGTATTGCTAATGAAAAAGAAAGGCTCGGAAAGCACCGGGGTTGCAGCCTACACGAATCATGAATTCGACTGATCAAGAAAGGAATCGGTTAAGATCCAAAACCTTGCTCGACAAATTGATGCAGCCGCAGGAAGTCGATTTACATGAAGAGCCGATTTCCGTGGAGAGTCGATCTCCATGTCACAGCCGCAAAGAATCATCGATGGTGTTCTGAATAATGATGAAGGGGAGGGTGACCGAGATCTCCTATTGATACCTCCAAACATAGTAATAAAGAATAGCTGAACTTGACTCGGATTTGGCTGGAAGGCGGCGTCAGAAAGCAGCTTTGTTGCTGGAACGATTGCTATGATCAAAATAGGAGATTAATAATTAAGCTGAAGCATAAAGCTATGGATTTCAACTTCTTGATTAGGAAGTAAAGGCCGATACTATTAAAGTTTTTGAGAAATTGTAATCAGTAATTGATCGGCCTATATAGATGACATCTTGAAAGAACATTGTGATGTGGTCAGTTTAGCTGCAGAACAATTCGCTGTTATCCAATAAAGATATTGATTATTTGTTAGAGTTGGGTTTGGCAGTATTACCAAAGGACACAAAAAACATCGACGTCGAACACAACAGGGCGTTCGAGCCGACCGCTGCCTTAGCCAAGTTCGTCGGTTGATTCCCGGCGCCTGTCACCGCGCTCCTCGGACGGATCAACGCAGAGCCCCGCGCCGACATGCTTGACCGTAGCTCCACTGGTGACAAGATGCACTTACAGCGTGCTCAATGGCCAGCATCCACGATTGGCATGATCATTTGGCCTTTCCGGATCTGGCGTTATGTAACAAGAAGAGTATATGGCAACAGGACGGATGGATGATTGTGCTAAACCTGAAAGATGCAGTTGGGAACATGCAGAGGTTGGTTCGTAACATAATGAAATATCAAGCCAATGATGCGGAGAACAAGTGTTATCGGGTTTATAATAATAGCCGATCAATCAAGAGTTCCAGGGCATTGCGATGATAAATGGGACTGTGCGTACATCCAGGAAGCTCCATGGGGTGAACGTCTGATTGAGTCGACTGCTGGTTCGCCGTCGTCGTTGCAGCCGTGTTCTTATTCCCTGACACCTTCAGCAACTATGTCACATTGATGATCAGCCTTCTTGTTGGCATCAGCATGGCTACGATCGGGGGGGCCTGTTATTCCTCAAGTGATGTATCAGGATCCTACGAATACTAATCCAGGCTGATCACAGACGTGTGAGTGCAAGCAAGAATGACACCATTACTTCTGGCTTCTTCGGCGATGTCTATGGATGCCACGAGCCGTCAGGACACACCAGGCAGGTCACAAAGTACGCCGAAGTAGCTAGAGACACTTCAAATCCATCGTTACCTCGGCTCATGGTAGCTGATGTCAAGGGAGGTTACTCATCGGTTCAGACTAAAAATACCAATATGTCAAGCCAATGTTACGTGATGATTACACTCCATCAGGTGAAAGGGAAAAATGTCGGCCCTCGGGAATTGAAAACGTGAAATTGTCAGTGTGCAAATCTTGAATTGTCGCCGTGCTGTCTTGGTCAAGATCGATCAATCCGATCCTGACGATGAACCTGTAGCTGGTCAGCAAAATCATGACAGCCGACAAGGACTATTCTTATTATGGATATAGGTGTTATTCGTCAAAGCAGCATTTGCTGCTAATCAGGCTCCAAGACCGATTTTCTAATTAGAGCGGAAATCAGAGGCAAAGTTGCAAAGAGTACGAGGCCATGCGCTGCTTCTCAGAGGCCTCTTTGGAAGATTCGATGTATCAGGATGGAGATTGAAGATTTCATACATTGTTAAAGATATTTTCCAAATGCATAGCCAATTCATTCCACTACTCGAGCTGATGTTTAGAGTAGCTTCGATAGTGATTCTGACGAGGTGTGGAGGTCTGTCTTACTCACTCCTGCTGATTAGATCGATCACTGCAGGACAATAACTAGTGAAGCTCATTGCAGAGGCCGATACGGTTGGGTGTGAACAGGAACCGATCGGCCAAGTGCATTCATCCGTATGATCAGGATAGTGAGTACACTTCACTTGGTCAGATGAGGATTCTCGCGGTAGCAGAAATTAAGAGAGTCACAGAGATACTCATCGGCTCAGAGTTAGGAAACCGATTAGCAAAGACTGCTCAAAGGTCGATGAACTTCTAATATTTCAAGAGTGACAATTTTGCCGTTCTCAATCACATATCATCAACTCAAGGAAGGGAGCATCATCGGCCTTTAAAATTTAAAGCTGGAAGTTAGCAGTTGCTTGACGCAGCTCATAATATGAAGATAGCCGATTATAATTATAGACTTGCGGGGCCAGCTCCTAATCGGCTAAAGCAGATAGATAGTCAAAATATCATATTTTGGAGAACCAACTCAGATGGACACATTACTGGAGCCATAACGTGATTATCTGAGTCTGGATCTGACTTAAGGAGGACATCACTTAATAAGTAAGGATGTTTTACTTCCTCCTTATTAAAATAGTTATTAGTTGCTCTGGCTTGTGTTTCTATGGTCCCTAGCTTACAACTTATTGTTCTCCGAGATTTGAATTTGTTGTTAAGATTCTCATCCTGAAACTTGAAACATAGTGGTTTGCAAATGCATGATACTCGTCTGAGTTGTTGCGAGTTATGATATGGTCCTATAGAATTTGCTATGATTTTGTTCTGTGAGGAACTTGACATCCGGAATTTTATTTTTATTAAAAAAACACTAAAATTTAGGAATTCGTTAATGATGTTCTTGTCATCACATTGAGCTTTGTCAAATTATTCTGACCCTTGTAGAAATCCTTTTTATTCACTCATGATCAAGATCCACGTACACTCCACATATAAATTTGAAACTCTATTGTGCCATAAGGATACTCTCTCTTAATTTTCCTTTCCTAAAGAAGAGGATATGGGCTATGCAAAATATTTTGTTAAAAAAAGGAGGGTACAGAATGTCCACAGAAAAATAATAAAAAGAGAGAAAACAATGAGTACAAAGATGCCCGCCTGAGCGAAAATAATGGGTACAAAGATGCCCGCCTGAACGAAAACAATGGGTACAAAGATGCCAGCCAGAGAGAGATAGCCCATATACTCTAATCGATGCAATGGGAAAGGGTTTTAAAAAAATATTGAAAATTCCCCACACTTGCACGTCTTGATCTTAGTGTGTGACTTACGTTTTCTTGGATCTAATTTTTGACTAAGCAAAATTATGTGATGATTGAGAATATCATTTGAGGAGCTTCCTTTTCTTTATAAAAATCTTCAAAACCTCCGGAAAAGAGATAATCAAAGAATGAGAAAATAGTGGTTCTGTACAATCATTATATCTGTTGGTACTCTGAATTTTACAGGCAATATGACGACCATCTAGACTTCTGCTGTTTCCTTGCCCTTGTCATCAGTCTCCTTCTTGCGCCAGACTCGCCTTGTGCGAGATTCTTCTTCTAGCTCCCTGTTCCTCAGACGCTGAACACGTCTCTTCTGGCTTCGCATCAAACCGTTGGGGCACCATTGCCCATCATGCCATGCCAGCTCATCACGGTAGTACTCTCTGCGTTCACGTTATTCATATGTATCCGTTTTTTCGCACCGATCGGTACTCTCATGTGGTACCTTATGCGATCGTGTGCAGATCAGCGGTTGGTCTGATGTCGCCTGTAGTCCCGGTACTGATCACTGCACTCGGGACAATTATTGATGGTTGGCAACTTCAGACCTTCATTCCAATAGTGCCTGTAGAAAGGACAGTTCCATTGTTCTATTGCTCTCTCCTGGTGGTAAGCTTCTTCTTCCTCTCTGGCCCAACTGCGGTTGTCCTCCTCCTCAAGCCATCTATGATAATCTTTCTCTGTGCATCGTTGCCACTTGTTTAGTAAGTGCTGAGATGTGACTTTCCGCCTGCCAGGCCTCCCTTTGGACGTCTCTCCCTGCTCTAACTCCCCAATGGTGATCTGAAGGTTGGGGTCTACAGATGCGTCCCTCTTGGCCCCTTCAGAAGTCAGGACTTTGACTTTATCCTTTGGGAACACTGCCTGGACCATGTTCTGATCCCTTGGGAAGGGGCTGTGTTCTATGCTCATCTTCTTAGAGTTCTCGAACTTCAGATCTACTCTCTGTATAGCTTTCTGAATGAGCTGCCTGAAGACCCTGCATTTGTTAGTATGGTTGTGGTCTCTTGCTGTTTACACCATAATTTGGTAAAGCAAGCAACGAAGGAAAGAGCACACGTCATGACCAGAAAGAATCATTGGTTAGTTCGGCCATGTACAGTTATATATTTGGAAAGGATGATGAAGATCTATATTACTTAATGAGATTAGCATCATGGCCGAAATATTTTATTATGCACGTGTGCGTCAAGGAATCAAGAAGAAGGAAAGATTAGTAGCTGGCGTTATATTTGGAAATTATATGGCTCTGAGCATATGCTTGTTGGAAGTGCTTTGGTGCGTATCTTTACAAGAGTCTTAATATTCTACAGCAAGGACCAGATACGCTCTCAAGAATTGAGCCAATGATCGGCTAATGAAAAGAGGGGTCAAAATGCACAAGACCGAGTCACCGGCACGGAAGCTTCATTAGCAAGACTCTACGCAAGGGACATTAGAGTTTATGTATCTTAATATTTCCTTTTATTTAGATATTATTGTTAGGCAAGTCATGTACGGGATTTGTCAAGAGTTGGTTAGCCCAGGGTATAAATATAAACCCCTGGCAATTGTATCAATCAAAACGTCAATCAATACAACAACAGTTTCCTTTTTTCGATCACCGGCCAGAAACCCTAGGAGTAGGAGTAACGTAGAACCGGCGAGTTCTTTGACAAGTTGGGTGTCATCCGGTGGACGCAGGCTTGCTGTAAGTACCGTCACGCTCCTGTTTGTTATGTATTGTTAGTACGATTCTGACTCGTGCGGCATTGCTAGATGGATTCGGGTGGTTATCGATTCTCATTTGATCTAAGTCATGCTTAGATTGAATTGAGGGTTAGTTATCGGCTCTAATTAACTTGGCATGTTGATTAGATTCATTAAGTTAGCGATGTTGCTTATGATTATTTATTGTTTATTTATTTTATGCATCATCAATCTGTCCAATCTTGATCTGTTCTTGTCGTCTTAAATCTTTGTATCTATCTTGCTTAATTGAATATCAATTGATTATCATGTTTAGACAAGTAGATCTGTTTGTCATTAGCCGGTTAGTTCAGATCTTGATTGTGTATAGGTCGCACTCAAGTAATAAAGTAAATTGTGTGGAGGGTCTTTGATTAATAGATCCAACCATTAGCTTACGTCACGGGCTGCAACGATCCGGTCGATCCCCTTGACATAAGCGACGGGTTAGGTAGATTATTCAAAGAGTTAAAGCATTGTTTACTTTATAGGATTTTATGGTGCCTATACTTTGAGATCGGTTGTTCAGCCATACTGTTTGCGCTTGCTTGCTGCACGTTGTATTCTTTCGATTTCTTTTATGCATTGTCTTTTGTTCCGATTCATGTCAAGATTGATTCAAGTGTGTTAATTAGCTGCAATGATCTGGTCGATCCTAATTAATAGATGCGATAGATTAAAACATGTTTCGACGCATAAGGTGATGTATAAATTAGATCTGTTTAATATAATTTGCTTTCATTCATGTTTATCTCTGAATCGGTTAAATATGGAATCGGATGTTTTTGTTAAATCTATGCGATCGATTCACGTGATCGGGTGTTAGCTCTCTAGCCGATGGCCTATTGAGAAGGCCCTTTGGGCCGGGTATCTGAAACCACTCGGGACACACCAGTGGCTCCGCATTGTGTTACTGATCGACTCTTTTTCCTTGTCAATTGCAGGTCAAATTGACTGGCACACTTGGAGATTCATCGGTGCTCATCTACGCCGATTGTCGAAGCTTGCTGGGTCTGTTCGCTCTGTGCTCCACAGGACCGTTCCGGCTTCGCTGGTGTGCTGGGTGCGAACCAGATTTTGCGCCAACACTTGCGTGGAATTTGCAGAAAGTCTTCCCTTTCAACTGCTCAGCATTCGGCATGACGTGATCCGCCGGAAGCTTGACCTGACCGTTCTCCAGCTGGTAGTCAAACAATTGATCGAGCTTTTGGACATCGAAATCATACTTCTCTTCAGTGCACCTGGATTTGGGGACAGTCATCGGCTTCCTGCCCCACTTTAGCTCGACTACAGCGATGTCCTCATCGGCCTCCTCAGATTCGTCAGAATAATCATTGCTGACGAAGGCGCTCCCTTGAATCGGTTCTCCTTGCGGTGACTTTGCAATTGTGCCTCTATCACGGCCACCTTCTGAGAAAGCTGGCTCAAGCTATCAAACTCCATGCCTGGCAACTTCTATTTGACTGCTGAAGGAAGCCCCACAACAGCCAACTGCGCCAGACTGCTATTAGATAACTCCAATGAGTAGCAAAGGTTCCTCACTTCCCTGAACCTTTTGATGAAGTCAACGCTCGATTCATTTGGCTTGTGTCTCATACCGGCCAAGTCGGCGATAGTCTTCTCTTTATCTCCAACATGAAAGTATGCGTGGAATTTCTTCTCCAGGTCAGCCCAGTTGACGATCGAGTTGGGGGACAGCGACGTGAACCAAGTGAAGGCTGGCCCGGTCAATGAGAGTGAGAAGAAACGGACCCTGTGAGCATCCTCGACTGAGGCTTTGCCTAACTGCCTGAGGTTCCGACTGACATGCTCCAAAGTGGTAGTACTGTCCTGTCCACTGAACTTGGAGAAGTTTGGGATTCTGTAGCGTGACGGCAAAACTACTAGATCAAATCAATCCGGATAAGGGCGCTTGTAGGCGACCGTCGTCCCCTTAGGCTTCAGACCAAATTGCTCTTTGAGCACATTGGTCATCCTCAGCAGCAGGTCTTCATTCTATCTTGGGGGCTGGTGGTTGACATAGGGATTGTAGTTTGGAGCCCCCTAGTAGCCTGGATTCAGGCGCATGCCCCAGTAGTTGGGATCAGAATAATAATAGTAGCTAGACGCCCCAGGAGGCGCGGTGCCATACCCAGGTGCACCTTCTCCGGGCGCATTGGGATCGGTGCCTCTGCCCAGGTTCTCGTAATATGGAGATATTTTTGCAGCCGATTGAGGGACTTTGCTTGTAGTGGCAAAGTTCTCTGTCTATCTCTTCGGCTATTGCTGTTGGGTTGGTGTTCCTACCGCTTCTAACGATCCTGCCGGTGGCACGGTGGTGTAAACGTGCCCGTTTGCTACTCGTTCGGCATGTGTTGCCCGAACAACATCTTCATGTGTTCAATGAAGGTTTCCAAAAAGCACTTCTGATGGTTGGCCACTGCATCTTGGGTGGCCGTGTAGATCACCTTCTCAAACTGCTTGCGCTCCTCTTCTTCTGTCGCGTCGAACTGTCCACTCAGAAGATATCGGGGAAGTCGTGTCCTCTGGTACACGTGCTTGTCACGGCTCTTGGAAAAGCATCCAAGGCAGGCTTCCTGGAACTCAGAGATATGATTTTCCTCCACCCATACTGCTTCTGGTGGCAGCTCCTCCATGGTCAGTTGGAGAACACCGTCATTGTCGACGGCCATGATTTAGCGAAGTGTAGTCCCACCAGGCTGCCAAAAAGTGTGTTAGCGCGAAATCTGGTCCACGCTCAACACATCAGTAAAGCCGGAATGGTCTTGTGAAGCACGGCGACCCAGCTAGCTTCGACAATCGGTGTGAATGAACACCGATGAATCTCCAAGCATGTCAGTCAATTTGACCTGCAATTGACAAGGGAGAAAAGGGTTGATCAGTAACACAATGTGGAACCACTGGTTTGCCCCGAGTGGTTCTAGATATCCGGCCCCGAGTGTATTAAGTTTGTAGATACATGATGGTGAACTATCAACTTCTTTAACCATTGTTTCCCTGTGGTAAAATATAAATAACGATACCTAGAATACTCCCGGCAAAATGCTACAATGGTATTCTGTGCGCCTGCGGAATCTTTCATATTTTAGTTGTGCATAAGAAATACCAACAAGCATTTTGGCGCCGTTGCCGGGGAAGCAATTGGCATCAGAGTTTTATAGTGATCTTGATGTCTGCTAATTTAGTGTACTACTAGATTTAGTATGATTACCCCTGTTCTGTTGAGTTGTAGAATAAGACAGGACATCAGAAGCCATTTTGACCTTCCGGCAAGTTTCCACAAGACAACAAGATACATTGAAGAGCCCAGGGTGCCTGAACATTCAAGATTCATCAATAATGGAATCCTGCCATCTCACAGGTTTGCACACATATATATATTTCTTTCTAACCTTGTGTAGGTAGGAGAAGGAGGTCGTTGTCACAACAATTCAAATCACATCTCAAATGATGAATATAGAGGTTGTGCTACACACAAGTCATGGTAAGTATGATCAAGAAGGTGAGAAAGTCTTGCTCATGGACTTTAAACTTTTGAGTAGTTATCTTTTAATTCTTGCATCTCATTGCATATTTATTTTAATCCATGCATTCACACTATTTAGTTTATATTCCCTCATATCAAATCCATAACATGTTTAGTTCTTACATACATCCATACCACTTGCATATTAAAAAAATTTATATATACCTCACTATGATCATATTATTTTATCTCTATTTGAATAAATCCTTGTAATGCTTTCATGCTACCTTTACTTTCTATAGTTTATGGCTGGAATAATTTCATACATCTCTTAAATGAAGCATAGTGCCAAGTTTAGGAGTGTTTGATCTTACTTTCAAGGTTTTTAATCTAAGTTTATTAACTAAAAGTGTAATAATTAGAAGGTCTTCCAAGAACGACTTTGTGTTCTTGAAAAAATAACGTGAGCTTGTACCTTTTGATGTAATAGCCTTGAGAATTGAGCATAGAATTATAATTATAAAAATATTCCCTCGGGCTTGAAGTAGAAGGATTGACATCATTAGGTATGTCCAACCAATCATCATGCAACATTAATCCATCCAAACTTAACTTTGCCTTGCAAAATTCAAGCTTGGGGAATGGGCTTATTTAGAAAATCTTATGTTGCTAATATTGGTTGTCTCTACTTTGTCAATTCATGTTCAAATTGTTAATCAATGATCATGCTCTTTCATCTCTGTTTGCATAACTCTCTATAAACTTTTATGTTACCTTTGTTCGCTATAGTATACTTAAGGTTTGGAGAAATTTCATACACTTTTTAAAATTAGGCATGGTGCTTAGTTTAAACGATTTTCTGGAATCATAATTAGACAAGGTGTTTAGTTTGATTTCCGAACTAAGAGGTGTGATGATTTTACTTTCAAAGGCTTTTTGAATTAAGCGTGGTGCTTAGGTTAAAATGCCTTCCTAAGTCAAATTAGATGTGGTGTCTAGGTTGATTTTTGAGCCGCTCGTATGCTGTAGTAGACATTGGATATTTTATTGGACTAACCCTTGCAGAAAACTTCCAATTTAATTTGGGTAAGTCACGAGATAAATTCAAATCAGAGATGAGACAGGGCACATGCTGAACTTCAATAACTTTGCAGAGGAAGACATAGCTCATTCATTATGGATGGAAGAACTGTGAGTATTAATGATTCATTCACTTTATCTTCTGCTGCAAGTTACTTAGAGTCAAGCCATGCTGGTATAGAACATGATCTATACTAACATAATATCAACCTTATCTTCTTAGTAGCGTAGATTGAACATGATAAAATTCTGGACAAACAACTAATGTTCCAAAGTGTACATCCCTTCGGGTATGTGTTGTCCACTAATCTGTTGCAGGCATAATAATGAATGGAGTGACAAGGTGTCATAAGATCAAAGAAGCAAAAGATGGCATAGAGGATAAGCAACAAAGGAGACAAGATGCTCATGAACAACTCAAGATGCAAGAGAAGCAAATGACCAGATAAGCAACAAAGGAGACAAGATGCTCATGAATAACTCAAGATGCAAGAGAAGCAAAGGACCACCAATCATCTATCCCTCATTACTTAGTGCCATCACGCTCTAATAATGAAGGTAATATCTTAAGGTAAGTGATCACTATTTTCCTCTTGATCTTGAAATGCAGATAAATAAAGACACAAGTATGTTAGAGTTACATCTTTAGTTGATTAACCTAATTAACTCAACATGCTTTGTCCTTTAAGATTGTTCCTGGCATCATTCTTTTGATCTCAATCTTAACCAAATGTGCTAAAATATTATATTCTATCTTTAGAAGATGATAGTCATACTCTTGTGAAAATTTATATATTATGTAGAGATAGACAACCATTCCATTGGTTAAGCAATTTAAATCTTTTCTGCCATATGAACTTAAATGCAACATTAATGCTTAATTGTCTGATCTTACCACTCATGTCATGAGTAAAACAAATTATGTAACATCAACTTTGTCTTGTTCAATGTGCCTAAGGCTAGAGAAGAATAAATAAAGAAACAGATTCGGTTCTGTTGGTGTTTTTCCACCAGCAGAGCCCATGCACTTGATCTCTACCTTGGTTTTGCAAACAGGACAACACTTCAAACAAATTTGTTAATTCCTAAAATTCTACAAGTGAAAGTTCTGTGAACATGCACGCTGAGCAAGATGTTACCAGCTTCCACTATTAATGCTCTACTTCAACCTACTGGCCAAGCAAAGAACAAAAGTGACATCACCATCACCAGAGGTGCAATCATCAAGACCTCCATCTCTAAGATGGAGAGATACACAAGAGTGGAAGAAAAAGTCCTGTCGCTAGACTTTAAATTCCACACCCTTGCCATAAGGTAACATGGTAGTTATCTAATTAATTAGTATTCATAATTTACATTAGTAATTTTACTTTAGCATATTCATCTTTATGCATATTAAAAAAAAGAGAGATAAATCTTTATTGCCTTATTTACTGCATCATAAAATATTAAAGCCCCATGTGAATAAACTTATAGAATATTCACTATGGTGGCATAAAAAAATAATAAATAAATAAATAATAATAGCATCTGTATTTACTTTCTTGCATTATGCAAATCCTAAGCCCCATGAGAATAAATATTCTCCGTGGTGGCATAAAAATATATAGCATGCATACATATTTGATTGTTGCATAAGAAAGTTAGAAAACCCTAAAAAGAGAATCCTGCTAGAATCTGTCAATTAAAATCAACTATGAGAATAATCAATTACTTAATGGCTGACCGCTAACCCCTTATCATATTCGAACCTCGAGTTTTGGTTTTCTTGTTGGAGTATAATTATGTAGGATAAAACTATGTCTGAGGAGTGAGTCCATCAGTGGCGCCCATCAGACTGCTGCTGGTAAGCCCACTCTAAAGATCATCAACACCAAGTATTGCAAACACCTAGCTTGGGGAAGGAGCATCCCCTAGTTATCAGGTAACTATACCTATGCGATTATCGAGTCTGTTTTATAAAGTCATAAAATACCAAAAATATGTGAACACATGAAGGTTCACCAAAGTACCATAAGAAAATCTAAAAATACCAAAAATATGTGGGCACATGATGGTCCACACTTTTAGAAAAAGCCCCAAAAATATGTGGACACATGAAGGTCCACCCAATTAGGAAACTTCTGCTAGAAATATAAAACCAATCACTTACCATGGAGTGGTATTAACTAAACCCCTCTCCATGAAATTTGGTATTCTTGTTGGCAATTGAGTTTTACAGGATAATACAAGATCAAAGAGCTAGTCAACCCGACGCCCTTACGCTGCCGGTACACCTGCTCCCATAAGGATCACTCAACTTGCAACATCAAAGACCTCATCAATATCCAGCTTGGGGGAGGGCACCCTCCACTTAAATCCAGTTAAGTATAAGTTTTCCATCTTTATTATTGTATCATAATGCTTTTCGTGTGAGTTAGCTAGTGAAATAAAATTTGAAAACCAAATAAATAGTGTTTAGGTTAGTTAGTGTGTTTGAATAAAATAAAAAGAGAGTGCTTATAGTAATTTTGCTCAGGCTAGATGGAAACCATGCTCAGGAATTTGATAAGTAGCACCTCACCATGATTCCTCATACCAACTTAGTTTTCAACCTTGAGTCATCCCAAGTTTTAGACGCAACCATTTTAACTTGAAGATTTACTTTGAACCTGAAACTTGTGGGTAGCAAATGCTTGATCTGAGTCTAAGTAATTGAGAGATATGATATGCAAAGTTTGAGCTGCTATTTATCTTATTCCTAGTGATACTTGAGTTTTGGAGATTAATTTTTAAAATCCATAAAACCACATGATGAGTTCCTGTATGCAAGAGCTTTATAATCCTACCACAGCCATACATGCTAGATTAGAAAAACATACACATTATATGCTACTTGCTTTGTTTTGAGTTTAGTCAAGCTTTGTTGATACCTTAGGAACTTGTCATGCTTTTACAATCAAGAACACATGCACTCCACCCATAATGCACTACTCATATCCGAGTGGGCGCATCCACATTTCATATATTCCATCTAGATCCATCTAAAAATGTTCTACTCCTACACTAGGAGTGAACACTAAAAATATCCCATTGATTACCCCAGATCAATGCTCCGAAGTCCTTGTTACCATCTCTCAAAAGAAAAAGAAAAAGGAAAGTATTGTTGCAGAGAAGAGGCATATAGCTATGCAAAAGAGTGAGATGAGAGAAAACAATGGGTACAAAGATGCCCACCTGAGAGGTAAAAATGCACAAGTGTCCGAATTTATCAAAACAATGGGTACTCTGATGTCCGCCTGAAAAAAAGAAGAAAAAGAAAAGAAAGATAGCCCATGTTGTCTTGCAACACAATTCCCTAATGTTTGAAAGAGAGAGAGAGATGTCTCAAGGAGCAAACGAGTAGAATTAGGATTAGCCACCATATATATCCACGTACCACCTCACATCCACACACATGCATATTTTGATCTGATTGTATGACTTGTTCTTTTGGATCCATTGTTTGACTATACAATACATTCACTGCAAGTATGTATGAGCTGACTCCTTACCCATGGGCTCCACATAAGCCATTAGTTATAGGGTGAGAGAAAAAGAGAAGGCATGCATCACTATTGCCTTGGTGAGGATCCACAAATATCACATATTGAGAGACTTGAGAAAGTCATACAATGGAAACTCTGAGTTTTATTTTGAAAACTTGCAAAAGCTCCAGGAAAAGAGTTGAACAACAGAGCTTGAGACATAGTGTTTAATTTAGACATTCTATCCTTCAATTACCCATGACTCAAGAGAAAGCTACAAGCTCCATGGTAAAGGTAATACATGTAAGTCTGAAGGTTCGCTTGGTCTACTCTAATCCTTAAGTACTTCTTGGTTTAAAACTGAATACTTGTGAGGAATAGTTATAACTTTTGATATATGCTAAGTTTGGCTTTGCTAAGGGACTAGCAGAGGGTAAGCTTGGGGGAACTTGTTTACGGTAGTTATTGCTCATTTTTACCCATCAACTAAACATGAATCAAGGGCATAAAACAATCCACAACATAGTTATAGGGTTTGATTCTAACAAGTTCTACGAGTTTTGGTGTTCTTACTTATTTTGCAGGGTATGAAGGGATATTCAATTTTTCACCGATTAAAAGTATCTCAAATGAGAAATTGGAGTTCACCATTGCATAGAGCTCATCGAGACGATCGAAACGGACCTATGGTTTGCTATTTTTGGAGTCTAGAATAAAGAGATATGAATTTTACAGACACTAGAAGATTCTAGAACCTGAGCTACGGGATTAATTAAAGGTTGCGGGATTAATTAGTCCTAAATCAGAATTTGGCCCATTAAAGCCTATGTGCACATGGTGGAAAGGCTTAGTACCATATCGCTTGCCTAAGATGGAGGGGAGGCCAGGCACTTCCATATAAGGAACCCAGGACCCCCCGAGTCAAGGCACCATTATGGAGTTGTAGAGGCGTCCCTCGAATGGATAACCTCTCAACTCTAGAGAATTATGGCTAGACTTTCCAATGTAGTAGATTAGTTCTAGTTGAGAGTTAGGGAGAGTGGAGCTGCGCTTCGGTTCTGGAGAAGTCTTCAGGGGTCTGGTATATCTTTGTATCTCATCTTTGTAAGACTTATGCTTTAATATATTTATCTTCTCTATTTACTTTATGCCTTGAATTTGATTGGTTAGTATAGTTGTTATACTTTGGCATAGGATCTCCGCTCGCTTCGAGTGCTCTAGTTTTCATATTGGATTAGAGTAGTAATTAATAGTGTAGGCATGGTGTCTAGACTAGAGGTTACCTGAAATTGCACTCAACCTTACGAATAGTTGTGGTAGCCCCAGGAGGTGACAGCCCTGATGGCCGACGTGTTCCACCTCGCGTAGGTTGATGATTGTAGGACCATAGTCAGAACTTCCTAGTCCCATTCTCATCCCGTTCCGTGGCTAGTGTTCTGATGTCCCGAAGTGTTACTGTGTGATTGCTTTATTTACCATGAATCAGTTATTATAGAACCCCACTAATAGAGAAGTATTTAGGAACCTTAAACTCTCCCATTGTCCTCTCACTTTAGCTATCTACTCTTTTATTATAGAATACTCCTGTGTGTCTCTATCATTTAAGCATAACTCTTATCATTTATCGTTTACCCCTACTATAGTCTAGTTGGTGTATAAAGTTAGTAGATACATGATGGTGAACTATCAACTTCTTTAACCATTATTTCCCTGTGGTAAAATATAAATAACGATACCTAGAATATTCCTGGTAAAATGCTACAATGGTATTCTGTGCACTTACGGAATCTTTCATATTTTAGTTGTGCATAAGAAATACCAACACGTGTCCCAAGTATAGCAGTCTCTTTGGTATAACAATCATTTGATCTTTTACTGAGATAGAGTTCCCCCCAAAACTCCAGAGCTACCTAGTGCGTGTTTCCACCTTAGGTATACTTCATTGATTTATCCTTACTAAGGTTATTACCCCATTTATCCATATCTAGATCCTTGACTATCATATCCTTGGAATCACAAACCCCGCCTTCCTTTGGAAAAATATAAATTTGACACCTGGTACTCCCAGGTAAAGTGCTACACGATAGTTCTGTGCGCTTGCAGAATCCCATCACCTATCCTATAGAGCTACCCATAGCATTTTTGGCGCCGTTGCTAGAAATAACTTTATTCCTAGTAGCTACGTTAGAAGTATCAACAATCACATACTTTGAGCATAGGGATTGATAACCCCAGTGATTGCGTTGAGAAGTATTGTTACCACTGCTAGAGGATAGATTTAGCTACCTTCTTTTGATAGCGTTAGTAACTGTCAACAAGCATTTTTGGTGCCGTTGCTGGAGAAGGCATCTGTTGAATTCCTTTGATTTGAGTCAAGTCTAGATAGTTATCCTTAGAATCACGAATAAGGCCGAAAGGACCATCCGTGAATTCTCTGCACCTTCTGCTGCTAATATAGCAATAGGTCCTAGTGTCATCGAGGCAAACACTCAGTTCGAGTTAAATCCCGCATTGATCACAATGGTTCAAGCTAGCCCATTTTGTGGCAAAGCTCATGAGGATGCTAATGCACACCTCCAACACTTCTTGGAGATATGCAGCACCTTTACCATTAAAGGAGTAACCCCAGACGCAATTCATTTGCGACTCTTTCCTTTCTCCTTGTTAGGAAAAGCTAAGCAATGGTTCTATACGAACCAAAATGATGTGGACACATGGGAAAAGTGTTCCAACTCTTTCCTATTGAAATTCTTTCCTCTAGGCAAGACCAATGCTTTTTGCAATAAGATCTCTAGTTTCCAACAACAAGCCGATGAATCGATTCTCGAGGCTTGGGAACGAATGCAAGAGTATGTCACTGCCTGTCCACACCATGGTATGGAGGATTGGCTTTTGATCCAAAACTTCTACCATTGATTAACCCCTCTTGATAGAAGCCATCTAGATGCTGTCGCCGGTGGATCATTCTTTTCTCTTAAAGTTTCAGATGCAAAGGCTTTGATCGAGAAGATGGTGTCCAATCAAGGATGGAACGAGGAACGTCTGCAACCGCGCAACCGAGGTATGTGTTGACGGTGGATATACCATAAAATTTCACATTCAAACACCGTCAACAGGCCTCGGATTTAAGGGAAGATAAACATATCACGAGCATATTTTATCAATAACTAATTCCACATATACTCTTAAGCTTGTGAACGCAGGGAAGAAGAAACAGTGCAGAAATGAACACTTGGAGCCCAATAATGTGGTTTGGCCGAACCATGTATTTGGGAACCAAGTCATCACACATCAAGACATGGTGCAAAACATCACTTGCAAGAGAGGAGAGCCAAGGGTGGGCCCACCCATGGGTCGGCCGAACTGCCCATGGGGCCCACCTGGCTCTGGTGACTGTTGACACAAAAGGTGGCAAACGGATATACCGCAAGCGTATGGTAGTCAATGTAGCTTTCACCGGGAGTATTCTAGATATCGTATTTTCCACGGGGAACGCGAAGTGAACTAACTAGGTTCAAGACCGTCAGATAGTGACCAAGGATGTTGGTGATCAAATAGGTTTAGAATATAGGTATAGAGAGGTTCTATGTAGTAAAAGATATCTGGTCTTGGTTTTCTAAGTATAAAGGGGTTTACCACCTCCTCCCTTTACAAGAGGCGATAGGCGAAACAGGAGGAGATATAACTCCTCTCGAGGCGGCTATACTATTGTCTTGATGCCCTGCCGTTTTAATAACTTGTCTTACACACGTGGTGGGATACGAAGACCAGACAAGGCTATCACCACTTGCTGGCTACCACAAACAATCCGTGCGACAAGTGGCCCACACTGATAAGATATAGTCTAGACGCCACGTCTACACTATACTTACTACTCTAATCTTAGCTAGAGACTAGAGCACTTCACAAAGTAAAGCAATGTGTAGGTAAAGCAAGTACATACTTAAAATGCTAGAACCAGAATATTAAATTCTAGAAGGACTCAGATGAAAAACTTACTAGAAGCTTGCATCCGCTGAGGTACACCTTGAAGAAGACTCCGGACAGGCCCGGGGCTTTCTCCTGAAGACTTCCCTCACTCTCTTCCCTCTTATTCTAACACTAAAACTACTATGATACACTTGATATTTACTCCTTTGATGCCTCTAAAGTGAAGGACTAGGGGGGTATTTATAGGGGGAATGAGAGGACTGCCATGTCATCAATCCATGTGCCTTTCCTCCTTGGCCCTTGGATAAACCGCCTTTGAAACCGCCTCAAATCAACGGAGATGATCAATTCAGCACGTGGGAAGTGTGCTCAAGTCGGTGTGGAGATAATCGACCTGGCTGGGCACCATGGGGGGTTCGGCCGACCCCCCTATGGTAGGTGGGCCCAGCCAGGGGCTTCTAGAAGGTGTCCCCACCTGTCCTAGAGTATGTAGGTAGCCTGGGTCCATCATCCATGGTTCGGTCGACCCACCAATGGCAAGATGGGCCCACCATTGTGATCCCCATTTGTCATAGAGTGTGGCTATGTACTTGTTTTGCCTTGGTCTTGTCGATTCACGGTTGGATCCATGTGCTTTGCTCTTTAACCATTGATTGAACGCACACTTGTGATCCAAGGGTAGAAATGGACTTCAGGAGGTGTGCCACGGATTGTGCCACTTCAGGAGGGCCAACAGGGCACCATGCCTGGTTTGGCCGAACCAAGGCTTGGCCCCACGTGGCCTCAGCTCTCTCCTGCATCACTCCTTTGCTTGACTCTTGAAGGTGGAGTGCTGGGGCACTATTCATGGTTCGGCCAAACCATGAATAGCGTCCATCCAGTGCCCACTTGATCCTGGAGTGAAGTCTTTGATGATCGTGACATCACCTTGCCATTTCGTCATAGTTGGGTTTGCATTATATCTTCATCTTGGGCTTCTAAACTGTAAAATCACCTGTTTTTGGGTACCTGAAAACAAATACAAACATGCACATGTGGAACCAAATTATTTGTACCTATGTCACTATGTGTTTCCTTGTTTCTTCCCAAAAAGAGTGTTTTGTTGACGGTTATGATGGTAGAAAACATGGTATAAATACCGTCAACAAGACCCCCCACACTTAAGTCTTTGCTCGTCCTCGAGTAAAGGTTAGAAAAAGAGGTAGAAATGACATATCCAAGATAGTGGTGCTCAAAGTTTTCATTTAGCACATAGCTTATACTAGTGGGTTATGTGGCATTGTCTAGCATATATCCTTGAGATGTTGAAAAATGGAATAACTCTCAAGGCAAAATCATCTCACTTTTTACCTTCTCAATACATAGAATTTTTTATATTGGTTTCAAAAAGAAAGCACATAGTTCATTCTTACTCCTCAAATAGTACTCTCAAGTCACTCAGGTGTGTTTGATCCTTTACCAAGGCATATCTTGAAGATGCCTTCTTTGTTTTATCCTACATCTATCAGGCTTATGTGTAGTTCAGGTAGGGATAAACATGGCAATCATACTTACATTGCATATATTGTAAAATCAAAATAAGGATCCAAGGAGAAAAATGTCATAGAGCTAGATCAAGATGTGCAAGTGTGTGGAAAGTGGTAAACTATAATGCTCCTTGATATGATCAATCTCTACTTGTTTTGGGACATGGCTATCATTTTTCTTTTCTTTTTATTCATGAGCCTGGACTTGCTCAAATATATAATTCCTTTTTCTTGGACTTTCACTTGTCCATCTTTCTTTCTTTTTCATTTTGCATAGCCATTGTTCTTTTTTTCTTTCTATATCAAATAAGAGAGATATTCATTGACTTTTAAAACATGGAGCAATTATTCAATGAAAATGGATGGCATGTTGTTGTGTACTTCCAGTGTAGAAGCAACAAATATGTGTGGTGTGTACGTGATCTTGATCTTTGGACTATGACATACTTCTCAACAAGGGTCAACAAGATTTGATCAAACTCAAACAAATTGCAAGTAGCATGATTAGAAGGGGTTTCCAAACATGATGATCATATATGGCTTTGGTAGGAATTCTCTTACTATTGAGGAGTAAGTGACACTATGGTTTTATAACATTTTCACAAATAAACCTCTAAGTACTTTGAATGGAAAAGTGTGAATCATGAGCCAAGAGTTATCTCACATTTATCAATATCTTAGTCAATAAGATTTCCTATCAAGATATTTACCCACAAGCATAGGCATATGCATAAATTTAAACTTTGTGTCACCTCTACTCTTCAAATGTCATAAATTTTATTCATTTTATTTTGGGATGAAAGATTTCAAGTTTTTATTTTTTTTTATTTAAGAACAAAGATAGGGATTGAATAAATGCGCAATTCGAGAGAGAGGAAAGGTGCAAACCAGTCAGGGATCATTCCCTTGCCGCAGGGAGCCTGGCTAGGTGGGACTAGGCCCCATTGGTGGGGCTGGTCGAACCAGCCAGGGGACCGTTGTCCCGTCGTTTGAATCTCCTCTTCTCAAGCTGCATTCCTGCACAGTTGTTTCGTCACCGGACTTCTTTTTGCGGGTCGTCCGAACTCTTTTGTGTGAGTTTTCGAATCCTGTTTGATCTAGTAGATGTGCTGTGCACCGTAGCACGTTTGAAATCACCAATGGAGCAGTTGAGGGGGTCGTCCGAACCCCCCCACACTTGTTTCTGTTCATCTGGTGACACAAACAGCAAACAACATAAAGTGCAGGTGTTCTGCTGGTGGCAACACACCAGCAGAACGCAAAGGCATTTTATTCAACTTCTTAAAATTGATGTAGGCATGATTACAATTGTAAAATCAAACTTAAAAAGGGAAATCTAACTAATGCCTACTTTATTCTAAAGAAATTCTAATCTAGCTGAGAGGGTGGATTGAGGATGTCCTCTTGGCCAATGGCTTTGGCTACGCGCTTAAGCTTCGCATTAGTGCTAATGCGGAGCACGCGAAACTTATCCTCCATATCTAAGTTTGCCAACCTTAATTCCGACACCGTCTCCTCTAATTCATTATTTCTCTTCCTAAGGGTGGTTACATTCTTGAGCATCTTCTCCATGTCGCTTTTCTCCTTCCGATCATCTTCAAATTGGCCTGGCGGGCCATTGATTGGTGGTGGATCCATTCTCCTCCGAATGGTTGAAGGAGAGTTGGAGTTGGAATCAAGGGATTCCCTCAACTGCTTCTTTTCATCCGAATTGAGAGGGGGGACGAACACCTTCCCTACACCCAGCCCACCACCAATGATCTTGCGGCCTTTGAATATGGTGGGTGTAGAAGGAGTGTAGGAGCTGATGCTCTTTGATGAATCCGAGTAGAGAAAACTGGGGTGCTATTCCGGCACCTCCGGAGCCTTCCCCTTCAATGCCAATTGGCCAGTAGTAGGCCTAATCGGCGTGGTGGAATGAACAGGGGGCTTCCGGAGATCCCGTCGCGGAGAGAGGGACCTGGGCGACGAAGTGGACCGAGGGGATGGCCGGGGGGTGGTCGGCCGAACCCCCCTAGGGTCAGCCGAACCAGGCCTGGCCCTCGGTGACACTCGGTCGGCGGCAGCGAGTTCAGTGGCTCCACCTCCAGCACGTCGACGGCCCATTGCTCTCTCTAAGCTCTCGGTTAGGGACCTTTGTGGCTTGGAAGTGCCCTCTCCCATGGGGATGATGGCATTTTTGCTAGTTGGAGCCATGGTGGGATTCTCTGGTGTCTCAAGGTCGGAGAACGGTGCTGGAATGGTGAAGGAATGCAGGTGGAAGGAGGAAGGAGGAGAGGAAGAGGTTAAGAAGACGAGTGCCAACGTTCTCCTTTTCGAAATCGCGAGAGAACGTCGGCAGAACGTTGGCACAATGTTTTGGACCTAATGGGTCGTAACGGGTCGCATAGGGTGGTTCGGCCGAACCCAAATATGGGTCACTTGGCCGTGGCAATCTCTCTACACGCTCCCCAATTGCTACCCGAAACGTGACACAGTTGATTGGTTGCTAAATGTGGTTCGCCCGAACCACAAAATTGCCCCAAACTTTTTTCACATGATCTATAAGAGCTCGTGACCATTGCCCCATTGTCCAAATTTTTAAATATTGCCAAATGTGGGTCACCCAACCTGGGTTTGGAGTGCCCAGTGCAACCAGATTATTTGATTCTAAAAATTATATGGCTTGGCTAGATTTTGGTCCCAAGCGGTCGCCAAATTATGGCTATCCACTTCTACTTGGGGGTTTTGGGGACCCAAAGTGTTAAAAGGAGAAATTTCTAATTATTTGAAACCTATCTAGTGATCAAGCTATACAAAATGAGAAAGAAGTAAGGCATGCAGATTTTAGTTATGTGACTTCATTATCAGGGATAAATTCTATCATGTCAACTTCTTCTATTGGTGCATGTTCATGAAAAACTTTGAGACCATGACCATTTACCTTAAAGATGTTGCCGTCCTCGTCTTGAAGCGTGACGGCTCCATGCATTGCTTCATTGATTACCAGGTACGGTCCTTCCCATTTGCTCTTTAGCTTTCCATGGCCAAATAGCTTGACCTTTGAGTTGAACATTAGGACTTCGTCTCTAGGATGAAATTCCTTGAGCTTGATCCTCTTGTCATGCCACCTTTTGGTTCTCTCTTTATAAATCCTGGCATTGTGATAGGCTTTTTCTCTCCATTCCTCAAGCTCTGAGATTTGTATCTTTTTATTCCTTCCAGCAGAGGGCAGATCCATATTCCATTGTTTGATTGCCCAATGTGCTCTATGCTCTAGCTGTACCGGTAGATGGCATGTCTTCCCGTATACAAGTTGGTATGGTGACATACCAATTGGGGTCTTGTATGCGGTCCTGTATGCCCAAAGTGCATCCGGTAGTTTGCTCTTCCAAGCTGTTCTCATTTCATTGACTGTCTTTTGTAGGATGTTCTTGATTTGCTTATTGGACGTCTCTGCTTGGCCACTTGTTTGGGGATGGTATGGAGTTGCAACATTATGCTTTATCCCCATGTCGGCTAGGAAATGTCAGAAGCCTCTATCTATGAAGTGTGATCCTCCGTCGCTTATGAATAGTCTTGGGGTGCCAAATCTTGGGAATATGACTTCTTTAAACATCCATTTTGAGTGTGAAGCATCTGTGTTTGTGCAAGGCATAGCTTCTACCCATTTGGACACATAGTCCACTGCCACCAGGATGTACTCACAACCTTGAGACTTGGGGAATGGACCCATGTAGTCAATTCCCCTATGCATCAAATAGTTCCACTTGAAGGTTGTTTGTGAGTGGCCTTGCATCCTGGGTGCTGATATTCCCATGTTTTTGACATCTTGCACATCTCTTCACATAGTCTTGTGCATCTTTGTACAAGGTAGGCCAAAAGAATCCACTTTTCCATATCTTTGCGTGGGTTCTGAATACCCCATAATGGCCTCCATATTCTGCTCCATGGCATTTCTCAATGATCTTGATTGCTTCATTCATTGGCACACACCTCCTCAACATTCCATCATTGCAGACTCTGTACAGATATGGCTCATCCCTTCTTGTCTGCCCCCGGAGGCACATATCCTGTGACCATGAAGTTGACAATGTTTGCATACCAGGGGTTGGAGTCCGTGACCTTGAGGAGTGTGTCGTCTCGCAGGAAGTCGTCAATGGGTAGATCCTGTTAGTCTTTGAATTGCATTCTAGACAAATGATCGGCTACAGAGTTTTCTACTCCCTTTTTATCTTTAATTTCAAGATCAAATTCTTGGAAGAGTAATATCCATCTTATTAATCTTGGTTTAGCATCTTTCTTAGTGAGCAAGTGCTTTAATGCAGCATGGTCAGTGTAAATGATGACTTTAGCTCCAACTAAGTAAGATCTAAATTTGTCTATAGCAAAAACCACGACCAACAATTCTTTTTCAGTTGTTGCATAATTTAGTTGTGGCCCAGTTAAGGTTTTGCTAGCATATGAGATTGCATGATGTTTCTTATCTTTGGTTTGTCCTAAGACAGCACCTACAACATAATCACTAGCATCACACATTATCTCAAAAGGAAGCGTCCAATCAAGGGGTTGTATGATTGGCGCAGAGACAAGTGCTTTTTTAAGATAATAAAAGGAGTCTAAGCACTCATCATCAAAGTTAAAGGGTGCATCTTTAGCAAGCAGGTTTGTTAAAGGTCTAACAATTTGGAAAAAATCTTTTATAAACCTTCTATAAAATCCTGCATGACCAAGAAAGCTACAAACACCCTTAACATTCATGGGCGGTGGAAGCTGCTCTATGACCTCTATTTTAGCTTTATCCACCACTATCCCACGCTCGGACACTCTATGTCCTAGCACTATTCCTTCTCGAACCATGAAGTGGCATTTCTCCCAGTTCAAGACTAAGTGCTTTTCCTCACATCTTTGTAAGACACGGTCCAGATTCTCTAGGCAGTGATCGAAAGTTTTGCCATAGATTGAGAAGTCGTCCATGAACACCTCCATGATTTCTTCGATCATATCGGAGAAGATGGACATCATGCACCTTTGAAAAGAGGCAGGAGCATTGCATAGGCCAAAGGACATGCGCCTGTATGCATATGTTCCATAGGGGCATGTGAAAGTTGTCTTACTTTGATCGTCGGGATGGATTGGGATTTGGTGATAACCCGAATACCCATCAAGGAAACAAAAGAAAGAATGTTTTGCAAGCCGTTCCAACATCTCGTCGATGAATGGTAACGGAAAGTGATCTTTCTTTGTGGCCTTGTTAAATTTTCGGTAGTCTATGCACATTCTCCAGCCCGTGACGGTTCGTTGAGGGATTAGTTCATTTTTCTCATTTTTCACAACCGTCGTCCCTCCTTTCTTAGGCACTATTTGGACGGGGCTGACCCACTCGCTGTTAGGAACAGGGTCGATTATGCCTGCGTGCAAGAGTTTCAAGACCTCTTTCTTCACTACTTCTCTCATCGCATTATTTAGCCTCCACTGCGGCTCCCTAGAAGGTGCGGCATCTTGCTCAATTGGGATGCGATGGGTGCAGAGAGTGGGACTAATTCCCTTAAGATCATGAAGAGAGTAACCTAAGACAGAGCAGTGTTTTTTAGAATGGTGATGAGTTTAGAGGTTTCCTCCTCAGAAAATTGGTCACTAATGATTACGGGAGTTTCCCTATCACCATTAAGGAAGGCATACTTAAGTCCCGAAGGAAGGGGCTTAAGTTCTACAATGGGTTTAGATGCGAGTACAGATTTATCCAAATCTAAAGGTTCTTCTAATTTGGCCTCTTCTTGGATGAAATCCTTAGCATCCTCTTCTAGATCAGGATGAGAAGGTTGTCACACCCAATTTTAAGGATAAAATTGAATGAACCAACTTATGTGCGCCCAGAGATCAATCACACACATAAGCGATAAATTACATAGTACCATCATAAGGTTCATTATATAATGAATAATATCACAGAGTCTTTACATAAATAGTAGCAGACTAGTAATTATAATCTCTCGCGGAAGCTCCAATTCACAGGGAAGTAGTTGACTGGTGAACACAATCCTAATAATCCTCAGAAGAATCATCATAGTCATCTGTTACCCATCCGGGATTTTTATCCAAATATGAAAAATAAAGCAAGCGTAAGTACATGTCGTACTCAACAAGAATAGCATGGGTTTATGAGGCTCAAATAAGGCAAGACACTGGTTTGACAGCGGTTGCTTTTAGTTGATCATATTTTAGCAATTGAGTAGCAGCAATAGAATATACCAAGGAACAAGATTCGCATGATCATATAAACATGATAATTAATATGGAATAAACATCAATAGAAACTTCAAATAAATCAATATTCAATTAGTTAAATTCCTGTAAGACGTCCAAGGCCGCTCGTGACCGTGAGCGCGGCTGATATATCAGTTTTACACTCTGCAGAGGTTGCACACTTTCACCATGAGTCGTAATTCCCATGTGTCAGGGGTTTGCAAGGCCCACACTACACTGCCAAGGTGCATAACAGGGTCTCACTATGAAGTCTTTCAAAAGGCTCTCTAACAAGTTACTAATCAATCCGGGCGCAATGGCAAGGGGCGGTAGAGCCCTCCTTCCAAGTGGCACACACACGCAGCAGTACACACAAAGACAGGAGCCGCAAAACAACCAGCTCGGCAAGGAACCTTTCAAGATTAACAATATGATAGAAAGTAACTTCGTACTTAACTAAAGTCAGAGCCATATGACCCTCATGGTTGCACTGTAAGTCCCGGTGTCATACTTACAGTTAAGTCCTTAGTCCATGTTGCTAAAAAGCATATTTTAATGTTTATTTCATAATTAATTAATCAAGTTCATAAGATCATGACATCATCAAGCACTAGCATCACTACTCAAATGCAATCTCATAGGTAACAAGGATCAAGTGATCAAACTTAGGAATAAATGCTAGGGTTACCAAGGTAGACACATGCATCATGAATTTAGTGATTAAGGTGAATAGGTAACAAGGATGATCCATGCTATACTTGCCTTGATCAAAGTGCTCTTGAGAACTTAGATCCTCAGCGTACTCTTGATCACCAACGTATTGCTCACCGTCTGAACTCGATCATAAAATCACCATACAATCATCGAGGCAATCATACACGAAGCAAATAAGATCTATATTAGAAACAGTACACCAACAGTAGAAAAATAGATTGAAAAGTTTATAAAAATAATCTACGTGTCGCTACGATTCCAACGATATAAAGATCACGAAAATCGGAGTTCAAATGGAGAAGTTATGAAATAAACAAGTTTTACTTTAATAAAATAATAGATTAAATCTAAACTCAAATTTTAAAAGTTGAAAACATGTACAACAGTAGCATCATTAGATAGATTACAAAATTACGAATCTAACGAGACTTGAACGGATTAAATCTGAGCTAAAACGAATATTCTATGGCCAAAATAAACTGAGTGGCAAATTTGTAAATATTGAAAACGCCTTTTGAATTTAAACCGAGAGAAATACGTTTTCTAAATACAAAAGTGTAATCTGAGAAATACGCCAAAGGACCACGGGTTAGAACATTAAAAAGCTCAGGGGGTTTTCTGCAAAAGTGCCGGGGAAGGGGTATCTTCGTTTCTAGGCCGTCGAATCCAAAGTGGACGGCCCAGATTAAAAGATGGGGGGGTGAGGGCCCTGTTCGCCGGAGTCCAGAGGACGGCGGCGGCGCCATGGCCGGATTCCGGCCGGCGTGTTCGGATTAAGGCCTAGGGTGGCCTATTTAGCCCGGTTTTTGGTTTGGGGGCAAGAGAAGCTCAAGCAGAACCGATCTAGGGTTTCGGTTGCAACAGAGGCGGCTCGAAGAGGAGGCGGCGAGCTCGGTGGCGGACTATGGCGGCGGCGAAGCTTGCTGTCCTGGCTACAGTGCACGAAACCGAGGAAGAAGGGGTCGGGAAGGTCCCTGACCTTGCTGCGAAGCTTGGAGAACAACCAATTTCGACGGAGAGGCTCCTCGTTGGCGAATTTGACGGCGACGGCGGAGCTCGGGGCGGCGGCTTTGGTGGCGGCGGCCGCCAGGGCACGATTGGGGCGGCGGCTGCGGCTGGAACTCGTGAGGAGATCACGCAAGCTCTCGGGCAGCTTATATGGGGCGGAGGGAGGCGTGCTCAGGACGGACTCTTCCGAGGATTCCGGCGGCGGACGGTTGGACATCGAGTCCTGTTCGGACTCCAGAGAGAGGAAGGAGACGACGCTGACGTGCGGGGCGGGCCTGTCAGTCGGTAGGATGGGGGAAAGGCGGGCTGCGCTGGAGCTGGGCTTCGGCCTGGCCGGCTCGGCCCAACGCAGGAGAGAAAGGAGGAAGAGGGCTCCGAGCTGGGCTGCAGAGAGGAGGGGAGAGATGGGCCTGCTCGGCCTGCAGAGAAGGGGAGGGAGTTTTCCCCTTTTCTTTTTTTTTCAAATTCATTTTCCAAATGAGTTTTCAAAAATACTTTTGAATATTTTGCAATACCAGTAAAGTGAAATCAATACAAAATAGATAAGCTGCATGAATGCAACATACATATGGTTTCCCTATTTTAATTAATTCACAGAAATTATTATTCCTTATATTTATATTAAATGCCCACAAGATTGCATAAAATAAATCAAATTAAATTCCTATTTCAAAGATGCAAATTTTTAGGGTGTTACAAAGGTTTTAGAAGAGATGCAGCCATTACTTCCTCTATCAGGTCAGACTCGGGGTGCATTTCTGCTTTAGAGTTGGCAGAATTTGCTAGCGGAATCGAAAGACAAAGGTTCTTCCCGAGGTGACCTTTAAGGTTCCCCTCATGGAATCCATCAAGGAATCTCATGAGCGGGTGTCCAATTAACAAGTCAAATTCCTCTATATCGAAAATAAAGAAGTGCAGGAGGATATGGACCTTGTTAATTGTGACAAGAATGGTCTGTGCAATCCCGCTGCTCTCGACCAATTTCCTAGAGGGCAATTTAAAAAATTTGTTGGTCGGGGCTAGAGGTTCCTCTCCTAGGAGTGCATTTGCTAATGACTTAAACATAATGCTTACTCCTACGGCGGGGTCATAAAGAGAGTCCATGGTGGTCCTATTTATGACGCAAGGAATGGTTGTGAAGCAAGATAGGGTCCTAATAACCTCAGGTGAGGCTTCGGCTTCCTTCAGCCATTCATCACTCATAATAGACGTGAGGTCTTGAAAAGTCTCCTTGAGATAGCGGGTCTCAAGGCGATGTGGAATGTGATCATTTGGAGCTCTACGTGTTGTAGACTTCTTTTGCACAGGTTGATTCGAGGCATTTCCGAAATCGGAGAAGAGATCGGCCTCGATATCAAGAGGAAATTCCAGAGGTTTAACTTCCTCTGGAGGATTTGGTGGTTTTGGTTCAGGTTCAACAGCTTGTGATGTAAGTGGTGAGGTTCCGGCTATCGTAGGTTCGTCCTTCGGGGCTTGATCTTCCTCGGGGGCTTCATCATAGATATTAGTGTAGGGGGTGTTCTCGAGAATTTTCGCAAGAACTTCCTTACCTTCACTAATAGAGAGATGCAAGAACGCTCCCTTGGAGGCTAAATCAAGAAATTGTGTGGAATTTTGGCTAAGGCCGAGGTAGAAATGTTGCAAGAGGGCTGGCTCGGTTATAGCTAAATCAGGGCCAGCAGATACTAAGTTTGCGAAACGGGCCCATGCCAGCACCTAGAGGCTCCTTATCCTTTTGTCTAAAGGTTAGGATCTCTACACGAAGATGAGCAACTCGGGGAATGGAGAAGAAGGTGATACAGAACTTTGATTGCAGCTTCTCCCATTCTCCATTTACACTACCTACGTGACGAGTATACCATCGTTTGGCAATTCTCGTCAAAGAGAACGGAAATAGCTTCCACTTAAGGGTATCTCGTTTCATCCCGTGGATACGTATGCAAGAGCATAATTGTTCGAAATCTCGTAGGTGTGTGTAGGGGTTCTCATCTTCATCCCCAGAAAAAGGTTTCTCCTGAACCATCGCTATGAGACTCGGGCGTAGCTCATAACGAACGGCCAAAATGGCCTGTGATGAACTAGGCGGCTCCATACTAGCGCCCGATGGAGCACCATACTCGAAGATGGGTGTTTGATCCATGTGTGTGTGAAAGAGATAGTTTTGATCAAACAAGGATAACTTAGACGACTCGACTCTAGTTAAGACAGCTACCGTTCCCCGGTAACGGCGCCAGAAAGCTTGTTGACACAAAAGGTGGCAAACGGATATACCGCAAGCGTACGGTAGTCAATGTATCATTCACCGAGAGTATTCTAGGTATCTTATTTTCCACGGGGAACGCGAAGTGAACTAACTAGGTTCAAGACCGTCAGATAGTGATCAAGGATGTTGGTGATCAAAGAGGTTTAGAATATAGGTATAGAGAGGTTCTATGTAGCAAAAGATATCTAGTCTTGGTTTTCTATGTATAAAGAGGTTTACCACCTCCTCCCTTTACAAGAAGCGATACGGCGAAACAGGAGGAGATATAACTCCTCCCGAGGTGACTATACTATTGTCTTGATGCCCTACCGTTTTAATAACTTGTCTTACACACGTGGTGGGATACGAAGACCAGACAAAGCTGTCACCACTTGCTGGCTACCACAAACAATCCATGTGATAAGCGGCCCACACTGATAAGATATAGCCTTGACACCACGTCTACACTATACTTACTACTCTAATCTTAGCTAGAGACTCGAGCACTTCATAAAGTAAAGCAATGTGCAGGTAAACCAAGTATATACTTAAAATACCAGAACCAGAATATTAAATGCTAGAAGGACTCAGATGGAAAACTTACTAGAAGCTTGCATCCGATGAGGTACACCTTGAAGAAGACTCCTGACAGGTCCGGGGCTTTCTCCTGAATACTTCTCTCACTCTCTTCCTTCTTATTCTAACACTAAAACTACTATGATACACTTGATATTTACTCCTTTGATGCCTCTAAAGTGAAGGACTAGGGGGTATTTATAGGGGGAATGAGAGGAGTGCCATGTCATCAATCCATGTGCCTTTCCTCCTTGGCCCTTGGATAAACCGCCCTTGAGACCGCCTCAAATCAACGGAGGTGATCAATCCAGCACGTGGGAAGTGTGCTCAAGTCGGTGGGGAGATAACCGACTTGGCTGGGCACCATGGGGGGTTCGGCCGACCCCCCTATGGTTGGTGGGCCCAGCCAGGGGCTTCTAGAAGGTGTCCCCACCTGTCCTGGAGTATGTAGGTAGCCTGGGTCCATCATCCATTCTTCGGCCGACCCACCAATGGCAAGGTGGGCCGACCATTGTGGTCCCCTATTTGTCATAGATTGTGGCTATGCACTACTTTTGCCTTGGTCTTGTCCATTCAGGGCTGGATCCATGTGCTTTGCTCTTTAACCATTGATTGAATGCACACTTGTGATCCAAGGGTAGAAATGGACTTCAGGAGGTATGCCACGGATTGTGCCACGTCAGCAAGGCCAAGAGGGCACCATGCCTGGTTCGGCCGAACCATGGCTTGGCCCCACGTGGCCTCAGCTCTCTCCTACATCACTCCTTTGCTTGACTCTTGAAGGTGGAGTGCTGGGGCCACTATTCATGGTTCGGCCGAACCATGAATAGCGTCCATCCAGTGCCCACTTGATCCTGGAGTGAAGTCTTTGATGATTGTGACATCACCTTGCCATTTCCTCATAGTTTGGTTTGCATTATATCTTCATCTTGGGCTTCTAAACTGTAAAATCACCTGTTTTTGGGGACCTGCAAACAAATACTAACATGCACATGTGGAACGAAATTATTTGTACCTATGTCACTATGTGTTTGCTTGTTTCTTCCCAAAAAGAGTGTTTTGTTGATGGTTATGATGGTAGAAAACATGGTATAAATACCGCCAACAGTGACATGGCAGGATCCATGTGACCGTCCACTCGGTTCATCTAAGCCATCAGATCAATATGTGTTTGCATTCAACAGTTGAGAAGCAAAGCACAAGGATTCAACGTGACAACATGCAAACGAAGTGGAACCAACACAAGGGGACAGCCTGTGATAGATGGGGACCACGGTGGTGGGCCCAACCCACCAGGGATGGGTCGGTCGAACCACTATTGGTGGGCCCAAGCCACCTACATACTCCCTGACTGGTGGGGACTCCTTCTAAAAGACCCTGGCTAGGCCCACCAGTCATAGGGGGTCGGCCAAACCCCCCTGGTGTCCAGCCAGGTCGGTTGGCCTCCACCGCCTCCCAGCATGATGTCCACGTGATGAATTCACCTCTGCCGTCCATCTTGAGGCGGTTCATCCAAGGGTGGAGAGGCATGGAGCACACGAATCGCTGACGTGGCACCTCCTCACTCTCCCCTATAAATAGAGGCTGCCCACTCCTCTCCAAGGGACACAAGATACACAAGAGTCACAAGTCACAAGAGTTCTACTCTTTAGTAGTAGTATTAGTCTAGTGTGGGAGTTAGAGTCGAGTCGAGCTACGCTCGGAGTCTCCAGAGTCCTCTGCTGGAGAGTCTGGTATAGCTCTTGTACCTTTCCTTCTGTAAGACTTTACCTTTATCAATATATATTATCTTTAGTTTACTTTACTAAGTCTTTACTTAGTGCATTACTATTCTTTATAGTATTGTTGTGTTTTGTCTTAACTTATAGTTGAGTTATATTGGATAGTGATCCTGTAACCAGCTCACGTCTGTAGTTCATCGCCTGTCATAGGGTACTTTAGTTGTTGGTACGCAACTAGAGTAGTAAGACTTAGTGTAAGCGTGGTGCTTAGACTAGATCTTGCCTTTGAATGCCGCTTGTCGCACAGATTGTTTGTGGGTGCTAGCAGGTGGTGACAGCCCTATCTAGTCTTAGTATCCCTCCACGTGTTTTATGCAAGTTCTTAAAAGGTAGGCTCCGATAAGAGAATAGCCGCTTCGGGTAGACGTTATATCCCCTACTGTCTCGCCTATCCCCTACACACCTGAAGTAAGGTAGCTGTCTTAGTATAATTCATCCATTTGATAAGATAGTTCACAAGAGTAAAGTAAGTGTCATAGGAGTCTTATACTCACTCGTTGTCCTCCCACCTAGCTATACTCTACTAGTTATCTTTAGTTATCCCAAAACCTTGTCGTGTCTTGGTGTCATTATCCTTTCCTCTATATATCGATTTACCCCCTTATCACTACTTGATACTAAGTTGTTATAGACTTAAGGATCTCTCTCTTTTTATTAATTATTCCTAGCAACCGCTTTTCCTTGGGATAAAAATAAATAACGAAACCTTGGAATACTCCCGGGTGAAGTGCTACAGCGGTATATTCTGTGCGCTTGCGGAATTATCCAATAGACATAAGAAATACCCCAGGCACTTCTGGCGCCGTTATCAGAGATAGCCTAACACCCTGTCTCTGGTGGTTGCGCTAAGAAGTATCAACAAGCATTTCTGGCGCCGTTACCGGGGAAAGCATCAGTCTAGGAATATTAATAAAAAATTGAATCCAGAGTCTACTATCAATTTAGTTATCGATTAGTGTTAGGGGCTTACCCCTGTCTGTGTTTCTCGTTATCGTAAAGCTAGACAGTGCATGAATGGCTTTCAATTGCCGTCAAATTTCATCGAAGATCCTGAGCAATTGTTGAGGAGAACTAGACGCCGTCAAGTTCCACCTCAAAGGTTCATCTCAAACCTGAATCCGTTCGAGGAAAGAGGCTCCGCACTATCAACCGAGGAAGCTATGGCCCAAAAGACCATCTCTGAGTTCTCTGCACCGTCGGCTGACAACATTGCCACCGGTCCGCAGCTCAACTTGGGGGATGCTACCTTTGAGCTCAAGCCAGCTCTGATCAACATGGTGCAAGCCAATCCATTCTATGGGAAGCTGCATGAAGACGCCAATGTCCATCTCCAGCACTTCCTGGAGGTGTGTGGTACCTTCACTATCAAGAATGTTTCGGCTGACGCCATCCTTCTTCGCCTGTTCCCATTCTCACTGCTTGGGAAGGCGAATCAATGGTTTTATGCCAACAAGAATGAAGCTACCACCTAGGAGAAGTGCGCCAACACATTTCTCAAGAAATTCTTCCCAATGGGCAAAACCAGCGCTCTCCGTGGAAAGATCTCAAGCTTCCAACAGCAAGCTGACTAGACGATTCCCGAAGCATGGGAACGCCTCCAGGAGTACATTCATGCTTGTCCTTATCATGGGATTGAAGAATGGCTCCTAATCCAACGTTTCCACCATGGGCTGACTGGATTAGCCCGTAGTCACCTTGATGCTGCCGCTGGAGGAGCATTCCTGCAACACAATGTCAAAGACGCCAAAGACCTCATTGAAAAGATGGTCATCAACCAAGGATGGAATGAGGAGCGTCTCCAGCCTAAGAAAAGGGGTATGCACTGTTGGCATTTCTTAACATCGTTACAAAAGACAGACTAAAAGTCCATCCCAGTCAACGGCGCTAGAAATACTTATTGGCATCCCCAACCACCATTAATTTAGAAAGGTAACCCTTGGCCCCTTAAAGGCGCTGACCTAGTTAGTGCAGTCTGGTAATAGCAGTTAGAAGTGCCGGATTGGCCTTCCTAACCGTCATTACTTACGATATGCAAAGTTGTGACACGGCGCCGTGGGGTGCACAAGAATTACAATCCTTAAGTAATGGTACTTAGGTACGCCAATCGATAGCTCAGTAAGAAATAAGATAACTCTGCAAGCGCACAGAACTATCATTGTAGCATTTCAACCCGTGAGTAGGGTGTCGTATTTATAATTTCCCATAGGAGGGCAATATGCATCAAGCATGGTGTAAACATGATCACTTATTGAGTGCAATGGTAGGCATAGAGTAAACAGGAATAAGACATGATTTCAAGATAGTGGACACACATATGGATCAAACTCAAGGATAAAAGGAAAATAAAGAATAAAAGAATATATCTAACTGAGCAGGCATTGGTCATATACAATTATGCAAAGAACTGTTAGCAGATCATCTAATTAGTAATTCTAGTATCCGGACTAAGTCTGGGGTGATAGGGAGATCCCCGTAGCTGGTCTGCCAGCCGATAGAGACTTTATGAACTCCTACTCAATATCCGAATGTGGGGGAATGCTAGGGATGGACAGGGCTGTCACCACCTGTCCAGCTACCCCTCTGCCCGTGGGATACCGACATATTCGCCGATCTCCGCATACCTGAGCACCATGCTCACGTACTTGGAAACAACTCCTAACCCCCGCGGACCCCAACCCTTTGGATTGACAGGCTAGGTTAAGAGCAGCCATGGCCGCACGATGGACCATCACCTCATTCCTAGTTCTTCCTCTATTCATAATAATTCGATGAACAATGAAGAACGATGATGAACAAGTCAAGAACATGATATATAAACTATATTCTAGCTCATATACTATGCTCATAACAAGATCATAACTCGACTCTAGTTCATATGCACAATCATATAAGTATGATAAGAACTTGCTCATGGAAGAAGACCGAATTGTATTCATACCATGATGATCCTTTTCTCCCAAGGAGACAAGCTCTCCTTGATAGCTTTTGCCTTGCTCACTACTACAACTACTCTAAAGATACAAGTGAGAGGAGTGAGGTAGATGACTCCAAATGATGTGTGTGTTGAAGGGGATGGAGCACCCTCTATTTATATTGAAACTATGACGGTTTGGGCGTTCTAAACATGGAAGCAGGTGAAACCGCCATCAGCAAACCGCCTTGAGTACTGTGGCTGAAGATGGGCCCGGGAAGCTCCACCTGGGGGGCGGCCGCCCCCGGGGGTGGTCGGTCCCTGGGGAGCACCATCTGGCCACCGCCTTCAGGTGGTCGGTTGCTCCCTGGGCCTGGGCCTCTCCCTTGGTTGCGGATGGATCCAGTTACGCTTTGAAGGTGGGCTTCTTTAGTATTCTTTGGTTGCGCATTTGTTGGATTCGTCTTTTGACTTTGCGCTTTCTTCATGTTGATGCGTATTTCCACTTGTTATGCCATAAAACCTGTAAAACATGAATGCTAGGGGTACAAGTGGAACTTGTGAGTAGTAAAGGCATATGTGCTAGAATATGATTGTTAATCTTCTTTTTAGTCTACGTTGGTGGTATAAAATTTAACCATAAGGACCACCAACATGCACACCGTTCATGAGGTGGACATGCTCTCAGCGAAAATGGACCTCTTGATGAAAAAGATTGAAGAAGGTTCCAAAAAGGAAAAAGAGGCCATTCAAACCACTGCCACCGCACGAGCAATCGAACCTGACCCATGGTGCGAGGTATGTGGTGGAGAAGATCACTCGGGCAACAACTGTACTGAGACGAAGGAGGAAGTGAGCTTCATCAACAACAACAACAACAACAATGGGTATTGACCCCAGCAACAAGGAGGATGGAACTCGCGCCCCTTCTACCAAGGAAACCAAGGTAATGGTTACAACAATAATTTTAATAATTCTTATGGTAACCAACTTTCTCTAAAAGATCTTGTCTTAGGCCAATCTAAAATCAATGATAGTATAAACAAGAAAATAATGGCTAATGATAAGATTCTTGAAAATCTTAGTGAGAAAATGGATAGCTTTAACACTGCTATGAAAAATCAATTGAGTTTTAATAAAATGATAGAAACCTAATTAGCTCAAATAGCAGCAGCTGTCCCATCATTCGAACAAGGTAAGATCCCAGGGAAACCTGAGGAACCAATTGAGGGTGTTAAGTTAATTTCCACGAGGTTTGGTAAGCCTCCGGTTAGGCAAAACCCAGGTTGTCTTCTTGATCCGCCATTCATGGCCAAGAAGAGTGATCCTGGCCATCCTACCATCACCTGCGAGATCGGGCCACACACCTTCAACAACGCCTTCTGCGACCTTGGATCTGGAGTGAACATCATGTCCAAGGTAATGTACGAGAACTTGCTAGGGGGACCTTAGTACCCCACTTTTGTTAAATTGCAGATGGCCGATCAATCCATCCGGTTCCTCGAGGGATTGGCAAGGGACATCCTTGTCAAAGTTCAAGATGAATACATCCCCGTCGACTTCATCATTCTTGACATGGGGGCCGATGACGAAGTCCCCGTCATCCTGGGAAGGCCGTTCCTCAACACTGTGAATGCCATCATCTACGTGGGATCCAGCCAAGTCCACTTCCAACTCTCAGGTAAGAGAATTAAATGTCCTTTCAATGGTTATAAATCGATGCAACAGGCAAGGAAGAATCTGTGGAGAAACAAGCCACAATATGCACCCCGCCGAAAGAATCAACCAAGGGCCAAAAAGGCCGAACTGGTAAGTAAGGCGGAGGTGGTAAACAAGGTTGACTCCACCGAATCACAAGCGTCAACCAAGAAGGAATGGCGGAAGAAAGAGGTGCGATCATCACGGTCCCCATCTCCGGGACCGATCGAAGCACCCGAAGAATGAACCCGAAATGGAGAGGTCCTGCTCTACGGACCTAAAACATGGAGCCCTTGCTGGTAAGGTAATTAGTATGTATCTCATATTTAATTCCTGGATTTCAATTTTTGCATTTTCTTCATTGCATTTCATATTTCATTTTTGCAAGAATTTATTTCGACAAAATAAAATACTTAAATGAATAAAACTTGAGAATGAACAAAAGTGCTCACACATGAGGTGGTGGGACCACCTAGGTGGGGTCGGCCAACCCCACCATGGGGCCCACCCACCTCTGGTGGTGTTGGCCTGGTGTAGTGATCCACTTCCTGAATTTTGAGCACCATCTCCTTTTGAATTTGGCCGAACACATTTGGTTATGACCACTTTCACTTGCTCTGAGGAGAATCCAACATCCACTACCATCCAATTCTAAAAGTGGACACTTTGGCATGCATTAATGTTCCCATGTGTGACGGAACCGCCTTAATCATAGGGCCCACGTGCCACGTCATCGTCCCTAAGGACCATTGACTAGTCTGCACGAGTTCCCTTTGACTTAGGTGACCCGTCGGGTTTCATAGGAAACCCTAATTTCCCCGAGGATCTCATTGTAAAGACCTTGCAAGTATTACAGCAGTTTACACAAATAATTTGAATCAGAGTAAAGAGTGCGGAAGTATTACTTAAACATAGATTACAATTACATTATCCCAAACCAGAGTTTCGCAGTGGAGTAGCGGTATACAACTAAACACCCTGCCCAAGGGTTTCATTATATACACATCTTCATCCATGTACGATCCGATGACCGGCACGATCCTTCGTAGAACTGTTTACTCAACTTACCTGCAACAGGGGGTTAACAAACCCTGAGTACATGGGGTACTCCGCAAGACTTACCCGACTAAAGGTGTAAAATTAGACTCAGGAATGCAGGCTGAGGGGAGTCAAGGTAAGGCTTAGCAAGAGTCAAAGGATTTTGCAGAAAAGCAATACTAATCCTATTTTCAGTATTCTATCTCAATAATATTATTAATCATTAACCATATCTCCAAGTTCCTTCTCAAATATCAACATTCTTTCATTTACTTCGTCCATTCAAAAACATCCTAGTTCCGAACCACTCTTCGCTGTAAGTGTGAGGATCATGTCTCCATTAACCGAGGAGCAGCGTCGATTCGAATCCAGAAGTACCCAGCTGGGGATCCCTATCCACACTGCATATGTAGCACTTAAGCTTGCATATGCCAACCCCGCCTACCACGGCTTTTCATACCCCGGAACCGGTCCTGCGCCACCCGAGAGCACAGTACCCCTCTAGTCTCCAGGCACGACGGCCACGAGGGTACACGCTACTCTCGCCATCTCTCCACTCCCAGTGCGTGGTTGTCGGTTCCAGCAGTAGAGCCACCGGAGTCAGAGGCTTTCCGTAGTATGTGGCTAGTTGCAAAGTCATGATCACAGCAGGCCGACAACGAATGGTCCCTAATATTTTTCCGTTAGAAACCATGCATTGGGACTCTAACCCAAGTACACTGGTAACTACCCGGTTTTCACATCCCTTTCCCGATGGCGACGAAAGTTGGGACTCTAACCCAAGCAGTTGGCCAACCAAACGGGAAAACCCATCCACGTTGATGATAATGGACTAGCCAAGTACACCATCACCAAACGAGGACAATACCAATCCCATAAAATGATTCATTTGTTTCATATCATCACAGTTTTTCAAAATAGCATTTTTGCAACTCTATCATTAAGCATGACTAAGCATTTTTCAATACTTTAAATAAACCAGGGTCTTAGGTATAATATGTGGTCAAGGAAAGGTAATGCATCAATAGGTTATCACTCAACTCCTATTAACCTAATGCAGTAGATTAACTCAAGTGATAAATATTTTTAAATAACAAGGAGGGGCAAATGCACCGGGGCTTGCCTGTTGCTTGAAGTAGATAGAAGCCTGAAGTCAACCACCGAGAAGGATCCACGTCCACCGAGTGAAGACCTTACTCGGGACACGCTTTAGATAATAATTCCCGTGCGTTCACTACACGAAATAATAATGCAACACTTATATGATGACATGTATGCCATGATGCAGGAGATGCACAAAATCACCGATCAATAGTAAGTAAACTTACTTTGAGTACAACTTTCCTTCACGATAAAGTTGTATGTCAACAAAACTAATTACTATCGAGTATTAACTACTTTGGTTTATTGATCGTTTTGATAGCCGTTGAAAATCGGATTGGTTCTTCCCCTAGAACATTATTATCCCATTGCCTAAACAAACTATTAAGCCCTATCATTATATGAGACGAACACAAATTACTAGCATTCCAAACTAACGATTCAATTAAGAACCCAAACACTAATTAAGGTGCCAAGGATCATCTCAAGTTAATGACCCAGGGATATCACTCAATCCAAATGTTACACCACACAAAAGTGAATTAGGGTTTCTACTCAATTTTATTAATCAATCAACAATTAGGATTTTTGTTTTGGCATTTAATTACTACCTAGGGTAATTCATCTTATACTTACAAAGTAAATGATCATCAAAACTTGGAACAGTAGGGTTCAGGTGCTACAAGGGGTTTATCCAAACCTTAAAAGATCTAACAATTCATAAAAGTTAATTCCAATACTCTTTTCTTAATTAATCCATTAATCAAGTAATAAATAAGAAATAATTAAATTATTCCTATTTGAGCTCAAAATTTTTCTACAGTTAGGTCTTGCCCTAAAACAGTGCCACAACAATTTTCATGATTTTTGGAGTTACAGGGAACTAATTAAAATTACCCAACGTTGCATTTATTAGTTTTTGTGCTGATTTTTAGTTCCCATAGAAATTATGCAAATTCATTATTTAATATTTTTATTAAATACTACATTTCACAGAGAGCACCCTCAAGATTTCTCATGATTTTTAGGACAATAGATTTATTCTTACAAAAATGATAAAATGCATTACCATTCATATTCTCAGAAAATGGAAAAACGAATTCTATTCATCAGAAAATGAAAAATGCCTTTCGGCCCGAGGCGGCCCACGAAGGGCGACCGGCCCAACCGGCCTATTCTCTCCCTCGGCCGCGCCACTACGTAACTGGGCCGGCCCATAGCGGCCCAGCGCTCGGTCCTCCGCTCTCCCTCTTCTTCCTCCCGCTCGCGCAGGCGCGCCCCCGTGCGTCCGCCCGATGGCGCGGGCGCGACGGCTCGCCGCCGATGGCTTTCCGGCGACGACCAGGACACCCACAGATCCCCAACCACCCGACACACCAATCTGCCCGCTCACCCCGGCGACCAAGGCACTAGAGCGAGCTCTCCACCGGCCATGGCGGCTCGGCGGCGGAGGCACGGCGGCAGAGCCGCGTCCCGGCTTCTCCAAAGACCAAGAAACCTAACCAGCTATACTACCGAGACCCAAGAGCTCACCTAGACTTCGAAATCACACTTGCTTGGGTCAAAACCGGCTGGGAACATGGGCTTGATGGCGGTGGCGGCTTGGCGGCTTGAACAACAACGACGAGCTTCCGTTCCGACGAGTTTAAAGCCTCAAACGATACACCAACGAGCGCGTGAGCACATTGAGACTAGCTAGTGGCTAGAACATGCATAGAAGAAAGACGTAGCTCACCAAGGGAAACTCGCCACGTCGAGAGTGCTTGCGGTGGCACTCTGCCGGAGCCGAGGAGGAGAACCGGCAGCGAGGAGTGCTCCGGCGAACAACGTGCGTTGATAGCGAGTCGACTGGAATACTTAATATGTGCTGGAGCTATGGTTCAAGGTAATTGGAAGGAAAGGACGTGAGCCACAGCGAATTTGACCGGCGGCCGCGAGCTCGCCGGCGGCGTGGTGGAGGAACGGAGGAAGAAAAAAACGACGACGGGGATGGCTTATATAGGACGGGAATAGGAACGCGGCGTGGGGATGGCCCCTACGGGCCCGACCCCGACGGCGACACGCGGCCGGCCGGCCCCGGGCACCGCCGGCGGCCGGTGCGCGCACGCGCGGCTCTGCCCGCGAGCAGAGCGCGACAGCGCATGCCGGACCCCCCCCGGAATACTGTAGCAGTACACCCCTCTCCCCTCTTTTGCAGAATTACCCCTTATTTTGTATACAAACTTGAAAAATGTCCTTAATAAAAGTTGTAGCAAATTTTGTGTAGAGCAATTTTTATTTTTGGTCTATATTCAAATTCTGCTCAGTTTTGAAACTATTTAAAAGGGGGTAAAACTTGAATTTGAAATTGATTTGCAATTCAATAAAATTCTCCAAACTTTTCTCAACAACATGAAAATCTGTAAATATGAAAGTTGTTCTACTTGTTGAACCCCACAACTTTCATTAAAGGAGTTTTGTCAGATTCTTCATAGTTTTTGACATAGCATTTAAATTTCAAATTTCAAAACACTCATTGGAGTTTATTTTGAAATCTCACTGCATAACATCAAAATCCCCAAATACAAAAGTTATTCAATTTAAAAAGCCTTACAACTTTCACTAAAGTAGTTTTCCCTAATTCTTGATATTTTTGAAATGGCATTTTATATTTTATTAAACAAACACTAATTGGGTTTTAAATTTAAATTTCTACAAGTAAACTTTAAAATCTATAAACATGAAAGTTGTTCCATTTTGTAAGGGCTAAAACTTTCATTAAAGGACCATCGCCAGATTCCTACTAGTTTTTGAACTCGTATTTCAAGTTTAAACTTTAAAACCTAAATTAAGATTTTATTTGAAATTATTTTTAATAACTTCAAAATTTCCCAAAATAGAAGTTGCTTAACTTTTAAAGATTTGCAACTTTTGTTTAAGGCCCAACACTTAATTATGCTTAGTTTTTGTTGTTGAGGTTTTAGGTTTGATTTAGGGTTTATAATTGATTTTCTTTTCGTTACCCAATTCAATTTAGATAATAACATACAAAACCCAAACATTTACATAACAAATCACCCTTAAGAACTTATGTAAAATCACATGTTGGAACAAAATCAATTTTGTTAATGAGCTTATGCAGGATGATTTACATGCAATGATGATGACATGGCAGGTTTTAATTAACCGTAACACCAGAGGTGTTACAGCCTTCCCCCCTAAAAAAAAATCTCGTCCCGAGATTTTAGAAACTGGCCAGAGCCTTCGGTTAAGTAATGGAAAAGAAAATGTGTCAAGTAAATATTTTTCAAATCTTGACTGTAGAGCAAGTAGGTATCTTACATTTTGTAGGATTTGAAAGGGGTAAATTATTTTTAATGGTGAGCTAAGAACTTAATAATGTTTTTAGGTGAGAAATTCTCTGGTCTCTCGGGTAACCTTTTTCTTCTGAAGACTGATTCCAACATACTTATGCTTCATCCTGTTGAAGTCCTTTGAGTAACACGATCTCTTATTGGTTTATGACCCACACTGAGTATTCGGAGTGCGTCAGATCTAGTCCAATTCCACTCCTACCAAATCAATAACCCGATTTGACACTTGAAGTTACTCCTCGAGTGGTGTCACATGAAATACAGCCTATGCAGCTGACAAGTGTTCAGACACTTGAGTTGATAAGCTACTAGTCCACACTTCTCTTTCTTCCTGTTATGAGGAAGATTCTTATTTGACCTAATCAGTTGTTTCTCAACACTAAAAACTTGAAACCTTATTTCTTCGAAATACAACCCTTGCGAGGAATATCTTTTAAGGGTGGGTTTCAAGGAGAGTGAGGCACATTAATTGCGAGCTACGATGATTCAGGAGTGCCGACTACGATACCAGTGTGTACCCTGGTAGGGTCTTATGTGACTGGAGTTCACAGAAGATTCCAAGTTTTGACACGGCACCATAGTCGCGGGTCGAGACACCATCATAGAACACAATCAAAGTAACCTCGGTAAAAGAGAAAAATAAATCGACTGTATCTATGATGTACAATGACCACAGACCTTGATACGAGCATATACCCATCAGAATCTCATGTGATTGTGAGTCACAGGAGATCCCAGGTTGCTATATTGTATCGTAGCCGCAGATCATGTTACATCATAGCAAGATGAATTTGTTTCTACATATAGTGCAGACAAGGAAACTTTATAGGTTGCGAAGCTACAGTATGTCACAGCCCTAGACCTTGATACTTACGCGTGCCTAGCGGAATCTCGGCGTGGCCATGGCACGTGAGAGACCCTAGGTTTCGACGCAGTACCGTGGTCGCAGGTCATGACATCACTATGGGCATAACGATTCCGGAATAACGTGTTGGATTTAAATGAGAGATACGTGTCGGATCAAGGCATGACACGTATGCAGATAAAAGTCATGGTCTAGTGCTAGGTTTTCATCCTGAGTCTGTAGGCGAATTTAAGTGCATCATAAAGTTTTCGTCGAAGTGAATTTTCAAAATAGATGTCAAGATATTTATAAATAACCAAGAATCGATAAAACAACATGGAATCTTCAGCGGATCACAGATACCACTTCCAAGTGATTGGATCTTAAGTATCTTTTCCAAATTGGTTCCTGTTATTCTATCAGATGAAATTAAGATGATTGCAAAGACAAAGGATCTTAAGAATTCGGAGAGATCAGATGTGGATTCTCAAAGTGAGTTTTGATATAGTTATAAAGAGCAAAAGGATTTTGAAACTCATGAAGAAATATGGATACGAATTCTTGTAAAAGATATTTGAAAAAGGAGTGAAAGCACATTAATTGCAGGCTAGGATCATGACCATCAACCTTGACAACAGCGAACGTCCGGCAGTAATTTCCCATGGTCGTGATCCATAGGAGACCCCAGATTTCGACGCTGTGTCACGGTCTTGGAGCACGATATCCCATAGACTACAATTACAATAGCTTTCAAAGAAATAGCAATGTTTTGAAAAGAGAAGATAATTTTTTTTTTACATCAATGGATTTATTAAATCAAGGATTAGCCAAAGTTTTGTGTCGATTTGAAACAGTGAATGAGTGCATCCAGGAGTTTCCCAAGGACTAGAAACTTATGGAGCGAAGTTTAGCGATGATGGCAAAACCTAGTCCTATAACAAAATTGACCAACTGTTGAACACACGTAACACTCATAAACTTAAGTATAAAATGATCTGGCCGATGACATAGGATTATCCGAGGTTTACACATTAGTTCACCTTGACTACTAGTTTAGGTCGACTTACTCCAACTTATGGAACTACCATTACACCAGTTTCTCTACCGACACAGGGTTTTGGATTACCAGGACACTTAACCTCAGACTTGACCTGATCTGACACTGGGTCTAGGAGACTACTTAGCTTCATATACTAATCGACTCGACCACTCACTACTTCTGATTCTGAGTCACTAGCTACTTCCTCAAACTCTTCATCGGCATTCTCTGTTGAACCAGACAATTCCTGATGGTCAGCTGCTGGAACCTCTATATCTGGAATTGGATCGTTCATGGCATGGAGCATTTGCACTTCTCGTTGCAGATCAGCAATGTTCTGATGGGCTGCCTGAAGTTGTTGCTGATAGGTATTATGCAGGCCCCAAAACATCGCATCCTGATGCTGCAGATATCCAGCAGTCTCTCTAAGACCTTCTCTTGCCATTACGGCATAAGAATGAGCTTCTTCGCGCTGCTGGATGAGAAGTCCTGTCTGAAGGTGAAGACTATCCACCAGACTCTCTAGTTCTTCTATGCGGTGCTGGTCTGCTTGTCGCTGTGCTTCGAGTGCTTCCACCTGGACGTCCAAACCGATCTTTTCCACATCACTGATCTGAGCAGCCTCTTGCCACTTTAAGGCTTTCTTATTTGCCTTCTTCTTTTTGAGTTCGGTACTCTTGAGTGCTTCATAACACTCGGAGTAAAGTTCCTGCCACTCCTCGCGTCCTTGCTCACGGGTCAGATGGAGGTTAAGAACGGCTAACATGGCTCGAGTAGTGGCTACCAATATGGGATCCTGCTGATCAGACTTTTCTTCCAACTGCTTAGCTTGTCGTTGAAGACCATCCCAACTCCCTAGTGCCTCTGACGAAAACATTCTCAGAGTAGAAACTCTGACTTCCTTCTGACACCTGAAGCAGATCTTTCTCAGGACTTCCAATGCTGTAGCCTGAGCTCCTTCCCAAAGACACATACCTTCTGCCTGTGCTTCCCAAGCTGGCCAAAACGGAGCAGTGGTACAAGCTGGGATCCGAAGTGACACTTCGTACCACGGCCGACCAAGGACAACAGTACGGGACCAACGATACTTTGGTGGTTTCGAGTAGCCTACCTCCTGAAGTAACTGCCACAACACCGTAGGAGTTCCGAACATAGCCAGACATTCGTCGATTCCAGTGGTAGGGTCTTGGGGATCCATCTATTGAAAAGAAAGGTAAGAATTTGTTTTTAACAAAATATACATTTGGAAACATGCTTTATTTTAGAAAGTAGAGATTTAATTTATATCGGGGGTATTACTAATAGTTGTAATGTCATGATGCATGAGCGTTCCAACGCAAGCCAGGATACCCTGACATATACGTAATATACCGATTAAATTAATTATTAGAGTGACATGCACTCAACGTTTTCAAACATAGGGCATACTTAAGGTGCTAATCCACTACTAAGCTCAAAACCTAACTATAGATCTATAGAAGTAATCGAGGAAAGATGCTATATAATGAATGAGGAAAGTTCGGAAATAACTCGGACCAATCTACCCCATCAATTTTATTCATTTGAAATCCTTTTGAAGATTTTGTAAAGTAATACTACAAGTACTTTACAATGAAATGCTCTGATACCACCTGTGACGGAACCACTTAATCATAGGGCCCACGTGCCACGTCATCGTCCCTAAGGACCATTGACTAGTCTGCACGAGTTCCCTTTGACTTAGGTGACCCGTCGGGTTTCATAGGAAACCCTAATTTCCCCGAGGATCTCATTGTAAAGACCTTGCAAGTATTACAGCAGTTTACACAAATAATTTGAATCAGAGTAAAGAGTGCGGAAGTATTACTTAAACATAGATTACAATTACATTATCCCAAACCAGAGTTTCGCAGTGGAGTAGCGGTATACAACTAAACACCCTGCCCAAGGGTTTCATTATATACACATCTTCATCCATGTACGATCCGATGACCGGCACGATCCTTCGTAGAACTGTTTACTCAACTTACCTGCAACAGGGGGTTAACAAACCCTGAGTACATGGAGTACTCCGCAAGACTTACCCGACTAAAGGTGTAAAATTAGACTCAGGAATGCAGGCTGAGGGGAGTCAAGGTAAGGCTTAGCAAGAGTCAAAGGATTTTGCAGAAAAGCAATACTAATCCTATTTTCAGTATTCTATCTCAATAATATTATTAATCATTAACCATATCTCCAAGTTCCTTCTCAAATATCAACATTCTTTCATTTACTTCGTCCATTCAAAAACATCCTAGTTCCGAACCACTCTTCGCTGTAAGTGTGAGGATCATGTCTCCATTAACCGAGGAGCAGCGTCGATTCGAATCCAGAAGTACCCAGCTGGGGATCCCTATCCACACTGCATATGTAGCACTTAAGCTTGCATATGCCAACCCCGCCTACCACGGCTTTTCATACCCCGGAACCGGTCCTGCGCCACCCGAGAGCACAGTACCCCTCTAGTCTCCAGGCACGACGGCCACGAGGGTACACGCTACTCTCGCCATCTCTCCACTCCCAGTGCGTGGTTGTCGGTTCCAGCAGTAGAGCCACCGGAGTCAGAGGCTTTCCGTAGTATGTGGCTAGTTGCAAAGTCATGATCACAGCAGGCCGACAACGAATGGTCCCTAATATTTTTCCGTTAGAAACCATGCATTGGGACTCTAACCCAAGTACACTGGTAACTACCCGGTTTTCACATCCCTTTCCCGATGGCGACGAAAGTTGGGACTCTAACCCAAGCAGTTGGCCAACCAAACGGGAAAACCCATCCACGTTGATGATAATGGACTAGCCAAGTACACCATCACCAAACGAGGACAATACCAATCCCATAAAATGATTCATTTGTTTCATATCATCACAGTTTTTCAAAATAGCATTTTTGCAACTCTATCATTAAGCATGACTAAGCATTTTTCAATACTTTAAATAAACCAGGGTCTTAGGTATAATATGTGGTCAAGGAAAGGTAATGCATCAATAGGTTATCACTCAACTCCTATTAACCTAATGCAGTAGATTAACTCAAGTGATAAATATTTTTAAATAACAAGGAGGGGCAAATGCACCGGGGCTTGCCTGTTGCTTGAAGTAGATAGAAGCCTGAAGTCAACCACCGAGAAGGATCCACGTCCACCGAGTGAAGACCTTACTCGGGACACGCTTTAGATAATAATTCCCGTGCGTTCACTACACGAAATAATAATGCAACACTTATATGATGACATGTATGCCATGATGCAGGAGATGCACAAAATCACCGATCAATAGTAAGTAAACTTACTTTGAGTACAACTTTCCTTCACGATAAAGTTGTATGTCAACAAAACTAATTACTATCGAGTATTAACTACTTTGGTTTATTGATCGTTTTGATAGCCGTTGAAAATCGGATTGGTTCTTCCCCTAGAACATTATTATCCCATTGCCTAAACAAACTATTAAGCCCTATCATTATATGAGACGAACACAAATTACTAGCATTCCAAACTAACGATTCAATTAAGAACCCAAACACTAATTAAGGTGCCAAGGATCATCTCAAGTTAATGACCCAGGGATATCACTCAATCCAAATGTTACACCACACAAAAGTGAATTAGGGTTTCTACTCAATTTTATTAATCAATCAACAATTAGGATTTTTGTTTTGGCATTTAATTACTACCTAGGGTAATTCATCTTATACTTACAAAGTAAATGATCATCAAAACTTGGAACAGTAGGGTTCAGGTGCTACAAGGGGTTTATCCAAACCTTAAAAGATCTAACAATTCATAAAAGTTAATTCCAATACTCTTTTCTTAATTAATCCATTAATCAAGTAATAAATAAGAAATAATTAAATTATTCCTATTTGAGCTCAAAATTTTTCTACAGTTAGGTCTTGCCCTAAAACAGTGCCACAACAATTTTCATGATTTTTGGAGTTACAGGGAACTAATTAAAATTACCCAACGTTGCATTTATTAGTTTTTGTGCTGATTTTTAGTTCCCATAGAAATTGTGCAAATTCATTATTTAATATTTTTATTAAATACTACATTTCACAGAGAGCACCCTCAAGATTTCTCATGATTTTTAGGACAATAGATTTATTCTTACAAAAATGATAAAATGCATTACCATTCATATTCTCAGAAAATGGAAAAACGAATTCTATTCATCAGAAAATGAAAAATGCCTTTCGGCCCGAGGCGGCCCACGAAGGGCGACCGGCCCAACCGGCCTATTCTCTCCCTCGGCCGCGCCACTACGTAACTGGGCCGGCCCATAGCGGCCCAGCGCTCGGTCCTCCGCTCTCCCTCTTCTTCCTCCCGCTCGCGCAGGCGCGCCCCCGTGCGTCCGCCCGATGGCGCGGGCGCGACGGCTCGCCGCCGATGGCTTTCCGGCGACGACCAGGACACCCACAGATCCCCAACCACCCGACACACCAATCTGCCCGCTCACCCCGGCGACCAAGGCACTAGAGCGAGCTCTCCACCGGCCATGGCGGCTCGGCGGCGGAGGCACGGCGGCAGAGCCGCGTCCCGGCTTCTCCAAAGACCAAGAAACCTAACCAGCTATACTACCGAGACCCAAGAGCTCACCTAGACTTCGAAATCACACTTGCTTGGGTCAAAACCGGCTGGGAACATGGGCTTGATGGCGGTGGCGGCTCGGCGGCTTGAACAACAACGACGAGCTTCCGTTCCGACGAGTTTAAAGCCTCAAACGATACACCAACGAGCGCGTGAGCACATTGAGACTAGCTAGTGGCTAGAACATGCATAGAAGAAAGACGTAGCTCACCAAGGGAAACTCGCCACGTCGAGAGTGCTTGCGGTGGCACTCTGCCGGAGCCGAGGAGGAGAACCGGCAGCGAGGAGTGCTCCGGCGAACAACGTGCGTTGATAGCGAGTCGACTGGAATACTTAATATGTGCTGGAGCTATGGTTCAAGGTAATTGGAAGGAAAGGACGTGAGCCACGCGAATTTGACCGGCGGCCGCGAGCTCGCCGGCGGCGTGGTGGAGGAACGGAGGAAGAAAAAAACGACGACGGGGATGGCTTATATAGGACGGGAATAGGAACGCGGCGTGGGGATGGCCCCTACGGGCCCGACCCCGACGGCGACACGCGGCCGGCCGGCCCCGGGCACCGCCGGCGGCCGGTGCGCGCACGCGCGGCTCTGCCCGCGAGCAGAGCGCGACAGCGCATGCCGGACCCCCCCCCGGAATACTGTAGCAGTACACCCCTCTTCCCTTCTTTTGCAGAATTACCCCTTATTTTGTATACAAACTTGAAAAATGTCCTTAATAAAAGTTGTAGCAAATTTTGTGTAGAGCAATTTTTATTTTTGGTCTATATTCAAATTCTGCTCAGTTTTGAAACTATTTAAAAGGGGGTAAAACTTGAATTTGAAATTGATTTGCAATTCAATAAAATTCTCCAAACTTTTCTCAACAACATGAAAATCTGTAAATATGAAAGTTGTTCTACTTGTTGAACCCCACAACTTTCATTAAAGGAGTTTTGTCAGATTCTTCATAGTTTTTGACATAGCATTTAAATTTCAAATTTCAAAACACTCATTGGAGTTTATTTTGAAATCTCACTGCATAACATCAAAATCCCCAAATACAAAAGTTATTCAATTTAAAAAGCCTTACAACTTTCACTAAAGTAGTTTTCCCTAATTCTTGATATTTTTGAAATGGCATTTTATATTTTATTAAACAAACACTAATTGGGTTTTAAATTTAAATTTCTACAAGTAAACTTTAAAATCTATAAACATGAAAGTTGTTCCATTTTGTAAGGGCTAAAACTTTCATTAAAGGACCATCGCCAGATTCCTACTAGTTTTTGAACTCGTATTTCAAGTTTAAACTTTAAAACCTAAATTAAGATTTTATTTGAAATTATTTTTAATAACTTCAAAATTTCCCAAAATAGAAGTTGCTTAACTTTTAAAGATTTGCAACTTTTGTTTAAGGCCCAACACTTAATTATGCTTAGTTTTTGTTGTTGAGGTTTTAGGTTTGATTTAGGGTTTATAATTGATTTTCTTTTCGTTACCCAATTCAATTTAGATAATAACATACAAAACCCAAACATTTACATAACAAATCACCCTTAAGAACTTATGTAAAATCACATGTTGGAACAAAATCAATTTTGTTAATGAGCTTATGCAGGATGATTTACATGCAATGATGATGACATGGCAGGTTTTAATTAACCGTAACACCAGAGGTGTTACACCATGGTCCATGGGAATCACTTTAAACATGTCCCCACTTTTTTCATACACCTTGTACCTTCACAAAACACTAGACAAGGGAATCTCTAGAATTTTCAAAACTTTTGGTCCACCACTAGTCTCTACTTTTCTGGACACATTGTGTAAAGCTGAAAGGGGACAAAACCTGGTTCGGCCGAACCATGTTTTGGCTCCCTTCAAGAAAGTGGTGTTTGAATTCAAATAGATTCCCTGTGTAAAGGTAAAAGCAACACTGAACCTGTCATAAGTGGTTCGGCCGACCCATTATTGAGGTCCTCTCTGCAGAGTTGCGTTTGAATTCAAATAGATTCCCTGTCTAAAGGCAAAGGAAACTTTGATCATGTCATAATGGGTTTGGCCGACCCATAAATGGAGAGCTGACAGCAAGGTTGAGTTTGAATTCAAATAGATTCCCTTTCCAAAGTTGAAAACAACAAAGACCGGTCCTAGGGGGGTCGGCCGAACTGGCCATGGTGGCCTGGCCACCAGCCCTTCTCCCCCTATAAATACCCTTGCATTGTGTGCTCAAATCCACACCCAAACCAGCTGAATCATCTCGAGCACACAATCTCACTTCTTCTCTTCGATTGAGCAAGGTCTTTCTCAAGTTTAGTTTAAGTTTAGCCACTCAAACCAAAAACCCAAAAATATTATAGTAGTAGAAGCTTGTCTCACTCTCATCTTTGCTCTCAAATTCTTGTTTGTGGAGGTAACCATACCCGCAAGGACTACTGACAGTGGGATAGCTAACGCTAACGCTAACGCTAATCCCTGTTGTTGTATTGTGTTCTTGTGTTAGCTCATTGTTGCAGGATGAAGAAGTTCTCCTCCGCACTCAAGAAGGTCAAGAGTGTCGTAGGGAGTTCCTCCCGACGACCCCACCATGATGAAGATGAAGGAAGAGAAGCTCCACCAAGACGAAGCTTTGGCATGCCTTCCAAGAGGACGTTCGACCCCGAGAGCGGCCTCATGCTAAATCAAGAAGAGTACCAAAGGTACACCTCCATCCGACATCGAGGGTATGAACATACCGGCATCATCGACCTTGTCCTTTTGGACAGCACAGGTATGACCGCGGAATTTAATACTATTTTCAATACAATCGGTTGGGGAAGTTTTTGGAAAGTGCAAGAACTTGGAATAGAAAAGTTCACCATTGAATTTCTGTGCTCTTTACGATCCACTAAAAATAATGTCTACTTTCGCATATTTAACCAAGAGTATAATTTAACTTGGGGAGTTTTTAGCATGGCACTTGGTTTTGATATTGACTGTCATCTAGAACTAGTTAATGCAACAAGAAGATTTGATAAAGTTGAATTTTAGAAAGCCATAACAGGATCTAATGATTGCTCTGATCCTAAAACCGATGAAATGCATAATCCCACTTTGTGCTTGATCCGCTATTGGATGGCTTATAACTTTTCTTCCTGGCTCTAATGTGCAAGTTCTTTATAATGATGAATTAAGACTGCTCTATGCCATGACAAAGAAAATAAAAGTTTCACCTGCTAAGATGTTAGTCCACTTTTGGCTTTGTATTTTCCATAGAAGCGAGCCCATATTCTTCACTTCTTTTATCACGTGCATTGCTGAAACAATGGACTTGCTAGATGGAAAACATTACTTTGAATACATTGCTAATCCTAGAGATATTGTAACCAAAGATTTCTTCATAAGTACTCAAGTCCTTAAAATGGTGATATAAAAATGATTTACCCCGGCCATACAGCCGAAATCTCTATCCCTTGTGAGAGGTGTCGGTTGTATGCGCTGCGCACACTAACCATAAATTAGGACCGAGAGGCAAGAAGCCAAAATATTGCAGGATCAAGAAGAGTGACAAGGAGCATGCCACAAGCCGCCCAATTTGAGCAAGGCGGCACATCACAAGCTACAGGGAGATATGAATAAGAAGGCGATGAGGCAAGTTCCATGGACATTTCAAGGTCCACGGAACGGCCTCAACAGCACACTCCAAGAGTGCGCACTCCCCGTCCGTCCACACGGGCGAGGGGTCGTCGAAGCCAAGGATCGGAAATGGACCAACTCATCAATGACATGGGCGCAATGCAAGTTGAGCAAGACGCAACTCTGAATATGGCACAACAAAATGCTCAACTATTACAAGCTATCCAAGACGAAGAAGCACAATGCTGGGCGGGATGGTTCCAATACTAACCGCCACCACAATGAGCAGAAGGACAAGCTTGGGGGAGATCCTCTCCCCCACCAAGGTAAGTATTTTTATCCTAGCTATTTACATTATTTTAATTTATTGCATATAAAAAATGCATAAGATAAAAATACCAAAAATATTTCCCGTATTTCCATATGTCTCCTGAATATTTATCTTCCTCATGGAAATGATGAATAGTTGCTCTGTTAATATTTCTTTAATGCTAGTTTACAACTTAGTATTTCTTTGAGTATGGATTACTTGGCTCATTTAAATCATCATGAACCTGAAAACTTTATGGATGCTAAGTACTAGAACTATGTCTAAGTTGTTATGAGATATGATATAGTGAAACAAGAGCTACTATGATATTGTTCTAAGCATGCATGATTACTGGAGTTTTATTTCTTAAACAAACAAAACCTTATTGTTCCTCAATGGTGATAAATTCCTGCCACAGCCATATATGATACACATGTCTAAAACCTTCCACTTAAGCTATTTGCTTTGTATTGAGTGTTGTCAAGTCTTGTTGACCCTTATTGAGAGTCTTATCATGCTCCCAAGATCAAGATCACGTACACACCACATATATGTGCTACTTCTACACTGGAAGTATGCATCACATATCTTTCATTCCCACTAAATAAATGCTCCATAAGTTAAAGTCATAGAAAATCTCTCTTAGTCATTATGGTAGTAGAGACAAAAGGCTATGCAAAATGAAAATAAAAAGAAAGAAAGATGGACATAAAAAAGTCCATAGAAAAGAAAAGAAAAATATTTGAGCAAGTCTAGGCTCATAAATAAAATGAAAATGATAGCCAGGTCTCTAATATTTAGAGAGAGATACAATTTCAAATAGAGGAGCATTATAGTTCATATTTTCCACATATTTACACATCTTGATCTAAGGGCATGACACTTCTCTCTTTGGATCCAAGCTTTGACTCTATAACATATGCAAAGTAAGTATGCTATATTCTTTCATTCCTACCTTAAGCTCCACATAAGCCATTTTAAGAAGTAGGATGATAAAGAGAAGGCAACATTTACTGTATGCCTTGGTAAGGAATCATACACCACTTGAGCGACATGAGAGAACCATATGAGGAACATTAAGTTGTCTTTTGCAAAACATTGCTAAAACCTCCAGCATGAAACTTGCAAGGAATGAGAAAAGTAGTGCTCAAGTTAAACTGTTCTGTCTCTCAACCACCTAAGGCAAAGGAAAAGTCATTATCCCTATAAAGGACTAAGGTAAAATGGGTGAATTTTTATAACCAATTTTTCCATTCAAAAGAGAAGTATTTAGTTGTACACAAGGTATTATTGAAATATGAACATAGTAGCAACCCCTAATCCACCGAGGCTAAGTTTAATTATTTGCTCGGGACGAGTAAAGGTTAAGCTTGGGGGATCTTGTTGACGGTGGATATACCATAAAATTTCACATTCAAACACCGTCAACAGGCCTTGGATTCAAGGGAGGATAAACATATCATGAGCATATTTTATCAATAACTAGTTCCACCTGTACTCTTAAGCTTGTGAGTGTAGGAAAGATGAAACAGAGCAGAAATGAACACTTGGAGCCCAATAATGTGGTTCGGCCGAACCATGTATTTGGGAACCAAGTCATCACACATCAAGACATGGTGCAAAACATCACTTGAAAGAGAGGAGAGCCAAGGGTGGGCCCACCCATGGGTCTGTCGAACTGCCCATGGGGCCTACCTGGCTCGGTGACGTGGCAGGATCCGTGTGACATTCCACTCAGTTCATCTCAGCCCTCAGATCAACATGTCTTTCCATTCAACGGTTGAGAAGCAAAGCACAAGGATTCAACGTGACAACATGCAAACGAAGTGGAACCAACACAAGGGGACAGTCTCTGACAGATGGGGACCACGGTGGTGGGCCCAACCCACCAGGGGTGGGTCGGTCGAACCACTATTGGTGGGCCCAAGCCACCAACATACTCCCTGACTGATGGGGACTCCATGTAGAAGACCCTGGCTGGGCCCACCAGTCATAGGGGGGTCGGCCGAACCCCCCTGGTGCCCAGCCAGGTCGGTTGGCCTCCACCGCCTCCCAGCATGATGTCCACGTGATGAATTCACCTCTGTCGTCCATCTTGAGGCGGTAATGAGGCGGTTCATCCAAGGGTGGAGAGGCATGGAGCACACGGATCGCTGATGTGGCACCCCCTCACTCTCCCCTATAAATAGAGGCTACCCACTCCTCTCCAAGGGACACAAGATACACAAGAGTCACAAGTCACAAGAGTTCTACTATTTAGTAGTAGTATTAGTCTAGTGTGGGAGTTAGAGTCGAGTCGAGCTACGCTCGGATTCTCCGGAGTCGTCTGCTGGAGAGTCTGGTATAGCTTTTGTACCTTTCCTTCTGTAAGACTTTACCTTTATCAATATATTATCTTTAGTTTACTTTACTAAGTCTTTACTTAGTGCATTACTATTCTTTATAGTATTGTTGTGTTTTGTCTTAATTTATAGTTGAGTTATATTGGATAGTGATCCTGTAACCAGCTCACGTGTGTAGTTCATCGCCTGTCATAGGGTACTTTAGTTGTTGGTACGCAACTAGAGTAGTAAGGCTTAGTGTAAGCGTGGTGTTTAGACTAGATCTTGCCTTTGAATGACGCTTGTCGCACGGATTGTTTGTGGGTGCTAGTAGGTGGTGACAGCTCTGTCTAGTCTTAGTATCCCTCCACGTGTTTTAGGCAAGTTCTTAAAAGGTAGTCTCCCATAAGAGAATAGCCGCTTCGGGTAGAGGTTATATCCTCTACTGTCTCGCCTATCCCTACACACCGGAAGTAAGGTAGCTGTCTTAGTATAATTCATCCATTTGATAAGATAGTTCACAAGAGTAAAGTAAGTGTCATAGGAGTCTAATACTCACTCGTTGTCCTCCCACCTTGCTATACTCTACTAGTTATCTTTAGTTATCCCAAAACCTTGTCGTGTCTTGGTGTCATTATCCTTTCCTCTATATATCGATTTACCCCCTATCACTAATTGATACTAAGTTGTTATAGACTTAAGGATCTCTCTCTTTTTATTAATTATTCCTAGCAACCGCTTTCTCTTGGGATAAAAATAAATAACGGTAATTTGGAATACTCCTGGGTGAAGTGCTACAGCGGTATATTCTGTGCGTTTGCGGAATTATCAAATACACATAAGAAATACCCCAGGCACTTCTGGCGCCGTTATCAGAGATAGTCTAACACCCTGTCTCTGGTGGTTTCGCTAAGAAGTGTCAACAGTATGCATTCTTTAAAGGAAGCTGACATGATTGCAGCTAAGTGGACCTACTGGCCAAAAGGCTAGAAAATTGCGAGAGGATGCGTACACCTGAGGCCGTGCAAGCTATGGAGACTCACATGTCGTGTGAAGTCTCTGGAGAAGTTGGCCATTCCGGACTCCATTGTCCTGAGACACATGAAGACCTCAACTTCATCAACAATGACAACAATTTTCGTTCTTCAAATCAAGGATGGACTCAGCGCTCCAATTCTCAAGGTAACACTTTCAATTCTTCGCAACGTCCAAACAACCAAGGTAATAACTACCCTTCTCTTAAAGATCTTGTCTATGGTCAAGGTAGATTGACTGATAGTATAAACAAGAAGCTCCATGCTAATGATAGGATGCTAGATAGCATAAATGCTAAATTGGATGATTTCTCTTCTGCAATTATGAATCAACTTAGTTTCAATAAGATGCTTGAAACCCAATTAGCACAACTTGCTGCTGCAATTCCATCTTTTGAAAAAGATAGAATACCAGGAAAGCCTGAAACAACCATAGAATCTGCTAATCTTGTTACTATTAGTTATAATGGCTTTGAATTAGATGGATGGAATTTTCCAACTAAAAAGGGAGATCCTGGAACCCCTGTCATATCTTGCTCTATTCAATCTCAAAAGTTCCATAATGCTATATGTGATCTAGGATCTAGCATTAACATCATGTCTAAAGAACATTATGAAAAGTTGTTTTACACTGAGCTAGTACCAAGTTCTGCATATGTGCAATTAGCTGATCAAACAACTTGCTACATAGAAGGAGTACTTTGTGACGTTCTGGTAAAAGTAAGAAATAACTTTGTGCCTGATTTTAGACATGGGTAATAGGGACAACTTACCCCTCATTCTTGGCTGACCTTTCTTGAATACTGTGAATGCATGCATATTTGTTGCTAGTGGTAGCATGGATTTCTAAATAAATGGAAAGAAAAAAAAAATTTGTTTTCTCTTGTGCACCGCACCATGCAACTAACATGCAGGAAAATAAGAGTCGATCCATGAGGAGGAGAAAACCAAGAATCTGGAGAAACAAGAAAGACAGAGATGCGGTTAAGAGGGAACCATCATCTACAGCCTCAACACCAGACCCCGCTACCGTCAAAGAAGGACAAGATGAGAAGAAGACATCAGTCAAGGAAGAACCTCCTTCCGAGGAAGGACAGCTATGGAAGTAAGTATTCTATCTCTCTCTTTAATTATTGCATTGGCATATTTCCCTTCTTCGTGCATTAAATCAATTAATTTCTAGAAGCATGTTTAAATTTATGCCCTTCATTTAAGACCATAATAAAAGAGAGATTAAAAATAATAATAATATAAAAAATAATAAAATAAAATATAAATTTGGTTTATCATAGTAGCAATAAATAAAAGTAGAATAAAAAGCAAAGCCTAGTGATCATAATAAGATGCAAAAGAGGAAACAACCCGACCAAGAGGAGAATCCGATCCTGAAGAAGAAGCTAGCTTGGGGAAGCCGTCATCCTCGCCAAAGGTATGGTTTCTAACCCCAGCAATTCTTTTTCTTAATTACTATGAGTTATAATGTTCTTGCATAACAATAAATAAATGAAAATAATGATAAGATGATATGTCTTTGTTGGAAATGATGAACAATTGCTCAATGATGATTTGCAAATATTGTTATACAATCCTTACTATGAAGGTTTTGTGTGTGATATCTGAAATTTGTCTTAAGTCAAACACTATTGTGGGTTGCACATGCTAATAACCTAAGTTATGCTCTTGCAAGATTGAAATAGTTATAAGTAGAACTTTTACCTGATCTAAGGAATGAGTGAGAACCAACTAGAGATTTAGATTTATAAAATTCAAATTCTTGCTCATGGTTCCTTTATGGAATTAAATACCTACCATCAAACCATACATCCATAAACTACTAAAACCACCAAAAGAAAGAGCCCTTGTCTGCTTTGAGCTTGCTTAGACCTTATTTGGTCTAGGTAGAGAAACTAGTCATATTCTTTGATCAAGATCACATACACATTCCGCTTATGTATTACTTCTACACTGGAAGTATATATCTATGCTCCACACACCAATTGAGACAACCAACCACAATCAACTTTTGTCCTTTTAATAGATGGGGAGTATAGGTTACTGGAAAAATAGAAAGAGAGCAAGTGCTCAAGGAAAACAAAAGAGGACAAATGTCCCATGGGCAGGTGCCCATATACCTTCTTCGAAAAAACCACTATGTATTCAGTAACCTTGCTCTCCCCTGTCTAAAACAAAGGAATAAGTCTCAAGGAGCCCACCAAATAATTGACACTTGCACTTCTTGATCATGTTTTATGACTTTTTGCTCCCTGTGATCTAAGAGTCTAATCTTGCAATATATTCAGTTCAAGTATGCTTTGCTCCAATCCTATAAACCCCACATAAGCTTAGGATAGACATGAAAAGCTCTTTTGAGCTATTGTGAGATCCATCACACTAAGGAGTGGTTGAGAGTGCCATTAAAGGAACCAAAGTAAGATTTTCTTTTTCAAAAGAATAAAAACTCTCTAGTGAATGGTCTCACTCTACCAAAGTAAGGGATGAAATATCTACTTATCTATGCTATCTTGTTTTTGCATGACCTATGGTAAAAAAGCTATAAGCCCCATATAGTTAAGACATAAGATGAATTTCTGAATCATGCTCAATACTAGAATAGTGTTGGTTTGTATGCAAGATCTTTGTGAATTGTTACATTAAAGAAATTCTTGATCCAACATTGCCATGTTAAACTCATGTCTTTGCTTGAGGACAAGCAAAAGGTTAGCTTGGGGGAGTTTGTTGACGGTCGCTAACACCCTATTTTACCGTCAACATTTCACCCATAATCAAGGTAAAATCATGAAAAGCAAAGAACCCACCTTGAAACTTACCTAGTTCCACATGTCCTTAGAGAAATATTGTGTATGCAGGAAAAATTGTGAAAACAAGGAAAAACAAAGCAAGGCAAGACACCTTAGCACCTCAGCTGCCACGTGGGAGCCAGAGGGGGGTGCCCGCCCTGTCCAAAGTGCCAAATGGCACTTGCCACCTCACTGATCTATGTGCCAACCTCCAAATGGCCTGTGGCACGTTGAAACAACATCAATGGCTCAGATACAAGGCACGAGGATCCGGTGGCCCTATCAACAGGGTGCCCGCCCTGTCCAAGTTGAGTGCCACGTCCATAATCCGAGGAAAGGTGTCCAGGAGTCATCTACACCATCAAATGAAGTCGGTTTTTATCCAACGGTGATCAAGTGATGTGCCATGGATTGAAGGACCCACATGTCATCCTCCCAGGAGTTGCAAACCGCCTTTCCAAGGCACCAACCGACTTTGCAACTGCCTACGGGGAGGAAGGAGAGCCGCTGGATGCAGTTCGGTGGATCCAAGGGGGCGCCTGCCTTGCTCCTTCGCGCCACCGACCTCCAGGAGCTCTACAAGTACCCCTGGTGCACTCCTATACTATAAATAGGACTAGGATCCTCACTTGTAAAGGGGGAACACACTAGAAACACCTCTAGCAAATCACTAGAGATTCAGCTCATAGTCAGTATGTAGCTCCTCTCTCTCTAGCGAAGCTCTGCTCTTAGGAATAGTGCTAGCTAGAGAAGAGTAGAGTGTTGGAGAGAAGTCGGGAGAAGGAAGAAGTTTGTGGTGGAGCTAGGCTTGTCGGCGACCTCCTCTGCGGTGTTCTTCACTCTTATCGGTAATAAAGATCCCCTTCTTCATTTACTATTGTTTTACTTTAAGTAGCTCTATACTTCCTCATTGCTTGGTTAGAGTGCTCTAATTCTTGAGCTCGAGTTAGAGTAGTAAGTTTTATAGATTAAGCGCGGTGCTTAGGCTATAGCTTACCCTTGAGTGCCGCTAGGCCCACGGATAGTAGTGGTAGGTTCTAGGTGGTGACAGCCCTAGGATCCTCTGTATTCCACCATGTTCGGCCTAGTATCCGGTATAAGCGTAGGACTTCGGGACATACGGTGCCTAATCAATCGAACCCCAGTGAGTTTAGGACTTTGCGTGTCCCAAGTATAGCAGTCTCTTTTGTATAACAATCATTTGATCTTTTACTGAGATAGAGTTCTCCCCCAAAACTCTAGAGCTACCTAGTGCGTGTTTCCATCTTAGTTATACTTCATTGATTTATCCTTACTAAGGTTATTACCCCATTTATCCATATCTAGATCCTTGACTATCATATCCTTGGAATCACATACCCCACCTTCCTTTGGGAAAATATAAATTTGACACCTGGTACTCCCAGGTAAAGTGCTACATGATAGTTCTGTGCGCTTGCAGAATCCCATCACCTATCCTATAGAGCTACCCATAGCATTTTTGGCGCCGTTGCTAGAAATAACTTTATTCCTAGTAGCTATGTTAGAAGTGTCAACAATCACATACTTTAAGCATAGGGATTGACAACCCCAGTGATTGCGTTAAGAAGTATTGTTACCACTGTTAGAGGATAGATTTGGCTACCTTCTTTTGATAGCGTTAGTAACTGTCAACAGCAACATCGGTAACTTAATGAATCTAACTAACATGCCAATTTAGTTAGAGCCGATAACTAACCCTCAATTCGATCTAAGCACGACTCAGATCAAACAAGAATCGATAACTACTTGAATCCATCTAGTAATTGGGTAAACCACATATGATAAATACGAGCATGACGGGACTTACAGGAAGGTTGGTGTCCACCGGATGACACCCAACTTGTCGAAGAACTCGTCGATTCTACGTTACTCCTACTCCTAGGGTTTTTGGCCAGAGGCCAGAAAAAGGAACTGTTGTCGTATTGATTGACGTGTTCTGTTACAATGTGCTTGGGCTTATATTTATACCCAGTGGCTAAAGGGAAATCTCAACTGAAAGAAAACCTAGCTAAAAATAAGGAAATAATACAATTTCCTAATTCTAAGATAACTCGGAACTTATCCTTGCCTTTCTTGTGGGCCCCTTTCATGATCGCTTTGCTGCAGCCGTTGTAGAGTCCATATCGTCCTGATCCGATCTTCAGCCTTCACGCATCTTGCTCATGTCACCAAACACTCGATCTGAAACCTCTGATCGGCTATTTCCCCTTGCGGCAGCCACCTGTTGCCTCATCCAAAATCCGGTGTAAACAGGTGAAACCTGAGATTTAAGCTACTGACAGTATACTCTTTCTAACCATGTATCATTTGCGCAGTTTGGATTATTTTTTAGTGTGTGGCAATGCCACCCTAGGGGTGCGGCAGTGCTGCCCTAGGTTCTCACCTCTGCTCGAGTTGAGTTTTTGTGGGCCTATTCACCCCTCTAGGCTTTCAGTGATCCTACAAGTGGTATTAGAGCCGGTTGCTTCGTATACGCTTCACCGCGTGATGTATGGAGCCCAGAGTGAGCTCAACTAGATCCATTCGAGTTGATCCGAAGGATGTGGATCTCCGCAATACCAACACCGACAGTGAGAGCAGCGAGCTCTCCGCCTCTACAGCAAAGGAGGATCTTCCACTTGTTGCCTCCGACCCCAACAAAAGGCAACAAGATGAGGAAGAGAGAAGAAGAAGAAAGGCCGAAAAGAAGCAAAGAAGAGAAGCTCATGAACAAGAAAGAGAGAAGCAAAGGCTAGCTGAAAAGAAGAAAAGAAAAGAAGAATGAAGACTCAAGAAAGAAGAAAGAAGGAAAAGAAGAGAAGATAGGAAGAAGGAAGAGAAGGCCAAGGCGGTGCGCATGTCATCTAGTGAGCTCTCTAGTAGCTCCGATGATAGCGATGATGACGTCTCCTATCATGCCTCCAAGAAGGACAAGGGCACCACCACCGCCAAGAAAAAGTATGCCGCCGTATCCTTCAATTATGCTTATATGACTAACCGTGATCGCAAGTCTTTCATCAATGTGCCCGCGGGCAAGTTACCTCATTTCGATGGGACTAACTTTGCCAAGTGGAAGCACTTGATGAGGTCTTATCTTATAGGTCTTCATCCCGGCATTTGGGAGATTGTGTGCAATGGATTTGAGCCTCCCGTTGACCCCGAACAGCCCACACATGAGGAGTTATTGGCTGTCCATTTGAATGGCCAAGCCACTAGTATGCTACTTAGTGTTTTGGATGGCAACGAGTACAACCGGGTGATGGGAGTTGATATGGCAAAATAGATTTGGGACACTTTACACCTTGCTCATGAGGGTGTTGACAAAGTTAGAAAGGCAAAGATTGAGATATTGATGGCCAAGCTCAATAGGTTTGTGATCTTGGATGATAAAGGGCCGCAAGCCATGTTTGATAGATTGATGACACTAGTTGGCGAGATTAGAGGCTATGGATGTGATGACCTAGATGATCACAAGGTAGTGAAAGTCATGTTGAGGCTTACTCACCTAGAAATGAGACCGTAGTCACTCTAATTAGAGACAAGAAGAAGTTTGAGCAATTCACCCTAAATGATGTGCTTGGTAGACTTTTGACATTTGACATGCAAACAGAAGAGGCAAATGAGAGAAGAAAGCTTGTAGAGTTGCAAGCCAAGTTGGAGGGCTTGAAAGTGAAGGACATAGCACTCAAGCAAGCAAGCCAAGTCAAAGTAACAAGCATAAGGGCAGCAAGCAAGCAACTACAAGCAAGGGCAAAGAAATAAAGCAAATTCAAGCAAAAGTTGAATCTACATCATCCTCAAGTGAAAGTGAAGATGACACCACCAAGTACAAGGAAATAGAATATGTGGCTCCCTTCATGAACAAGTATGTGGTAAAGGTTTAAAGAAGCAAGGTTACAAGCTTGTGAAGAAAAGGTTTCCCAACAAGAAGAAGAGAACTTGCTATAAGTGTGGTAGCACCGAGCACTTCATTGCCCAATATCCTCATGTTGAAGAAGATGGCAATAATAACAAGGACAAGAGAGAAAACAAGCAAAAGTACAAGAGGGGCAGCAAGAAGACAATGGGAGAAGCTCACATTGGTCATGAATGGGATTCGACTTATGATAGCTCAAGTGATGAAGATGTGAACATTGCAACCGTGGCTATCCAAAAGACATCTTAACCACCCAAGCTCTTCAACAACTTGACCGATAATGATGACTACTACTCCCCTCACATTTGTCTCATGGCAAAGGGTGAGACGGTAAAAGCTAAATCCAAACCTTCCTCTCCTCTTAGTGACATCTTTAGTAGCGAACTTAGTGAAAGCTCTAGTCATGATGTGTCAAGTGATGAGGAGCTAGATAATATAACAAAAACTTGGACCCTAAAACTAAATTTTTTATCTCTAAGCTAATGGAGAATCTAGAGAGTGTTCAAGCCAAGCTAGAATCTAGAGAAGAACTTCTTATCAAACAAGAAAATATCTACATTGCCAGCAATGAAGCATTTACTTTGGAAAGAAGTGAGGTGGAATCCTTGCGCAAGGCTTTGGCCAAAGAGCAAGAGGACCATGCTCTCACTAAGAAGGCTCATATTGCACTTGACGAAAAGTATTGTGTGTTTTATGAAAAGCACAAGGAACTTGAGTTGCAATATAACCTTCTTTGGGAGAGCACTTCAAATCCTTCTAAAGCAATTGACACCTCTATTCCCTCCAATAGTGAAGGGTGTGGAAAATGTCATGATCTTGATTTGGATATCTATGCTACTAACCTTGCAAACATGGAGGCTATGAAGGTAGAAATAGTAAGGCTCAATGAAATAATTGCTAAAAAGAGCAAATCTGAGAACAAGTATGTTGGTGTCCAAGTGAATCAACCAAAGAAGCCACAATTCAAGGATGGAAGACATCCACACATCAAAACCAGGATTGGGCACCGACATGGAGGCAAAACAGATGGGAGAAAGGTAATAAATGGATATGAATGTGTGCATTTCAATTCTAGCAGTAGTGGAAGTATAGAGGGACCTGCACAGAGAGCAGCACGACCAGCCCCCCGAGCAGCACTGCACCCTGTCCAGGGCAGCAGTGCCGCAGTGAAGGGCGGCCGTGCCACTCCTCCAAAGAAAGGGAAGGTCACTTCCACTGCCTCTAGTAATGATCAGCACAGAAAGAAGGTCTCCCATCCAAAGCAGGTTCCACAGAAAAGAAAGAAATCAATCTAGGGGCAACCAAACAAGTATTCCTATCAACCGAAGATGGTTACACTTAGACAAAGCTTGAGTTCTTGCTTTGTGTTGAAGAACAATAGCAAGGGTGAAGTGGTTGCCATGTACATTGGCAAAGAAAAGAATATTTATCATAACGCTTCCATTTGGGTTCCTAAGATTCTTGTAACTAACATGCAAGGCCCCAAGAACAATTAGGGACGTAAATCAAGGAATTAAACTTGTTTTGCAGGCTTAGTCCACCGGTGGATCAAGTTGGGTTCTTGATAGTGGATGCACAAATCACATGACCGGAGAGATGAGTATGTTCTCATCCTACACCCCCAAGGAAGACTCAAATGAAAATATTGTCTTTGGAGACAATTCCAAGGGAGGTGTGCTAAGACTTGGTAAAGTTGCAATCACCCATGATCATTCAATTACAAATGTGTTACATGTTGATTCGTTGAGTTACAATTTGTCATCAGTATCACAATTGCGTGAAATGGGCTACAATTGTCTCTTTACGGATAAGAGTGTGGAAGTCACTAGAAGGAAGGATTCCTCTATTGCTTTTACAGGTCAACTAAAGGAAAAGCTTTACTTAGTTGATTTCAACAAAGGTAAAGCCAACCTCGAGACTTGTTTAGTGGCAAAATCTAGCATGGGCTGGTTGTGGCATTGCCGCCTAGCACATGTTGGGATGAGGAACTTGGCCAAACTTTTAAAGGACAACCACATCCTTGGACTAACCAATGTTCACTTTGAGAAAGACAGGATTTGCAGTGCTTGCCAAGTCGGAAAGCAAGTAGTGTACCTCACCCACCAAAGAGCATCATGACCACTACCCAACCATTGGAGTTGATTCATATGGATCTCTTTGGGCCGGTTGCCTATCTTAGCATTGGTGGTAACAAGTATGGTTTAGTTATTGTTGATGACTATTCCCATTTCACTTGGGTGTTCTTTATCTATGATAAGTGCTTGTGAAGAGCTTTGTTAGGAGGGCACAAATGAAATTTGGTCTTCCCATCAAGAAAGTGAGAAGTGACAATGGGACCGAGTTCAAGAACACCCCGGTGGAAGAATTCCTTGATGAAGAGGGCATCAAGCATGAGTTCTCAACTCCATACACCCCTCAACAAAATGGTGTGGTAAAGAGGAAGAATAGGACACTCATTGATATGGCAAGGACAATGTTTGATGAGTACAAGACGCCGGACATCTTTCGGAGTGATGCCGTCAACACCGCTTGTCATGCCTTCAACCGCCTCTACCTACACAAGAAGTTGAAGAAGACCTCCTACGAGATCCTCACCGGTAACAAACCAAAGGTGTCTTACTTTAGAGTGTTTGGGAGTAAGTGTTTCATACTTAACAAGAAACCCAAAACCTCTAAATTTGCACCTAAAGTTGATGAAGGTTTTATACTTGGTTATGGATCAAATGAGCATGCCTACCGTGTCTTCAACAAAAACTCCAGTCTAGCTGAAGTAGCAGTAGATGTGACATTTGATGAATCTAATGGCTCTCAAGTAGAGCAAGTTGACTCTAGTGTTGTAGATAAAGAGGATCCACCTTGTGAGGCCATCAAGCAATTGACCATTGGTGATATAAGGCCACAAGAAATTCCTGCAACCAAACAGGGGGAGCCTCAAGATGCTACTGTACAAGACTCCGCTGACGCCCTTGTTGACAGTGGATAAGCTATAAAATTCCACACTCTAACACCGTCAACAGCCCCGGTTTTTGGTGGAAGAATAACATGACGTGAACATATTTTATCCAATAACTAGCTTCACTTGTACTATAGCTTTTAAGTGCAGAGAAGATCAAACAGGTCAAAAATGAGCCTCTGAAGGACCCATGAGTGGGTCGACCCACTCATTATGGTTCCAAGACACCACACTCTAAGTCATAACACATGGAAGCATATAGGAGGAAGTAGAGCTCAAGGTGGGCCCATACATGGGTTGGCTGACGCATGTATGGGGCCTCCTCGGCTCTGCTGACGTGGCACAATCCATGTGACACTCCCAGGAGTCCATTTCCACCATCATATCAAGTTTGTGTTTCCATTCAATAGTGGAAGATCAAAGTACATGGATCAAGGCGTGAACCGACAACACCAAGACAAAACTAGCACATGACCATGCTCTATGACAAGTGCGGACCCCGTTGGTGGGCCTAGCTTGCCATAGGGGGTCGGCCGACCCCCTGGTGCCCAGCCAGGTCAGTTGGCGCCCAACCAACTTTTGCATGCCTCCCACGTGCTGGTTTCATCACTGCCATCCATCGGAGGCGGTTTCAAGGTCGGTTCATCCAAGGGCCAAGGTGGAGAGGCACACAGATCGCTGACGTGGCACCTCTCCACTCCCCCTATAAATAGAGACAGCCTCCACCCTCTTGAAGACACACAAGACAACAAGAAGGTAAGAGAAGCAAGCAAGAGTCAAGTTCCACTCCTTAATAGTAGTATTAGTCTAGTGTGCGAGTTAGAGTCGAGTCGAGCTAAGCTCGGGGTCTCCCGAGTCATCTTCTAGAGAGTCTGGTATAGCTCTTGTCCCTTTCCTTCTGTAAGACTTTCCTTAATCAATATAATACTCTGCTTTACTTTACTAAGTCTTTACTTTGTGCAATTCTATACTTACTATACTATTGTTGTGTCTTCTCTTAGCAATATAGTTGTCTTATATTAGATTGTGATCCTATAACCAACTATTGTGTGTTGTTCATCGCCTGTCATAGGGCGCTTTAGTTGCCTTGTACACAACTAGAGTAGTGAGAATTAGTGTAAGCGTGGTGCTTAGGCTAAATCTTGCCTTTGATTACCGCTTGCTGCACGGATTGTTTGTGGGTACTAGTGGATGGTGACAGCCCTGTCTAGTCATTGCATCCCACCACGTGTTTTAAGCAAGTTCTTAAAAGGTAGGGTCCCATAAGAGTATAGTCGCTTCAGGTAGAGGTTTTATCCTCTCCTGTCTCGTCTATCCCTGGCTACATAAGAAGTAAGGTAGCAGTCTAGGTATTTCATCTATTTGTTAAGATTAAGTTCACAAGAGTAAAGTAAAAAACATATGAGTCATGTACTCACTCGTTGTCCTCTCACCTAGCTATACTCTACTAATTATTTTTAGTTATCCTAAGCCTTGTCTTGTCTTTGTGTCATTATCTTTCCTCTATATCGATACCCCCTTTTCACTAGTTGGTGCTAAGTTGCAGTAGACTTAAGGATCTCTCTTTTATTAACATTCCTAGCTACCGCTTTCCCTTGGGATAAAATAAATAACGATACTTTGGAATACTCCCGGGTGAAGTGCTACAACGATATATTCTGTGCGCTTGCGGAATTATCTAATAGACATAAGAAATACCCCCAAGCACTTCTGGCGCCGTTATCAGAGATAGCCTAACACCCTGTCTCTGGTGATTGCACTACGAAGTGTCAACAAGCATTTCTGCCACCATTGCCAGGGAAAGCATTAGCCTAGGAATATTAATAAAATTGAATCCGGAGTCTATTATCAATTAGTGTTAGGGGCTTACCCCCTGTCTGTGTTTCTCGTTACCATGAAGCTAGACAGTGCATGAGCGGTTTTCAATTGTCATCAAACTTTGTTGAAAATTCTGAGCAATTGTTGAGGAGAACAAGACGCCATCAGGTTCGTCCTCAAAGGTTCCTCTCGGACATGAATTCGTTCGAAGAAAGAGGCTCCACACTAACACCCAAAGAAGTCATGGCCCAAAAGACCATCTCTGAGTACTCTGCACCGTCGGCTGACAATGTCGCCACCGGTCTGCAGCTTAACTTGGGGGATGCTACTTTTGAGGTCAAGCCAGCGCTTTTCAACATGGTGCAAGCCAACCTGTTCTGTGCCCATCTCCAGCACTTCTTGGAGGTGTGTGGTATCTTCACCATCAAGAATGTCTAGGCAGACGCCATCCGTCTTCGCCTGTTCCCATTCTCACTGCTTGGGAAGGCGAAGCAATGGTTCTATGCCAATAAGAGTGAAGCTACCACTTGGGAGAGATGTGCCAACGCATTCCTCAAGAAATTCTTTCCGATGGGCAAAACTAGCCCTTCGTGGAAAGATTTCAAGCTTCCAACAATAAGCCGATGAGATTATTCTCGAAGCTTGGGAAAGTCTTCAGGAGTACATTTGTGCCTGTCCTCATCATGGGATTGAAGAATGGTTCTTAATCCAAGGTTTCTACCATGGGCTAATTGGATTAGCTCGTAGTCATCTTGATGTTGCCACTGGAGGAGCGTTCTTGCAAAACAATGTCAAGGATGGTAAAGACCTCATTGAAAAGATGGTGATCAACTAAGGATGGAATGAGAAGCGTCTCCAGCCCAAGAAGAGGGGTATGCACACCGTTCATGAGGTGGACATGCTCTCAGCCAAAATGGACCTCATGATGAAGAAGATTGAAGAAGGTTCCAAAAAGGAACAAGAGGCCATTCGACCCCATGCCACCGCACGAGCCATTGAGGCTGATCCATGGTGCGAGGTATGCGGTGGAGAAGATCATTCGGGCAACAACTGTCCTAAAACAAAGGAGAAGATGAGCTTCATCAACAACAACAACAGCAACAGTGGGTATCGATTCCAGCAACAGGGAGGATGGAACTCGCGCCCGTTCTACCAAGGTAATCAAGGTAATGGTTACAACAATAATCACAATAATTCTTATGGTAACCAACCTTCTTTGAAAGATCTTGTCTTAGGCCAATCTAAAATCAATGATAGTATAAACAAGAAAATGATGGCTAATGATAATATTCTTGAAAATCTTAGTGAGAAAATGGATATCTTTGCCACTGCTATGAAAAGTCAATTGAGCTTTAATAAAATGTTAGAAACACAATTAGCTCAAAGAGCAGTAGTTGTCCCATCCTTCGAATAAGGTAAGATCTTAGGGAAGCCTGAGGAACCGGTTGAGGGTGTCAGATTAGTATCTATAAGGTTTAGTAAGCTTCCACCTAGGGCAAACCAGGTTTGCCTTCTTGACCCACCATTCATGGCCAAAAAGAGTGACCCTGGCCATCCAACCATCACCTGCGAGATCGGGCCGCACACCTTCAACAACGCCTTCTGCGACCTTGGATCAGGGGTCAACATCATGTCTAAGGTAATGTATGAAAATCTGCTAGTGGGACCTTTGTACCCCATGTTTGTCAAATTACAGATGGCCGATCAATCCATCTGGTTCCCCGAGGGATTGGCAAGGGACATCCTTATCAAGGCTCAGAATGAATACATCCCTGCCGACTTCATCATCCTCGACATGGGGGTCAATGACGAAGTTCCCGTCATCCTGGGAAGACCGTTCCTCGACACCGTTAACGCCGTCATATACGTGGGATGCAGCCAAATTCACTTCCAACTCCCAGGTAAGAGGGTAAAATGTCCTTTCAATGGTTATAAGGCTATGGAACAGGCAAGGAAGAACCTGTGGAAGAACAAGCCTCAATATGCACCCCACCGGAAGAATCAACCTCCAAGGGCCAAAAAGGCCGAACTGGTAAGTAAAGCCGAGGTGGTAAAGAAGGATGACTCCGCTGAGTCACAAGCATCAACTAAGAAGGAATGGCGGAAGAAAGAGGTGCAACCATCACGGTCCCCATCTCTGGGACCAATTGAAGCACCCAAAGAATGAACCCGAATGGAGAGGTCCTGCTCTACGGACCTAAAACAAGAAGCCCTTGCTGGTAAGGTAAATCAGTATTTATCTCATATTTACTTTCCGCATTTCAGTTCTTGCATTTCATTGCATTCTTAGTTTAATTCTACAAAACTTCTTTTGACAAAATACTTTGCCAGAATAAATAACACATTGAGAATAACTTGCAACACAATTTTGAGCTATTGGAGCACCCAAGGTGGGGTCGGCCGACCCCACCAGTGGGCCCACATTCACTCTCTTCACTTTGCCTAGATGCTCTGGTCCTTGATCAGCACTTGGATGCCCTTAAGGCTCTCAAGTGGGGATCGGTCGACCCCCACCTTGACCCCTTTTGCAGCCTGCTGTTTCCCATTCACATCACATAGGAACCCTATGCATGCCACTCCAGCCAAAGTTTGAAAAGAAATGGTCCCATGGTTCATCACTTTAAGCATAAGACTCTCTTCTTCATCTTGGATGCTCTTGGGACCAAATAACCAGCTCAAAATCTACAAAGTGGTCACCTAGGCAAGCTCTAGTGATCCCATGGTCCATGGAAATCTCTTTAGCCATGTCTCCACTTTAGCCATTCATCTTTTCTCTTTCACCAAGCACTATGCAAGGGAATCTCTGAAAATTTCACCACTTTTAGTCAACACCTAGCCTTTACTTTACTAGACACTTCATGACAACATGTTTAAAATGCTAGAAGGTCTAGGGAGGGGGTCAGCCGATGCCCACTTGGGCCCAACTCTGAAAAAACTTTCATGCTTTCAGCAAGATTCTCTGTTGAAAGCTCTATGTTTGGTTTTGGCTAATTGATAACACCTAGTATCTAACCATTGTGTTCAAGCTTTGGATTACAAGTGTGGTTAGAAGATCAAGTGTGGAGCTATGACGGCATCCAAGTCTTTGGAGTAAGCCCACCAGCATGAAGATCAAATGCTTCAACACTTGGTGCAAAGGATGGAGCACAAGGCAAAGGTAAATTCAATAGGGCTCTTTCTATTTTCGTGATCAAGACATTATAGAAAGTGTGATCACATTTAGGTTAGATGACCATACTATTAAGGGGGATGAAACTTCGTTAACAACCTCAGTCATCAAGTGCCTCTAATTGACATAGTTGAGCATATGCATTTAGATCTAGAGCACTAACCTAAAACCTTGCAAATGAACTTAAAATCAAGCTGACACTCGTGCCTTAGCGCTTATACACTTGGTTGTTAGCACCTAGAAGCAAGGTTGTTGAAGAGAGGACAAAAACAGCACTCATAGGTGCACCGGACGCTGGGCATGTCCGATGGGTATGCACCGGACGCGTCCGGTGCAGCCAGAGCCTCTCTGGAACCTCTCTGAGTAAGCACTGGACACTGGAACAGCAACTCCAGCGCGTTTGGGTGTGCACTGGACGGCCAGAGCCTCTCTGGAACCTCTCTGAGTAAGCACCGGACGCTGGAACAGTAACTCCAGCGCGTCCGGTGATGTTTTTCGAGCGTCCTGTGAGACTTCGTGCTTTCTGACTGAGTGAAAGCACCGAACGCTGGCAGCGTCTGGTGACCTAACAGTGGACGCGTCCGGTGCGACTTTGAGCTCTCTGGACGCTCTCTGTTCACGCACCGGACACGGGCGTCGGAGCGTCTGGTGCGACGTCTCCGCGTCCGGTGAGTTGGCGCGCTGCGGGAAGTTTGAAACGACTAGTACACGTGTCAGCGAGCGGTACACCGGACAACCACCGGACGCATCCACTGCTCACTTAACAAGCGTCCGGTGTGCACGCAGAAACTGTAAAACGGCTAGTTTTTCCCCCTCACTTATAAATAGCCGATCAATCGGTTTTAGGAGTCTCTCTTGCGTATTTCACTCATTGCTAAGCATCTCTTGAGCCTCCCAAGCCTCTCCCACTCACTCTAGAGCTCAATTCTCATCCATAGTGAGCTAGGGAGTAATCCAAGTGCATTGTGTTTATCTAGATCTTCTTTGGGCACTTGTTGATCGTTGTTGCTGCGGATTTTCATCTATTCTCTTGGTGATTGCCGTCACCTAGACGGTCTTGGAGCAGCGGAGGAGTTGGCAGAGCTTGGAGATTGTCTCCGGCCACTCCCAGAGGTCTTTGTGAGGGGTTTGCACCTTCCCCCGCGGAGAGCCGCAAGGTAGCCTAATACATTGCTCGTGTCATTGAGTTACCTTGCTCGTGGTAGGTTCTAGTGGCGCTCATTGGTTGAGCTTGACATTGGTTGTCAATTAGCCACCGAACCACTGAGTAGTGGTCGACACAATGGGGAACTAGCATGCCGGCAAGCATGTGAACCTCAGGATAAATTCATTGTCTCCATTGTGTTGATTTGGATTTCATTGTGACCATCACCTTCGTATGTATTGGTACTCATATCGGTGATTGGCTAACTACTCTACTCGGAGGTATAACACTACTACACTTCTCCCCTTACTTTGAGCACTTTACTTGTGTTGTAGTAGTTCTTGAAGTTTGCTTGTCCACCTAGGAGTAAAGTAGTTGCAACCTAGGCTAGTGTCACACCCAATTTTAAGGATAAAATTGAATGAACCAACTTATGTGCGCCCAGAGATCAACCACACACATAAGCGACAAATTACATAGTACCATCACAAGGTTTAATATATAACGAATAATATCACAGAGTCTTTACATATATAGCGGCGGACTAATAAATATAATGTCTCGCGGAAGCTCCAATTCACAGGGAAATAGTTGACTGGTGAACCACAATCCTAGTAATCCTCAGAAGAATCATCATAGTCATCTGCTACCCATCCGGGATTTTTATCCAAATATGAAAAATAAAGCAAGCGTAAGTACATGTCGTGCTCAACAAGAATAACATGGGTTTATGAGGCTCAAATAAGGCATAATGCTGGTTGACAGCGGTTGCTTTTAGTTGATCATATTTTAGCAATTGAGTAGCAGCAATAGAATATACCAAGGAACAAGATTTGCATGATCATATAAACACGATAATTAATATGGAATAAACATCAATAGAAACTTCAAATAAATCAATATTAAATTAGTTAAGTTCCTGTAAGACGTCCAAGGCCGCTCGTGACCGTGAGCGCGGCTGATATATCAGTTTTACACTCTGCAGAGGTTGCACACTTTCACCATAAGTCGTGATTCCCATATGCCAAGGGTCATGACTCCCATGTCACCTCACCAAGGAAGTGCGGCAGGGTACACTATGAAGTCTTTCAAAAGCCTTCCTAACATGCCACTAATCAATCCGGGCGCAATGGCAAGGGGTGGTAGAGCCCTCCTTCCAGTGGCACACACACGCAGCAGTACACACAAAGACAAGAGCCGCAAAACAACCAGCTCGGCAGGGAACCTTTCAAGATTAACAACATGATAGAAAGTAACTTCATACTTAACTAAAGTCAGAGCCATATGACCCTCATGGTTGCGCTGTAAGTCCCGGTGTCATACTTACAGTTAAGTCCTTAGTCCATGTTGCTAAAAAGCATCTTTTAAATCTTTATTTCATAATTAATTAATCAAGTTCATAAGATCATGACACCATCAAGCACTAGCATCACTACTCAAATGCAAACTCATAGGTAACAAGGATCAAGTCATCAAAACTTAGGAATAAATACTAGGGTTACCAAGGTAGACACATGCATCATGAATTTAATGATTAAGATGAATAGGCAACAAGGATGGTCCATGCTATACTTGCCTTGATCAAAGTGCTCTGGAGAACTTGGATCCTCAGTGTACTCTTGATTACCAACGTATTGCTCACCGTCTGAACTCGATCATAAAATCACCACACAATCATCGAGGCAATCATACACGAAGCAAACAAGATCTATATTAGAAACAGTACACCAACAAGGGAAAAATAGATTGAAAAGTGTATAAAAATAATCTACGCGTCGCTACGATTCCAACGATATAAAGATCACAAAAATCGGAGTTCAAACGGAGAAGTTCTGAAATAAACAAGTTTTACTTTAATAAAATAATAGATTAAATCTAATCTCGAATTTTAAAAGTTGAAAACATGAGTAACAGTAGCATCATTAGATAGATAACGAAATTACGAATCTAACGAGACTTGAACGGATCAAATCGGAGCTAAAACGAATAAAATATGGCCGAAATAAACTGAGTGGCAAATCTGTAAATATTGAAAACGTATTTTTGAATCTAACCCGAGGAAAATACGTTTTTCGAAAACAAAAGCGTATTTGACCAAAGACGCCAAGGGACTGCGGGTTAGAACATTAAAAAGCTCAGGGGGTTTTCTGCAAAATTGCCGGCGAAGGGGTATCTCTCACTGTGAGCCGTTGGATCGGCCGTGGACGGCGTAGGTTAGATCGGGGGAAAAGAGGGGCGGCCCTGGTCGCCGGAGTCGGGCGGCCAACGGCGGCGCTCTCGCCGGAGGATGGCCGGAGACGGCGTTTTCGGGGCTTGGAAGCTCGGTTCACCTCGGGATCTGGTCGGGGAGCAAGAGAAGCTCAAGCTAAACCTATCTATGGTTTCGGTTGCCACAGAGATAGCTCGGAGAGGATGCGGCGAGCTCGGTGGCGGAACTATGGCGGCGGCGAAGCTCGGCATCATGGCTACAGTGCACAAAACCGAGGGAGAAGGGGTCGGGAAGATCCCTGACCTTGCTGCGAAGCTTGGAGGGCAACCAATTTCGACGGAAAGACTTCTCGTTGGCGAAATCGACTGGCGACGGCGGAGCTCGGGGCAGCGGCGGCTCTGTGGCTACGGCAAGGGCACGATTGGAGGCGGCGGCTTGCTCGGGAACTTGTGGGGAGGGACGGCAGAGCTCGGCCGACTTATATAGGGGCGCGAGGGAGGCGTAGGAGATCCGGACTCGTGAGATTCGGTGGTTAGGATACGGTCGGAGGCGGCAACCGTGCTCGGTTCGGGCTCTGTCCGGAGGAAGGAGACGGCGCTGTGCCGTGGGCCCGACGCGTCAGTGCCAGTAGGAGGGGGAAGAGGGTCGCGGCTTCCTTTTATGGGCCGGTGGAGGCGGCAAGGTGCCTGGTGGCCGGGTCGGCCACGACTCCGACGGGAGTCCCGCTCGCATACGAGCCGGGGAAGGAGAAGGCTCTGCCATGCGGGCCCCGGGCGACAGTCACAGAAGGGAGAGGGCAGGGCACGCCTGAGAGGGGAGCTGGGCCGGCACTGCTGCTGGGCTCGGCCCACGCGGGGAAGGAAGAAAGGGGCAGCGCCCTGGCTGCGGCCTGGGCCAAGGAAAGGAATGGGCTGGCCTCGGGCCGAAAAAGAGAAGGGGTGAGGATTTCTATTCTTTTCCCTTTTCTTTTTAAAAACTCATTTTCAAATTTATTTTCCAAATAGCTTTTCAAACTAAGATTTGAACCCTTGCAAATCCAAACAAATCTCAGGAAATAAATATGTGCAGCAGCATGTATGCAACATAACATGTTTCTATGCCCAAGGGTTTATTTTAATTCACAAAAAAATATTATTCTATATATTAAATGCTCAATCAATTGCATAAATAAATCAAATTAAATTCCTATTTTCAAAAATTGAAAATTTTCAGGTGTTACAATTCTACCCCCCTTAAAAATAATCTCGTCCTCGAGATTAGATTAGCTTACTCAAATAATTGGGCATATGACTTTCTCAATTCTTCCTCTCTTTCCCAGGTTGCCTCATCCTCTATATACCGATTCCATTGAACCTTGCACATTTTTATAACTCTACTCCTTGTGACTCGCTCTGCTGTTTCCAATATTTTAATTGGGTATTCCTCATACGTGAGATCTTCTTTAACAACCAATTCCTCCAATGGTATTTGCTCTTCGGGCACTCGCAAACACTTTCTAAGTTGGCATATATGAAACACATCATGAACACCCGACAAACTTTCGGGTAGTTCTAGCTGATAAGCTACTTCTCCGCGTCTTGCTAGAATCTTGAATGGGCCAATATACCTTGGTGCTAATTTACCTTTCATATTGAACCTTTTTACGCCTCGCATAGGTGACACTTTTAGGTAGACATAATCTCCTACTTCAAATGCCAGTTCTCTTCTTCTTGTGTCTGCATAACTCTTTTGTCGCGACTGAGCCACTCTCAAGTTTTCTCTAATTTTCGCAACTTGTTCCTCTGCATCTCTCAACACTGCTGGTCCAAACACTTGAGTTTCTCCGGTTTGGTTCCAAAATAAAGGTGTTCTACATTTACGACCATACAAAACCTCGAACGGTGCCATCTTGAGACTCTTTTGGTAACTATTATTATAAGAGAACTCTGCATATGGCAAACTCTTATCCCAACTATCACCTTTTTGCAATGCACAGGCTCTCAACATGTCCTCTAATATTTGATTGGTCCGTTCTGTTTGTCCATCTGTCTGAGGATGATAGGCAGTACTAAAATTCAGCTCAGTTCCCAAAGATTCATGTATTTTCTTCCAAAAGTGAGACGTGAATTGAGTACCTCTGTCAGACACAATTTTCTTAGGAACCCCATGCAGACACACAATTCTTGCCATATATAATTCAGCTAGCTTTGCTCCAGCATAGGTAGTCTTAACCGGTATAAAGTGAGCAACTTTAGTTAAACGATCAATAATTACCCAAATAGAATCATACCCTGACTGAGTACGTGGCAACCCAACTATGAAATCCATACCAACTTCATCCCACTTCCATTCAGGTATCTTCATAGGTTGTACCAAACCTGCAGGCCTCTGATGCTCAGCTTTAACTCTCTGACAGGTGTCACATATTGCTACATATTCTGCCACATCTCTTTTAAGTCCAACCCACAAATACCTTTCTTTAAGATCTAAATACATTTTTGTGCTGCCGGGATGTATGGAGTAGGCTGAGTCATGAGCTTCTCGGAGTATCGCGTCGCGAATAGATCTTATCTCGGGTACACACAACCTTTTTCCAAACCATAGAGTACCCTGTTCATCTATTCTAAATCCGGGTGACTTACCAACCACTACATTTTCAGCTATCTCTCTGAACTTCTCATCTTCTAACTGCCCTTTGCGTATATCCTGCTCTAGTGTAGGTTCAACCACTATCTCCATAGCATTAGTAACCAAACTTAAATTGAGACGCTCAAATTCAGCACATAGCTCCTCTGGCATAGGTGTTACTCGCATCTCATTAGCATAGCTCTTTCTACTAAGGGCATCGGCGACAACATTCGCCTTTCCTGGATGATAATGTACCTCCAAATCATAATCCTTGATCAATTCTAACCAGCGACGTTATCTCAAATTCAGATCTGACTGAGTAAAAATATATTTCAAACTCTTGTGGTCGGTGTAGATATCACACTTTTGCCCAATAATATAGTGTCTCCAAATTTTTAACGAATGCACAACTGCAGCTAACTCAAGGTCATGAGTAGGATAATTCAATTCATGTTTCCTCAGCTGTCTTGACGCATAGGCCACAACTCTTCCTTCTTGCATAAGAACACAACCCAAGCCTTGACGAGATGCATCGCAATATATAGCAAATCTCTTGCTCAAATCCGGCAAAGTCAACACGGGGGCTGTGGTTAATCTTTTCTTCAATTCTTCAAAATTCTTTTGACATTTTTCCGAGCAAACAAACTTAGCATTCTTTTCTAATAAAGCAGTCATAGGCTTAGCAAGCTTTGAGAACCCTTCAATAAATCTCCTGTAATACCCTGCTAATCCCAGAAAACTACGAATCTCGCTAACAGTTGTTGGTGGCTTCCAATTCAGAACATATTCTACTTTGCTAGGATCAACCGCTATACCACCATTGGAGACAATATAACCAAGAAAGGCAACTTCCTTTATCCAAAATTCACACTTGCTCCGCTTAGCATACAACTTATGCTCCCGTAATTTTTGTAGCACCAATCTTAAATGTTCAGCATGTTCCTCCTCATTTTTCGAATAAATTAAAATATCATCAATAAATACCACAACAAACTTATCTAGGTACTCCATAAACACTTTATTCATCAGATACATAAAGTAGGCAGGTGCATTGGTCAATCCAAAGGACATCACGGTGTACTCATATAATCCATACCGTGTAGTAAAAGCTGTCTTAGGTATATCTGTAGCACGAATTTTTAGTTGATGGTAACTGGAACGAAGATCAATCTTGGAAAATACACAGGCTCCTCTCAATTGGTCAAACAAATCATCAATTCTAGGCAATGGATATTTATTCTTGATAGTAACCTCATTAAGTGACCGATAATCCACACACATCCGCTGACTTCCATCTTTCTTATCAACAAAAATAACCGGTGCTCCCCAAGGTGAAGAACTAGGCCGAATAAAACCTTTGTCTAATAATTCTTTAATTTGTTTCTTAAGTTCTTCTAACTCATTTACTCCCATTCTGTATGGACACTTAGCTATGGGTGCAGTTCCAGGCAATAATTCAATAATAAATTCAATGTCATGGTCGGGTGGCATACCTGGCAATTCATCAGGGAATACGTCCGGAAACTCATCCACAACGTGATCTAGCTGGTTGTCATCCTCCTGGAGTTGATTAACTGTCGCTGCAGGTGGTGGTTGCATTACTACATCAACACTGACTTTGTCTCCTTTAGGCGTAGTTAACACAACGACCTTCTCCTCACACTGAATAACTGCCTTATTTTTCTTCATCCAATCCAGACCCAATATGACATCAATCCCAGCTGTTCTTATTACGGTAAGGTTCACTTTAAAGTCTACCCTCTTAGAGCAATATTAACCGAAGGACAATAATATTGAGCTTGCATAGCCCCACCCGGTGAATTTACTAATATTGGGTTTTGTAAAGCTAAAAGTGGTATACTCCGTACTCTAACAAAACTTTGTGATACGAAAGAATGCGAAGCACCGGAATCAAAAAGAACAGTAGCGAGGATGGAGTTGACGCTGAACGTACCCATCATAACTTCTGATGCCTCCTGAGCTGTCCCTGTGGACACATGATTCACCCTTCCTTGATTAGATGGTGGCTGATATCTGCTCTTTGGGTTGCTTCCCTGGGGAGTCTGCTGGTTCTGCTTCTTGGGGCAGTTGTAGGAGAGATGTCCAGTTTCTCCACAACCAAAACACTTGATGGGGGTGCCCGGTGTATTAGTCCTCATGGGAGTCTTACTCGGGGTAGCTTGCTGGGGTGTTTGAGAGGGAGTCTTCTACTGCTGCTGAGGATAGGGGGAACGAGGTTGGTTCTGATTACGGTTCCATTGACTAGATCCCCCTTGGTTCCACTGGTTGGATGGCCCCTGGTGTTTTTGCTGAAATTTTTGCTGAGCGGTATTGGGACGCTGACGGTTGTTGCTGGTAAAACCTGGTCCTTGCTTCTTCCTCTTGTTATCAGCCATCTCCTGGCGCTTGTTGTCAATCACGATAGCGCGGTTCACAAGCTCTTGGAAATTGGGGTAGGTGGTTGTCATGAGTTGGAGTTGCAATCTATCATGAAGTCCCTTGAGGAAGAGACGTTGCTTGTCCTTGTCATTAGCAACATCATCAGGAGCATACCGTGACAATTGAACAAAATGATCACGGAATTCTGGCACAGACATCCGTCCTTGCTTCAGAGATCTGAACTCTGCCTGCTTCAGCTCGATCAGACCTTCAGGGATATGATATGACCTAAAATTTTCACAAAACTCTTGCCAGGTGATAGCAGGTGCATTGTCGGGACGACCATACTGGAATGATTCCCACCAGTCCTGAGCAGCTCCTTGCAACTGTCCAGATGCATATAACACCTTCTCTTGATCGTTGCACTGCGCAATGTTGAGTTGCCTCTCCACAGCGCGAAGCCAGTCATCAGCATCTAGCGGGTCAGCGGCATGGTTGAACACAGGTGGATGACCTTTCAGAAATTCTCCTCGCTTATCTCTAGCAGGAGCTTGAACAGGCTGCGGTCCTCCAGCTGCTTGGTGCTGAATGAACTGCATCATAGTTTGCATCAGCTGGTTCTGCGAAGCGATGAGGTCTTGAATGCTAGGTTGCGGTGGTGGTGGTAGATTGGCATTCCTCCTATTACCGGCCATCTGTTTTTCAACACAGAAATGAGTTTTAGTATTTTTACCATTATGCAATCACATATAAATAACGAATCTGAATTTTCTGGGCGAAATCCGATAACAGCAGTGAAGAAAAACGATCATATCTGGAGTTTCCGAAATCAAATAGAGACGTTCTCTATACCGTTGGAAAGATCAGAAAATTTTCTACAACTTCCATGTTTATCACTTCTCCAGATTCGGAAGTTAAATTAACCAAAAATAGACATAAACAGAAACTGTCCAAGCTGCCAGACTGCGCAGAAACTTCAATTTGCAGTAGTTACATCTCTCAAACCATAATGGATATTAACTTGATTCTTGCGGCAATGGAAAGGTTTGGAAGTCTACTGTTCCCCATTAAATTTTCATAATTTTTGGAATTACGAAATTAATTAGGAATAATTAACAAGACAAAGATGTCTGAAAAACAGATTTGGTGAAACACAGATTTAACCAAAACAACTATTGATTCAATAATTCTCAAATCTCAGACCCTAACTAAGAGAGTTGTAGACATGCCCACAATTCTCAGCACTCATTACAAAGAACCAAATCACAAATATTTCATAAGAACAAAGCAACTAACACATAGAGTTTCATACGCACACAAGACTCGACTCAACTCAACTTAGCGCTACAAGCGTCTTTTATTGCTAAGGGAATTTCCTAACCCTATGGAGCGAAATCCTTGAATGGTGGAGGTGTGGGAATCTCCTAGAATAGCTTTGGTTGGTTGAGTCTTGCTCGATATCCATCAATCTCTTGATCTGCTTGTGCGTTGGCACTCTTGGCTCTTGCCAAATCGCGTTCCAAACCATGGACTCTTCCCATAAGTGCCCAAGACAATCTTGCTAGAGCTCTAAGAGCGGGCTGATCCACTTCGGGCATAGTCATGGCGACGTCACCTTCTTCAGTCACCACACGAGGGTAGAATCTATGGACATCTCCTTCCATATCTTCATAGCGGCGACCATGGTAGTAGAGGTAGGCATGAGTAGCGGCATCTTCCATGCTCTCTTCCACGGTCCTACGTGGAGCGGCGCTTTTATGAACAGATTCCGTCTTGTAAGCCCTATGCTGTGCATCCCAAACCTTGATATTCAACTCTGTGGTCCAGTAGGTGTCTCGTAGAGGATGCGTGTGCTCCATGCTATAGTAGTTGAGAGTAGGTTGCAGGTCGGCGTAGTAGAGGGTCAGCATGTTGACGAGCATTGTGTGGAAAAATGCATCTTCTTCTGGATATATTCCTCCTGGATCCATCCCATCCTCCTGGGCGGTTCACCTCTGGCGGGGGCTTCGGGTGCGGGTGATGCAACAGGCGGTGTAGGTGACGGAGTAGCAGGCGTCGGCGACAGAAGGATCTCTTCAACATCTTCCATGTACATAGCTTCCTCTTCACTTTCATTTTCCGAGGCGATCACCACGTCGTCTTCAGCTGGAATGTCCAAAGCTCGCGGTGGATAGTAGCCTCCGGTGCTCATGCGTGCAGTTTTGCGACCACGAACCATCTTCTCCAATATAGATCAAGACAAAGTTAGATTTAGTTTAGACTGAATATTTTTATAATGGAATAAGGGTAAGGGAAGCATACAAATTTTAGCAGTTGGCAGTGAAGGTGGAAAGCATGAATGAGGTGAGAAAAACATCTCTACAATTTCTAGGTTTGCGTCCTACAGTCAACCTATGCTCTGATACCAATCTGTCACACCCAATTTTAAGGATAAAATTGAATGAACCAACTTATGTGCGCCCAGAGATCAACCACACACATAAGCAACAAATTACATAGTACCATCACAAGGTTTAATATATAACGAATAATATCACAGAGTCTTTACATATATAGCAGCGGACTAATAAATATAATGTCTCGCGGAAGCTCCAATTCACAGGGAAATAGTTGACTGGTGAACCACAATCCTAGTAATCCTCAGAAGAATCATCATAGTCATCTGCTACCCATCCGGGATTTTTATCCAAATATGAAAAATAAAGCAAGCGTAAGTACATGTCGTACTCAACAAGAATAACATGGGTTTATGAGGCTCAAATAAGGCATAACACTGGTTGACAGCGGTTGCTTTTAGTTGATCATATTTTAGCAATTGAGTAGCAGCAATAGAATATACCAAGGAACAAGATTTGCATGATCATATAAACATGATAATTAATATGGAATAAACATCAATAGAAACTTCAAATAAATCAATATTAAATTAGTTAAGTTCCTGTAAGACGTCCAAGGCCGCTCGTGACCGTGAGCGCGGCTGATATATCAGTTTTACACTCTGCAGAGGTTGCACACTTTCACCATAAGTCATGATTCCCATATGCCAAGGGTCATGACTCCCATGTCACCTCACCAAGGAAGTGCGGCAGGGTACACTATGAAGTCTTTCAAAAGCCTTCCTAACATGCCACTAATCAATCCGGGCGTAATGGCAAGGGGTGGTAGAGCCCTCCTTCCAGTGGCACACACACGCAGCAGTACACACAAAGACAGGAGCCGCAAAACAACCAGCTCGGCAAGGAACCTTTCAAGATTAACAACATGATAGAAAGTAACTTCATACTTAACTAAAGTCAGAGCCATATGACCCTCATGGTTGCGCTGTAAGTCCCGGTGTCATACTTACAGTTAAGTCCTTAGTCCATGTTGCTAAAAAGCATCTTTTAAATCTTTATTTCATAATTAATTAGTCAAGTTCATAAGATCATGACACCATCAAGCACTAGCATCACTACTCAAATGCAAACTCATAGGTAACAAGGATCAAGTCATCAAAACTTAGGAATAAATACTAGGGTTACCAAGGTAGACACATGCATCATGAATTTAATGATGAAGGTGAATAGGCAACAAGGATGGTCCATGCTATACTTGCCTTGATCAAAGTGCTCTAGAGAACTTGGATCCTCAGTGTACTCTTGATCACCAACGTATTGCTCACCGTCTAAACTCGATCATAAAATCACCACACAATCATCGAGGCAATCATACACGAAGCAAACAAGATCTATATTAGAAATAGTACACCAACAAGGGAAAAACAGATTGAAAAGTTTATAAAAATAATCTACGCGTCGCTACGATTCCAACGATATAAAGATCACGAAAATCGGAGTTCAAACGGAGAAGTTCTGAAATAAACAAGTTTTACTTTAATAAAATAATAGATTAAATCTAATCTCGAATTTTTAAAGTTGAAAACATGAGTAACAGTAGCATCATTAGATAGATAACAAAATTACAAATCTAACGAGACTTGAACGGATCAAATCGGAGCTAAAACGAATAAAATATGGCCGAAATAAACTGAGTGGCAAATCTGTAAATATTGAAAACGTATTTTTGAATCTAACCCGAGGAAAATACGTTTTTCGAAAACAAAAGCGTATTTGACCAAAGACGCCAAGGGACTGTGGGTTAGAACATTAAAAAGCTCAGGGGGTTTTCTGCAAAATTGCTGGCGAAGGGGTATCTCTCACTGTGAGCCGTTGGATCGGCCGTGGACGGCGTAGGTTAGATCGGGGGAAAAGAGGGGCGGCCCTGGTCGCCGGAGTCGGGCGGCCAACGGCGGCGCTCTCGCCGGAGGATGGCCGGAGACGGCGTTTTCGGGGCTTGGAAGCTCTGTTCACCTCGGGATCTGGTCAGGGAGCAAGAGAAGCTCAAGCTAAACCTATCTATGGTTTCGGTTGCCACAGAGATAGCTCGGAGAGGATGCGGCGAGCTCGGTGGCGGAACTATGGCGGCGGCGAAGCTCGGCATCATGGCTACAGTGCACAAAACCGAGGGAGAAGGGGTCGGGAAGATCCCTGACCTTGCTGCGAAGCTTGGAGGGCAACCAATTTCGACGGAGAGACTTCTCGTTGGCGAAATCGACGGCGACGGTGGAGCTCGGGGCGGCGACGGCTCTGTGGCTGCGGCAAGGGCACGATTGGAGGTGGCGGCTTGCTCGGGAACTTGTGGGGAGGGACGGCAGAGCTCGGCCGGCTTATATAGGGGCGTGAGGGAGGCGTAGGAGATCCGGACTCGGGAGATTCGGTGGTTAGGATACGGTCGGAGGCGGCAACCGTGCTCGGTTCGGGCTCTGTCCGGAGGAAGGAGACGGCGCTGTGCCGTGGGCCCGACGCGTCAGTGCCAGTAGGAGGGGGAAGAGGGTCGCGGCTTCCTTTTATGGGCCGGTGAAGGCGGCAAGGTGCCTGGTGGCCGGGTCGGCCACGACTCCGACGGGAGTCCCGCTCGCATATGAGCCGGGGAAGGAGAAGGCTCTGCCATGCGGGCCCCGGGCGGCAGTCACAGAAGGGAGAGGGCAGGGCACGCCTGAGAGGGGAGCTGGGCTGGCACTGCTGCTGGGCTCGGCCCATGCGGGGAAGGAAGAAAGGGGCAGCGCCCTGGCTGCGGCCTGGGCCAAGGAAAGGAATGGGCTGGCCTCGGGCCGAAAGAGAGAAGGGGTGAGGATTTCTATTTTTTTCCCTTTTCTTTTTAAAAACTCATTTTCAAATTTATTTTCCAAATAGCTTTTCAAACTAAGATTTGAACCCTTGCAAATCCAAACAAATCTCAGGAAATAAATATGTGCAGCAGCATGTATGCAACATAACATGTTTCTATGCCCAAGGGTTTATTTTAATTCACAAAAAAATATTATTCTATATATTAAATGCTCAATCAATTGCATAAATAAATCAAATTAAATTCCTATTTTCAAAAATTGAAAATTTCCGGGTGTTACAGCTAGCCTGTGTGTGCTTCTAGAGACATAGTTAGAACGGTTAGGAAGGCTTGCTATTTTGAGTAGGCTAGCGCAAAATTCGCTTTGCCATTTGTTGTACTAACTTGTTGGTTAAGTGTTGTTTGTAGAGTTTTAAAATAGGCTATTCACCCCTCTATCCTCTTTGGACCTATCAATTGGTATCAGAGCCGTGGTTACCGTTGTTGCAAGGCTTAACATCCTTCGGTGTCAAGTATGGCTCACAACAACTTGATCAACCATATGGGCAAGCCACCTCGGTTTGATGGCACAAGCTATGGGTATTAGAAAAAGCAAATGAAAGCTCACTTGAAATCAATGAATAGAAAGATACGGGAAATTGTTGAGAAGGACTTTGTTGTGATTGACATGAATGATCCCACTCCAAGAGAAGAGGAGAAGCTTCAATTCAATGACATTGCTCTCAATGCTATCTATAGTGCTCTTGATGAGAAGGTCTTTGAGCAAATCAAGGACTTGGAGTATGCTCATGAGGTTTGGAAGAGATTGGAGGACACATATGAGGACATCACCGCCGTGAAAAGTGCCAAGTTAAACATTCTCAAGGATACATATGCAAGCTTCAAGATGAAGGATGATGAGAGCATACCGGAGATGTTTCACCGATTGAGTGTCATCATTAGTGATCTCAAGACTCTCGGTGAGACAATTAGTGACAAGGACTTCTCACATCGTTTCTTGAGATCTCTACCTCCCCAGTTTGAGACCTTGGTTCTTATTCTTGTGAGAGAGGATCTCTCAAAGGTGACTCCAACACAAGTGCTTGGTGATGTCATGACACATGAGGCATACCGAGTAGAGAAGGATAGAGGAGTCAAGGAAGAGAAGGAGAATGAGAAGAAGAGCATTGCTTTCAAGGCAACCTCATCAAGGCACAAAGGCAAAGATAAGAAGCAAATCTCAAGGGATGATGAAGATAGCTCAAGTGATGATGACAATGAGGAGATGGCACTTCTTGTGAGAAGATTTGGAAGATTCATGAGAAAGAATGGCTATGGAGCTAGAAAGAGAAGAGATTTCATCAAAGGCAAGGGTCCAACCATGAGATGCTATGAGTGCAAGAGTAAGGACCACTTGATAGCCGATTGTCCTCACAAGAATGATAGTGATGATGAGGATGACAAGAAGAAGAAGAAGAAGAAGGACAAGAAAGATAAGAAGATGCAATTAAAGAAGAAGAAGGGGTATTCTTATTGTGTCAGATGGGATAGTGATGCTTCCTCTTGCGATGAAGATGATGATAGTGATGATGATCACAAGATCACCAACAAGAAGGCCATTGCTAGTCTTGCTATTTCTAGCAAGCCATCTCTCTATTTGACTCTTCACCGACTTGTCTCATGGCTAAGCCATTAAAGGTACAATCTGAAACCGATGAGAAGAGTAGTGAGAGTGAGGAGGAGGACTTCTCCAAGGAGGAGCTCCTTGACATGTTGCATGACACACACTCCTATCTTAAGAAGAAAGTGAAAGAGTGCAAAGAATTGAACAAGAAAAATAAAATTCTTGAGCAATACTTTGATGAGCTAAGTGCATCTCATGAGTGTCTAAAGGAAGACCATGATAACCTTAAAGAAGCTCACTCCAAGCTTGAGAAGGCTCACTCTTCACTTTTGGAGTTGGCTAAGGTAGAGGATGTGCCCACAACATGTGACGTAGGTGTTACTTGTGATATTCTTGATACACCTATTGTTGTTGCCTCCACTAACACTTCTTGTAGCACATCCACCTCTACCACATCTAAGGATGATGGTGTCACTTGTGATGCCACAATCTCAGTTGAGAACAAGAACCTCAAGAAGGAGGTGCATGAGCTCACTCTAACATTAGGCAATGCCTATGGTGGAGATGCCCGCTTGCTTAAGTGCTTGGATAGTCAAAGGTTCTCCATTAACAAGGAGGGTCTTGGCTATACCCCCAAGAAGGGCAAAGCCGCCTTTGTTCCTCACAAGACCACTTTTGTGAAGGGCAATGGTGTGATTTGCTATCGTTGCAAGCAAGTGGAGCACAAGGAGCAATATTGCAAAAAGAGGATGATGAAGCAAAGCAAGCCTAATGTGTCACCCATTAGACTTGATTCTTGCTATGTGCTTATAAAGAGTGCAAAGGGAGTGAGAGTCAAGTATATTGGTGTACCTAAGGAGAGCCCAAAGAAGAAGGCTATTTGAGTGCCCAAGGGCTTGGTCACTAACCTCCAAGGACCCAAACCAACTTGGGTACCAAAATCTAATTGATCTCTTTATAGGTGAACTGCAAGTCCGGAGGGAGGCATTGGGTGCTTGATAGTGGGTGCACTCAACACACGACCGGAGAATCAAATATGTTCAATTCAATCAAGCCAAATGAAGATGGGAATCTTGATAGTATCACATTTGGTGACAACAAGAAGGGCAAGGTTATTGGTCTTGGAAAGACTGCAATTTCAAATGATATGTCTATCTCCAATGTCTTGCTAGTTGAGAGTTTGAACTTCAACTTGTTGTCCGTGGCTCAATTGTGTGATTTGAGATTTAAATGCATCTTTGGTGTTGATGATGTGGAGATTGTTAGTGTTGATAGAAGTAAGTTGATATTCAAAGGTTTTCGGTATGGCAATCTCTATTTGGTGGATTTCAATGCTAGTGAAGCAAAATTGTCAACATGATTGTTCACCAAATCAAGTATGGGTTGGTTATGGCATAGAAGGCTTGGTCATGTTGGAATGAAGCAACTAAATAGACTGGTCAAGCATGACATGGTGAGAGGATTGAAAAATGTGCAATTCGAAGAAAGATAAGTTGTGTAGTGCTTGTCAAATGGGAAAGCAAGTTGGAAATACACATCCTAACAAGAGCATGATGAGTACATATAGAGCATTTGAGTTGTTGCACATGGATCAATTTGGCCCAACCACTTATGCTAGTCTCGGTGGAAATAAATATGGCTTTGTGATAGTGAATGACTATATAAGATACACATGGGTCTTCTTTCTAGTTGACAAGAGTAAATTGTTTGGCATATTCAAAACATTCATCAAGAGAAGCCAAAATGAATTTGAAGTGACAATCAAGAGTGTTAGAAGTGATAATGGAAGTGAGTTTAGAAATGCAAGAGTTGATGAGCTATGTGATGAGTTTGGAGTCAAACATCAATTCTCGGCCAAGTACACTCCTCAATCAAATGGCCTTGTTGAGAGGAAGAATAGAACACTTATTGATATGGCAAGGTCTATTCTTAGTGAGTACAATGTGAGTTTGGACTTTTGGGCCGAAGCAATCAACACGGCATGCTATTGTAGCAACCGGCTATATTGTCACCGGCTCTTGAAGAAGACACCATATGAGCTCTTGAATGGAAGAAAGCCCAATATTGCATACTTTAGAGTGTTTGGTTGCAAATGCTATATCTTGAAGAAGGGTGCTAGATTGGGTAAATTTGAGAAGAAATATGATGAAGTCTTCCTAGTTGGCTACTCTACCACAAGCAAAGTATATAGAGTATGGAATCACTCCACCAAGCTCATAGAAGAAGTTCATGATGTGGAATTTGATGAAACCAAGGGTTCATAAGATGAGGAAGAAAATCTTGATGATGTGAGAGGAACTCAATTGGTGAATGCAATGAAGAACATGGACATTGGTGATATTTGGCCAAGGCAAGTGGTTGATGTGGAAGATGAAGATGACAAAGATCAAGTGCAAACTCAACCTAGTGTGCAAGCAAATCCAAATGAAGCAAGCTCTTGTGGTTTTCATGTTCAAGCTCAAGTGCAAAATGATGAAGATCAAAATGCTAGTCAATCTCAAGTGGATCAACCAAGGTCAAGCAATCAAGTTCTCCAACCGGTCCATATTGCAAGAGATCATCCATTGGATCAAACAATTGGAGATATTAGAAGTGGTGTTCAAACAAGATCAAAGTTGGCAAACTTTTGTAAGCACTTCTCCTTTGTGTCATTTGAAGAGCCAACTACTATTGAGAAGGCCTTGAATGATAGTGATTGGGTAAATGCTATGCATGAAGAGCTCAACAACTTTGAGAGAAATCAAGTTTGGGAGCTAGTTGAGAGGCCCAAGAACTATAATGTCATTGGTACTAAATGGGTGTTCAAGAACAAGTAAGATTAAGATGGCATTGTGGTAAGAAACAAGGCAAGGCTAGTTGCACAAGGACACACTCAAGTGGAAGGATTGAATTTTGGTGAGACTTATGCTCCGGTTGCAAGATTGGAAGCAATTAGGATCCTTCTAGCTTATGCATGTGTACATGATATCAAGCTCTATCAAATGGATGTCAAAAGTGTTTTCTTGAATGGATATATCAATGAGCTAGTATATGCTGAGCAACCTCCGGGATTTGAAGATGAAAATAAGCCCAACCATGTCTACAAGTTGAGAAAGGCATTGCATGGTTTGAAACAAACACCAAGGGCATGGTATGAAAGATTGAGAGATTTCTTAATATCCAAGGGTTTCAAAATGGTGAAGGTTAACACCACACTCTTCACCAAAAGAATTGGCAAAGACTTGTTTGTGTTGCAAATCTATGTTGATGATATTATCTTTGGTTCAACCAATCAAGACTTTTGTGAGGAGTTTGGGGAGATGATGGCTAATGAGTTTGAGATGTCCATGATTGGAGAGTTGAGTTATTTTCTTGGTCTTCAAATCAAACAATTGAAGAGTGAAACTTTCATAAGCCAAGGCAAATACATTAGGGACATGTTGAAGAAATTTGAAATGCAAGATGCAAAATCCATTAGCACACCTATGGGCGCAAAATGATCACCTTGATGAAGATAAGAGTGGGAACATGGTGGATCAAAAGAAGTATCGGTCTATGATAGGAAGCATACTCTATGTGACCGCTTCTAGACCGGACGTGATGTTTAGTGTTTGCATGTGTGCACGGTATCAAGCTTCACCTAGAGAGAGTCATTTGAAGGCAACCAAGAGGATCTTGAGATATCTTAAGCACACACCCGATGTTGGACTTTGGTATCCTAAGGGGTCAAACTTTGAGTTGATTGGCTATTCGGACTCCGATATGTGAGTTGCAAGATTAATAGAAAGAGCACTTTCGGTACATGCAAGTTGTTGGGAAGATCACTAGTATCATGGTCATCAAAGAACCAAACACGGTTGCATTCTCTACTGCCGACGCCAAGTATGTTAGTGCGGGAAATTGTTGTGCACAATTACTATGGATGAAGGCCACATTGAGTGATTATGGAATCAAATTCAAGAATGTGCCATTACTATGTGATAATGAAAGTGCCGTGAAGATAGCCACCAATCTGGTTCAACACTCAAGAACAAAGCATATTGATGTGAGGCATCACTTCATTAGAGACCACCAAGCCAAAGATGACATTCAAGTTGAGAGTATGGGCACCGATGATCAACTCGCCGACATTCTCACCAAGCCACTTGATGACACTACAAGAAATCCTTCTTTTTATGACAAAATGACTCATGACGGGGCTTGTTTTTGTCATATAATATAACATAATTTGACGAAAAACTATGTGTCGTCATAAAATTTTGAGACCCAAAAGTATTTATGATGACATCAGTTCTTGTGTCACATAAAGGTACCAACTTTCGTCATAAACTAGAAAGGCACGCGGCGTTGCCGCGCAGTGTCTGTATTTTTTTCGTAATCTAGTGTTTAGATCTAGTAATGAGAAACTTACTATTTTTTTTATTTTATAGTTTGTATATATATTTTAGATATTTTATCATCCTGAAGGTTTTATTTTATTTATCTATTATTTTGGATATTCAAATGGAATTGTCATATATTTTTTGAGTATATTTGTCGTGAAGATACAAGAAGTTCAGTTATTTTTTGACAAGGGAGTATGATAATGAATTTTGGCAATGTATAGCATGCGAAAATGACCAGGACTCGGCTGAAAAAATCTTGCGACGTTTCCCGTATGCGCGTAGCATTTTCCCCATTGCTGGCGCGCAGGTCAGTGCACTGCCCAGCTGACCAGTACTGTGGCGTGTACATGTCTTCATCTTCGGAATGCTGACTCCATTGGATCTTGTACCACCTAGTGGTAGTCCTTCGAGTAACACGGTCCTTCCGATCCAAGACCTAAATTGGATACTCGGAGCATGTCAGGTCCAGTTCGAGCTCTACGCCTTCAACATCAATGACTTGATCGGGCACCCGAAGGTATTTCTTCAATTACGACACGTGGAATACATTGTGCACATTAGAGAGGTGCTCCGGCAATCGCAGTCTGTAGGCCACCTTTCCCACATGTTCCATAATCTAAAATGGTCCGATGTAACGTGGGGCTAATTTGCCCTTGACTCCGAAACAGTTGACTCCTTTCATCGGTGAGACTTTCAGATAGATATAATCTCCAGTTTTGAACGCTAAGGGTCGGCGCATTTGATCAGCATAACTTTTCTGTCGCGACTGTGCTATCTTCAAATTTTCCTGTATTAGTTGGACCTTCTCTTCGGCTTCATTGACCAAGTCAACTCCATAAAACCATCTTTCTTCAGGTTCAGACCAATTCAATGGAGTACGACACCTACGACCGTAAACCGCTTCAAACGGAGCCATCCTGATGCTTTCTTGATAGCTGTTGTTATACGAGAATTCTACCAATGCTAAACACTCGTCCCAGGTGTTTGTATAGGTGAGTGCACAAGCCCTGAACATATCTTCCAACACTTGATTGACCCTTTCCTTCTGTCCATCAGTCTGCGGATGATATGCTATACTATGCAGGAGTTTTGTCCCCAATGACTTATGAAAGGACTTCCAGAAATTGGAGACAAACTGAGTACCTCGATCAGAGACAATGGTCTTTGGCACCCCATGAAGCTTCATCAAATTTTCAATATATAGCTTCGCATAGGTTGCGGCAGTATATGCAGTCTTCACGGATATGAAGTGAGCTTGCATGGTGAGGCGGTCCACGACAACCCAAATGGAATCAAAACCTCTGGAAGTCTTGGGCAAACCCACAATGAAATCCATGCTAATATCCTCCCACTTCCACGCAGGAACAGGTAACGGTTGCAGTTCTCCTCCCGGCTTCATATGCACAGCTTTCACATTTTGGCATGTGTCACACCTTGCAACATACTGAGCAATCTCTATCTTCATCTTAGTCCACCAGAATTTCTGTTTCAAGTCCTGGTACATCTTGTTGCTTCCTAGATGAATGGAGAATCTTGTAAAATGCGCTTCATCGAGGATCATGCGATGTAACTCAGGAACTTTTGGAACCACAAGACGATTCTTGAACCATACCACACCATTATCATCAATTCTGAAACAATCTACTTTTCCAGCTTGGACTTTCTCCTTGATGTACTTGATTCCTTTGTTTCCCTTTTGAGCAGCAATGATTTGCTCCCGGATAGGTGTTTCAATACCGATGTTAGCCAGACTGCCCTGTGGAACTATTTCTATGCCTAACTTTTCCAGCTCATAGCATAAAGACAGATCATAAGGCTTAACGCTCAGACAACTGCAATGAACTTTCCGGCTGAGTACATTAGCAACCACATTAGCTTTACCTGGATGGTAGTGCACTTCAATATCATAATCTTTTATTAACTCGAGCCATCTTCGTAGCCTCATATTCAACTCTTCTAGAGTAAAAATATATTTCAGGCTCTTTGATCAGTGTAGATGTTGCAAGTACTTCCCAACAAATAATGACTCCATATCTTCAAGGCATGTACCACAGCAGCCAATTCCAAGTTATGAGTGGGATAATTCTCTTCATGGCGCTTAAGTTGCCGTGAAGCATAAGCAATGACCCGGCCCTCTTACATCAAGACACAACCAAGACCGGTGCCAGAAGCATCACAATAAACATCAAATGGCTTTTCAAGATCAGGTTGAGCTAGTACTGGTGTTGTGGTCAACAACTTCTTCAAAGTCTGAAAGGCTTCCTCACACTCAGACGACCAAACAAACTTGACTTGATTCTTCAGCAAACTAGTAATAGGCTTGGATATCCTAGAAAAATCTAGAATATATCGACGGTAGTATCCCGCCATTCCCATGAAACTACGGACCTGATGTACAGTGGTCGGTGGCTTCCAATTCAAGATTTCTTCCACCTTGCTTGGATCAACAGATACACCTTCCGCCGATAGAATATGTCCAAGGAATGGTACTCTGTCTAACCAAAACTCGCACTTGCTGAACTTGGCATAGAGTTGATGTTCTCTCAAACGAGTTAGAATGACACAGAGGTGATTGGCATGTTCCTCGGGGGTTTTGGAATAAACAAGGATGTCGTCAATGAACACGACCAAGAATTTGTCAAGCTCTGGCATGAAGACGGAGTTCATGAGGTACATGAAGTAGGCAGTAGCATTGATTAGGCCAAAGGATATGACTAGGTAATCATATAGGCCGTATCTGGTGGTGAAGGCTGTTCTAGGAATGTCTTCGGGACGAATTTTTATTTGGTGGTAGCTAGACCTAAGGTCAATTTTGGAAAATACTTTGGCTCCAGCTAGTTAGTCAAAGAGTAGGTCAATACGAGGCAAAGGGTATTTGTTCTTGATGATTACCTCATTGAGTGGACGGTAGTCAACACAGAATCTGAGAGAATTGTCTTTCTTTTGACAAAAATCGCAGGACAACCCCAATGAGATGAACTAGGTCTGATGAAACCCTTATCCAACAGATCTTGCAACTAAACCTTAAGCTCCGCTAATTCCTTGGGAGGCATCCTATAGGCTCTACGAGAGATAGGTGCTGTTCCAGGCTTCAACTCAATGGAAAACTCCACATCACGGTCAGGAGGTAAACCAGGCAGATCGTCAGGAAACACATCCGGAAATTCACAGACTACCAGAATATTATGCACTTCTTCGACTGCGGTAGCACATATCTTAGCAACTGCTCTTTGAGGTATTGGAAGTTGGATGAGGAGTTGGGTTTGACTATTAGGCAAGTTTACCCTGATGGTTCCATTCATCACGTCAATGAGAGCCTTGTGCTGATACATCCAATTCATGCCTAATATCACATCTATGTCTTGGTCTTTCAGCACTATCATTGACGTCAGGAATATATGCCCGCCCAATTCTATAGGCACCCGATGTACTACTTCCTTAGTACTGATACACCCCCCGGGCGATTGTATAAGGAAAACTTTCCTTTATCTCCCCAATTGGAATATCATGCTTGATGACAAATGTACGATTGATGAATGAATGTGATGCACTAGAATCGAAAGCATAATAGCAGGGTGGCTTGCGACACGGAACCTACCCATCATGACGGGCTCTCCCTCGGGAATTTCATCAACCTGGGTGTAGAAGACCTGACCTGCTTTCTCCACAACCTTGCCCTTCTGAGCATGCTGCTGGTGACTACGATGCTGAACTTGCTGCTGCTGCTGACCACCAGGACCCTTCTGTGCATTTTGGTTGTACTGCTTCGGGAATGGGTAGTTGCGGGACCAGTGTCCCATCTTGCCACAGTTGTAGCAAGGGTGGTTGTAGGTAGTCTAGGAGTAGTGATACGAACACCAGGGGCATTCGGCTGAGTGGTATTTTGTTGGTTGGAGGTGTGGGAGATAGCCGCAGTACGAACCACGACTTGCTACTGGGGGTACGGTGGACGAGAGTGGTGGGTGGGGTGATAGATGATTTTCTGATGCTTCTGACTGCCAGAAAACCCAGCTTTCTTCTTCTTCTTCCTCTCTTCTTGAAGCTTGCGGTCACTTTCTTCAAAAGCTATAGCAATGTTGACAGCCTCATGATAAGAGCAGTACAGGTTGTTGGACAGACTTCGCTGAATCTTGAAGTTCAGACCCCTGACAAAGCAATCCCTCTTTTTCTGGACGGTGTTCGTATGTTCAGGGGCATACTGTGATAGGTGATTGAATTGACTAACATATTGCATGACAGTAGATTCTTTCTGTTGCAGAGCCAGGAATTGATCCAGCTTCATCTTCATTACACCCGCATGGATGTAATGAGCACGGAAAGCCTCACGGAATTCTGCCCAAGTCAGCTAATGTCCATCGGGCTGTGCGGACAGGAGGTTTGCATACCAAGCACTTGCAGGACCTCGCAGTTGCTGAGCTGCAAACAGTGGCTTCTGAATCTCAGTGCAGTGAATCAAGCTAAACCCATGGTACGGAGCCAATCATCAGCCTCCAGTGGCTCATCAGCCTTGGTGAAGACAGGTGGAGGAGTATTAGTGAAGTCCACATACGTAGTCTCATCCTCATTATGGCGGCCACGACGTCCACCATGGTTGCCTTGATTCTGAGCAAAGAGGGTAGCAGCATTGGCCAAAGAGGCAATGGCTTCCGCCAGGGATGGTGGCATGGGTGGGGCAGTGGGAATACCCCCGTCCTCAGAGATACCAGCACCAGAAGAGCGAGTGTTGACAAGCATCTGTTTAATAGCAAACCGAACTTGGGAATAGCATTACTTAAACGAAACGTAGTGGCAGTATACACTTAAACATTACAACACTTAAACAACACGACTAGGACTTAATGAAGTTCCCAACCCATAGCTAAGGTTCTTGGAAAGCACCAACATTACAACACAAATGATAACGATAGGCCGACATCCCTAGTCCAATGACTAGTCTAGTCGTCATCAATGACGATCACGTCCTCCTCGTCGTCATCCTCCACGATCACGTCCTCCATGGGATCAACTGCCTCCTCAACACCGTCCTCCTCGGTCGCCTCTTCAACCTCTTCCCCAGGCCCCTCGACCACACCCAACTCAGGCTCTTCCTCACGAGGAGCAAGGATGGGACTGAGCTGGTCAATGAGCCCGTGGACCTCCTCATGCAGAGCATCATTGTAATCCTCGATCTGCTCCACATAAATCTCCAACTCATGGACCCTTGGTCGGGCCACGTCCTCACGTGCCCAAGTCTCCTCCTTCTCGCGGGTCAAGCGGTCCACCTCACGCTGCAGCTCGACGACCATGCGCACGTCCCTGTAGTGGTCCCTACAGGGCCACCTTGAAGTCCTCAGCGGCTACCCGAAGCCTCCCCGTCGCGTGGCGCCAGCTGATGACGCGGAACTCTCCTAGGTCCAGTCATCTTGCGTGCGGTGAGCTTGGTGCGTGCCAGCTGGAGAAGGTGAGTTTGGATTAGTAAAGGCATTATAGGCTAGCAAGAATAGGTTTGATAGATCCTAACCCATATACCACTTTTAAGGAGAAAGTTAATTAACATGTGAATTAATCATGATGCATGAATCGTACTTACGAAATTTAAAACCAATGCAAGATAAATAAATGCATAATAATTTTTAACATAGGGCTAGTAAACAGGTTGTTCCACTTGCTACCATAGCTATATTACGGAATAAGATAAGAGCAAGCAATTTGGACCAAAATACCAATTTAGATTTTTATGATCCAAAATATTTTGAAATTTTGCAAAGTAATACCGTAATGATTTAGCAATGGAATGCTCTGATACCAGCTGTAACAGAACCGCCTAAATCATATGGCCCACAGGCACCTGTCATTGTCACTAATGCCCTCTAACAGCCGGGCCCGTGTTCTAGATGATCTAGAAGGTCCAACCGGGCTACATCAGCACCTGTTTTTCTCCGACAGGATCCCATTGCGAAGCCATTACAGAATTACAACATTTCATAATAAAATACATCAGAGTAAAAGTGTGGAAAAGTTACATAGTACTTAGATTACAAACCGGTTGTCCAAATAGAATTTAAGTGCAGCTATTACAAACCATAGATAAGTAGCAGTAGCTGTGGATTAACCAAATACATAAAACTAGGTAAAGATAACATGAACCCTGCCCAAGGGTCTTGCCTCACTCATCATCACTTCCTTCCTGAACGATAGCCACACAGCAGGGAGCCAGACACACCTCCTGCTGCTAATGTCCTGCAACAGGGGTTAACAAACCCTGAGTACTGGGGTACTCCGCAAGACTTACCCGACTAAAGAAAAAGATGAGACTCAGGAATGCAGGCTGAGGGGAGTCAAGGTAAGGCTTTAGCAAGAGTCAAAGATTTTGCAGAAAAGCAATACTAATCTTTAATTCTACTTCAATATTTTAACTCAATATTATTTTACTCATTATTCATAGATCGCAGTTCTTCCACATGTATCCTACATTTCTAATTTCTTATCCATTCTCAAAAATAACCTAGTTCCGAACCACTTTTCGAGGTAAGTCAGTGTATCAAGTCTCAATAACCGAGGAGCAACGACGATTCGAATCGATTAAGTACTCAGCTGGGGATCCCTAACCATACTGCATATGTAGCACCTAAGCTTGCATATACCAACCCCGTCTACCACAGCTTTTCCACCCCTGAACTGGTCCTGCACCACCCGAGAGTACAGTACACCTCCAATCCGGGACTCTAACCCATGAGGGTACATGCTACTCTCGCCATCTCTCCACTCCCAGTGCATGGTCGTCGGTTCAAGCAATAGAGCAACCGGAGAGGGCTTTCCGGAGTATGTGGCTAGTTGCAAAGTCTCGATCACAGTAGGCCTACAACGAACGGTTCCTAATTCTTTTCCCGCCGGAAACATTGCATTGGAACTCTAACCCAAGTACATGGTAACCAGTGGTCACGAATCCACTTTCCGTCGGTGACAAGACATCGGGACTCTAACCCATGTGCACATTAACCGAACGAAATCATTTTCCCTTTTTCCTTTCTCATGATTCATCAATATTATATCACATAGCTCAAAATAGCATTTTATACAAAATCTAATTTAATTTAAGCGGGGCTAAGCAATTTCAAATATTTAATTTAAAATTAGGTTTCACGGGTAGATATATCAAGGCAGGTAATACAGCAATTTAGGAGACAATCAACGCCTATCAACCTAATGCAGTAATTTAACTCAAGTGATAATTTTTATAAAAACACAAGGAGAGACTAATGCACCGGAGCTTGCCTTGGATCGCAAAAAGAGTGGGATCCGCATCAGTGCCACAGATGTCAAACCCCTGGGTCACCTCAGGAACAATCTCCTCAGCAGTCACTTCAGTTTTCACTTCCTCGTTCCCGGTCACTACACGTATGCAATGACGAATGTTTTAATGCAATGCGGAGATACAGAATACAAGATACAATAATTAAAACAGTTACAATTACTAATGCCTTTCATACTACTTAAAGTTACTTAACCTAAGGTGCCCTAGGTCATAAAGGGTTTTTGACCCAGGATTACAATCAACCATAAAATCACACCAAACCTTAAAGTCATTAACTCTTTAATTCAACTAGATGATACCCCGCGCGTTGCCGCGGGGAATTTGTAGCGTTGTACGTGATCACGGTGGAAAAAAATATTTCTTTGTTTCTTCATGATTATAGCTCAAAATATTAGTGGGAAACAATGATTCATCTCCAGGAAAGCCTAATACAAAGCCACGTTTAAAACTCCTATCAACCAAATACATACCTTGACAAAAGTATATGGTTTATATACGACAAAAAACCAAGGCGTCTGTCTACTCACGTGTAACCCGGTAAGAACTCGTTGTTCATTTTCTTGGCTACTGGTTTGGTTTAAAAAAACGCAAGCAACTATTGTTGTTTTAATTATGCTATTAAAAGAGGAAAGCACACCTAGAGAGATACAGAAAACACACTGTAATAAATACAACTGACGAATCATTTGTGGAACGTTACGAAGAAAACCACCGCACGTCATTATTATTCCAATACAGAAAGAAAATATCTTCCATCTCACACAAACAAAACTACCGCTCCCTATATAAAAAAATAAATAAAAAGTCAGAAATTGCATTACCCGTGTCGTCAGGTGGACGCACGGATGGCCTCTCAAACTGCCGGCTTGCCGCACCCGCAAAAAAAGCCCGTCAGGCCTCAGCCATGGAACGGAACGGATGGCCTCTCATCCGCTCATTGTCCCGGACCTCTACTGTGTGCTGTCTGCTCAGATCCCTTTCTTCAATGATTCCTCCGCCGAGCATAGGTCTGAGGCGAACAGCCGCCCGGGGCTAGGGACCGGGGCTCATCTACCGCCGGCAAGGATGCGAGCGCAGCAAGGGAGCCGTGACGGCGAAGCTTCGTAGGCTTCACGCAGGGGAGATCCATCTTCGGTCATCCTATGACTCGCGACGGCCGAAGTAGAGCGCGACCTCGTGCTGGGGACGTCGTGATGGTTGAGCTGGGGAGGAGCTCGATTGAGGCTGCATGATGCGGTGCGGCGCTGCCGAGCGGGCCGGGCAGGGCAAGGCCGAGCAGCCGAGGCGGAGCGGGGTGGCTGGCGAGTGCGCGGAGGTGGAGCAGAGTTTTTAAACTTGAGTGCTGTGACGGCGGTTCGTTTTCCTCTTCTTGCATTTGTAGTGGCAGTTTCGTGTGGTGTAGGAATCGATGGTGAGGTAGTGGCTGTTTCTTGCAACAAAGGAATCAATGGTGGCCTGGTCGGTTGCGGCAGAGGAATCGATGGTGTGCGCAGTGCGCTATGGCAAAGGAATTGATCGCGGCAAGATTGTGTCACTGGAGAGAAATGTGGCTATAGAGGCTGACATGGCTCTCTGAGATTTTAGAGAATTTCTATAGTGGGTTTTTTCTATTTAGGTATAGGAGATTTGTTAATCAAATAACACAATATTATATAACAACCTAATTAGACTATTCTCATTTGAGCCTAAAATTTGCCAACACATAGTTTTTGACCTACAACAGTACCAAACCAAATTTTATGATTTTTGAAATTATAGGGAATTAATTAAAATTGTTCAAAGTTTTATTTATCAATTAATCCATTGATTTATAACCCCTACAGAAACTATTCAAACATATCATTTATTATTTTTATTAAATACTACTCACTGCAGAGAGCATGCATAAATATTTTTATGATTTTGGAGCCACAGATTAATTCCCAAAAAAGAATAAATCCTAATACTATTCATTCCAGCAGGAAATAGAAAAACAGCATAAATCACAAAGAAAATGAAAAATCCCTTTCAGCCCAGCATGGCCCAGCAGGAATCCAGCCGGCCCAGCGCGGCCTCCTCTCACCCCGAGCCGCTGACAATCGGGCCCTGCCCGACAGCTCTCTCTCCCCCTTCTTCTACCTCCCGCCACCCAGTGCACTCGCGCGCGCGGCCAGCCACGACGGCGTACCGCCGGTGACTCCCCGGCGAGACCAAGGACTCCAGGACGCACCCAAAGACCTATCACACAACCCTAGCTCACTAGTGGGATAGCAACAGCTCGGTTTGCACTCCACCGAGGACATGGCGGACCAACGGCGACCGGCCCCGGCGGCGCACATACGTTCCGGCGAGGCAGAGCTTCGGGGAACCTAACCGGCTACACTAAAAGGACCAGGGAGCTCACCACGGTGCGACACTCGCACAAGTCGGGGACAGGAATGACTCGGGGCTATCGGTTGGTGGCGATGGCGGACGCAGCGACCTGCATCGACGACACGGCCTTCGTTCCGACAAACCTAGGACATCAAACGATCACCAATCTTGCGCATGAACACAGTAAGGTACTAGAAGCTCGGAACACACGAAGAGAAGGGGAGAATCTCACCACAGTGAGCTGGCCTCGACGACGAGATGCGCGGCGGTGCTCCGACTGAGTCCGAGGAAGACGACGGCCGTTCCGGTCCGCTCGAGGCTCTACAGCTCGGACCAAGTGACTCCGATGTTGCGCAAGGGAACTAGGGAGTTGACTGCACGACGAATTGGACTGTGGTGGCCCGACGGCTGCCAATTTAGCCGCGGACAGTGAGAGGATCCACGGTGGCCGTGCGGAGGAGAGAAACAGCGAAGTGGTGGTGCTCGTCGGCTTAAATGGATAGAGGGGGAACGGGTAAGGGTGAGGCGGGGTTTCGGGGCCCCCTGCGTTCGCTGCTCGACGTCGATCGGGCCCTGCCCCGGCTGGACGACGCCGGCGCGCGGCGCGGCGCACGCGCGCTGCTCGCGCAGGCAGAGGAGGGGGGTCCGGCACTATAGATTCCCCCTAAAGTTCAAACCCTAAATGTGCAATGATCTCCCTATTTTGTGTAGCAACTCGAAAATCCCCAAAAATAAAAGTTACAGAGAATTTTGTGAAGAACATTTTTGGTTTTTGAATCAAGTCCGAATTGTGCATATTTTTGAAATTATTCAAAAAGGGGTAAAAAGGGTTTTTAAATTTCAAATACAATTTAATCAAATTCTCCAAATTTTGTTCAACAACTTGAATTGCTGTAAAAATAAAAGTTGTTCTATTTGTGGAGCTCTACAACTTTCATTAAGGGTGTTTGGTTAGATTCTTCATAATTTTTGAAATGGCATTTCAAATTTAAATTTCAAGTCACTGTTTTGAGTTTAATTTGAATTCCCACAATATAACTTCAAAATCTCCAAAAATAAAAGTTGTTCCATTTTAAAAGGTCTACAACTTTTATTAAAGCGCCTTCATCAGATTCCTTATAGTCTTTGAATTAGGTTTTGGGACCTAATTAGGGCTTAATTTTGCTTTTCTTTTTAAATATTTTTTTGGCTTTTCTTTTATGACTTTAATTACACAATCATCTCCATACACAATCAAAGCACTCTAGAGACCCTAAGCACAATCATATGCAGGCAATTAAATTAAACATGATAACATGACAGTTTTAATTAACCGTAATACCGGATGTATTACATTCACCTTATCAGTTAGTGTATGGTAAAACCTGTCATTTACCAGTAGAATTAGAGCATAAGGCTTACTGGGCTATTAAGAGATGGAATATGGACTTTGAAGCCGCTGGAAAAAAGAGAAAGATACAATTATCAGAATTAGAAGAATGGAGAGAAAAGACTTATCACAATTCGAAGATTTACAAAGAAAGAATAAAAAGTTGGCATGACAAGAGGATCAAGAAGGAGTTTGCACCAGGAGAAAAGGTATTACTTTTTAATTTCAGGTTTAAATTATTCGGGCTTGGAAAGCTACGAAGCAAATGGGAAGGACCATTTACGGTTGTGAACGCATCGCCACATGGAGCGGTAACTATACAATCACACAAAGGTACGTTATTCAAGGTAAATGGTCACCGACTTAAATTATTTTTAGAGCCATTTAATTTAGAAGTTGTTGACGGGCTGGACTTTGTCCAGTTACCAACTTTTTAGTCCCGTCATCATCCGTTACGAAAAATTATCGCGCATCGCAACTAACAGGAAGTAGATAGAGTCTAGAGGTATCACGAGCTCGGCCACCCGGGGAGGCAACCTGGTGGGGACGGCCGGCGCCCTAGTGGGGCCGGGCGGCACCCCCCTTTCCCCTCTCGTTCTGACTCTCATTTCCTTTTCTTTTTACATCCTTCGTAAACACTTTCACGTAGATTCCCGATGCGTGCGGATATTCTTTCGTACGAATCCTGTAGAACCTAGATTTGACCTTATCCTGTCCCCTGAAGACCCATATAAATACGCACCTATACCGCCCTCATTTGCATCCCATCAACAGCTGCCTCTCTCTCCTTCAAAGAAACTTTCTAGTTTAGAACTAGTAGCAATGGCAGACTAAGCTGTCGTTGGCGCTGACTCCGGCAAGATCCAAGGCGACGACTCGAAGGCCATCGTCCTCGTGCAGCCGAAGCCTCTCGCCATCGTGCCAGTGAAGCACCTCGCTACGGTGCCTCCCCAATATGAGCAAGTCTACTACACGCAAGTTCAGCCTGCTCTGCCATCACCACCCGCAGGGCTGCTACTAGAAGACGGTACCAAGGGAAAGCAGGTCGCTATTCCCCGGGGAACCTAGCTTCTTCCACCTAGAGACAATGAGCGACTCCTGTTGGTCAAGACCGACAAGAACAAGACGTTAGTGTGTGCAAAATACACCACTGCTCGCCCTGCCATCAATGGAGTCCATGCACGTCCAAGCCAAGTCCGCTATACCGATTTCATACCACCTCCGCCCAAGAAACAGAAAGCTGCTTCAGCATTATCACTAGAGAAAGGACCTAAACAACCTCCGCTCTCGCTACGAATCCTCAATGTTAAGATTGAAGCCCTCTCTAAAGGAATAGAGAAGACTAAGGAATTAAGAACTAAGATTATGGGCGACACGACTAAGCAGATAGAAATCAATGTCAAGTTAATCCGCAGCCTCAAGCGCGACAAAGATAAGCTTGAAGAAGAGGTTGGGAAGCTTAAAAGAGAGATCAGAGACCTCACAAAGAAAGGGCAGCTTTGAGCTACCCTAGTTATCTATGTAATAAGGCACAAGTGTGTTAGGTTTGATTATATTATTAAGTTTGCTTGGTTATATATTAGAACAAGGCCTAATGAGCTAGGGCAGTCGTTAGCTCCGTCAGTTGTTAGAGTTATCTATTATTAATGAATAAAGTGCCTTATTCTTATTAATGTTTTAGTATTTCCTTATATACTCTCTATTTTTGGTACGCATGTTGTCTCCACATGTTGCGCAGAAAAAGTATACAGGAAAACAAGTGTGGTGGAGGCACATCGTGACCATGAAAATCAATTCGCTCGAGAAAATCACGTAATTCGGAAAACAATCAAACCAGGACCACGCGCACCAAAGTGGGCCCTGAGGCGCCACAGAGGCACGCCGCCCGGCGCCCTACCTGGGCCGGCTGACGCCTCCCTACCTCCTCTGCATCTATGCCTCGGCCACGGTCAGGTTTGAGTCCAATACAAGTATAATTGCATATGTTTCAATTCCTGTTTCAATCCGAATCAAAATTTACATGACGAAACACTTTTAAGAAAGAAAAGGATTGTTTAATTCATGACTTAAGAATAAATTATATAACACTTTTCTAGGAGTCATGTTTCTGTTGGAAACTATTTATAGGGACCCCATGATTACTTAAGTTGTTGTGGAACACGAGATAATAGAATAATGAGAACTCAATTCCTGTTATTTCGCCTTTGGAGATTTTATTTCAAAATTAAATAATTAGTTATACCTCTCCTTTGTGGTAAAGATAATGTCCTACCAGAGCCATATATAGGCTAGAAACCTTCTACATTTAGTACTTGTTTTTGTGTTGAGTTTGGTCAACCTTTGTAACCCTTTGAAGAAATTTGTCATATTTTCGAATCAAGTGCCACTTCCACATAAGCATTACTCTAATCCATAGTAATAGCAAATTATTCCACTAAAAAAATATTTCTCTCGTACAATGGGAGAAAACACCAAAAATAATCATATAGAATAGCCACCAAATAATTGCTCCATGTTTCGTTAAAATCTCTCAGTTACTAAATTCAAAAGAGGTATAAGCTATGCAAAAGAAAAAGGGAGTGTAAAGAAATGGACAAATGTCCGAAGAAATTAAAACAATGGGTACTTAGATGCTCGCCTCCCTTGAAAAAAAAAGAGAGAAGAAACAAGATAGCTCATACTCTCTGGATAAACATAATTGTTTAAAGAAAGATTTATTTTCTCAAGGAGCAAGGTACAATTAGGTTCCACCATATTCCACCAAATAAAGCTTGATTCAATTATATGCCTCGTTTCTCTGTAGATTCATTGTTTTACTTTACAATAAATACAATACAAGTATGTTTTCACATTCATACCCACCTGAGATCCACATAAGCTTTTTAGAAGTAGCATAAAGAAGGCAATATCATTAATGCCTTGGTGAGGATATAAAAATACCAGATATATCAGTGATTCGAGAGTACTACAAAAGGAGAAGGTAAAGCTAAGTTTTATTTGCAAAATCAACTTACTCTCCAATTGACTTAACTAAAGGAAGAGGGTGATCTGTTTCAAGCTTTTCTGTTCTCCAACTACTCAAAAATTTATGGTAGACACTTTGAATTCCGCAGTACATGTATGACTAGACTAGTTTTATATATTATATTCTCAAGTTACGTTTTAAATGTTCCATTCTCTCTCTAAACTTTTATATCTTAAAACTAACCTTTTTCTCGAGACGAGTAAAAGCCTAAGTGCAGGGGTACTGGTTGACTTTTGTTAACGTCTAAATTTTACTATCAATTATCCCTGCTTTACACATGAATATCTAGTAGAATAGGGTTATTACTTTGGTGAATTGTATATTTTCTAGGGGATTATCCAGAAAAGCTTAAAAGAGGGATTTAAGTGCTTAATTACCATCAAACTTGAACGCCAAGGCAACATACGTCATCGACATGCTAAAAGTCTCTGGAAGCCACCCGAAGTAACCGGGGCCCCACCTGGCAGGTGGTGGGGCCGGCCGGCCCTAAGGGGGGCCGGGCGGCGCCCCCTATTGTTTCTGCCCGCCGCCTTCTGGAGCCTTCTTCCACCACTCATGAGGAGTCATCTCGACCCTTGGTTAAGTCGGTTTAATCCTACGGCATGTATTCATCCCACCGGGCTATATAAATAAAGGGCCAGACCCCCCTGGAGGAGGCCAGATCAAGAGCTGAAGAACCTGAAGCATTAGATAGATATCCATTAGATCTAGGCTAGCAATCAAGAAAGAGATTAGAGAGATAGAGTAGATGAGTAGAGATTCGAAGGAGTCTCGGCCTGTTGGAGCTTCTTCGTAGTTGTATTCGTCTGAATTCGGCTCCCTCGCCCGGAGCTGCGTTCTGAGGTACTTTGTATTCAACATTCTGTTCAAGTAAGCATTTGTTCTTATTCGTTCTTAAGTTTGCAACTCATATTGAGTGCTTTGATCTTGGTGAAAGACCCTAGTTTGGTTTTGATAATTGATGAAACCGAGTTACTAATCTAAGTGCTAAGTATGTGTAGCAAATAGAAGATTAGTAATAAGGAGGAAGATGACATGAGCTCAAGTGAAGATCAACATGAAATGATCAAGGAAAAAGAAAAGGACTTAAAGAAGGAAAGCTAGAGGCTAAGGTATATTCAAATAGGGCTTTTCTTTTAGTGATCAAGACTCCAAGTGGGAGTGATCACATTTAGGATAGATAGCCGACAATAAAGGGGAGAACTAAGCTATTGGATTACTTTCAAGTGCTCTAGGTTGCATCTCATGTGCATTGAACTAACCAACCTAGAGAATCCCTTTGAAAACCCTTGAAAAATATTTGCAAAATGCTAACACACTATGCACAAGTGTAGAAGACCTTGAGTGTTAGCACATAGAAGCAAGGGGTGAGAAATAGACTTGAAAAACGCTGAGAAATGAGCGTCGGACTGTTAGCAGGGGCAGCGTCGGACTATTGTCCAGAGTCCGACGCCTAACCCTAGCTCCGGCAAATATCGAGCGTCGGACGCTCGTTTTACGAGTGTCGGACCATTGAGATGTCCAATCCGACAGTGCTGAGCAGCGAGGTGTGATGCATGGCGTAATCTGAGAGCGTCGGACGCTGAGGCTTAGTCCGACGCCGAGCGTCAGATGGTCCGACGCAGTTTTACCGATTCTGAACCTCTCTGGAAGCGTCAGACGGGTGAAATCTTTAGTTCGACGCCTTCTTCGTGCAGAGTCCGACGGTGCTGAGAAACTGACTGTGTGGCGTCGGACTCTGGAGATTAGTCCAGTGCCTGAGCGTCCGACGGTAGTCAAACGCGCGAAACCAGTTGACCGTTGAGATCGGACGAACGTCGTTTAAACCTGTTGACATGTGGCGCACATCCGAGCGTCGAACGCATTGCTTTAGTCCAACGGACTCAGTTCGACGGTTGGTCCGACGGTATGAAAAACGTGTGAACGGCTGTTTCAGTGGGTGTAACGGCTAGGAGTTGGCTTGGGGGTATTTATACTCCCTCCCTGGTCACTTGGTGACTCTCTTGCACACTTGGATCATTGTCATACACTTTGTTGCATTCTAGCCTCCCACTCTCTCACTAGTTCATCATCTTGATCATTCATGTGAGATTGAGTGAACCTCAAGTGCATCATTGCTTGTGATTTGCATTCTAGAGCACTTGAGAGCAAGCCTTGGATTAATTGTTATTCTCTTGAGACATTGCCGTGTCCCTAGACGGCTTGGAGGAGAAGAAGATGTGAAGGAGCTTGGTGATTGTGCTTGCTCACACCCGGTGATTGTGAGGGGTTCTTGTGCCTTCCCCGAGCAGAGTGCTCAAAGGTAACTCTAGTGGATTGCTCGTGTCTTTGAGTTACTTCCTCCGTGGTAGGTTCTTGTGGCGCCTAGTGTAGGCTCAGTGTGTGATACCGATTAGCCACCGAACCACCGGTTGAAGTCGACACAACGAGGACGTAGCGTGCCGGCAAGCACGTGAACCTCGGGGATAAATCTTGGTGTCTCTATTGATTTCCTCACCTTCGAGTGAGTGACTTATTGATTGTCCCGGTGATTGGCTTCCTCACAAGGCAAAGGTATAATTGACGATCATCCCATTCTTGTCCTTGTGCAAAGTAGCTTGTTCCCTTTTCTTAAGTAGTTGTGTAGTCGTTTAGCTTTTGCTAGCTTACTTGTGTGGATTAGAACTAAGGTTTAACTAAAATTGCGTAGGTGGCTTGCCTAGGTTAGTGGTTGCCTTAACATTGCATTTATAGCCTCTTGTGGTTCTAATCACTTGTTTAGTGGTTTGTAGAATTTTTATTTAGGCTATTCACCCCCTTTCTAGCCATACTAGGACCTTTCACTTGGTAACTCCTAGATTGAAGTAGTAGTTTGTAGTGTAGACGTGGTGTCTAGGCTATAATTACTTGTGAATGTCCCATGATTAGCCGGATAGTGGTAGATCGCGTAGGTGACAGCTACGTTGAGTCCTCTGTAGTCCACTTCCCGTTGATAGGATCGATAGGTGTATAAGTGCTTGGTAGGAGAGAACTCTGATTTCTGCTCTTATTCAGGTCACTGCCCAGTTAGAACGATATTATTCAAAGTTTACCAGTTGTTGGAACTAGATAGTCACTAGCTATTTCCTCATTCTTAATATTCTCTAGATTAATTGTGTTATTGGGTTAAGAATCAATAGACTTAGTCAGTATCACCTACTGTTCCTTTGGGTTCAATATTAAAACCGAGATTGTCTAGTGAAGTGCTACATCGGTATTCTATCTGTGCGCTTGTGGATACTTTGATAATAATAATATTTAATAGAGTGTAGTTAATTTATACTAACAAGGAACAAGGCTAAATTGGTTGTACAAGGTTACACTCAAGTAGAAGGGCTTGATTTTGGAGAAACTTATGCAACAGTTGGTAGATTGAAAGCAATTAGAATCTTGCTAGCTTATGCTTGTGCCCACAACATCAAGTTATATCAAATGGATGTCAAGAGTGCATTTCTCAATGGTTATATCAATAAGTTGGTATATGTGAAACAACCTCTCGGATTTGAAGATGTGAAGAAGTCCAACCATGTGTACAAGTTAAGAAGGCATTGTATGGTTTGAAGTAAGCACGTAGAGCATGGTATAAGAGATTAAGAGATTTCTAACTCTCTAAAAGGTTTAAAATGGGAAAGGTTGATACAACTCTCTTCACTAAGAAGCTTAGCAATGATTTGTTTGTATTACAAATATATGTGGATGACATCATCTTTGGATCAACAAATCAAGATTTTTGTGAAGAATTTGGCAACATGATGGTAAGTGAGTTTGAAATGTCCATGATTGGTGAGCTTAGTTACTTCCTTGGTCTTCAAGTGAAGCAAATGAAGAATGGTACATTTGTAAGTCAAGGTAAGTACATAAGGGACATGGTGAAGAAATTTGGATTGGAATTTGCAAAGGCTATGAGTACACCAATGGAAACTAATGGTCATTTAGATTTGGATGATAGTGGCAAAATGGTGAATCAAAAGCTATATAGATCAATGATTGGAAGTCTTCTTTATGTGACCGTATCTGGACCGGATGTCATGTTTAGTGTGTGCATGTGTGTAAGATTTTAAGCCTCACCAAGAGAAAGTCATTTGAAAGTCGCAAAGAGAATATTGAGGTATTTGAAGGGCACACAAGATGTTGGGTTGTTGTATCCTAAAGGGTCCAACTTTGAACTTATTGGATATTCGGACTCCGACTATGCCAGTTGCAAGGTTGATAGAAAGAGCACTAGTGGAGCTTGTCAATTGCTTGGAAGGTCACTTGTATCTTGGTCATCAAAGAAGCAAAATAGTGTTGCTCTCTCAACGGCCAAAGTGGAGTACATTAGTGCCGGAAGTTGTTGTGCACAATTGGTTTGGATGAAGGCTACTTTGAGTGACTTTGGATTGAAATACAAGAAAGTGACTTTGCTATGTGACAATAAGAGTGCTATCAAGCTAACCAACAACCTCGTGCAACATTCAAGAACAAAGCACATTGACATAAGACATCACTTCATAAGAGATCACCAAATCAAAGGGGACATTGCAATTGAAAGTGTTGGCACCGAAGATCAATTAGCGGATATCTTTACCAAGCCACTTGATAAGTCAAGATTTTGCAAGTTGAGAAGTGAACTAAACATACTAGACTACTCCAATATGAAGTGAAAAGCATCCCACATTATATGACACGCCTCTCCTTCGACTAAAGCAAGGTAAAATTGGTTGACATGGCATTCATACTTTGAGTAGGACTTGTGTAGTGCATATAGACATAAAATGCATCTTATATGCTCATTCATGAAAAATAAATGTTTTTGATGTATGTATGTATGGTACCACTATTGCTTTATGTGCTTATATGAACTAGTGGTAACATATGACATATTGATGGGCTTGCAAACCTAGTGTTGAATCTAGAACATGAGCTCATGATGTGTAACTTAACATGGTCAAGATAACCCTACTAGTGAGGTGTGAAGAAACTTGTCCTTGGATCAAACTTAGTTACATATTCTAAGCAAGTGATCTAGATTGAACCAAAGTGAAAATGAACTAAACCCCATTAATTGACTTGATACTCCCATAATTTGCACCATTTTTTGTGACTGTTGAGAAAGGGGAGAAGAAAGTCACAAAGATAAGAAAGGAAAGGGGTCAATTAAAAATTTAAAAGCACACAAGTAGGGGGAGCAAGCTCATGAATAAGTTGTTGCATTTGTGTGTGCATTAACATATAAATTGTTGCATTGTCAAACTTCAATTACTATACTTGCTTGATTGGTGTAATGCTTAGAAATAGGATTTAAATGGTGTTTGACAAACTCGCATGCATAGGACTTATTTTTCATACAAAGTACCTCTCTTGCTTAAATGTTGACCTCACGAGGTATTTTGAGTTTATGATGCATGACTAGTGAAAAATGGTGCTAAGGATGGTATATTTTCGCAACTCCGATGGTATCACGCTTCAAAGGTCCTTTCTATATACCTTAGCATCATTTGGTAGTGGTAGCTCACCCAATCTTTCAAATCCATGCATATGTGAAAAATTAAACTAAACACAAGGAATCACATATGTAGGGGGAGCCAATACTACCAAAGTGCAAACTTGGATTTATTTCATATCTTTATGAAGGTTGTCATCAATTATTAAAAAGGGGGGAGATTGAAAACCCATGTTTGGTTTTGGGTAATTGATGAAACCTAGTTTGCTAACGTTTGCTCTATTGTTTCATGAGAATGATTAGCAAACATCAAGATGGAACAAAGGACCGGGTCGATGGAGGCTACAAGTGAAGGGCAATGACGGCATCCATGCAAATGGTATAAGTCCATCATCAAACGGTGTCCACAAAATTCATCAAGAGATGAGAAGGAAGATGGAGAAGAAGCTAAAGAGCTCAAGGCAAAGGTATAACCAATAGGAGCTCTTTTGGTTTTGGTGATCAAGACTCTATAGAGAGAGTGATCACATTTAGGATAGATAGCCGTACTATCAAGAGGGGAGAAATCGTTCGTGAAATGCGATTATCAAAGTGCCACTAGGCGTTCATATTCATTCATATGCATGTAGATAATAGTGACAATAACAAAACCCGTGGAAAACTCTTTGAAAAATGCTAACACACGTGCACTAAAGTGAGAGACACTTTGGAGTGTTAGCGCCTTTGCAAACGGGGAGAAGTTTGAGTGGTAGAGAGGGGTTTGGGTCCTTTCTCCCTCCTGCCGAGATCGGCAGGATTCGGCGATTTTCGGAGAAGTTCTAGTGCAAATAGTAGCGTCGGACGCTAACCCCGGAGAGCGTCGGACCATTGTTTTGAGTCCGACGACTAACCCCCTGAGAGCGTCGGACGCGCTGAAAGTGATCGTTGGACTAATTCCCTTTGGCCCGACGGTGCAGCGCAGCAGTAGAGTGACGCGTGCTGAGCTGAGAAGGCGTCGGACGCGTTCAGTTGGTCTGACGGTAAGCGTCGGACAGCGTCCGAGCATTTCTGAACCTCTCTGGTCAGATTTGCAAGCGTCAGACGCTGGGTTCATTTAGTCCGACGTGCTGCCTGTTTTAGTGTCCGATTTTGGTTCTCTGTGAGAGTCGGACACGAGTTTTTAGTCCGACGGTGATCGTCGGACACCGTCGATGGTGTTGTGCGCTCTCTGTTCTTCTCGAGAAACGTCGGAAGCTGGTGCGTTTTAGTCCAACGGCTCGAGAGTCCGACGATGTGTTTTGGCGCGAGAAGCTAGCCGTTGTGATCCAACGTTCGACTTCAAACGGCTAAGTACACGTGGCACGAATCAAGGGCGTCGGACCGTAGTCAATGGTCCGACGGTGGCGCGTGCGGGCATCCGACGATTGCGTCTGACGCTACGCAGAGAGGCCCAACGGCTATCTGTTTGTGAGGGGAGTATTTATAGCTGGTTTGCTGGCTTGTGCTCCCCCTCTTGGCCTTTCTCATCACTCCTACTAACTAGTGAGCCTCTCCACTCCTTTCTCACATCTTCCACTCGATTGAGATCGTCATTTAGTGAGATTGGAGAGCATCAAGTGCATTGCATGAGTGTGTTCATCTAGAAGCACTTGGTGATTGGATTTCGCAGCGGATTCTCTTGTTACTCTTGGAGTTTGCCGACTCCTAGACGGCTTAGAGCTGCGAGGATCGTTGAGGGGAGTTGGTGATTGTCTCCGCCTTCCGATCGGTGAAGTTGTAAGGGGTTCTTGAGCCTACCCCGCAGGAGATCGCAATTGGCTACTCTAGTGGATTGTGTGTAGCTTATGAATCCACGTCTTGTGTTGGTTGTGCGGCACCCTTGAGAAGGGTTTGGCGTGTGATGCCAATTAGCGCGTGAACCTCCAAGTGGGTGTATTGCTATAACGAGGACGTAGCTTGCCGGCAAGTAAGTGAACCTCGGTAAAAATCTTTATGTCCATCTTTTGCCGATGATTTCTTGTGTATTGTGATTGATCATATTGGTATTCACTTTATCTCTACACTGGCGGTATAAAATCACCTCTCTACCCCTTTACCTTATTGCATTTATTTTTTGTGTAGCTCTCTTGTTGTAGTTGCTCACCTAGGAGTAGAATAAAGTAGTGACATAGCTTCTTGTGTGTAATCCTAGAGATTATAGCCTAGATCGGTTAGGTGGCTTGCTTTTTAGTAGGCTACCGCAAAATTCGTTTCGCCACTTAATTGTCTAACCACCTTGTCTTAAGTGTTGTTTGTAGAATTTTTATAGGCTGTTCACCCCACTCTAGCCATTTAGGACTTTCCACTCGCCTGCTCGGAAGACTGACCCGTGCACTTGTTGTACTCGGGAACTTCATCTTCGCCTCGCCTGCTCGGAAGACCAACCTGCGCACCTTGCGGTGCTCGGGGACTTTTTCATCGCCTCGCCTGCTCGGAAGACTGCCAGCGCACCCTGCGGTGTACGGGGACTTTGTCATCGCCTCGTCTGCTAGGATGACTGTCCCACGCACTTGCTGTGCTCGAGAACTTCGTCATCGCCTCGTCTGCTCAGAAGACTGTCCCGCGCACCATGTGGTGGTCGGGGACTTCGTCATCGCTCGTCTGCTCGGATGACTGTCCCATGCACTTCCTGTGCTCGGAGACTTCGTCATCGCTTCGCCTGCTCGGAATATTGTCCTACGCACTTGCTATGCTCGGGGACTTCGTCATCACCTCGGCTGCTCGAAAGACTGTCACGCGCACTTGCTGTGCTCGGCGACTTCGTTATCGCTTCACATGATCAACAAATTTTAGGATTTTGACCCTGACACCACGTAACTGCGTCACCTACTATCAGGCTCGGGGACTAAGTGGATACACTTAACCTAGCGGTGAAGGTATTTGCTCTGCCGAGTCAAAAGTGGATACACTTCAGCAAAGAGAAGCTCTTTTCAAAAAATTTCTGAGCTCCTTACATCCGTCTGGTCAACTCCAGAGATCTGCACCTCCCAACGAATGCAAGGTGTTCGGGGACTACCTGTGGGGTTATAGACCCGTATACCCGCACGACGCTACATAAGCCGATTCATCCGACCAGGCCCGAACTGTTAAGGATGCGACGTCTACACGTTCTCCAGAAGATCACGTATATCCGCCGATCTAGAGCCTTGGCGGTTAAGAAAGTAACTTTCCTAATATCTAACCGATTAGATTACTTGTTCGGTTAGGATTGTAATCTGTTATACATCGTAAAACCGACTTATAACCCTGCCCCCCGGACTATATAAGGCGGACAGGGAATCCCCTCAAAACATCTCATCTCATAGCAATACAATCCACGAGAACACAGGACGTAAGCTATTACGCCTCGTTAACGATGCAGATATAAATGGATTGACCCACTGACCCATTACCCAAAACTTAAAAGAGTGTTGTAAATACCCACTCTGCTGGCCCAGTATATCTTAGTTCCAAATAGTGTTGATCAGCGTGGGTCTAGTGGGTAACCCAATCATCATCTACTGGCTACTGCTGTATGAGAGAACCGGCCACGGCCTTTCCCCGCCGCCGCCGTCTCCGATTCTCCGAAGCCGAGGTCGAGGAGTTCTACGCGACTACGCCATCCTTCAATTTGACGAATATACGCGACGACGCCGGGCTGTTCATCATGGCTGCATCACGTGCGTGACCACCACGGCGGCGCTGACGCAACCACGGTCGACAAGCAACTGCCCCGCCGGAGCCGAGCATGCTGCTTCCTCGCCGCCGGCCGGCCTCGACCTGAACATGGATCTGGAGTTGGAGGCAGCCTTAACGCTAAAGCTGAGGAGCATACCGCCTAGCTACGAACACCACCGGGAGCCACAACTATAGGAATTGCTAGCATGATGTCGCCGCCGCCGTGGACGACATGGCAAGCTCGGCTTCGGCATCAGCGGCCAGTGCACGCCGGCAGCTGCTGCATAGCGACGGCAACTGCAACCTCACCTCCGCGGCCGATGCCCCAACCTCCGCCGCCTCGACACCCACCGTCACTACGTATTCGGCCTGCAGGACTGCACCTTCCTATTTTGGTGTACTTCAGTGTTTTTCGGTGGAACCACAACCCAAATGAGAGGGGAGTGGGTTGACCCAAAACCCAAAATAAATATATTGGGTAGTGTGGGTTAGTGTTTGGATCAACCAAATCTGACCCACTTGCATCTTTACGCCTCGTGGCGGCCTGAATCAGTGTAAATCGTGTGTCCTACATTTTCTGTGTTACGTTTGCTCGTCTCAGACATTTTGTGTGTGGCACCTTCACCGATTATCTACTATCTTGGATATACCTCTCGATAAACTATCGATGATATTTCGTCAACACCGCTAGCCGCTGCTGCCACCATAGATCCACCAGGGCCACCAAATAGCAAAAGGAAATATTGTCTGCATCAAAGACCGAATGGAACAGGATCAGCCATATTGGAAAACCAAAATTTGTTTGCATCAAAACCTGACACGCAGGGTATTGTTGCTTGCTTACTCCAACCACAATAATCTCCGCGCATCAATCCACGGGAGGTGCTAGTGGGAGCAGCAGATGCTTGGCAAGGGCAGCACGTAGGGGCTGTGAGTGGGCGCAGCGCCGTGGGGCTCGCGACAGTTGCAAGAGGCCCGGCAGTGCTGCAGCTTGACAGAAGAACTGGGAGGCCACGGTAAAGGTGGACCCAGTGGGGCGGCATGGGAAGCGTGGATGATGCGAGGCAAGGCTCCGCCGGCACCGAATCAGGCTGCACCGCCGCCGAATCGGAGCCTATCAAAACCGAATTGGGCTGCGCCGCTGCTGAATCGGAGTTCCGCCACCGCCGGATTGGGTTCCGCTCAAGTTGCAGTGCGAGACAAGGCGAGCAGCCGGCAAGGGAACCAAACGCCTTTGAAATTGCCTTGCCAGCGGGCTAGGTTAGGCGAGGCGAGCGGGGTTCGGCGAGGCAAGCGGCGGCGAGGAGTAGCACCTAGAGGAGGCCGCTCATGAAGCGGCTGCTCGTCACTGCGGCGGTGCGTGGACCCATTCCCATGCCACGGTAGAGGAGGCTGCCTTCCCCCCGCCGCAAATGCTGCGGTGTTACCGCAGATCTTTTCTTTCTTTTTTGCGTTGACGTTGCCACAGTGGGGGAGAAGGGCTGAAGCCTGAAGGCTGTGCTATGGCCTGTGAAACGCATGAGTCGTATTGCATAATCTTTTGGTAATAATCTGGACCGGACATCCGATGGTTCCGTACGCCATGCTCGTGGCTCGCTCTCCTCCACTTGTTTCCCCTCCGTAACTCTCACGCTCCTCCACTTGTTTGTAAGCGGTCCATGATAAAAAAACTCCTTATCCCATCCCATGACCTCGTTTTATCCGCTCATGCCGTGACCGTTCAAGCCGCGCGATTCCGCCTCCGAGGTCAAGCGTTGGTGCTGTCGCCCTGAGCCCCAAGCCCGAGCCAGCAGCATGGGGCATCCCCTGGCTGCCTCCCTGCAGACGAGCGAGCCGGAGTGGACGAGCGCGCAAGCGGCGGCGGCGGCGGCAGCGGCAGCGCGGCAAGCAGTGGCCAGCATGCGGCGGCTTCAGGCAGTGGCGTGCGCACGGCAGGTCGGTGGCTGTGGGCAGGCCGGCGAGCGGCTGCCGCCACTGTCGCTGGTTGCTGCTCTGCGCGCCCTGCCTATCCCGCCGACCGTCGCACGCGCACCTCGCTTAGGCTTGGCGCTCGTCGCCAAGCCAGGCTGCGTGTGTGGCCACCACGCCTGGAGTTCGTCACCAAGCATCTGCTTCATGCGTGGCCAAGCCTCGGCCTGACCTCTCATCCGCATGCCCTCTTTTTTTTCCTCACCGGTTGACTTTCATGTTACAGCTGAACGAATTTGATGTTGCAGTAGCCTTATTTTCATGTTACAATAGATAATATTTTTTGTTGCATTGGTCTTTTTTTCTGATGTTGCATCTCACATTGTAGTAGCATTTTTCTAATATTGCAACAATTAATATTTCTTTGTTGCATTAGTCTTTTTTTTATGTTACATCTCGCATTGCAGTAGCCTTGTTTTGATGTTGCTCTTTTTTTCCCCTGATGTCGCAGTAGCCTTTGTTCTGATGTTGCAGTAGCTTTTGTTCTGATGTTGCAATCGTTCTGATTCGGATGTTTCATACTCCTCGCACAAATGTTGCAATAATATGTGTCTAAATGTTTCAGCTATTTAAGTCTTTATGTTTCAGTAAAATTGTTTCTGCTTTATGTTGTTTGGTTAGAGAAAAGCTCTGGGGCCGGCGGATGGGGGCGCGCAACTCATGTGGGGGCTAGCGAGGGGGTGCAGGGCGGCAGTGGGATGGGGGTGCCTCATGTATGATGGACCATGGACGGCCTTGACGGCATACGCGCGAGCATTCAGCGCAGGAGCAGAGGACGCAGGTGAAGGTGTGCGCATTGGGCAGAGTGGTGGAGCGGCTCATGCGGGCGAAGAGCACGAGCGTGGTGGGGAGGTCGAGGCGGCGGGCGTGCGCGTATGGGGGCGTCTGAACGTGGCCCCACGGGTCCCACATGGAAGGCGTGGGTGGAGTGCGGGGTACGGGCGTCCGGACGCGAGCATCCGTCCGGACGTCCGACGTGAGTTACAACCCTAATTTTTTCGGGTCCGTGGTCGCACTCCAATATAAGCACTCGTGCTAAGCTTTGCTGCTCTCACTCGCTGTCCAGGAGAATCAGATCCTCTGGAGGACGACTTCACTCTGCAGTCGACTGATCTGAACCGTTCAATACAATCCGACGGCATACAGTTCGTATGAGGCTTCTAGTCGCTGCATCCCTTCATGCACTGGGCCTCGGCCCAACAACTACGTAACTCGTTGTCGGTAAGAGCTCTTTTCTTAGCTGCTATCCTTCTTGGCGCGAGTGTGCGGCGGCCATCCGCCATGGCCGAGCTCAAGATGCTCGCCTGTCTGCTTTCGTCCTTTAGCTTTGTTCGTGCTCTGTGGAGCCAATGACTAGTGTCTCCGGAGCAAATGATCAGTGTCTTCGTCGCATAAGATGCTTTGCTAAAGATGCTCGCCGCGCGCGGTGCTGCAAAACAAGCTGGTCCTCACCATGTCCTATGACTCCACCTCCGCGTTCGTCATCGGCGCCACAGCCGCTTGCCTCGCGGACTCACTCAACCTCGCCGTCGCGCTGCCTCTAGGCTCCAGCGATGAGGCTGCGGTGGCCATGGCGCCCGCGCTCATCGCCGTCGCGCTCGCGGCACTCATCGACTGTTGCACCACTGCCACGTTGCTAGCTAGCCCGCGTCTCCATGTTGTTGTGCGAGAGCGCAGGCGGGGATGACACGGCCTTCGATGTGCGGGCCTCCAACGACTCTCAATGGCTTGACGAGGCCGAGATGAAGGAGGAGGAGCCGAGGAGGATGGTGAGGTGGGGAATGCCGCTGTCACAACCTTCGAGGGGAGCGCTTGCAGCAACGCTCAATGGCTTGAGCACGGTGGCAAGAGTGTGGGGAAGGCCGGCGTTGGCGAGGTGAGAGCTCTACTGCCGGCACTAATGCTGACGACGCCGGAGCAAGGAATCCGACCGTAGCGGTGGCGGCCTGGTCAGGAACACCGATCCGGACCTGGGAGAGGTCTGTGGCGGAGTCGCGGAGTCAAACAAGTATTCTTTTCAGTAGAGCGGTGTCAGACTGGCTATTGATATGAGCCTTGTTACAGGCCTGTAAGTTTTGTTTGTTTCCAGAAATTTCTTGGCTCATGGTTGGATAGGAATCGTATGGTTTAGATCAGTGACTGCAGAGACGAGTCGTTTTGGTTGACTGTAGAGGATCTCGTTCCTGTCCATGGGGTCGTATGAGAGCAGGGCCCGACTCTATTCCCCAATTTTTGAGTCTACCCCGAGGCCCGAGCTCCTTTGCCTGCGCGTCAGTCGCGTGAGGCTTCGGCTACATGTCGACACACGAAGGCACGAGCGTCTCCGCGAAACGCTGTGGTGCGAGGAATCCCATATAGTCTTTAAGAAACCTGATTACTTGTGTAGTAGTAGTGTTAGTAGTTTGTTCGCTTAGGAGTAAGTAGCTTCCAACGTAGGCTAGCTTGTGTGTGAACCTAGGGACTTAATCTAGAACGGTTAGGAGGCTTGCATTTTGAGTAGGCTAGTGCAAAACTCGCTTCGTCATTTGTTATACTAACATTATGATCAAGTGTTGTTTGTAGAATTTTAGTTAGGCTATTCACCCCCCCCCCCTCTAGCCTCTTTTGGACGTTTCAATACCCAACTCGTGGAAGTATAAAGTGAAGACAAGTTGAAATATATCAAACCTCAGATTATCAGACCTTGTGTGAAACTCTCTAGCCTAGGATTGGCAATGCATAATAAGAAGGTTAATTTACACAAGGTCAAAGTAGTTCAACAAGTTGGTTTTGTTGGCCTACAATACTATCGCGAAGGAAAGTTATACTCAAGTTATTAGTAGAGAACTGCTTCTCAAATTTTGTGAAGAAATTAGTTAACTTTGAATGAGTACACTATGCATACAACTACTTAGAGTCTGCTAGTCCACTTCAACATTGTCTTTTCCGAGCTAGAATTTTGAAGAGCGAAGTATGGATTTCATCACTGGTTTTCCATCACGTACAGAAGGATTTTGGATCCTATGTTGGAGAATTGTGACCCGTCTCATCAAATCTGCACATTCCATGCCTATCAAAACCAACTACCATGCAAGTGAGTAATGTAGAGTTGCATGTTTCACAAACCCTGCGAATACATGGTGTACCCTAGAACATTGCCTCGGATTGTGAACTGCAATTTCCATGCTCGAACTTCCACATGACCAACCTCACCTTGGAGTTCCATAGCATGTGACTGAAACAATTTACGTTGCAAACTGTGGCCCTATCTTGTGTTGTGATTAACACTATCTTTGAACGACCCAAACAAGCTTCCACTTGACCCACATCATGAAAGACCATCAGGTGAAACCGAAATGATTTTCAAGCCAGTAGTACGATCACATTGTGTCGAGATTGACATCATGTGTAAACAGACCGAATCAAGATTCCACCTGACCAACCTCACCTAGGACTTCCATAGTTCGCAACCAAAACAATATACATGCTTATGGTACATTACATGCAAACCGTGCCACTGTCTTACGTAAAGATTAACACAATCTCCAAATCGGCTGAAGTGAGCTTCCACTTGACCTGCGTCACCTAAAAGTTCAGTAGGGTGGAACCAAAATGATTTTCTAAGTCATGGTATTTTCGACGTAAATTGTGCCCCTATCTTGCGTTGAGATTAACACCATCTCCAAACGGACCTAAACGACGTCACCTATGAGTTGTGTAGCGTGTGATCAAAATGATTTCTAAGACCACGGTAGGTTCAACACAAATCATGCCTCTATCCTGCGCCGAGATTAACACCATCTCCGGGCAGACCGAAACAAACTTCCATTTAGACCAATTTCACCTACAAGGACAGGCAAGGTGGTGACATCGACACCCTCTAACCCTTCACGATGCTCGACAGAGAGATCCCTGGACAAGGATGGGAAAGTGCCAGGTGGCAAGGTCTCGCACTCTCCCCATCTCTCTCCGTCTGACCTTTCATTTTCCAAGTTCTAAGAACACTTGAACTGTGTACCCTAGCGGTCTGGTACACATAATAATGATGTCCAGGAAGAAAGAAATACTAAACCACATTTTAAAGCATTCAACTACAACATAGAAGTGACGTCTTCAGGATGGAAATGACATCTTGAAAGCTAAAGTTGATTATGTTACAGCCATTTCTTGCAAAAGGGCTATTCAGGAGGATGTGAGAAAGGCAAATGTGCAGAGAATACATTTGTAGAACATGCTTTCCCTCCTTACGTTGTTTCTTGTATTTAATCAATCTTTTATAACAATCAAAATAGGCTTTATGCTCGTAGAAAGGATTACCAAAGCCAAATGAACGCCAAGCTTGGTCGGTTAATTGATTTGTTAAGAGAAAATGTTTGATCCCCATATGTCCATGAGTTGTGTTCAGTAGAGAACGCCGCGTATACTCAAGATACGATAAAATAAATTTAAACAGCACTACCACGTCACGTGAGTAAAATACCGGTTTATTCCTCATTTTTGGTCTAGTAAGCAAGTCAGTTAAAGAAGGATAACAGTACATGTAAAACTAACAAAGAAACAGCTGTAACAAAAGTACAGCCCCATGTATATACTGCCCGATGCATGCGACATCTTAGTTTTGCTCGCTGTAACGCATGATCCCGTAGACATCAACGATGCCAGGAGGAAACACCGGATCTGTAGCTGCTCTCACAGCAACCTTCGCCACGGAGACAACATTCACAGGGGGGGTCAATAGCGGCCCAATAAATGGCAATCTAGTCAATGGTTTTGCATTTTGGAGCACCTGCAGAGAGATCAATTTCATACTAAATCATGTGACATGGGAAGAAATTCATAACGAAATATATCATACGATACTATGCCAATAATATTTTGCATAAAGCAATAATAACCACAATAGTCAATAGTTTCTGCCAGTAATATCTAAACAGCAATAAATCAAAAAGAGCTCAGCTGTACTGGACGAGTGAAAGAGTAAATATATAATAAATCATAGACGTAGTAATCCAGATAATGAAATAAAAAATAACCATGAAAGTTGCCACCAATCTCCTTTGGGGGGTATAAGTCACGAAAGCTACATATCTGTATGGCAGTAAATTAATGGATTGTATGTGAACTTTGTAGACGTTGAAAACCTTTGATGCCAACTAAACCAAAATATGCATATCAACCATAATAATAGGCTTCAATTATTGTTTAAATGTATTGAAAGAATTGAGGAGAGAGAAACGTCACCATCTGCATAGGAGAACCAACAAGACTAAGAGGTATCTTTACACTGCCCACTCGACGAGTTCCATGAATAAAACCAGGCCTCAGTATCACTCCTAATGAAAAAAAAAGAAAAAGAATATGAAATCATCATGCAAGTGTCACATAGATTCTGAGCACGAAAAATACAAAATGAGATATGACAGACAAATCCAGAAGGATTACTTTATTCTGTGGCATTGAAGCAACTAGATGATCGTAAACACATTTCACTAATAATTTGGAATGAAACAGATCACGCAAGTCAAAGTTGAAGTGATGGTTTCATGCCCTATATTCTGGCTCCTAAGATACAGTGCAATGGTGCAGGGAGAAACAATTCAAACACTTCCCCCTGCATGTCCACTGGCACAGGCTGTCCAGGAGGCTGAACCCCCCTCTCGACAATTGCAGTGAGCCATCTTTGGTGGAGCTATTCTTGCTCTCGATTCTATGTGAGAAGTGATTCTCAGAGAGAAGTGACTGTGACCAAAAACAATAGGAGTGACTGTGACTGAAAACAATTATCTTGGAATCTCTGACATAAACTATAGGTAAAAGTGATTCCATGCGAGAAGTGAATTAGGAAAAGCTACATTTTTCGTGCCTATTTGGCAAAACTCTTATGTAAAAATTGGTTATCTACGTGGAGCGAATAAAAACACAAGAGCTCTTAACAACCTATTTCATTTCATGGAATCACTTCTCAGAGCTCCAAACAGGCCCTTCATAGCTTGTAGGCAATTGCCTTCTTCAGGAGTGGAGAATGTGTGGGCATATGATATCCTACTATAACACTACTTAAGGCAAAACATGACTTACCTCCATATGTAAACTTCGACAGCAATTCAGCTTCAGAAGCTCTCTGAACCAAAATAAATGAATACATTAAAAAATTAAAAATAAATTGTTGCCAACAATATAGGCTTACATGGGGGACACAAACTATAATGTGATGGAACAATGAGATCTTACAGGCTTACTGCCTCAGCTTCCTAATACTTTAAAACTTTGGATTAGCTAACACAACTAGGCAATCAGTTTTAGATAGAAGAGGACTGAAATGGTGCCCTAACAAGGTGGTGCATAGCATTGTACAAGTTTTAACAAGCCTATATGAGAAAGGATTGGCGAGGTACCAAGTGAAAGAAGATGAATTAGCTCTGTATATTCTCATAATCGGAGATTGGTTGTAGGGTACATCATATTGAGAGATTTAGGCTAAGAAATGAAGAAACAATACACCAGGGAGAGATCCCAGGCAGCATGCTGAGAGAATGGGCAGCACGATAGGCTAGTCCCCAGGCAGCACGCTGAAAGGCATTAAACTAACACATTAATACTAACACCCCCCTGCAGTTGAAACTTCGGCAGTGTAGACATTGAGACCGGATCTAGAATCTTCAAAGACCAAGGTTGGGAGCCCTTTGGTGAAGATATCAGCAAACTGTGATGTTGTTGGAACATGAAGAACAAAAACATAACCAATGACAACCTTTTCGCGAACGAAATGAAGACTCAACATGCTTGGTGCATTGGTGTTGCAACAGGTTGGTGGAGATACACATCCCTGACATTATCACAATATACAAGACTGCTGCAGGATAGCGATTGGTGAAGTTCATGCAGAAGTTGGCGCAACCAGCATGCTTCGGCAAAACCATTGGCCACAGCACTATATTCAGAGGGCCAAGAGAAGATTATCTCCAAGAAACACAGCATAACTAGAGGTAGACTTGCGGGTGTCTGGACAGCCAGCTCAATCTGCTTAGTGTAAACCACAAGAGTAGAGGGAGTGGTCCAGAATATAGCACAGAATACACTTCAATACAGACAAGTGGGGCTCATGGGGATCATGCACATGCAGGCAAACTTGCTACACCGCATAGGCAATATAATATAAGGCCTAGTGAAAATGAGGTACTAAAGTGCCCCAGCAATGCTCCGGTAATGAGTAGGGATATAAGACGGGGCCGCTTCTCTGCTTCTTCGCCACCGCCCTCTGGGGGTCTGGGAGTGGCGGTGCGACCGGTGGGCCCGTCTTTAACGGGCGTGCCGCATGATGTGATCGACGCGGTGCCCCTTGAGACCATTAAAGACGTCTGTGAACCCCTAAGAGAGGCTCGTCAAAGTAATGATGCCTCGGTTTTGACAGGTCATGTCATTGGTAACGAGATGACAACATCCAACAGTTTGTGTTAGATTGTATTGTTGTAGGCCATATGGGCTGGGCGCCTCAGCCTTGGGCTGTACGGCAGCCCCCTAGGGGTTAAGGTAGATGACCATTGGATTAGGCAAGGATCACCGTTGATTGGGTGTTTCTATAAACCCTAGATGGTCCTAGCCTATATATTGTACACCCTTTGTACCTCCATAATCAATCTACTATTTTTTCCGAGCCATAATCTCTTTCATGGTATCACGAGTCTGGTTTTTCCACCCGATTCCCCCTCCGCTGCCCTAAGCGCGCCCTCCAGGCAGCGCTCCCCCGATCACCTGCGCCGGCCTCCCTGCCGTGCTGCGATGGCTGGGTCTCTTCCCACCTCTCCCACCGCGGCTGGAGATTCCATTGAAAGAAGCATAACAATCGACCACACCAATGAATTTAGACCACAATCAACCCATCTGACGCAGCACAAGGAAACTGTGTTGGAATTTCCTTGCCCAGGAGAGCGGCAAGCGCCTTTGTGTGTGTTGGCCACTAATCTAATGGATCAAGGGTGATAGAAAGCCCAGAGGGCAGCTTGGCCGATTGGCCGCTTGGATTGAATTGGAAATCAACTTACTGGCTTACAAGTGCCGGTGGCGTGCCCCTGCTTATATGGTAGTGGAGCAGCCAACCACTCCAGCATATTCCCAGGTATAAAGTAGATACTAGCTTAGCTTCTAAGCTACCTACCAAAGCTGGGCAAAAACGTAAAAGTACAGAAAAGTAAGATACAAGTAGCTAGCCTTATCTAACAATCTCCCCCTAAGCCTAGTGCTAGGTGATCTACTTCACGCCGATCCTCATCCTCATCTCTTAGAACTTGGCCTTGCCCAGCGACTTGGTGAGAATGTCCGCGAGCTGATCAGTAGTGGCGATGTGGCTGGCCTTGATGCTCCCGTCCTCCAAGCAGTCCCTGATGAAGTGGTACTTGATCCGGATGTGCTTGCTCCTGTCGTGGACGAGAAAGGCCGCGCCTTCCCCTTCCACCTCGGTGACATTTGCCGCTCCGTGCTCCCGGTTTCGCCGTGGATGGGGGCAGTCGCGTGCCCAGTGCCCGGTGCGGTTGCAGTTGAGGTAGGTATCGTCTTGTTTCGCCTTGCGTTCACCAGCCACACCACCAGCCTTGTCTGCTTGTCCTCCGCCACCGGCACCACCGGCTCCGTCGCGCCGCTTGTTCTTCTTGCCGCGGGGACGCCGGCGCCGATCCTTGGACGATCCTGCGCCCTCCTCCTCCTTGTCGAAGGCCCGCCACTGCTCGGCGGTGTAGAGGAGTTTGCCGGAAGCCGCCTCCATCTCCTGCGCGCACTCGCGGTCCTGGACCGCCTTGAGCCACCCGGTGACGTCCTCGATGGTGAGCGTCCTGAAGTCGAGCATTGTCTCGATCGAATTCACGATCTGCCCAAGGCTCTTCGGCATGCACCGCAGGAGCTTTTCCACCGCTCGTTCCTCGCTGAGGTCGGTGCCGCCGTTGATCACCATCTGCTCCATCAGGCTGGTGAGGCGCAGCGCGAAGTCCTCGACTTTCTCTCGGGGCTGAAAGGCGAAGCCTTCCCAGTCTCCTCGGAGGCGCTGCAACGTAGCGCGACGTACGCGCTCTCCTCCAACGTGCCTGGTCGTGATCGCCTCCCAGGCGAGCTTGGCAGTCGGCTTGTTGGCGATGGCAGCCCCCAGCTCCGGCAGGACTGCAGCACCGAGAGCCTCCAAGGCCCGCCGATCATCTGCATAAGACACCTCACCGTAGCGGACCGCCTCCCAGAGCCCGCGCGCTTGAAGCTTGACCTTCATCAACAGGCTCCACTCGTGGTAGTTGGAGCGGGTGAGTTGTGGCCACGTGCCTCCGGCGTCGCGGTACACCTGCATCACCGGTGACCGGCCGCGCCTCCCGCGGCGCCGATCTGGTAACGGCGAGGGACAGCGGTGACGCTCTGGACTCCACGATCCCTCCCGCAACCTGCTTGCCTCCTCCTCGATCATCTCCGGGCGGATCGCAGCGGCCGCGGCTATCGCGGCCTGGGCCACGGCTGCTGCTGCCTGCGCCGCTGCTGCCTCGGCGGCGAGACGCGCCTCGCGACTCTCTGGGATCGCGGCCTTGCCACCGATCTTGGAGTCCGAGGGGCTCCTGCCGCCCTTGGCTGCGGCTGCTGCTGCGGCTGCGCGGTCTGCGGAGGTGGAAGCCATGGAGGTGGCGGCGCCGGCGGCGGATTAGGACTCTCTAAAACCCTAGGCTCTAATACCAATTGTTGGCCACTGATCTAATGGATCAAGGGTGATAGGAAGCGCAGAGGGCAGCTTGGCCGATTGGCCACTTGGATTGAATTGGAAATCAACTTACTGGCTTACAAGTGCCGGTGGCGTGCCCCTACTTATATGGCAGTGGAGCAGCCAACCACTCCAGCGTATTCCCAGGTATAAAGTAGATACTAGCTTAGCTTCTAAGCTACCTACCAAAGCTGGGCAAAAACGTAAAAGTACAGGAAAGTAAGATACAAGCAGCTAGGCTTATCTAACAGTGTGCTCCCTGCAGAGGGGTCGATCTTTGAACCGAGCATACATGTCTTTGGTATCATCGGAGAGGCCATCATGAGTCTCCATGAATCCGAGGGTACGACACACCGTCCGTGCTGCATGTGGGTTGATCTCAGGCAGCAACTTGGCTATCCGACGGCTTCGTCTTGGAGGTGCTGATGCCACGGTGGTTTGCCTCTGTTGCCGTTGGACAGCTGGGGTGGACAACAATGTTGGCAACGGTTTGGAGATCTGGCTAATAAAATCTTTTGCTGCAGAAGCCGTGGGAGGAGTGGCAGGCAAGTTGTTTCTTGTACGCCGCGAATAGACAAGGACATCTGCAGTGTTCCAATGTTGGTTACTGACCGTATCTTCCATGGGCAATTCAGCTGGTCACACCAGTGGCAGCTGTTGGTCCAAGCACCTAAGACCCAGGTGAGCAATCTGCTCACCTTCCTCTCCCTCTCCCGTGACACAAGGTAGATGAAGAGCTGAGCTCTCACTCACACACACACACACACACAGCTCTCGGTTCAGCAGTGGCTGCAACCTTGAACACACTGAATGTGAGGCAAAGAGCTGCCTTTTCTTCATTCCATTGCTTGGTATATATATATACACAACTCTACATACCAACTACTTGTACTCTAGGTATGGCTGTGTACAGCCCAACTACTCCTAGTACATGGCTTGGATCAGCCCACTACCTGCTGATGTACCTCTATATGGCTGAGATCAGCCAACTACATCTACTTGGCCTATTGCCATACTGCCTAAAGTACCGGAATTCAGTCAGCAGAGCTGACCTTCCTGCCTAGACAAAAGAGATTAGTAGGAGCAGGTTATGTCTAACAATTCTTCCCCTAAGCTGCTGCTAACCTTCACCTCCACCATGCCAATTAACCCTCTCAGCTCCTGGAACCGAAGACGGCCGAGCGATTTGGTGAGGATATCAGCGAGTTGCCGCCCAGACTCGACGAACTCGATGACGATCTGCCCACCATCGACGCAGATGAGGAAGTGGAACTTGACGCCAATGTGTTTGCTCCGATCATGGAGCGCCGGATTCTTCTCCAGCACGATAGCTGGCTAGTTGTCCACCCTGAGCGCCGGCGGTCGGACCTCCACTCCAGTGAGCTCGCCCAACAACCGACGCAGCCAGACAACCTGGCACGCTGCGGTGGCTGCCGCAACGTACTCTGCCTCGCACGTCGAGAGGGCCACCATCTTCTGCTTCAGCGACTGTCAAGCAATTGGCGCCGCACCGAGGAAGACGAGCACGCCGGAGGTGCTTCGTCGTCCATCCACGTCGCCCACCATGTCAGCATCGCTGAAAGCCGTGAGCCTCGGCTCACCATCCTTGTGCTCCTCCGGCGGAGCTTCGCTGATCGCCGCCAGCGTGAGCCCGCCGAGCTTGGGGAAGACGACCCCCCAGTCCAATGTGCCTTGGACATAGCGCAGCAGCCGCTTGACCGCCACCCAATGGTCCTCCCGCGGATCTGCCATGAAGTGACTCACGTACCCGACGGCGAACACAATGTCCAGCCGGGTGTGTGTGAGCCAGCGCAGCCCGCCGCCGACGCTCCGGTAGCGCGTAGCATCCACCTTCTCCGCCGTGCTCTGCTTGGAGAGCTTGACCCGCTCCTCCATTGGTGTTGCCACCGTCTTGCAGCCTGCCATGCCCGCCCGCTCCAGCAGCTTCGTGGCATAAGCCCGCTGTCCGAGCTTGATGGCGTCCGCCCCCTGCTTCACCTCGATACCGAGGTAGTATGACAGCGCGCCCAGGTCGCTCATTTCGACACATCAGCTGGTGGTGTCGCAAATTCGATGGACGTGCCCGCCGGCGTCTCGTGCTGCGGCGTCATGGGAGACTGCTCTCCCGCTTGTCTGGGGTGATAGGGGAGCCTGCTGCAACGGGGCTGGGAGGCGCCTCCGCCTCTCTGCCTCAGCGACCTCAGGCTCTCCTGTGCTCGCTTCCCCAGTCGCCGGTTCCCCGCCATCTCCTTGGATCACATGGTGCTCGACAATGAAATCGCTGTCGAGGCTGCTGCTGCCCTGCGCCCCGCCTGCCTCTTCCTCGTCCCACTTCCACGACGCAGCCTCGTCGAAGACAACATCCCGGGACACCACCACCTTGCCGCCAACTGGATCGTACCCGTCCTCGTAGCTGAGGAACACCATCTTGGTGCTCCTGTCCTCCAGCTTGCCGAGGCCAGGCTTGGTGGTCTTCACGTGGCCAATGCATCCGAACGTGCGCAGGAAGCTGACATTGGGCTTGCGCCCGTGCCATGCCTCGAACAGCGTCACCCCCTTCAACGCCTTGGTGGGCGAGCGGTTTAGGATGAACACCGCCGTGCTCACCGCCTCGCCCCAGAACGCCGCCGGCATCCCTTCGCCTTCATCATCGATCGGGCCATCCCGACGATGGTCTGGTTCCGTCGTTCCACCACGCCGTTCTGCTGCGGCGAGCAGGGCGCAGTCAGATGACGGCCCACCCCTGTGAACTCCGCTGTGAACTCCTCGCCGCAGTGAACTCCCCGCCGCTGTGAACTCCACTGTTGTGAACTCCACGTCGCGGTCCGTGCGGAGCACCTTCAGTTTCTTCCCGGACTCCACCTCCACGCGCGCCTTGAAGGCCATAATGGCGTCCGCCGCGTCGCTCTTGCTCGTCAAGAGCTACAGCTGAAAGCTCTATGTTTGGTTTCGGCTAATTGATGACACCTAGTATCTAACCACATTTTTAAGTGTTGTGATTACAAGTGTGGTTGAAAGATCAAGTGTGGAGCTATGACGACATCCGAGTCATTGGTGTAAGCCCATCGACATGAAGATCAAATGCTTTTACACTTGATGCAAAGGATCGAGCTTAAGGCCAAGGTGAAACTCATAGAGCTCTTTCCGGTTTGGTGATCAAGACACTATAGAGAGTGATCACATTTAGGTTAGATGACCGTACTATTAAGGGGGAAGAAACTTCGTTAACAACCTCGGTCATCAAGTGCCTCTAGTTTACATAGTTGACCATATGCATTTAGACATAAAGCACTAACCTAAAACCTTGCAAATTGACTTAAAATCAAGCTAACACTCGTGCCTAAGTGCTCATACACTTGGTTGTTAGCACCTAGAAGCAAGGTAGTCGAAGAAAGGGCGAAAACAGCTCTCAGAGGTGCACCGGACGCTAGGCGGACGCGTCCGGTGCAGCCAGAGCCTCTCTGGAACCTCTCTGAGTAGACACCGGACGCTAGAACAGTAACTCCAGCGCTTCCGGTGATGTTTTTAGAGCGTCCGGTGAGGAAACGTGCTTTGTGACCGAGTGAAAGGACCGGACGCCCGCAGCTTTGAGCTCTCTGGATGCTCTCTATTCTTGCACCGGACACGGGCGTCGAAGTGTCCGATGCGACGTCTCCGCGTCCGGTGAGTTGGCGCGCAGCCAGGTAATTCAAACGGCTAGTACACGTGTCAACGGGTGGTACACCGGACAACCACCGGACGCGTCTGGTGCCAACTTAACCAGCGTCCGGTGTGCATGCAGAATTCGCAAAACGGCTAGTTTTTTCACCCTCACTTATAAATAGCCGATCAACCGGTTTTGGGAAGCTCTCTTGTGCATTTCACTCTTTGCTAAGCATCTCTTGAGCCTCCCAAGCCTCTCCCACTCACTCTGGAGCTTGATTCTCATCCATAGTGAGTTAGGGAGTGATCCAAGTGTATTGTGTTCATCTAGATCATCTTTAGGCACTTGTTGATCGTTGTTGCTGCGGATTTCTTTTATTCTCTTGGTGATTGCCGTCACTTATACGGTCTTGGAGCAGCCGAGGAGTTGGCGGAGTTGGAGATTGTCTCCGGCCACTCCCGGAGGTTTTTGTGAGGGGTTTGCACCTTCCCCGACGAAGAGCCGCAAGGTCGCTCTAGTAAATTGCTCGTGTCATTGAGTTACCTCTCTCATGGTAGGTTCTTGTGGCGCTCATTGGTTGAGCTTGACATTGGTTGTCAATTAGCCACCGAACCACCGAGTAGTGGTCGACACAATGAGGACGTAGCGTGCCGGCAAGCACGTGAACCTCGGGGATAAATTGGTGTTCATCTTGTGTTGATCATTGGACTTCTTGTGACCATCACCTTCGTGTGTATTGGTATATCTTTCTCTTGGTGATTGGCTATCTACTCGACTCGGAGGTATAAACCACTACATCCTTCTCTTTACTTTGTGAACTAACTTGTGTAGTAGTAGTTTTAGTAGTTTGCTCACCTAGGAGTAGGTAGCTCTCAACCTAGGCTAGTTTGTGTGTGGAACTAGGGACTTAATCTAGAACGGTTAGGAGGCTTGCATTTTAACTAGGCTAGCGCATAATTCGCTTCGCCATTTATTTTACTAACCGCTTGGTCAAGTGTTGTTTGTAGATTTTTAATTAGGCTATTCACCCTCCCCCCCTCTAGCCTCTTTTGGACCTTTCAGCAGCCACATGTAGCGACTGCAGTCGCCCACGAGCAAGAGGAAGTACCTCCTCCCACCATCGGTTGCCGGCATGATCGGCCCGCAAAGGTCCCCATGGACCAGCTCGAGCGGGTCAGCCGCGCGAAACCGTGCCTCCTTGGGGAACGGCAGCCGCCTCTGCTTCTCGGCCAGGCAGCTGTCACACAGCTCGCCTGTTTGCTTGATGCAGGGAAGACCCGACACCATCTTCTCCAGACGGCCGAGAGCATCGAAGCTCAGGTCGCCGCAGCGCTCGTGCCAAAGCCATGGCTCCTCCATGCCTTGCGCCGCCAGGCACACTGGATGCTCCACCTTCAAGGCAAGGAGATACAAACGATTGCGAGACCGCTTCGCTAGCAGCCGCCGCTCTGGATCCCTGATGCGCAGCACGCCATCGCGGATCAGCGCCTCGGAGCCACGCTTGTCCAGCTGCCCCAAGCTCACAATGCTTGAGCGCAGCTGCGGGATGTAGTAGACGTCCATGAGCGCACGGTGCTCTCCATTGCGGCACCGGAAAATGACGGTGCCCTGGCCGCGGATGGTGACCCGTGAGCCGTCACCGAACTTGACCGTCCTGGTCGTGTTCTCGTCAAGGGTGGAGAAGACAGCCTTGCTTCTCGTCAATGTGGTTGCTTGCGCCGGAGTCGAGGTACCACCTCTGCTGTGCACGGAGCGCCTTGGTAGGCGCTGGAGTCAGCCGACCGTCTAGCGTTGGCGCGAGGGAGCCTGGAGCAGCAGGAGGATCTCCACGGTGGCGCTTGAGTAAGCCCACGTGGAACACATCATGTAGACGAGCACCCTCAGGCAGCTGCAGGCGGTATGCGACGGTGCCGATGCGCTCACGGATGAAAAAAGGTCCAGCATAACGGGGAGCGAGCTTGCTTTTGGCGCCCGGCACAAGGGACTGGGTCGTGTGGTTGAGTAACCGCAGCCAGACCCAATCACCCACCTGGAACTCAACGTCGCGATGACCTGCATCATAGTACTTGGACAGTTGCTGAGCCTGCAGAAGACGTTGTCGAACCTCAGCGAGGACCTCGTGCCGGGTCCGACGAAGAGCGTCCGCGGCCTCGGTACGGGGTCCCCGGAGTGTAGGGCAACATCAGCGGAGGGGGATGACCGTATACGACCTCGAACGGGGTCGCGCGGAGAGCCGTGTGGAAGGAGGTGTTGTAGTAGTACTCCGCCCACGAAAGCCAATCCACCCATGCACGGGGACGATCACCTGTCACACAACGGAGATAAATAGCGATAACCTTGTAGGCCACCTCGGACTGGCCGTCCATCTGCGGGTGAAAAGCGGTGCTCATGTGCAGCTTGACGCCCGCCATCTTGAAGAGATCCCGCCAGACATGCCCGGTGAACACGGGGTCCCGGTCGCTGACGATGGAGAGCGGAAACTCGTGAAGGCGCACAATGCCGTTGAATAAGGCACGAGCGACGGACGTGGAGGTGTAGGGGTGGCCCAATGCGATGAAGTGTGCGTACTTGGAGAAGCGATCCACCACCGTGAGTATGACGGACTTGCCCGCCAGCTTGGGCAGCCCCTCAATGAAGTCCATCGAAATATCCGCCTAGACTTGGGTGGGCACGTCGAGGGGCTGCAGCAGCCCTGCCGGCTGCACCGTCTCCGTCTTGTTGCGCTGGCAAGTGGGGCAAGAACGCACCAAGTCTTGGACCAGCGTGCGATCCCGGGGAATGTAGAAATCAGCTCGGAGACGATGGAGTGTCTTCTGTACGCCCTCGTGACCAGTAGAATGCGCCAAGAGGAGCACTTGCTGGCGCAAGTCGCCATGGTCTGGCACGAAGACGCGGACACCGTGGAGGAGGAGGCCGTTGGAGAGGTGCCAGGGGGCACCCAGCTCACCCGCCTGAAACTGCTCCAGCAGCAGGTGGCCATCAGGGGCGACGGTCGTGGCGCGCCGGATCTCGTCCAGTAGGGCGAACGTCGGTTCCGGACAGGGCCAGAGCCGCTGCGAAGATCCCCGCCGAAGCAGCAGCAGCCGCCTCCTCGACGTCAGGGCGGGAGAGAGCGTCTGCCATGGAATTCAAACGACCCGGACGGTACTCCACTGAGAAGTCGAAGCCGAAGAGTTTGCTGATCCATTGATGCTGTGAGACTGTGGACAAACGTTGGTCAAGCAAAAACTTCAAACTGTAGTGGTCAGTGCGAACCAGGAAGTGACGCCCCCACAAATACGTTCGCCAGTGTCGCACTGCCTGCACCAGCCCGATCAGCTCGCGTTCGTGCAGCAGCCAACTTGAGATGGCGGAGAAGACAGCACCGAACCCCGCGCCCAAAGCGTCACAATCGACCACAAAGGTCGCGTCGAAATCCGGCATCTGGAGGACCGGTCCCGTGGTCAAGGCGCGCTTGAGTGCCTCAAACGCCGTCGTCGCGTCGTCGTCCCACAGAAACACGTCTCGCCGCAAGAGACGCGTAAGTGGAGCCATGATGACACCGAAGTCGCGGATGAACTTCCTGTAGTACCCCGCGAGGCCCAGGAAGCCGCGGAGGCCACGTGCAGACCGCGGAGGTGGCCATGCTGCCACGGCAGCAACCTTGTCGGCATCCATAGCAACACCGCCCTCGGAGATGACGTGGCCCAGGTAAGTCACGGACGATGCCCCAAAGGAGCGTTTGGAGCGCTTCAGGTGAAGATGATGGGCGCGGAGGGCATTGAGGACGACATTGACGTGCTGCAAGTGTTCGGCCCACGACGAGCTGTAAATCAATACATGCCCCAAAGGAGCATTTGGAGCGCTTCAGGTGAAGATGATGGGCACGGAAGGCGTTGAGGACGACATTGACGTGCTACAAGTGTTCGGCCCACGACGAGCTGTAAATCAATATATCATCAAAGAACACCAGCACGAACCTCCGAAGATAGGGGCGGAGCACGTCATTCATCAAGGCCTGAAACGTGGCCGGGGCGTTGGAGAGCCATGGCATCACCAAAAACTCGAAGTGGCCGTGGTGTGTACGAAAGGCCGTCTTGGCGATGTCGTCGGGGTGCATCCGCACTTGATGGTACCCGGAGCAAAGATCCAGCTTGGTGAAGAACCGAGCGCCATGAAGCTCGTCCAGCAACTCATCAACCACCGGGATCGGGAACTTGTCCTTTGAAGTATTGGCGTTGAGGGCGCGGTAGTCGATGCAGAAACGCCAAGACTGGTCCGCCTTCCGCACCAGGAGGACAGGAGCGGAAAACGGCGACGTGCTCGAACGAATAATGCCTTGGGCGAGCGTCTCCGCGCACTGTCGTTCCAGCTCGTCCTTCTGCAGCTGGGGGTAACGGTATGGGCGCACGGCAACCGGAGCGGTACCGGGCAGCTGGTGGATGCGGTGGTCGTACGGGCTCTCCGGCGGGAGCCCCGTGGGCTCGGCGAAAACGGAGGAGTGGTGCTGAAGGAGGGCGTCCAGCAGCGGCTGTGGTGGGTCAGGGGCTGCCGCGACCAACAGCTGCGCAGGGCCGGCTAGCTGCTGTGTGGGCGCCCTGGACACGCCTTGCCAGGTGACGCATCGGCCGTTCCGTGAGAATGACAAGGTGAGGGCGTCGCATTCCCACGTCATGGGCCTCAGCGTCCTGATGAAGTCGAAGCTGAGGATGACGTGGAACCCGCCCAGGTTAAGGCCGGCGCACGTGATGGCGAAGTCCTCGTCGAAGATGCGGATGGGCACGTTGCGGGCGATCCCTTCACACGGCAGGCGGTCGCCATTGACCACCGTGACCCGAAGGTGCCCCAAAGGAGCATTTGGAGCGCTTCAGGTGAAGATGATGGGCACGGAAGGCGTTGAGGACGACATTGACGTGCTACAAGTGTTCGGCCCACGACGAGCTGTAAATCAATATATCATCAAAGAACACCAGCACGAACCTCCGAAGATAGGGGCGGAGCACGTCATTCATCAAGGCCTGAAACGTGGCCGGGGCGTTGGAGAGCCATGGCATCACCAAAAACTCGAAGTGGCCGTGGTGTGTACGAAAGGCCGTCTTGGCGATGTCGTCGGGGTGCATCCGCACTTGATGGTACCCGGAGCAAAGATCCAGCTTGGTGAAGAACCGAGCGCTATGAAGCTCGTCCAGCAACTCATCAACCACCGGGATTGGGAACTTGTCCTTGGAAGTATTGGCGTTGAGGGCGTGGTAGTCGATGCAGAAACGCCAAGACTGGTCCGCCTTCCGCACCAGGAGGACAGGCGCGGAAAACGGCGACGTGCTCGAACGAATAATGCCTTGGGCGAGCGTCTCCGCGCACTGTCGTTCCAGCTCGTCCTTCTGCAGCTGGGGGTAACGGTATGGGCGCACGGCAACCGGAGCGGTACCGGGCAGCAGGTGGATGCGGTGGTCGTACAGGCTCTCCGGCGGGAGCCCCGTGGGCTCGGCGAAAACGGAGGAGTGGTGCTGAAGGAGGGCGTCCAGCAGCGGCTGTGGTGGGTCAGGGGCTGCCGCGACCAACAGCTGCGCAGGGCCGGCTAGCTGCTGTGTGGGAGCCCTGGACACGCCTTGCCAGGTGACGCGTCGGCTGTTCCGTGAGAATGACAAGGTGAGGGCGTCGCATTCCTACGTCATGGGCCTCAGCGTCCTGATGAAGTCGAAGCTGAGGATGACGTGGAACCCGCCCAGGTTAAGGCCGGCGCACGTGATGGCGAAGTCCTTGTCGAAGATGCGGATGGGCACGTTGAGGGCGATCCCTTCACACGGCAGGCGGTCGCCATTGACCACCGTGACCCGAAGGTGCTCCCCGCCCTCCAGCGAGAGCCCGAGGCGTCGCATGGTCTCGCCGGCGACGAAGTTGTGCGTTGAACCCGTGTCAAGGAGAGCAAGGAACCGCTCGCACTTGACGTAGACGGGCACCAGCATGGAGTTCGGCGCTTGGATGCCCGTGACCGCACGGAGAGAAACCTTGAAGGCACTGGCCGCGAGAGGGTCCCGGACGGTCATCTTTTTTTTTATCGAAAACGCAGGAGAGCTGCGTTTCATTATATTAAGAAAAAAGATGGGTAAAGAACCCAAGTACAACACACACGAACACCCTCCTTAGATCTTAAGACACAATCGCGCCCGCTAGAAAAAGAACGACCCTGCTTCTACAACTACTTAAGTTACAAACTGGGCAGTTGGAGTCCCGGATGGCCATCTCCGGGTGTTCAGCGGTCTCCTCAGCCCCTGTCGGCAAGTCATCGAGGTAGTCGTCCGCCTCCAGATAGAAAAGACACGGGCAAACATGGCCACGGACGTAGGGTCCATCACAGTTGAAGCACAACCCTTGGCGGCGACGTTCCAGCTGCTCGGCCGGAGAGAGACGCCGGAAAGGCCGGCCCGTCAGGGACGGGGCCGCGGTCCCGCCTGGCGCTGGAGGCGGGAGGGCACCGGCCGCCCCTGGTGCGGCTGTCGGGGCGCGCTGTAGAGAAGTAACACCCGGCCACTGAGGTGGCCGAGTACCCCTCTGTGGAGTTGGGGCTGGGGCCGGCGTGCACATCTCGAACGCCCTAGCCAAGTACATGGCGGACTGGATATCCGACGGTGCGTGCATCTGAACATGGGCCCGGAGGTGATCTGGAAGGCCGCCCACATAGAGTTCTGCCTTTGGCGGGCGTTGAGGCCCTAGGCGTGGCAGAGCACGTCGCTGTAGCGCTCTGAGTAATCTTGCACCGTGGAGCCGAAGGAAAGCCGGGCAAGCTCCGCTAGGCGAGTTCCCGGAACTGGTGGCCCGAAGCGGAGCGTGCAGAGTTGGCGGAAGCGGTCCCATGGAGGCATGCCCTCATCCTGCTCGAGGGCATAGTACCATGTCTGAGCCGCGCCCCGCATGTGGTAGGACGCCAGCCATGTCCATGCCGATGGCAGGGTTTGCTGCCCCGTGAAAAACTGGTCGCACTGGTTGAGCCAGTTTAAGGGGTCAACACAGTCGTCGTACGTCTGGAACTCGAGCTTGTAGGGCTTGGGGCCGGCATGAGCTCCCATCAAGGCAGCGGCAAGGCCCGGGTCGATCGTCCCGGGAGGCGTACCGCTGCTGGACGCCCCGGAGAAGAGCTGCCCATCGAGACCCCCGAGCAGGGTGCCGCTGGCCACCGGCAGGGAGGTCGCCGCGGTGGTGGAGGCCGGCTGGGTGGTCGTTACGGTGGAGTAGACCGGAGCCGACGTCGCCATGGCGGACTGCAGCCAAGCCGGGAGCGGTGATGGTGAAGTCGGCCACTGCAGCAGATGCAAGGGCATGTTCTGCCCTGAAGTCGTCATGCCGTAGGGGAACGACGTCGCCGGAGTAGATGGGATCGACGCGGTGGGAGCCGGCGGCTGTGGTAGTGCCGGCAACGGCGAGGGCGGCGGCGGCGCCTGGAGCAAGCCCGCCCACGCGGTTTGCATGGCCATAAGGTTGGATGCCAGCAGGTCGACCTTAGCCCCTAGCGACTCGAGGGTGAGGGGCGGAGCGGGGGTCGCTGATTCGGCGGACAGCGCCGAGGAGGTCACCGGCGGCGGCTAGCTGGACACCGGAACGGAGGGGTGGGCTGCGAAGTTGCCATCGAACCAGGCAATGATGATACCAGATTGATAGAGCTTGATGCCCTACCGGTCTTGCTGCGGAGGTTGTAGGGGTGGGAAACGGGAGGTCGAGGCTGGAAGCCTCGACGACGGCGCTGCGGCGCCGTGTTTGTGCGTGCGTGCGAGTAGAAGACAGGAGGCGGCTAGGGTTCTGGCTCCCTGAGGAAGCCGGAAACAATATATGTTTCTGCGTAATTTATCCAAATAAATATATGGGTCTCTGAGTAAAAATAGGAAATAACTCTAATAATATCCGATAAATATGATAACTATGGGCCTTAAGCCCCCTAAGCTGACGCTAGCTTAGCCACTGGTGGGCCTCCGACGTGTATACGTGATGCCGGTCATAACAAACCAAAGGAGTGTCGTCTGCAACTATTGTTCTGCCACGCATGACTGGTGGGTCCTCTTTGTTGATTCTTGGGGAAGTTGAGGAATTATGTCAACACCAGCATGGTCGGTTGGAGTATTGGGCATCAGTGCTTGATTGCCCAGTGCCCACAGCCCAAGACGCATGCTCCTCCACCTCTGTTGGGATCGCCTTGGGCAATGCGGACAATACCACACCGCCATCCACAGTAACTGGGGTTGACACACCGGTCTTCACGCCAGAGGGAGAGCCGTTGGCCTCGACGGGAGCAGCCACGTGGCGCTCACCGGAGTCCTCCGGCTCTAGCCTGACCTGAGCGACGTTCTTTAGTGGGGGCAGCGCTCCGGTCTCCACACAGGAAAAAGAGCCACAACAGGCCTCGACGGGAGCAACCTCGTGGCGCTCACCGGAGTCCACCGGCTCCTGCCTGCCTTGTGCCATCGAACTCGCTGGAACAACCAGGGCGGCGTTCACCAGCAGGGATGGCGCACTGGTCTTCACGACAGACAAAGGAGCCACAGACCTCGACGGGAGCAGCCTCGTGGCGCTCACCGGACGCCGCCATCCCTTGCGTGTTCTGCGCCAAAGAACATGTTGGACCACCCTGGGCATAACGGTCCGATCGGCGTCCACCCGACGCAGGACCCGGGGGTGAAGATGGGCGACGCCGACACCTGTCCCTTGGGTTTTTACTAAGGTCACCATCAGAAGGAGAGGGATCAACTCCACGCGATCCATTTTGCGATACTGTAATGCGTACTGGGTAGACCAGGGCACGTTTCACCCATAGTCACAGGGTTCGGGGTCGAAGCCACGAACCACGTACCAGGTTCGCTGTACCAAATTCAGGTACGGGGACGATACGGTTCTTTGTCCCATTTTTGGACAGGTCGCGCACCTGTTGCAGCAGGGGTTCATGAAGGGACGACTCCCAATCCTAGATGGGTCACGCACCACTGCAGCAGGGGTTGAAGAACGGACGAATTCTAATCCTATATGGGTCATGGCTCCATTGCCGCATGGTTCGAAGACACGTGAGATGCAGATGAACTTATGGATCAGGCTTGAGGTGGTCGCTAACTCGCTGCTCTGCTCCTGTCCGTCGTCGCCGCTGGCCTGGCCGTGGCATCGCCAGCATCTCCGTCGACGGTCAGGACAGAGGCGGCTTCGAATCGGGGCTGGGGCGCTCGCTGGACGGCCGCCCGCCGCCGCACCGGCATCTCCGTCGACGGTTAGGATGGAGGCGGCTTCGAATCTGGGCCGGAGCGCTCGCTGGATGCGGCTTCGAATCAGGGCCAGGGCACTCGCTGGAGCGGTCGTCGTTAGTCTAGTATACATCGCGTGGCAATTCCAATCCACCTCCACCAGCCACCAGAGTCGGCATGAGCACAGCACAGCACCATGGCACATTTTGACTTTATTTGTTCCTATTTTCTAATGAGAATGTACAGGTGGCGCTGCATTTTAGCCTCTGGATAAAATTAGTGTCGCATGCGCCGGGAGGTTTCCATCTGATTTGTTTCCTAATCTATACCTATTAATAAAGCGGCAAAATTTCCGGTCTTTCTTTTCGTCCACCCTTTCTAACTACCGGCCCACTCACTCGGATGGTCCTGCTCCTCTAACAGAGTCCACGTTAGGAAAAACAAGAAACACGCAGGCGCACCAAAAAAAACAGTCCATGGTGGAAAAAATGCTGATACTTCTATAAATATTACATCTAAAATAAAAAATCCATGATTATTGATATAATATATCTATATCTATACCTATCTATAAAGGGGCAAAATTTCAGTCCTTCTTTTCTCCACCGTGTTACTACTATCTTTAATGGGGCATGTTTAAATCTTATCTATAATGGGGCCATGTTTAAATCTTATCTTAATAAGACGTGTACTTAGTCCGGTTTAGCTTTGTATGCCCGGTTGACATTAGTACGTACCATATGGTAAAGTGAGGAAGGACAACCAGGTGAGATGCAAATAAAACAAGAGACATTCTACTAAGAAAATTCATATCTTTCTTGATTTTTTGGCAAAGAGATGTTGATACGCAAGTCAAACATGTATAATAATTACTTTTTTCTATATTGGTTGTGAAAATAATTACTCTCCAGCTGTAATAATTACTCTCCAGCTGTAACACACAGTCACTGACAATTGAGTTACAAAAATATATTTTGGTACTCTCCCGTTGCAACGTACGGGCACTTTTGCTAGTGTATATAATCGCAGAAAAAGAAATAAGAAAAATTCCTATGCTCATGACTCTAGGCTTCGTACCGGGGTCATCGACCCAAAAGTTTTTGGCTCACGTACCAAATGTTTGGTTCTCGTTCTGCGGAGGTATACCCCCTTTGTACCACATTTTTTTCGATTGTCGACCCGTGTACCTCGACTCCGTCCCTCGACCCAGAATTCTTGTGACTATGGTTTCACTGGCGGTTCCTCAGAGAACATGGTTGGAGGTTCAGTGACGACGAGATGGCGAACAGCTCAGGATTGAAGCACCAAGCCTTTAGACGGAAGGCGAGTAGTCTTCTCTATTTCTTGTAGAGACGTGAATCTGTTCCACCCAATTGTACGGGTTCAAATAATTCTTGGCAATTGAAATCTCCCATGTGTGTGCTAGGACACCTTGAAGCTCAACGTCGACCAAGGAGAGAAGGATGGCCCCAGAAGCAGATGCCTGCCATGTCCAGCGACGACAGTGCAAGTGGAAAACATCGTTTCCAGGAGAATGGCTGTTGCCACTAGCGACCCGGATTGCATTAGCTTCATCATCAAGGAAAACTATGAATTCTGTCGGACCCGCACAACGAACAGCCAGAGGACTGATCGAGATCAAACCTAGCGGCCAAAACCTTCGCCACAGCTTCAGACGGGACTTGAGTATTGTCTCCAATGATCGTCGCAATGACTGCGTGCCGTAAATCTTGCTCAACGCGATCTGCCGTCATCCGAGGCCATAGGCTCCAGAGTCCACCGTTGCCCTCACGTTCCTCCTGAGGCGGGGTGGCTCCGTCCCGCGCTGGGCAGCATCGCCGTCTGGGACGATGACGTCGGCGCGCACGACTGATGGGTCTTCAGAAGGCAAAGCTACCGATGTAGCCTCAACGCTGGGCAAAACCGCCACAGCGGAGGTCACACCAGTGGTTGTCTTCATTGGCATGGACGAGGGAGAAATCCGCCTCGAAACTGAGACGCAATGACCTTGCTTATGCGGCAACGTAGCCACACACGGAACGATGCTGTAGAAAGGAGGGAATCAACACACACCCAATGTGGGTAGGGAGCCTTTCATATATAGAGCCAATTAGGCATACATGGAAGGTACACATATGGAAATCTATCTCATATAGAAGGAAGGTGTTCCTAGGCTATACTAGGCAACTAGCCTATCTAGGGGATCCTAATTGATCCTAATATATACATATCCTAATACCCGCCCGCAGTCGTAGCGGTAGGATCACGGACGCACAGACTGTTCCGGAAATCTGTGAAGAGCTGAATAGGTAGACCCTTGTTCATGATGTCCGCGAACTGATATGCAGAGGGGACGTGAAGCACCCGGAACTATCCCATAGCAACCTTCTCGCGGACAAAGTGGATGTCAATCTCGATGTGCTTGGTGCGGCGGTGGTGGACAAGGTTGGCAATCATGTAGACGGCACTGACATTGTCGCAGTAGACAACCGTCGCAAGCGGGATCGAGATGTGGAGTTCCTGGAGCAACTGCCGCAGCCAGCAGCACTCTGCCACAACGTGAGCCACTGCACCGTACTCGGCTTCGGCACTCGAGCGAGACACAGTCGTCTGACGCTTGGAGGACTAGGACACCAGGTTGTCGCCGAGGTAGACGCAGAAGCCGGAGGTGGAACGACGCGTGTCCGGGCAGCCGGCCCAGTCAGCGTCGGAGTAGGCAGTGAGCTTGTCGATGGCGCCGGTACCCAAGTCAGACCGGATGACAGGGAACCCTGAACATACCGCAGGATGCGCTTGATCAGCGCAAGCTGCGGCTCGCGGGGGTCGTGCATGAAGAGGCAGACCTGCTGAACTGCATATGCTAGGTCCGGCCTCATCAGGGTGAGGTACTGGAGGGCACCTGCGAGACTCATGTACTCCGAGGGGTCGGCGATTGGTGTGCCCTCTGTGGAGGATAACTTGTTCCTGGCATCCACGGGTGTAGCAGTCGGGTGGCACTCAGACATGCCAGCACGTCGGAGGAGGTCAACAGCATATTGCCGCTCGGAGAGGAACATCCCGCTGCTGTCCTGAGTTACCGTGATGCCGAGGAAGTGGTGTAGATCGCCGAGGTCCGTCATGGCGAACTCCGAGCGGAGGCGCGCAGTGACGTGCTAGAGAAGAGCCGGGGACGATGCGGTGACGATGATGTCGTCGATATAGAGGAGGAGATAGGCCAGCTTGTCGCCATCCTTGTAGACAAAGAGGGAGGCGTCCGACTTGGAGGCGGTGAAGCCGATGCTGCAGATGAAAGCGGTGAAGCGCTGGTTCCAGGCTCGCGGTGCCTGCTTAAGTCCATACAAGACTTCTGCAGCAAACAGACAGAGTTAGGTGCAGCGGGGTCGACGAAGCCGGACGGCTAATCGCAGTAGACCGTCTCCTCGAGGTGGCCATGAAGGAAGGCGTTCTTCACATCAAGCTCGCGGACAGGCCACTCCCGTGACACAGCTATGCTGAGGACGGTGCGAATCGTGGCTGGCTTGACCACAGGACTGAAGGTCTCATCGTAGTCAACGCCAGCCTGCTAGGAGAAGCCTCGAACGGCCTAGCGTGACTTGTGCCGAGCAAGGGAGCCGTCGGAGTGGAACTTGTGCTTGAACAGCCACTTGCCAGTGACGATGTTCGCACCGGGCGGACGAGGGACGAGGCGCCAAGTACCATTGTCGATGAGCGCCTTGTGCTCATCAGCCATCGCAGCGCGCCAGTTGGGATTGGCGAGCGCGCTGCGATAGTTCGCCAGGAGCGGCGAGGCAGCGGAAGCGGAGAAGCCAAAGCGCTTGACAGCACGAAGACTGCCGGTCTGTGAGCGTGTCACAGGGCGCGAGGTAGCCGGAGGAGCAGGGCCGTCACTGCACAGGGAACAGCGGCTGGTGTTGCTGCTGGTGCGAGGACAGCAGCTTGTACTGCTGCTGGTGGGGGCGCCGGTGCTGCTGCTGGTGCGAGGACAGTAGCTTGTACTGCTGCTAGTGGGGGCGCCGGTGCTGCTGCTGGTGCGAGGACAGCAGCTTGTACTGCTGCTGGTGGGGCTGCCAGTGCTGCTGGTACAGCTGCCTGTGGCGCCGAAGGGGCAGCAGGGGCCGTGACCGTAGCCGCTGGGGCTGCGGGCTGATCAGTCGTCGCTGTGGGAGGCCGGGCACGGCGGCTGTAGACAGCGCCGAAGCGCTGGTTGGTCGGCGCTGCAGGGGGCTGGGGATGGCGAGTGTAGATGGCGCCGAAGCGCTGTCCGCCCACCGGCAACCCGCCTGCAGGTGGAGCAGCAGGTGTGTCCCCGCCTGCCGGGGCAACCACGGGACCCAGGTGGAGGACAGCCGAGTCCAGGAACTCGTCCTCGCTGTAGGTAGGGGCCGCTGGACCAGCAGGAAGCGGAGAAGAAAGTCCCTGCATCAGAAAATCAAGTGAAGACGGCACCGATGCCGCCGATGGTGCTGCCGAAAACGGGAACACCGACTCGTCAAAAATAACATGGCGAGAAATGATGATACGCCGAGTAGACATGTTGAGGCAGCGATTATCCCTTGTGAGAAGACGGATAGCCTAAGAAAACACAGGGCGCTGAACGTGGTGCAAGTTTGTGGGGAGAGGTGGCAGTGAGGTTCGGGTAGCAGAGGCATCCAAAAACCCGAAGGGAGTAGTAGTCTGGGAGGTGTCGGTGGAGAAGCTGATAGGGTATCTTGTTGTGGATGGAGGAGGAGGGGCGCCTATTAAGAAGAAAGGTGGCGGTGGCGAGGGCCTCAGCCCAGTAGGAACGTGGCATGGACGCATGAAGCATAGTGCGGATGGTGTTGTTTGTGGTGCGAAGCATGCGTTCAGCCTTGCCATTTTGTGGAGATGTATAGGGACATGAGAGGCGGAGCACAATGCCATGGCTAGCAAGGAAGGAGGTGGTGGCATGGTTAACGAACTCTGTCCCATTATCTGCTTGGAATGATTTAGGCATGGCACCGAACTGTGTCTGTGCATACGCAGTGACCTCAACTATGTGATGGTGCACCTCGGATTTGTGACGAAGTGGAAATGACCAGCAGTAATGGGAAAAATCATCCAGTGGAACAAGATAATATTTAAACCCGGAGATGCTAAGGACCGGGGAGGTCCATACATCACAATGCACTAAATCAAAAGGGGCAGTGGTCACAGAGGTGGAATGACTAAAAGGGAGCCGCATGTGCTTGCCAAGTTGACATGCATGGCATAGGGATTGTCGTCTCTTATTAGAGGAGATGACCGACATGCTCTGGAGAGTGGTGAGGCTAGAGGGACCGGGGTGACCGAGGCGGTGGTACCATAGCGATGAGGTAGTAGCGAGGCTGCAGTGGTGCGTAGGCGTGGAGGGGAAGGTGTAGAGGTCGCCACCGCTATTGCAGCGAAGAGTCACACGCCCTGTCGGCTGGTCCTTGACAGAGAAGCCGAAGGCGTCAAATTCAATAGAGCAAGCATTGTCACGAGTGAATTAACGAACAGAAAGAAGGTTGCGCACGAGAGCCGGCGCAACTAGAACATTAGTGAGGCGAAATGTAGATGTGGGAGAAGACAATGTAGAGGGGCCACGACATGTGATAGGGATGGTGTTGCCATTGCCAACGGTGATGCCAAAGGTAGGAGGGGGGACACGGGATAGGAGTATACCATCTGAGGATGAAATGTGGGAAGTTGCGCCGGTGTCGAGCACCCAAGGGTTGGACCCCTGGGGGGACATCTGGATCAGGGCGGCAGCGAGACCCGCCTGATCCCAGCCGCCATGCTGCTGGCCGCCGGGTTGCTACTGAGGAGGTGGGGAAGCCGTGCAGCCAGAGAATGGAGCGGGGACGCAGGCGGTGTGTGCCTGGGCGTGGGCATCGAGGATGCCGGGGCAGTGCCATGCCGGGTGCGCCGCCGACGGGTGCCACTGCTGCTAGGAATCGCTGGTGGTAGAGAAGGTCGACATGATCGGCCTGGGGGGTGGCGGCGGGATGCAAGGTGCCTGTACCGCCGGCTGGGGAAGGGATGGAGCGGCGGCGCTGCAGGGAGAGCTGTTGGTGGTGAGGTGGGCAGCGCTGCAGAAAGCCGCCGATGGGAGGAAGCAGGTGCGGTGGGGAGGAAGAGGAGCAGCGGCGGCGCGCGCGTTGTCGCGCGAGGACGCAGGTAGAGCGGAAACATGGAAGGGTCAGATTGCGATTGATACCATGTAGAAAGGAGGGAATCACCACACCCCCAATGTGGGTGGGGAGCCTTCCATATATAGAGCCAATTAGGCATACATGGAAGGTACACATATGGAAATCTATCTCATATACAAGGAAGCTGTTCCTAGGCTATACTAGGCAACTAGCCTATCTAGGGGATCCTAATTGATCCTGATATATACATATCCTAATAGATGCCCGACTGCTCGACACCTGAAGCAGCGAGGACGCGAGCGACATTGGACGATGTGGTGGGAAGGCGAGCGACAGTTGAAGCACCGTCCTCTTAGATCCTGCCGAGGCCGCTTGTTCTACCAAGCCCATTTGTGACAAGTAGACCGATGCACCACCTCAGACCACCCCTTCGCGTCAGGGCCACGCTCCGGACGAGGAGGCCGATGGACTTCTGAACGGAGGATGATGCGTGGTTGAGAAGCAGGGGCTAGAGCTGGAGTAGGAGTTGGGGAGGGGACCTTCGAGGACAGCGAGGCGACGACTACCTCACAGAAGGAACGAAGGCCTGAGGGTACGGAGGTCTCTTCGTCTACTGATATCGGGCTAGAGCTCGCCCAGCATTGCTCCCTGGAGCGGCCCGCCGGCCTGACGGGGTTAGCATGGGGAGGCAAGGAGCAGGTGGACGCAAGCACCTAGGTTGAGGAGAAAGCCGAGGCGAGGCTATGGAGGTGGACGTCGGAGCCGCTGGTGGTGCCGGCCATGGGGTGGGGAGAAGCCTGCGGGGTGGGAGACGGAAGGTTCCATCTTGTCCCTTCTCATTCCTCTTCCAATGTGCATTATAGTATCTCACCTTCACCCAGCCAGCAGGTGTGTCTTCACATGCAAGACTCGCGGGAGCCTCACCTCGACGTCTTGAAGCGCACATTGCGCTATGTTCCGGGCACATTAGATTTGGCCATTTGGGGCTTCATCTGCGCGCCTCCAGTCAGTCTGATCTTGTACACTCAGATGCAGATTGAGCTGACACTCGGAAGTCCACCTCCAGATATGTTGTGTCTCTTGGAGATAATCTGGTCTCGTGGTCCTCCAAGTGTCACAACACTCTCTCGCTCCAATGCCGAACCTGAGTATCGTGCTGTTCCCAATGCAGTCACGGAGGCTTACTTGCTGAGCTGCATTCACCTCTACACCAAGCCACATTGGTTTATTGCGACAACATCAGCACTGTGTACATGTCTTCTAACCCCGTTCAACATCAGTGTACCAAACATATTGAGATTGACCGAACGAGTAGCCCTTAGTGCTATTCGTGTACTCCATGTCCCCACGACATCTCAGTTCACAGATATTTTCACCAAAGGTTTGCAAGTTGCTGTCTTCATGGAGTTCCGATCTAGTCTCAATGTTCGACAACTCGACGGTGTTAGATTGTATATTTGCTATATGCGTGTGTTTATATGGGCCTGGGCTGTGTATTGCCGGCTGGCCCTATATTTGGTTAGAGAGATGAGATCTCGTTTGTCCCTATTTCTATAAACTACGAGGTCTCCCTCCCCCCTGTATATATGTACATAGGTGTCTCTCAATCAATCAATCTATTATTCCACGCAATCTCTATTGCTTTCAAATCCAAGTTGGAGAAGGTATGTACCAAAGACTTGTTTTTTTTTTCTCGAATACGTAGGAGAGCTGCGTATCATTGCATTAAGAGATAGAAAAACCGGCCCCTTACAAATCACCGCCACCTCACTCCGTGCCGAGCCGTGAGGGGCTGAACACAAAACAGAGAAGTGTAACTAAAGAAAAGGAAAAAACAAAGGAGACCAAACCTAACACAACCCACCAACCTGACCTAAATACGCAATCCCCGGGCCCCTGCAAGACACCAAAGGTGGTGCTCTTCGCTAAAGGAACGGAGGACTGTTGCAATGCTTGGTCTAGATCCATCAAAAACACAAGTGTTTCTATGCTTCCAAAGAAACCAGGTAGTGAGGATGATAACCTTGTTTGTACCCTTCTTCTTCTCCTTTGGAACTCTTGATATACCAAAGACTTGTTGAGATGGCAAAGCAACAAAACAGTGGGCTGGCAACAATAGCCTTTCTAACAGGGTTCCATGGAGAAAAGCATTTTTTATGTTTCTTGTTGCCCTAAATTTCTACGCTTTGATTGTCAAAATATAGGAAATTACGTAAATTGACAATATGAAATGAAACCACTAGATTTCTTCTTTCAAAAAAAAAACCGCTAGATTTCTCATGGAAAATGCATTTATGATAACAAGACATGGTTGAATAAAAATAATTTTATACAAATTGCTAGTCCAAGTGTCATCTTGGAGACCGTTGAGATGCTTAAATGACTTGCTTTCTGGGGACTGGAGAAAGCAAAAAATAATTGTCAAACATGGAAAGTCAATAGTCTCAAGAACTCACCTTGCCCTCGTAATAGCCTTGCAGTAAATAATTCACTAAACCAAAGTCTGCAGCTGAGACATATACAAATCTCTTTACACCTGCAGATAGAAAACAAGTAAATTAACAAGCAGAACAAAGTTCTTCTAAAATAAACTAAATTCCATTTACCATCTTTTTCTTGCTAATAAAATATCGAACAATGGAATTTTAAAAATCCTTTGGAATATTACATCAATTTAAACAGTTGCATGCCTACAAGGCAAATATATTAACAGCACCATATCTACAAGAATAGGTTCCACTGTATATTTTTTGGACATCAATAAGTGTAAGCCTCAATGGTCCCACACAAGGTTCAAAAAAACACGATTAATCGTACACCTAATCACGATTAGACGCTAAACGTTGGGTCACCGCGTCGATTAGGGCCTAGGCGTTCAGTTACGCGCTAGGTGCACCTAGACGGCGGCTTGCGAGCGGGCAGGAAGCGCACGGGAACGCCAGGGCAGACGGGTAGCGCGCAAGTGGGAATCGCGCAGGCGAGCGGCTTTCGAACGCGGAAGAAAAACGGCGCGGGGAGAAAGACCGGCCCGTGTCCAGTCGTCAAATCGCCCTCACTCCCTGGCTTTATCTCCTCACCGCCTCCACACGCGGCAACCCGCCAACGCTCGTGCAGGCGATTCCGATGGCAGCAGCTGCCGTAGGCTCGCAGCAGAGCAGGACCTATCACTCGTCGGACCAGAGCAGGGCAACAGCCGCCGGAGCAGAGCAGAGCCATCGGAGCAACAGCTGTCGGAGCAGAGCAGAGCAGAGCAGGGACACCAGAGCTCCAGTTCTCCTTCGCATCGTCACCACCAGAACTCCACTCCAGGCTCTCCTCCCTAGTTCCCTTCCTGTCCTTCCTGTCCTCCTCCTTCATTGTCTACAGCTTCTACAGCTTCAGTACTATTAGTAAAATTAATTGTCTGGAAGTGTGAAGGCAGAACAAATTGGTGACTCGGTTCTGTCTTCTAACATATCTGAGCAAGCTTCTAGACCTGTGGTTGTATTGACTGCTCACTGACTATGAATCAGTTCAACAATCATTTCATCAGGATCACTATATTTATTCTCAGCATCACCAAAATTAAAAAAAAAACGTTTAATCACGTTTAATCTACATTTGCTCTTTTCAAGAGGCTAGCGCCCGCCTAGCGCCTAGCGTTTTTTTGAACCTTGGTCCCACACCTGTCTCAAACAAAAATCTAGCATGGAAAATGTTTCTCATACATTGAATTTGCTTCCAAAGTCTACCTCAAACATGGTATTGTATATTAAGAACAAAAAATATGGGCATGGCGCTTGTCCGTACACAGGCTTGTCTTGATACTGGTGTCCAGATATCACTAATTGCATTAAATCAGGTTTCATCCAAACAAAAAACAATGATAGCAAGGGATGTAAATTTAAACATTGAACTGCATATAACTTAAGTATACGTGCAGCTCAATAACACTCCAACCCAAAGTTAGCAGATGACGGCATGGCTCCCATGTTGAACCTGTGTATGGTTTGGCGATACATTTTTGTATATGACATGTATCACAGTGAGATTGTAGGAAGACTAGCCATAAAAGTCTCTCGCACCCACTTAGCCTGCACACTTCCTCTTCTCTTTTGTTATTTTTCTCCCTCAAATCAAGTCTATTCACAAATGACACCTGTAGAAGCGTGCCTTCACAGTGCTAATTAATTCCCCATACAAAAAATATAGGATATTCAATGTATATCTGCATGTTTACCATGCCAGAGTGCCTACTTACTGTTGGATCAAGCACTCCAATATAGCATTAAATATCCATGATTTTCTTCTTTAATGAATGCCCTCTGTGTGATCAAGAAGATGAGACAATACAACACCTTTTAACAACGTGTGTGGTGGCAAGACAAGTGTGGTTCAGATTGCTCCATCAGTTGGAGCTAACAGATTTAGTCCCCCGACAAAATAAAAGGAGTTTTGCAGATTGGTGGCGTGTAACGATGAGAAGAGTAAAAAAGGAGCACAAAAAAAAAGGAGTAGACACTCTAATTATTCTCGGCACCTAAATTAACTGGAAACATAGAACTGCTTGTGTGTTTGAGGGGGCTTCTCCTTCGGTTAACATGATTTTGGGAAACTGAAGGATGAGCACGGCTTATGGTGCATGGCTGGTGCGAAGTAACTGCAAGGGTTAGGACTTAATATTGCAATTGTGTTGTTTTGGGTTTTTACCCCACCTTTCTTCTTCATATAATGAAGTGCAGCTCTCCTGAGTTTTCGAGGAAAAAAACAAACCAGAAAAACACAATTCGAATTTGACAAGAGGAAGGTCAATTCACTAAAATAACTATGCACAGTAATTCAGTATAGTAGGCAAGGGAGAGTGGGTGTCTTGATGTCTGTCATGGACGCAGTTGGGATCGAGAGGAGAGAGTTGAGGGAGCGGTGCCTATGCTGCTACAGTACCGTCCTACAGTACCCGCGGGCACTGTAGCAGCGGCTAGGGCTGCTGTGAGGAGAGAGAGCGGCGGCTAGGGTTTGGAGCGCTGGGAAGGCCGGCCGCGGGGCTTTGCCCACGGCCGGCAAGAGAGAAAGGATTTTCTTCTAATCTCTTGCTTGATTTTAGATTGATACATCTCCTCTCATTATATAGAGAGGTCTTACTTGGCCCCTAAGCAAGCGACTAATTAACCCTAATGGGCTAAGGCCCAATAGGCCCTTGACTCCTCTAATAATGTCACAAGCTGCTATCACAATAATAGCAAGAAGAAAAAAATCCTTATTTGTCATTCGCATAAATCTAAATCTTGCAGCCGCCACCTAAAATCCCATGCTGTTAGGGTAAATAGGAATAGTACTACATTGTCTACCCACGTGGGGTATTAGTCCTATGTACTTTATATAGTCAGCCCATGAGTCCTAAACTCCTAATGCAAGTCCCAATGCAATACATCCAATATTCCACCAATTCTATTCTCTTTCATGGTATCATTTGCTGAGATTTAGATCCTAACCCTAGCCACCGCCGCTTCCGCACCGCGCATCCCGGGGAGAGATCGATCTCCTATTTAGGCACCGGATACTATTGATCCCAGTGCCTTCCTCGTCGTCGTCAAGCAGATCGGATCGGGCCTTCTTGCGACGTCCCGCTACCTCATCGCCCTCACCGCACTCACCGTGGAAGACGTTGGGCATCGCCCCATCCCGCGCCGCCGTGGTGGTGACACAAGCCAGGTCGACCCCAAAACCGAGCCTCCATGGTGGCGGCCGGCCAATCTGCGTCATCCTCACGCGACCCTACATGACCGCAACCCAAAGTGCCCCACACCGTCCTAGGGGACGAGCCATGCTGCGGCGCACCATCACCCCCGTTGCACTGCCAATCCCCTATTGTTGTATCTTTTTGTTTCACCCGATTATTGATCCGGATTGAGTCACCTATCACCCATCGACCTTGCGAGTACAGCTCCGACATTGGCATCGACTTCACTGCCATCTACGGCCCCGTTTGGTAGAGCTCCAGCTCCAGCTTCTCCAACAAGAATCACTCCCAATTAGCCAAACGCTCAAAACACCAACTGATTCAGGTGGGGATCAGCGGAGAATCACTTCTCCATTTACACTAGGAGGTGGGAGCTGAAAAAACCTGCTTCCCCGGATTCTCTCTCGCTCCCTGTTATATTTTGGTGGGGATCAGCTGAGAATCAATTCTCTGCTGATCTCCGCCCTGCTCCCTCCTAAGAATCTAATGGAATCACTCCACCGGAGAATCGAGGAGCAGAGCTGAAGAATCCGGGAGCAGAGCTCTACCAAACGGGCCCTACATCTTCAACTGTGCGGCCTGGCTGGGTCAAGCGATGCCAAGGGAACACCTTCCTCCGTCACTTCTTAGCCATTTAGTCCGCATGTCCACATTATTGGTTTGTCATCACCACCACAGATCGGGATGCCTCCGCCAACTTCTTCCATTGTTGTTGCACCTCGTGCGTACTCCGTCCGTAAAACCGATTATGCGCGATACACCCGGCTCCTGTAGAGTCCATCGACAAGTCTTACGCGCATCTTATATGAGCAACGGGTTGTTGGCTGCTTGTGGTGTCACCTCGTCAGGCCTTAGCACCACCGTCTGTGTGTTCGCGCCGTTGCATCTACATGGCCCTCCCTTGTGCATCGACGACTGCGAGGTGCAGTCTGCGCTATCCATCTGCACAAGGTCTTCATTCTACTGATTGGGTCTTCGTGATCGAGCTACCGCTACCCGCGTCGTTGCTGAGCCCTGCTCGCCGACCGCACCTCCACGTCGTCGTTGAGCCCTGCTCGCCAACGCATCCACTACAGCGCTGCTTCTTCGTCCAGCACAACCACATCGTCACAGTTGTTGGGGCCTTCTCCCTTGTACACCCGATATTTGCAATACCACCGCGTGCTTTCACCCCTGACGCGTTGCTGATCTGGTAAATCCAACCCACGCCTCGGTGCTCAGGAGGCTTGACTACATCGACTTCGGCATCGACCCTCCCGTCCCACCCGTCTACCTTGATTGTGTCGTCGCCTTTCTTCTACATCCACGACATCGCTGACTGCATCGACTTCGGCATTGCTCTCTCCCCCGACGACTGCCTCGACACGTCTCCATCATCATCATGACGGCCCTTGTGCGCCTGCAACTCCATCGACATGGCAACCCCACCACTGTTACATTGACCACAGTTATCTCCAGCATGGCATTCTCAACCACGGCTCCTTCGACCTCACGCTCAGCTACCTTGACATTGGCACAAAGGGCTACCGCCTTGCATGAGGACTCATCGACTTCTTCTCCAGCCACAGCATACGTGAACCATCAACTCTTATGACTGCGAGGGGATGTTACCTTGTCATAGCTTCTTCTCTTGTCTCACCATCTGTAGCGCTCCCGCTGTGACTACGGGGGAGGGGGGGGGGGTGTTAGAGTAAATAAGAATAGTGCCACATTGTCTACCCACGTGGGGTGTTAGTCCTATGTACTCCATATAGTCAGCCCAATGCAATGCATCTAATATTCCACCAATTCCATTCTCCACATGCCCGCTGCCTCCACTAGCATCAATCGACCCAAATGCTGCACCATCAGAGAACATAGAGCTGCCACCGCCTTAGTTCCAGCTTTAATTTCTGACCAACACTTGATCGTCTTATTTTTTATTCGGAGTGTTGTACGGCTCGTCCTTCTCCTCAAGCTACCAGATTAGGCTCAAGGCCATCAAGCCAGTGCTGCTGGTTGCGAACAAGAAGATGCATTGGTCTAACTTTGACTTTTTCCTCCAATCGTAAGTATTGGTGTCCAAATCCAGTTAAGGCTTTGTTTGGATGTTGTCGGATTCGCCTCAATCCACATGTGTTGGGGTGGACCACTCCAATCCACCAACACATGTGGATTGATACGAGTCCGACTACATCCAAACAAGGCCTAATAATTGGTAATGTTACTGATTTATTGAAATATCAATCCAATTAAGTTCATCTTTAATTTCGATGTTGCAGGTGTAACAATGATTGGTGCATTTTGCAACGTGGACCGATACATGTTAGTTGAAAGTAACCAAGACTATCTGTTCGAATTTGTGACCATATTCATATGCAATTCACTTATATTTAGTTTGTGGCAAAAAAAATGTGGCCAACCCAAGAGAAGGGTAAATGGGTCATTCTGCCATGTTCACTAGCCAAAAGTACTGGAATATAGTCAATAATGACGTAAAAGAGATTAAAATTTAATGGCAGTGGCATTGGTGGAATATGAGTTTTTTAGGTGGCAGATTGGGGATACAAGTTTTAGCCAATGGCATATACAAAATTTCCGGAGAAAAAAAACATGATATTCCACAACAATGACATGAATGCTGAATAGCATTGCACCTTTCTCAGCTGCAGCCCTAATGGCGTTGATGTTTGCAGTCCCATTAATCTTATACATGAAAGAATTAGATCCAAAACCTCCAACACAAGATACCTGCAATATTTTTTCTCACCTGTTAGTGGTACCTCAAGAATTATCAATGCATGCTTGGATACTTCATGTACCAGATACATTCTGACTTAGCTAAGTCTTGCTACATAGTTATGAAGTGCTTGATAATTCAGGTATAAAGCCAAACATACACACTAACAGAACACACATATAAAGCCATACATACAAACAGGGCCTAAATTGAAGGACAGGCCAAAACTACCAGCGTCACCTACATCATTAGCAAAATACAAGCATCATTTGGTGATGCCTACTGGAGTGCCACTCAAATCTTTGTATACTGCTTTCCTATAGTTCTGGTGTCACATTTGAGAACTACTCCCTTCATCCCAATATATAATAACTACCACATCGGAAGAGTAAAATTATAAAAATATATTTCATAAAGAATCTAATGATGCTCATTTGAAATCATAAATATCATTGTTTTTGGATGGAGGGAGTTGGGGGGCCACTTGACAAAACTTGTTGTTGGAGTATATGTATTAGGCCCATGAGGCTAAGCCCATGAGGCCCTTATATACAGTCTACTTAGCTACCCTTCTAGGGTTAGCCCAAATTCAATCACTCAATTTAGCATGGTATCAAGCTAGGGTTTACCTCTTCTCTCTCTCCTCCCCTCCCTCCCTCCCAGCCGCCGCCGCCGCGCCCCCTCCGGCCACCATGGCCGGCGGCCGGCCGCCTCCTCCTCCCCCACCTACTTCCACTCCTTCCCACCCCTCCCGTACCCCTCCCAGGCGCAGCGCGCTGCCAGCGGGCAGCCAGCCGCGGCTCTCTTCCCCGCCGGCGGCGCCGCCGCCGCTGCTGGTGTGGGGCCTAGCGAACCCGCACCTAGCGGGCTGCCGCCGCCCCAGCCCCCTCCCGCCCCGGCCCCGGCTGCACCCGGCGCGGGGAGCCAGCCTCCGCCCTTCCCTGCCCTGGCCGCGCCAGGTGCTGGGGGGCCGCCGCCGCACGCCCGCAAGGTGCTGGGAGGCCGCCGCCGCCAGCGCCTGCCCTGGCCGCGACCGGCGCAGGGGGCCCTCCTCCGCCCGCACCTGCCCCTCCTCTGGCCGCACCTTCCCTCACCGCCGCTCTCATCGCCGCCCGGGCTGCTGCCGCGGACAGCCAGGCGCGCGTGAGTGCTGCCGCCCTCGCCTGGGAGCGGGAACGTGATGCGGCCGATGCCTTGGCGCGTCAAATCGCCGAGGCGGAGCAGCTCCTGGGCTTCCCGGCGTACTACGACACCACCACCTCCTCCAGCTCGCCCGCCGTCCGAGTGTCACCTATCCAGATCCCCGATCCGGCGGATCCACTCGTGACGCAGCTCCACTACCAAGCCGGCGGTGTCCAGAACATCCGGAACCTGGTCACGGTCGTCCTCGACCCAGAGTCGCCCTCCTACGCTCACTGGCGGGACATGGTTCTCCTCACCCTACGCCGCTATGCCCTCGACGACCACGTCCTCATCGACGCCCCGCTTGCGGCTCAGACCCCAGGGTGGCTGCGTCTCGACAGCATCGTCCTGTCTTGGATCCTTGGGACCATCACCACCGACCTCCACAACCTCGTCCGCAACACACCCGACGCTCGTCGTGCCTGGCTGGCACTCGAGGGCCAGTTCCTGGGCAACGCCGAAGCCCGGGCTCTGCGCCTCGATGCCAACTTCCGCACCTTTGTCCAGGTGACCTCCCCGTTGGTGAGTACTGCCGTCGGATGAAGGGCGTGGCCGACTCCCTCGGTGACCTTGGCTGGCCCGTGGAGGACCGGATCTTGGTCCTCAACGTCCTCCGCGGCATCAGCGACCGCTACGGCCACCTCCGGACCTGGATCACCCGGCAGCGGCCCTTCCCCACCTTCCTGCAGGTCCGTGACGACCTCGTCATGGAGGAGCTCACTCAGGGCGTCCAGCCTGCTTCCCTCTCCACGCCGGGCTCCTCGTCCTCCTCGACTGCCCTTTCCGCCACTCCACCGCCGCGTACGTCTGCTCCGGCACCGACGTCTCTTCTTGGTCCTCCTCCCTCCGGGCCGAGCGGAGGTGGCGGGGGGGGGGGGTGGGGGGGCCGTGGCAGCCGCCGCCGACGCGGAGGGGGGCGTGGTGCGGGCTCTGGTCGTGGGGCCACGCCCGCGCCTCCACTGGGTGGTGCACCCTGGCCATCCTTCAGCAACCCATGGTCCGGGCGCATCTCCATGTGACCCTTCCAGGGTGCCGGTGGCGATCCTCGTACTCTGGCGGCCATGCTTGCCGGTGCTGTCCCGAGCACACCGTGGGCTCCACCACCCGGGGTTCCTCCGCCACTCGCGTCGCCGTGGGCCCTACCTCTCGGGTCGTCACCAGGGCCTGTCGGTTGGGATCCGACGGCTCTGGCTCGCTCCTTCAGCACCATGGGCCTGACACCTCCCGTCGGACTTGACTGGGTCGCCGACTCGGGTGCCACTTACCACACCACTTCCGACCCCGGTATACTCACGTCTGTCCACCCTCCTCCGTCTCTTCCTTCGTCCATCATGGTCGCAAATGGTTCTTGTCTTCCTGTCACATCCGTGGGTTCCGCTACCACTCCTAGCTCTTTTCGTCTTTCCGATGTTCTTGTTGCTTCCTCTATGGTTCACAACCTTCTTTCCATCGTCGTTTTACAGCTGACAATTCTTGTTCTGTTGAGTTTCCTCTGGTCTTACTGTGAAGGATTTGGCTTCCCGGCGTCCACTCTTCCGATGTGACAGCACGGGGCCCCTTTACACGCTTCGGTTTCCTCCTTCTGCTCCGTCCACTTCGGCTTCCGCTTCCACCTCGTCAGCTGCTTTCGCCGTCTCTACTTCCTCTACTACTTGGCACCGCCGTCTCGGACATTCTGGCCGTGATGCTCTGATGCAGCTTAATCGTAGTTCCGACATACCTTGTACTCGGGCTCACGATGAGCATTTGTGTCATGCGTGCCAACTGGGCCGACATGTTCGTCTTCCTTTTCCCACCTCTTCTTCACATGCGACCCATATTTTTGATCTTGTACATTGCGACCTGTGGACATCTCCTGTGATGAGCATTTCTGGCTATAAATACTATCTTGTCGTGGTTGATGATTTCTCGCATTATTCCTGGACTTTTCCCTTGCGTGTTAAGTCTAAGGCGTTTCCCACGCTCCGTCACTTCTTCGCTTGGGTGTCTACTCAGTTTGGCCTCACCATCAAGGCCGTCCAGTGCGACAACGGGCGTGAGTTCGATAACTCCACCTCTCGGGCTTTCTTCCTATCTCACGGTGTCCAATTGCGCATGTCTTGCCCCTATACCTCCTCCCAAAACGGCAAGGCTGAGCGCATGATTCGCACCACGAATGACACCATGCGCACCCTTCTCCTCCAGGCTTCTCTTCCTGCCCATTTCTGGGCCGAGAGCCTGCATACCTCCACCTATCTCCTTAATCGCATACCTTCCGCTGCCTGTCCAGCTCCCACACCACACCACGCTCTCTTCGGTACCCCTCCTCGTTACGATCACCTCCGTGTCTTCGGGTGTGCGTGTTACCCTAACACCACTGCCACTGCTCCCCACAAGCTGGCCCCCCGTTCGACCCTGTGTGTCTTCCTCGGGTACTCCCCGGATCACAAGGGGTACCGCTGCTATGACCTCGCCTCACGCCGAGTCCTCATCTCTCGCCATGTGGTGTTTGATGAGTCCGTCTTCCCATTCTCCACCACCTCAACACCTCCTTCCACCTCCGACCTTGACCTCTCCTCTCTGTCTCCCACTGACGCGGTGGTTCAGCCACCATTTCCGCTTTGTCCTGCAGGTACTCTGCCACGCCCGTCGCCGGCCCCATGCGCCGCCACGGCGCCCTCTGGTGCGGCGCCTGACCCTGTGCCCTGGGCGGGTCCGGCGTCCACGCCCTCTGGTGCCCCGCCTGACCCTGCGCCCTGCGCGGGGCCGGAGGCGCCGTCCTCGGCGACTCAGGCGCGGTTCGCCCACCCGGTGCGCGTCTACCAGCGCCGAGTGCGGCCGGCCCCGCTGGACACAGTGTCGGTGCCACCACCGCCCTCGCTGCCACGGTCACCTACGGTGACACCTTCTCCGTCGACGCCGACGCCGCCGTCTCCACCGCTACCAGCTGCCCGTGTCGAGCCACCGATGTACCACCCGCCGCTTCTTCACCGACACCCGCGTCATGTTCACCCAATGGTGACGCGGCACGTGGCCGGTGTCCTGCGGCCCTGGGCTCTTGCAGCGACGCCCGGGGAGGTGCCGGTCTCTCCTGTGCCCTCTTCTGTCCGTGATGCCTTGGCGGATCCTCACTGGCGTCACGCGATGGAAGAGGAGTACGCGGCCCTTCTTGCCAACCACACGTGGGACCTGGTGCCTCGACCACCGGCTCCAACGTCGTCACGGGCAAGTGGATATGGACACACAAGCGGCGAGCTGATGGCTCCTTGGAGCACTACAAGGCTCATTGGGTTCTCCGAGGTTTCACTCAGCGGCCCGGTGTTGACTATGATGAGACCTTCAGTCCAGTAGTGAAGCCAGCTACCGTCCGCACAGTTCTCTCACTGGCTCTCGAGCGCTCCTGGCCTGTACATCAGCTGGATGTCAAGAACGCCTTCCTCCATGGCACTCTGACTAAGACAGTCTACTGCAGCCAGCTGGCAGGTTTCGTGGATTCTTCTCGTCCTGACTTGGTCTGCCGACTCAACAAGTCCCTCTACGGTCTCAAGCAGGCACCTCGGGCTTGGTACTCTCGGTTTGCTACCTTCCTGCTGACTCTTGGGTTCACAGAGGCCAAGTTCGACACCTCATTGTTCATATACCACCATGAGGGCGAGACTGCTTACCTGCTCCTCTATGTGGATGACATTGTTCTCACCGCCTCCAGCACATCTCTGCTCCAGCGCATCATTGCCTCTCCAGAAGGAATTTGCTATGAAGGATCTTGGTGTGCTCCATCACTTCCTCGGCGTCACTGTTGAGCCCCGACCATCAGGCTTGTTCCCCCACCAGCGGCAGTTCATTCGTGACATTCTGGAGCGAGCAGGGATGACTGACTGCAAGCCCTATTCTACCCCGGTCGACACTTAGGGCAAGCTGTCAGAGGCCGTGGGTCAGACGCTTGGGCCAAAGGACTACCGCCTACCGGAGCCTTGCTGGCGTGCTCCAGTACCTCACCTTCACCCGGCCCGACATCACCTACGTCGTGCAGCAGCTGTGCCTCTACATGCATGCTCCGCGGGAGCCCCATCTTGCTGCTCTGAAGCGGCTCCTCCGGTACCTCCGTGGCACCCTCGGCTATGGGCTGCTCCTCGGCCGGTCCTCCTTTGCCGAGCTTGTTGTCTACACCGACGCTGACTGGGCGGGCTGCCCGGACACCCGCAGGTCCACCTCCGGTTACGATGTCTTCCTGGGCGGCAACCTTGTCTCTTGGTCGTCCAAGCGCCAACCGGTGGTCTCACGCTCCAGTGCCGAGGCGGAGTACCGCGCCGTTGCCAACGGCGTGGCCGAGGCCGCTTGGCTCCGCCAGCTCCTGGCTGAGCTTCACCGCCCTATCACCAGGAGCACGCTCGTCTACTGCGACAACGTCAGTGCGGTCTATCTTTCCACCAACCCTGTGCAGCACCAGCGGACCAAGCATGTGGAGATCGACCTGCACTTTGTCCGCGACCGTGTGGCCATCGGCGACGTCCGGGTCCTTCACGTCCCGACCACCTCCTAGTTTGCGGACATCTTCACCAAGCGCCTCCCTTCCTCGACCTTCTCCGAGTTTCGCTCCAGCCTCAGCATCACCAGTGGCTAGTTGTGACTGCGGGGGGGTCCTGTGTAGTGTGTTGTTTTCTTTCTTGTCCAGTCTTGCACTCCGCTGCGCCGGTAGTCCAGACTGCGGGGGGGTGTTGGAGTATATGTATTAGGCCCATGAGGCTAAACCCATGAGGCCCTTGTATACAGTCTACTTAGCTACCCTTCTAGGGTTAGCCCAAATTCAATCACTCAGTTTAGCACTTGTGCATGGCCCAAATAAGTTGATAGTGTACTCAAAGCAATTGTTACAACTTACAAATAAGATGTCGCTATGAAACATCTACTCGAAGCAGTTTTTTTAATGAAAAATACAGCAGGGGAGGCCCCCCACTGCAGAATTTTATTAAGTAAAAACAGTAACCTGTACAAAAAAGAGAAATGACCACAAACCAACCAGCTGGAGGGCTGAGTTAGCCACGCAGAAGAAACCGCAAGCCAAAGTCAGGGAGGCCTAAGAGGGAAGGTCTAAACAAAGCAGAAAAGCTGCATGTTTATCATCTCTCATTCTAAAAGCTTGAAGTTTGGCCTCTTCACAGAAGAGAGAAAGAAGACCAGCCTCTGTCAAATATGAAGTTGTTTCTCTGCTTCCAAATATGCCAAGGGGCAATGATGAAAGTCTCCATAAAGAAGGGATTTAGGTGCTGCAGTTTTGATTGTATCATCATTTGAAAGAATTCACTCTAAAGGTTCCATTGGATTCTCAAGTGCTGCCAACATTCCTGGCTGAAGGGGCAACTCAAAAACAGGTGGTGAGCAGTTTCCTCAGCATTATTGTTGCATAGAACACAATTGTAATTATTGCCCCCCGATTTATGTTTTTTTTCTCCTGAGTATGTTTCTAGTATTTAGCCTATCCATAAGCAAAAGCCAGGAGGACACACTTCAGATTGTTGCAACACTTCAAATTCCAAATCCAGAAAAAGGCAGCAGGAGGTTGTAAATTTTTGTAGGTTAGGTGGTAGAATTTAGAAGATATATAGTTGCTGCTCCCACAAGTAACTACAAGAATCTTTAGTATCTTGCTCCACCTGAATTGTTTGTATGTAAATACACATGTCGATAGCAAGTGGATAGAAAGGGGGCAACAGGAAGGTTGGACAATTCATAGACCATCAGTTCTTCGTGGGAAGCAACAGCTCAAAGGTAACAGCGACGGTTCAATGGCTTGACCATTTACGTCATGTGTGGAACCTCTCGAAAGGGTGTAGCCGAAGAGAATTTGGGAAACACTTCCAAACAGCACAGCAAGTGGCTATGAGGATATCGGAAGACATTGAGCTAAGGAGATGGGTGTTTGTTTTGGTAGAAATTATCTTTTGCTTTTCAGCTGTTTTGTCGAGTGTGGTTGTTGCGCTACCCCTGGTGGCTGTTTGGAGGCCTTTCAACGGGGCCTATCTGTTGTTTAACTCTCTTTCCCTCTTAATTGAAAGACAGAGCTCCTGTCACATTTACAAAAGATATCTTTCAGCTTACTCTCACATTTGCAGTGGAAAATTCATGGTATTATATCACCACCCCATAAACTACTTGTATAACATTATTGATACTCAACAAAATGAAATGCAACTATAATAAAAGGAATGTGTCAAACACTGGTACAGAAACATATTTAGCTCAAACGGCTCCCGTAAGTTTACCACTGCAGAAACATTATCCATAGCATCCTTCAACGAAGCTGGTTCAAGGAGATTGCCTGCCCAATAGAAGGTAGATATTAACTATATTACCATTGACAGAACAATGTTAACCTCAGTAGCAAGCAACCTTGGTTCCATATAACTTTGTCAGCCCAAGGTTCATTTAAGGATGGCTTTCCAGATCTAATGACAAAAGAATAACAATGGTAAGAATAAGAAACACAGAATGCATAAAAAGGAGAAAGTGAATTTTAAGTACAAAAAGGTCCATTTAAGTATCACTAGCTATTTGTTTAACCCCTCAATAAGTCCTCAAACAAGTGTGTTGGTTTTGTAGGAAACACCTCTCACCCAATGTGGGGGGTGACCTTTCATATATATAGCCAATATATGGCTGAGTGTACAAGGAATACAATCAAGTATACATGGCAGGTGCTAATCACAGCTAACCTGCCTAATATGCCTAATACCTGCCCGCAGTCGCATCGGGAGGATCTCGGATGCAAAGAATGGTCCAAAAATCAGTAAACAGCTGTACAGGCAAGCCTTTGGTCATGATGTCCACGAACTGATGCGTCGTGGGGACATGGAGGACCCGAAACTATCCCAAAGCAACCTTATCACGAATGAAGTGGATGTCAATTTCGATGTGCTTCGTGCGACGGTGATGAACAGGTTTAGCCGTCATATAGACCGCGCTAACATTGCCGTAGTATACGACGGTCGCTGAAGCAATGAGAGTGAAGCTCCTGGAGAAGCTGGCGAAGCCAACAGCACTCAGCAACGGCATGGGCAACCGCGCGGTAGTCTGCCTTAGCACTAGAACAAGACACTGTCGTCTGGCGCTTGGAGGACCAAGAGACCAGATTGTTGCCGAGGAAGACGCAGTAGCCGAACGTAGAACGCCTGGAGTCAGGACGGCCGCCCAGTCCGCGTCAGAGTACGCGGTGAGAGAGTCGGCCGGCCCGAAGCTAAGGTGGAGGCTGGCAAACAAAGTACCCTTGACGTAGCGGAGAATGCGCTTGATCAGCGCAAGGTGGGGCTCGCGCGGATCGTGCATGAAGAGGCACACTTGCTGGACCGCGTACGCGAGCTCAGGACAGGTGAGCATCAGGTACTGCAGCGCGCCGGCAAAACACCAGTACTAGGACAGATCGGCCATCAGAGCGTCATCGGTAGCAGAGAGCTTGGCTCAAGTGTCAACTAGTGTGGATGTAGAGTGACACTTAGCCATGCCCGCCCGCTGGAGAAGGTCCACACATACTGGCTCTGAGACTGCGGCGAGCGTGTGACGGCGATGCCGAGGAAGTGATGTAGGTCGCCGAGGTCTGTCATGGCGAACTCGGGGTGGAGACGTGCCATGATGCTTTGCAGAAGAGCAGTCGAGGACGAGCTGAGGATGATGTCATCAACGTATAGGAGCAGGTAGGCGGGGGCGTCCCCCTCTTTGAGCACAGAGGGACGTGTCAAAGACGGAGGCGACGAAGCCGAGCAACCAAAGGTAGGCGGCCAACCGCTGGTACTAGGCCCGAGGAGCCTGTTTCAGGCCATAGAGAGAGCGCTGCAGAAGACAAACAAGAATGGCATTCTTCACATCAAGCTGGTAGATCGGCCAGGAGTGCGATGCCGTGATGGTGAGGACGGCGCGGATCATGGCTGGCTTGACGATGGGGCTGAATGTCTCATCGTAGTCGACGTCGTGGCGCTGGGAGAAGTCGCGGACCACCCAAAGGCCTTGTGGCGGGCAAGGGAGCCATCAGAGTGGAATTTGTGTTTAAAAATCCACTTGCCCATCACAACATTGGCACCAGGGGGGCGAGGAACGAGGCGCCATGTTCTGTTGTCGATGAACGCCTTGTACTCGTCCGCCATGGCAGCCCGCCACTGTGGATCGGCTAAGGTGCTCCTGTAGTTTGTCGGCACCGGCGAGACAATGGAGTGGGCGGCGGAGAAACCGTAGTGCTGAACCGGACGAAAGGTGCCCATCTGGGACCGAGTAACCATCGTGGGTGGTGCTGGGGGAGGTGCTGTGGCAGGGGCCGGCACTGGCGACGGCAGCTCGGGCGGCGATACAGGTTGCTCAACCGGTGGTGTAAGATGCTACGCTGGCGCCGGCGCACGCCGACTATAGGTTAGATGGAAGTCCCGAGCTAGCGAGGCAGGGGCGGCCGCCGATTGGGGCGGTGGTGGTGCCACTGCTGAATGGGCGGCAGCCACCACTGGCCCACGAAGGAGGATCGCAGGATCATCTGGGAGCTCCTCAAGGATCGCAGGATCATCTGGCAAGACCTGATGGTTAAGCCTAGCTACTTGTATCTTACTTTCCTGTACTTTAGTAGGTAGCTTAGAAGATAAGATAGTATCTACTTTACACTTGGGAATATGCTGTAGTGGTTAGCTGATCCCACTGCCATATAAGCAGGGGCAGACCACCAACTCTTGTAAGCCAATCGCACCCTTTACCATTCAATCCAAGCGGCCAATCGGCCAAGTTGTCCTCTGGGTTTTCTATCACCCTCGATCCATTTGATGAGTTGCCAACAATTGGTATCAGGAGCCAAAGGTTTTAGAGAGTCCTAAGCCTGCCGCCGCCACCTCCATGGCTTCCACCTCTGCAGACCGTGCAGCCGTAGCAGCAGCCGCAGCCAAGGGCAACAGCAGGAGCCCCTCGGACTCCAAGTCGCAGTCCTGGAGAGTCGCGAGGCGCGTCTCGCCGCCGCCGAGGCAGCAGCGCAGCAGGCGACGCAGGCAGCAGCAGCCGCGGCCCAGACCGTGGTGGCCGCGGCCGCCGCGATCCGCGCAGAGATGATGGAGGAGGAGGAGGCAGGCAGGTTGCGGGAGGGATCGCGGAGTCCACGGCGTCATCATCGTCCCTCGCCGTCACTTGATCGGCGCCGCGGGAGGCGCGGCCGGTCGCCGGTGATGCAGGTCTACCGCAACGCCCGAGGCACGTGGCCACAACTCGCTCCAACTACCACGAGTGGCGCCTTCTGATGAAGGTCAAGCTTCAGGCGCGCGGGCTCTGGGAGGCGGTCCGCTACGGTGAGGTGTATTATGCAGATGATTGGCGGGCCTTGGAGGCTCTCTGTGCTGCAGTCCCGCCGGAGCTGGGAGCCTCCATCGCTAACAAGCCTACTGCCAAGCTCGCCTGGGAGGTGATCGCGACCAGGCACGCTGGAGGAGAGCGCGTTCGTCGCGCTACGCTGCAGCGCCTCCGAGGGGACTGGGGAGGCTTGGCCTTTCAGCCCGAAGAGAAAGTCAAGGACTTCGCGCTGCGGCTCACCAGCCTGATGGAGCAGATGGCGATCAACGGCGACACCGACCTCAACGAGGAGCAAGCTGTGGAGAAGCTTCTGCGGTGCATGCCGAAGAGCCTTGGGCAGATCGTGAACTCGATCGAGAGCATGCTCGATTTTAGGACGCTCAGCATCGAGGACGTCACCGGGCAGCTCAAGGCGGTCCAGGACCGGGAGCAGGCGACGGACTCCGATCCTATCAACGTCGGCGGCAAGCTGTTGTACATCGCCGAGCAATGGCGTGCCTTCGACAAGAAGAAGGAGGAGGGCGCCGGGACCTCCAAGGACCGACGTCGGCGTCCCCGCGGCGGCAAGAAGAACAAGCAGCGCGACGGCACCGGTGGTGCCGGTGGCGGACGGCAAGCAGGCAAGGCTGGTGGCGCCAGTGGTGAACGCAAGGCAAACCAAGACGACACTTGCCTCAACTGCAACCGCATCGGGCACTGGGCACGCGACTGCCCCCAACCACGGCGGAACCGGGAGCGGGGAGCAACGAATGTCGCCGAGGTGGAAGAAGAAGTTGCCGCCTTTCTTGTCCATGCTTTCTTGCAGCTTGAGGAAGACAAGAGTTACTGCAAGCCTCAAGCTTCGACCTTCCAGCACCAGGGGAACGAGGAAGGCTCGAAGGTGGAGATCGAGGACGGCGTGCTGAGGATTTGGGATCTTCACCGGCGGCTGCTCGTCAAGGTCCGGCGAAGCGCAAACCGCCTCTACGTCCTCCACCTCAACACAGCCAAGCCGCTCTGCCTCGCAGCTCGGAAGGATGAAGAGGAGTGGCGCTGGCATGAGCGCTACGGTCATCTCCACTTCGACGCGCTTCGGAAGCTTTCCAAGGACGGCATGCTGCGTGGGCTGCCGGAGATCCACCACGTCGGGCAGTTCTGCGACACTTGTGTCATCACCAAGCATCGTCGAGCCCCGTTTCCAGCCGAAGCCCAGTACCGAGCATAGGAGCAACTCGAGCTGGTCCACGGCGATCTTTGCAACCCAGTGACGCCGGCGACCATCGGCGGTAGGTGCTACTTCTTGCTGCTCGTCGATGACGCCACTCGCTATATGTGGGTGGCTCTGCTGACCACCAACGACAACGCCGCCGACGCCATCAAGCATCTCCGAGCTGTGGCGGAGAACAAGAGCAGGAAGAAGATGCGGACGCTCCGCACCGACAACGGCCCGAGTTCACCGTCGCCGAGTTTGCGTCGTACTGCGTCGAGGAGGGCATCCAGCGCCACTACTCCGCCCCGTACTCGCCACAGCAGAACAGCGTCGTGGAGAGGCGGAACCAAACGGTGGTCCCCATGGCGCGAGCACTGTTGAAGCAGAGAGGACTGTCGGGGCGCTTCTGGGGGTGAGGCTGTGGTGACCGCTGTGTATCTGTTGAACAGGGCACCGACCAAGGCGCTGCAGGGCAGGACGCCATACGAGGCCAGGCACGGGAAGGCACCGGAGGTCGGACACCTGCGCACGTTCGGCTGCGTGGCGTTCGTCAAGGACCTCACCCAGCTGAAGAAGCTCGACGACCGTAGCCACCCCGAACATCTTCATCGGGTATGCTGATGGCACCAAGGCCTACCGCGTCTTCGACCCGACAACCAAGCGGGTGCGCGTGTCGCGCGATGTCGTCTTCGACGAAAGCCGCGGCTAGGACTGGATCAAGGAGGGAGGCGAGCATGCTCCGGCGGACGAGGAGTTCGTCGTCGAGCACCTCTGGGAGAGTGGAGTGGAAGGACCGCGTACTACAATGCCGTCGTCCTCTGCTCCGACCACGCGGTCTTCAGCTCCGGGGGAGCAGTCGACCACAGACGCTTTGGTCAGAAGGTCTCCGACCACGTCCCCTCTCCGACCACGACCCCGATCACATCCGAGCAGTCTGCGAGCACTGCTCCGACCACGACGACAACTCCGACCACGTCGATCGAGTTCGCCACGCCGCTGGAGGCTGACGAGGATCGTCTGGATGCATTCTACGACGACGAGCCTCTTCGGTTCCGTCAGATGACCAACATCCTCGGTGACGAGATCCCTCCTGAGCAGGCGCCGCGACTCTTCGCCCAGCTGCATCTCTCGCACGCTGGCGAGCCCACTAACTACGCTGAGGCACAGGGTGATCCTGCGTGGGAGGCCACCATGAAGCAAGAGCTCTAGTCGGTGGAGAAGAACAAGACTTGGGAGCTCGTGGACTTGCCTGCTGGACATCGCCCGATCATCCTGAAGTGGGTGTTCAAACTCAAGAAGGATGAGAAGGGGGCGGTGACCAAGCACAAGGCAAGGCTGGTGACGAGGGGATTTGTGCAGCAAGAGGGTGTGGACTACGACGACACGTTCGCGCCAGTGGCGCGCATGGAGTCGGTCCATGCCCTCCTCGCGCTGGCGGCTCAGGAAGGGTGGAAGGTCCACCAGATGGATGTAAAGTCGGCGTTCCTGAACGGCGACCTCAAGGAGGTGTATGGACGCCAGCCGCCGGGATTCGTCGTCTCCGGGAAGGAAGACAAGGTCTACCGCCTGCGCAAGGCTCTCTACGGCTTGCGGCAGGTGCCGCGTGCCTGGAACGCGAAGCTGGACGCCACTCTGAAGGCGATGGGCTTCCACCAGAGCGCGCACGAGGCAGCGGTGTACCGGCAGGGCAACAAGCGGTCTGCTCTGCTCGTCGGAGTCTACGTCGAAGATCTCATCATCACCGGCGCCGAGGAAGAAGAGGTGAAGAAGTTCAAGGAGCAGATGAAGGAGAAGTTCGACTTGAGCGACCTTGGGCTCCTCTGCTTCTACCTCGGTGTCGAGGTGCGCCAGGACGACACCGGCATCACCCTGTGTCAAGTTCACTACGCCAAGCGTATCCTGGAGCTCGGCGGGATGACTGGCTGCAACCCAGCTCACACGCCGATGGAGGAGAAGCTGCGGCTCAGCCGTGCAAGCATGGCGGAGGAAGTGGACTCCACGCACTACCGGCAGCTTGTCGGCAGCCTCCGGTATCTCGTGCACACCCGGCTAGACTTGGCGTTCGTCGTCGGGTATGTGAGCCGGTTCATTGAACGGCCCACGCTGGAGCATTTGCAGGCCGTCAAGCGCGTTCTCCGCTACGTGGCCGGGACCCTGGACTACGGTCTTCACTACAAGAGGGCTCCTGGCACGGCGCGCTTCGTCGGCTACTGCGACAGTGATCTTGCCGGCGACATCGACACAAGCAAGAGCACCAGTGGAACAATGTTCTTTCTGGGTGATTGCCTGGTCAGCTGGCAATCGATCAAGCAGAGGGTGGTGGTGTTGTCAAGCTGTGAGGCAGAGTACATTGCCACCACTACTACAGCAACACAGGCCCTTTGGCTGTCTAGGTTGCTCGGGGAGTTGCTGGGCAGGAAAGTTGATGTGGTGGACCTGAAGGTGGACAGCAAGTCTGCTTTGGCCCTGGCCAAGAACCCGGTCTTCCACAACAGTAGCGATCAAGTACCACTTCATCAGGGATTGCTTGGAGGACGGGAGCATCAAGGCCTGCCACATCGCCACTACTGATCAGCTCGCGGACATTCTCACCAAGTCGCTGGGCAAGGCCAAGTTCCAAGAGATGAGGATGAGGATCGGCGTGAAGCAGATCGTCTAGTACTAGGCTTAGGGGGAGATTAATGGTTAAGCCTAGCTACTTGTATCTTACTTTCCTGCACTTTAGTAGGTAGCTTAGAAGATAAGCTAGTATCTACTTTACACTTGGGAATATGCTGTAGTGGTTGGCTAATCCCACTGCCATATAAGCAGGGGCAGACCACCAACTCTTGTAAGCCAATCGCACCCTTTACCATTCAATCCAAGCGGCCAATCAGCCAAGCTACCCTCTTGGGATTTCTATCACCCTTAATCCATTTGATGAGTGGCCAACAAGACCGATAGGAAAACAGGTCTCGTCGAACACAACATGGCGCGAAATCATGATGCGCCGAATCGAAAGAACAAGACAACAGTAGCCCTTGTGCGAGGAGGGATAACCGAGAAAGACACAAGTGGTCAAAAGAGGGGCCAACTTGTGGTGAGCCGTGGCGGTCGGGTTGGGGTAGCAAAGACACCCGAAGATTCAGAGGTGGGAGAAATCAGGTGGCTTGTTATAGAGTAGAGCATAGGGGATGGCATTGCGAACAACAGAGCACGGGCGCCTGTTCAGGAGGTATGTCGCTATGGCAAGTGCCTCGAGGTCAACGACGCTCGGCGGCGCATGCTTCGGGTTCCTCGTCGGGTCGTACGGCGGGGACGCCACGTCGGCGAACTTTGGCGGCATCCGCATCCCCTCCAGCACGTCCCAGCTCCAGAACGCGACGGCGAACCCGGGGTCACCCAAGAGCCTCGCCGTGACGCGCTCGAAGAAGTAGAGGTAGGCGCGGTGGAAGGGGAGGAAGGTAGTGGATCTGTAGGGGCAGCTCCAGCCACCCCGCCTGCCAATAAGCGGCGGCACAGTAGGCGCGGTGGATGCTGGCCTGCTGGTAGAAGCTGCGCAGGTCCGACGGTAAGGTGCGGGCATGTGCGCATGGATGAGCATGGTGCGGCTGATGTTGTTTAGGGTGCGAAGGATGCGTTCGGCTTTGCCATTTTGTGGGGATGTATCGGTACTGTTATCAGCTTGGATGGCTTTGATGGCTAGGCCGAACTGTGTGGAGACATAGTTGCAGAAATTTGTGATGTGAGCTGCAACCTCATATTTGAGAAACGAGAGGGAAAGTCCAACAAAAATGAGTGAAGTCATCTAGTAACACAAGATAATACTAACAGCCTAAGAGACTAGCAACAAGAGATGTCCACACATCGCAATGAACAAGTTCAAAAGGCATGGTGCTAAAATAACTGGAATTTGGGAACGGAAGTCGCATATGCTTGCCCAGCTGACAGGAATGACATAAATTGTGCTCTACTTTATTACAAGTGATGGATGCACTACGGCGAAGGATGTCTATGGTGGTAGAGCTGGGATGACCAAGAAGGTGATGCCAAATGTCTGTGGAGATGGCAAGGCTGACGTGTGGAGCTGAAGATGCAGCAGAGAAGGTGTAGAGGTCGCAAGCACTATTGTGGCGAAGCATCACAAGCTGTTTCGGGATCCTTGACAGAAAAACCAAGAGCGAAAAATTCGATAGAGCAATTGTTGTCCCTAGTGAATTGACGAACGGAAAGAAAATTGTGTACTAGATATGGAACAACTAGAACATTTTTGAGAGAAAATTGGGGCTCTGGTGTATGAAAGATACTCGCCACGACATGTGATGGGAAGGGTTTGACCATTGCCAATGGTAATAGAGGAATGAGAGGAAGGGTGGCAGGAAAGTAGTATACCATCCGAGGAGCTCATATGAGATGAGGCTCCGGTGTCCATCACCCAGGGCAGATTCAGCAGATGGAGGGCGGCGACGAGGCCAGCATGGTTCCACTCGGGAGCCAGCTGGGAGACCTGAAGAGGAGCGAAGGTCGTGGGGGGCTGCAGCATCGGTGTGAACGCCGTGTGAGCCTGAGGAGGCGCGCTGAGGATCCCAGGGCGCCACATGTCGTGTCCTGGCTGCTGCTGCTGCTGCTGGAACGCCTGGGGTGCCCATGGGTTGTGAAATTCATTAAGTAGGAAGATGGCGCGGGACTCCCGACAGGCGCGGAAGATCCCCTCGATGGCTACCCACAAGTCGCGGGTGGTCGGATCAGCCTCGTCCATGGCAAGGTCGAGGACGGAGTCGTCAACGGTGCCAGAGATCCAGCCTCGAATGCAGCACTCGGCGGCGTCCCAATAGGGATCTTCGGGCCTGGGAGGCGCGGAACCGTCGATGTGAGAGCGGAGGCCAAATTTGCCGCACAAGTACTTGAAGAAGAATGCCCACTTCGAGTTGTTGGAGTGGAGGTCCAACGTCACCAGAACGTGGGCTTTGACGTTGACCGTGGCGAAGGGGTGTGCCACGACCAGTGGGGCAGCAGCCAGAATAGTGCCCATGGCGCCCATGGTGGGCGCACTGGCAGCAGGGAGGGTGACCGAGCCCAGGGCAGCCAGGGTGCCCGTACCGGCGACAGCCATGGCGCTGGATGATGTAGCAGGGATGGTGACCATCAGGTAGAGGGAGTCGTTGGGGAGAAAGTGGTAGGCGCCGCCGGGGAGGTGGACGCGGCGTGATGGGATCACGCAGAAAGAAGAGGGGTGGCGACAGGAAAGGATCAGGGTGCAAATGATACCATGTAGGAAACACCTCTCACCCAATGTGGGGGGTGACCTTCCATATATAGCCAATATGGCTGAGTGTACAAGGAATACAATCAAGTATACATGGCATGTGCTAATCACAACTAATCACAGATAACCTGCCTAATATGCCTGATAGATTTCTTGGATTCATTTATTGTGGGTTAACTGTTGCCATTGCACACTATGTTACAAAAACAATTCACTTTTCATAATTATTTTCATTGTTTGGGAGCATTTGATATTTGATAGTACATTAACCTTTGAGATAACCAATGAAAATAACCACAAAAAATCTCAAAGTTTCTAGCACAGTGATGTCATGTATCATCTCACAAAATTTGAAAGATATAACTTGAATAGGGAGGGGCAGTAAATCAAGTCAATGTTTTGCATAGGGGGTCAAATAGTGAATTGTTCAGGGTAGAAAAATGAAGTTTCCCTGTATTGTGTATTCAGGAACAGCCAATACATTATTGATTTGGACTAAGAAAATTCTTGAAGAATACTAAATTGGTAATTCTATTCCTTTAGGTTGATCCACATAAGAAATACGACTCACAGCAGTAAATGATGTCTAGAACAGCACAACGAAAGACAAAAGGATGAGAGGTTACCACTAATGCTAAGGCCCCAAAAGAAATCAATAGAAACTTGATCGAATACCAATTATTTTGGATCAGAGTCAGTATTGTTTTCCATTCATATCTGAACAAAACTATGTGATGAATTAGTTGACACCCTAGTTAAGTAGAGATTTGTTGCCATTTCAATGTTTCAGCCTATTCTACAATAGTTTTAGCATATTATAAACAAAATCTAGCAAGTCTTAATAGTATTAAGTCCAAACAGAAGGTAATGTATGAAAATAAGAGAATAAACTTGCCGACGGAGTTACCTATTAAGACTAGAGACAACTAATCCTTTGTCTAAAGCCTCTTTGCAGACATGCGATCCAACAAAACCACTTCCTCCTAGAACCAAAAGCTATACAAAGACAGATGTCAGACGCAGCACCGAAATTTTTCATAAACATGAATTCAAAACATTAAGAAAATATTGACAGCAAGCATATCTTGAGCTGAAAATCCCATACATTTGTTAGTTAAAAGCTATAATTCCTTCCATCATTGCAAATTAATTGATTAACAATTAAGATCGCTATTACATGTAAAAGAAGCATTCCATGAAAAGTATATATCATTACTCTCATTCCTCTGAAATATAACAGTTATGTTACAATACAATAGATGCTCAGAATATCAATATTAAGAAATTATTTCCATCTTCCCTAAATTGACCCCTCTGCACTATAAAAAAAAGATTGTATTTTCTGATTTGTATGCATGGATAAATCGGTATAGCAGCATATGATAGGATAGGGTCAACATATGAAGCCTTACAGGCTTCAACACATTCCACCATGCTCTCAAACTAGAATATACTAGAATCCCTCATCTTCCACAGCACCATTACCTTGTGTGGAGATGGTTTTGTCACATTGACAGGTTCTGCCTCCTTCACTTTAAAAGGTTCCTCAGTGTGCTTCCGATCACTAGGTGTGGCAATAAAAGGCTCCTCCATGTGCTTCTCATCACTAGGTGTGGCATTGCTGAAGAATGCATTGCCACTTTTCAGCAAGATTGATGACGAGCTGTCGGCACACCCACACACAGGGAATTAGCTAATCCCACAAATCAGCAGCCAGAGCACCTAGAAGCATGGTAGCAATTGTTGATCCTAGCTCCTAGGACACAGGTAAGCAGCCTGCTCACCTTCCTCTCCCTCTCCCCTAACCCAAGGTAGAAGAAGAGCTTGAGCTCTCTGTCACTCACACACACACACACTGCACTTGGCTCAGCGCTGGCTGAGGCCCTGAGAACACTGAAACTCTGAATGTGGTGGCAAGGAACTGATTTGTTTCATTCCATTCCATGGGTATATATACATCTCTACTTACCAACTACATGGTACACTAAGGTATGGCTGGGTACAGCCCAACTACTCCTAGTACAAGCCTTAGATCAGCCCACTACAGGTATGGCTGAGTATTTGTACCTAAACTACATGGCTGAGATCAGCCAACCACCTGCAAGTCATGGCCTATTGCCATACTTGCTGCAGTACTGGAATTGGATCAGCTGAGCTGACCTTCCTCCTGTCTAGCAAAAACAATTAGCAGCAGATTATGTCTAACAGCAATCGAACAATATGCCGGAAACAGGACCAGCCCCGGGCCCCTGGGCATGGCGAATGGACAAACCACCCTGCAACCCACGGTACAGGACTGTCCCTGTCTGATTAGTTTAGGACTAACTGTAGTATTTACATGCCTACTAATTCAACTAAAGCACCCATATTACTCACAGTCAAGTATAACTTGAAGCACTCATAGCAGGCTCCTGGCTATCTGCTCCATGCCTAGGTAGTGATGTGCGATCATCCTATTAATTGAGCACCAGCATTCTCGCTTGTGTTTCAGTAATATCTCATTTTCTGCTTGTTCACTCTCTGTAACAACTATTTTGGTGGTTCTTCAGTTTTGAGGTGGTTCACTGATAGTGATAACTGGGTACACCGGTGAGTCATTCTTGTTATGGTTAGCAGGCAAGCGGTCATTGTGCTATGTGCAATGATAACGATTAAAGCTATTGCCATAATATCACACAACTGTTCCACTATCTAGAACATAACAATATCGACATTTCCACTTTGGTTTAGAAAAAATAAACTAGTCATATCATACAAAAATTTCTTAAAAATATAGCATACGACAGGTAGAGAGGCCTACTAGGAAGCAGTCATTTGAATTCATTTATTATTATACAAATTGTTTTGTTTAATATTCTTATTTTAGTGATGATGTAAGTGAAAATTATAGTTAGTATCCATAGTATATATCAGCTGTAAACATCTCAAAATTTGATTAACCGTTTGTTGTCCATAACATCAATCTCAAATTTTGACACTCGAATAATAAATAAAATAATAATTAATATGTAGTAGTACTTCGGAACCACAGCCCACATTTCACATTTTTGTAATAAATGTGAAAATGTAAACAGGAGAAATAATTGCATAAATCTAATAAAAGGGACGTGTCTCATCTTTCTAGTTCGCCCCAGGCCTACCAAATATCAGGACCAGCCCTAGCCGGAATTACAAATGGCAGTTTGCTCTCCAATCGATTTGCTCTAAGTAGAATAAATTCCCTTCATGCCTAATTGCCACGATAACCCACCCATCGCAATACCTGCTCTTGCTGGAAACCTAACCTTTCCTTCCAAGAACAAATGCGCCGAGACAATTGCAGACGCGCATGACAGGAGAGGCGTGCACCTGAGACGGGAGGGCGAGGCAGAGGAGGAGGAGCGAATCAAGCGGGCCACGGCCGACCTCATCGCCACCGCAACTTTACTAACGATCTCAACGAGAGCAGAGCGCGGAGCCGGCGAAGGAATGTGGGGATCGTGGTTGGCACGTAGGAGAGGGGGGGCTTCCTGAGAGAACGTGACGCAGCTCGGGGGGCGGTGGTGGGCCACGTATTAGGCGACCGCTAGAAAGTTCGTAAAGATGCAAGTGGGTCAGATTTGGTTGATCCAAACACTAACCCACACTACCCAATATATTTATTTTGGGTTTTGGGTCAACCCACTCCCCTCTCATTTGGGTTGTGGTTCCACCGAAAAACACTGAAGTACACCAAAATAGGAAGGTGCAGTCCTGCAGGCCGAATACGTAGTGACGGTGGGTGTCGAGGCGGCGGAGGTTGGGGCATCGGCCGCGGAGGTGAGGTTGCAGTTGCCGTCGCTATGCAGCAGCTGCCGGCGTGCACTGGCCGCTGATGCCGAAGCCGAGCTTGCCATGTCGTCCACGGCGGCGGCGACATCATGCTAGCAATTCCTATAGTTGTGGCTCCCGGTGGTGTTCGTAGCTAGGCGGTATGCTCCTCAGCTTTAGTGTTAAGGCTGCCTCCAACTCCAGATCCATGTTCAGGTCGAGGCCGGCCGGCGGCGAGGAAGCAGCACGCTCGGCTCCGGCGGGGCAGTTGCTTGTCGACCGTGGTTGCGTCAGCGCCGCCGTGGTGGTCACGCACGTGATGCAGCCATGATGAACAGCCCGGCGTCGTCGCGTATATTCGTCAAATTGAAGGATGGCGTAGTCGCGTAGAACTCCTCGACCTCGGCTTCGGAGAATCGGAGACGGCGGCGGCGGGGAAAGGCCGTGGCCGGTTCTCTCGTACAGCAGTAGCCAGTAGATGATGATTGGGTTACCCACTAGACCCACGCTGATCAACACTATTTGGAACTAAGATATACTGGGCCAGCAGAGTGGGTATTTACAACACTCTTTTAAGTTTTGGGTAATGGGTCAGTGGGTCAATCCATTTATATCTGCATCGTTAAAAGTTCGGTAAATGCCGTGTGTTGGAATGGGAACTCAGGTGCCGTTTGGATACTGGGATATGGAGCCTGGGATAGGGAAAAGAGGAGGGATGGATACCTTATCCCTTGTTTGGTTGATTGGAAAGGGAAATAACGAGGGAAAGGGAAAGGGAAATTCTATCCCGTCAAGAGGGTGGGTTTCGCCGGAATAGAAGCTCAGCTCCGCACGCTGCCGTAGTTTGACCAGGGTGCGGTCCTTCCTGGACCTTGGTTCGTCGGCTCGCCGCGCGCCAACTCCGTCGACATGCCATGATTGGCGACGAAGAGAAGCCAGGTGCTTCCCTGCGGTGCGCTCCGCCTCGGCATCCTCAGCGCTCAGCACGGAGCTCCGCTGGACTCGCACATTGGGCCGCCGGAGCTGTCTAGCTTGAGGCCGGTCGCCGGAGCCGCACTCGTCTTGCGCTACCTCGCCGGATCCACCGCCACCTCGCTTGCGCAGGAAGTCGTCGTCATCTGGCGTGCGCTGCAGCTGCCGCCCGCTTCCCCCTCGCGGAGCTCACAGCTCACCAGGCACACAGCTCACCACGCACAGGCGGCTGACCAAACGGATGCTCGCATGCGTGTGTAGCAGTGTCCGTCAGTTTGCGGCCGCGAGTGGAGATGGCGATGGATGGATAAGGACGGACACACATGATAAAGATCGCATGCTTTTTCTTCTGTAAATAAAAAACATGTGGGCCCTCTTTAACACCCAAACCCAAACCCATTTAGGGCCCCTTTGGATGGCATGGCAGATATAGGATAGGAATGGGTGAAATAAAGGATTCGAGGTGGCACTTGCTACGATTCCTCTAGAAATTGGATCCGTACGAATATACCTTGGAATGCCTTTGGTACGCAGAACACCACTCCCCCTCCATATTGCTCGGCACTTGCTGCGTCTCAACTCCGTCTCCCTCGCTCCCTCTCCCTATCGCTCGGCGCCCTCCCATCCCATCTCTCTCGCGCGCACGCCCAGCAGGCGCCCCACCCTGCGCGTCTCTTCTCTTGGAGGGCCCGGCCGCGCGCGCTGGAAGGCGCCAAGGCGGACAGCGGCGCCCCCTGCCCAACCCGCGGCTCTTCCTCCCTCGGCGGTAGGTCGGACCCGGCCACGCGCGTCGGAAGGCGGATGACGGCGGCAGGCGCGACGGTGGCTGTAGGTCAGATCCGGCCACCCACCGCCAGATCTAGCCGGCGGCAGGCGGATCCGGGGGCAGGCCGGCAGGGGGACGTCGTCAGCAACCCGTGGCTCAGGCGGACCTCCGGCGGACGGCGGCACTGGGCGGGCCCGGTAGGCGCCACGGTGGCGGTCGCCCCATGCTCTCTCTCTTGGCGTTCGCCCGTGCTCAGCGCGGCGGTGGCGCTCGCCCGTGCTCTCTCTCTTGGCGCGCACGCTTTCTTCCCGCCAGGAATCTTTCCATGAAGTCCAACCTCATGCTTGATTTCCGAGGAATGGAGATGTAGGAATCGATCCGGCGGAATTTTTCCATTGTTTCACCGGCGAGCCAAAGAGTCAATAGAAAACTTTCCTTCATGAACAGTATTCCTACGGTTTTGCTTTGTTTCGACTGAAATCCAAAGGGGCCCTTAATCCGAACGATGGATTGGTATAGGAACAGTCCCTAACCTGCGGACCTGCCTATCCCTATCCAATCAATATATCCCTGATATATATATATATATATATATATATATATATATATATATATATATATATATATATATATATATATATATATATATAGACACACACACACCAAGGTCACGGTAATATAGTAATATATAATTAAAAATTATAAACTATATATTCGGAAGTATAATATATTGGAATATATTCGAGGTATACTTATGTGCGTATATATAGAATATTCTGGCCTACAAAATATTATGTACGTGTGAAAATATTTTTTATTGTTATTATTATTATTAATTTAATTTTTTTCTCTGATACGCGGACACGTACGTATTTTTAGGATCTCGGAGGCTTGCGAGGCCAACAAGACCGCAGGTTGTTTTCTCTTCAGGCGTGTGTGTCCTACTCGGTACTTACCGTACTTCCCTCGAGACCAAAACCATGAGAGTAAAGCGGAACTCTGCGACTCCCTAGCGCTCTCTAGACATGGCGCACCTCGACGGCCACTACCATCTCCCCAGGCAGTTCCACCTGAAGGGAACACTTTTCTACGGCAACACAGGGTTCTCTCAGATGCCTATCCCTGGCTAAGCGAGAACAATCACACGTAGAGCTTTCTCCTATAGGGTCCCTAACATAGAAACTCATCTAGGTAACCAGACCAAAGAACAACAAGGAAAAATCACAAAGACACGCTTTACTCCATAAAAACAGACTCGATTACATACGGCTTTCCCTTTCGGGAAGCCCCGAAAGGGACCGGAAACAAGATCGCTCACTTCAGAACAGGCGAGGCAGTCGCTCCTGCTTGCTCACAAACACTGCTATGTTATAAGAGTGGACACTGACTCACTCACTCTGAGTGTGTGGATGCTCTCTCTCGGCTTTTGTCGCTTCGTCTATGTGTTCTCCGTTTTTCGTCATTTGATGCTGAGTTTCGACGAAAGCTTTTATACGAGCGCCTTGAGCCTTATTATTGGACACGTCACGGACAGCGGTCGAGCTCTAACAGCGCCAGCGTACTGCCCTTCGTGCTCGCCAGCTGATTCCAGGCATACTGCTGCAGCGTCTTTATCTCACAGCTGCGCACGCCGCCTCGCGCAGGCTTTTTAGCTCGCAGCAACGGAGGAGAATCGTTGCGCCTGAGTAATATTTAAACGCCTCGGTATTCCTTATGTAGCAAGTTCCGAGACTGTGATTTCGTGCATGCACCATTAGGGAGATTCCTAATGATGCGAATATTAGCGCTAATGACGCCGATATTTTTATATTCATCTGACAGCTCCGATATTTTATATTCTTCGAGTGACGTAGTAGGATGCCCTCCCGCGCATATGACTGATAATATTATTAGCAGCTTCTGGCCGCAGAGGTGTTGGGTCCTCCACGCGCGGAAATTGATATTAATATCAATATTATTAGGCTATTCTCATATTTGTCATGGATATATTATGTTATACAGAATTCATTATTTATTCTTCTTCAAATTCACTTAGTGGTTCAGTATCCATCCATTATGGCTGCCATGTTTCATACCATGACAGGAATTGTTGATATTGTTTTCGTAATGGTGTTTCTTTGCCGAAGTCTGGCTGTATTATTCTGCCTAATCCTCTTATTGGTACATTGTAGCTATAATGTTCTTTGAGGAATATTCTTGTTATTTTATTTTGATAAATCATATAATAATCTGGGTCAAATTTGATATTTCCTTCTAATTCTTTAATTTCATTAAATATTCTCCAGTTATCATGATTTATATTTTTGGAGAATAATTCTTCCTGTTCTTGAGTCAATTTTGAAGCGCATATGTTTGCAAACCAATATATTCCTTTTGTGATATAAATATCATGTGATGCTGGCCTTACTGACCTTGTAAATTTTGGTGTCAGTGAATAGAATGTGATTTTATATCTTCCTTTGATATATGCGAGCTTTTTGCAAGCTTCTTTAGTAATTCTTCCTAAATCAGAATTTTGGATTTCTTCTAAGGTTCCATATATATTATGAAGTAGGCCATGATTTATCATTGTTTGTAGAGAAATGTCATGGGTGACCTTTTTTTCTATAGTGTTGAAGTATCTCATGTTTATATCTGCCTTTAATATTAGATATGTATGACGAGGTTCAATGATCAGAACATCATCTAAATTAATTAAAGGCAGTGTATGAGTTTTTATTGATATTCCTGGGTGCCTTTCATTTCCTTTATTTAACTCCATAAAGAAGTTTTTAATATTTAGGAACATTTTTTCCTGTCTTTCAGCATATTTTTCTCATATAATATTGGTTATTTTTTGTGGGAAATATGATAATATTTGCTCTGTTTTAAAACTTATCTGGGGAGTAAGAAATTCATATGGTATATTGTAGCGATATATATATTTTTGTCAACTATTATATATGATTTATTATGTTGTAGCATATTAGAAGGTATAATTTGATCTTTAACCTTGTCTTCACCTTCTTTATAACCCTTCATTCCTGCAGAATGGAAACATGAATTAGTGAGACTACTATTTTTTATTTGTGAACATAACACCGTGTCTATGACCTTTTAAAATTAGTTTGTTCCATCATTTCTAATTTTAAACCAAATAGATTGTCTATAAATTCTATTTCATCATCACTAGATTCATTATCTGTTAATTCATTTTCTATTTCTTCTATTTCTATGATAGAGTAGATTGATTCATCATCTTTTATTTCATCATCACATACTAATATATTTTTATTGACACTATCTATAATCAGTACTCTCTCTTGTTCTTCATATTTGCTAGAGTACCTCTTTTGATCTTTATTAGGGCAAGTTTTACTTAGATGGTCAGGTGAATTACATATAAAGCACCTGCATGTTTTATCATATGTTTTTCTTGGGTTATATCTTCTTACATTTTTTTTATGTAAAAATGGGGCTCTATTATTTGATCTTCTGAAGAAGAATCTTTTCTTTGTTCAAAAGTTTCTATTATCCCTTTTATATGGCTTATAATATTTTCTATTAGCACATTTTCCTTCTCCATATGACATAGGTATTTGAATAATCTTAGGAAAAATTTGCTACAGGGCATGCAAAATGACCTCTATTTGCTAGTGGACATGCAAAATTTGATGGTTTGGTGGCGGACACTCTGGTTCTTTACAAATTTGCTGGTGAATACTATGCCTATTAAGATATTTCTATAAAATAGATATAAAATTATATAAGTACCCAAAAATTGTACTATGAAATCTTCTACGCTCTACATGATGAGAACTACAAAGTACAAATATTGTGTTCCGCTGAAATAACCACTTTGCCCCTCTTCATAAATATACAAAGTTAACCATTTTTAATGTGTTCATATATTTGTAGAACACAAAAAATCTTGAAAAAAATCATAGAATGTGTATGACATCAAATCATGACTATGTTAAAAATATCAGCTCGAAATAACAAAGTTTAGTATACCCATTAAGCTTGGCAGAAGATAAATCTATAACTCAATCATGCTAAATATACTAATACAAACTTTACTATTTTGAGCTAATATTTTTAGCATAGTCAAGATTTGGTGGCGTACACATTTTGTGATTTTTTAAAGATTGTTAATGTCATACAAACATATTAATAAATTAACCATGGTTAACTTTGTCTATTTATGAAGATGGATAAAATGGTCATTTTAGCGCAAAACAATATTTTGCCATGTAGTTCTCATTATGTAGAGTGTAGAAGATTTTAAAGTACAATTTTTTGGCACTCATATGATTTTATATCTATTTTATAGAAATATCTTATTAGACATAGTGTCCACCAGCAAATTTGTAAAGAACCAAAGTGTCCCCAGCAAATCATCAAATTTTGCATGTCCACTAGCAAATAGAGGTCACTTTGCATGTCTTATAGCAAATTTTCCCATAATCTTATTATAGAAACCATATTCTAATCTTTTCATAGATCTTTGGGCTTGTATATTTGTACATATTTTTCTTAGCTGTTTAAACACAAAGTTTATGGCTTGGGAAATATTTGCAATATGTCATGTAGGAGTCTTCTTATATTCTTCAAATATTATGGTTCCTAAAGGATCAGGTGGTTTATTAAAATATTTCTCAACTATAGCTGTATTATATCCTTGTTTTGCAGTGTAGGCATTATATAGAAAATGTTGAGAAAATTCTTTTATGCTTTTCCAACTTGTTAAAGTGAGTTTTTCTAATTCTCTTAACCTTTCATTTTGTAGAGTAGTATGACCAATTTCTGGATGTTCTGCTATTATAATATTTGATATCATATTTGCAAAATTATTAGGATTATTTCTATCTCTTTTTAATTCTGCATATAAATTAGGGTAATTTTCTACCCATTCTTCCCATAAAATTTTTACTGATTCACCAAGAAATGTCTCTAAGTATGTTATCATATCTTCAACTTTAGTACCTATATTATGCTGGTTTTGTATATACTTCTAGACTATTAGGCCTTTCCAAATACTAATTATATTTGGCCAATCAATGGGACCATGAGCTGCTAAATTTAATATTGCACCATCACTCTTTGAGTTTTGGAATTGTACGGCTCTTTTAAATCCCCTTCTTCTACTTCCCATGTATTTATGTTGTCCAAGAATATATGTAGGTTGAAACTCTTCTTTTTTAGGTGGCCATTTTCCAGGCTTTCTTGTTTGTCTCTCATTGGCTCCCTCATTTTTTATTGAAGGCTCACCAGTTTCATCTCTTCGTCTTTTAACACCTCATATTTCTACTTCCATAGCTTCTAATGTATTATCTAGGTTACGCAGACTTTCACTGTCTAAGGACTCTATAAAGTCATTATTATTGCAATTATTATCTTGGTATAAGTATTCTTTTTCTTCTTCATCTTCTTCATAACTTTCTAATAATAATTTATTATTTATATTCCATTGTTCTTCTTCACTAATAGTATTCATATTATCTGTGCTTGGGGTCATTTTTGCTTCATTTGTAAGCATATTACTAGGAGTGATTATATTATTTTGTATATTACTTTTCTCAACTTCTTTCTCCTTTTCTTTGGATATAATTTTAGCTATAATATCTTCTTTTTATTTTCTTTGCAACCATGCTAATCGATTAATATAATATAATCGTCTTTCTCTTATCCTAGGCCATTGTGTAGTTATAGAATTCTTATATTCCCATTCTATATGCTTTAGTTTCTGTTCCCAATATTCTATTTCTTCATCTAAATTCGTTGTTTCCATGCATTTAGTTATTCTTTTGATTTCTTTAATATTTTCAGTAGGTATACATGAATCTAGTTCATCTAATGCAACAGGTTTATAATTTGTGAACTGAATACTACAAGATCCCTCACAATTTTGATAACTTATATAATTTTTAGGTTGTTTTAACTCTTTAGCCTTTGCAAATACTAATTATATTTGGCCAATCAATGGGACCATGAGCTGCTAAATTTAATATTGCACCATCACTCTTTGAGTTTTGGAATTGTACGGCTCTTTCAAATCCCCTTCTTCTACTCCCCATGTATTTATATTGTCTAGGAATATATGTAGGTTGGAACTCTTCTTTTTCAGGTGGCCATTTTCGAGGCTTTCTTGTTTGTCTCTCATTGGCTCCCTCATTTTTTATTGAAGGCTCACCAGTTTCATCTCTTCGTCTTTTACCACCTCCTATTTCTACTTCCATAGCTTCTAATGTATTATCTAGGTTACGCAGACTTTCACTGTCTAAGGACTCTATAAAGTCATTATTATTGCAATTATTATCTTGGGATAAGTATTCTTTTTCTTCTTCATCTTCTTCATAACTTTCTAATAATAATTTATTATTTATATTCCATTGTTCTTCTTCACTAATAGTATTCATATTATCTGTGCTTGGGGTCATTTTTGCTTCATTTGTAAGCATATTACTAGGAGTGATTATATTATTTTGTATATTACTTTTCTCAACTTCTTTCTCCATTTCTTTAGATATAATTTTAGCTATAATATCTTCTTTTTGTTTTCTTTGCAACCATGCTAATAGATTAATATAATATAATCGTCTTTCTCTTATCTTAGGCCATTCTGTACTCATAGAATTCTTATATTCCCATTCTATATGCTTTAGTTTCTGTTCTCAATATTCTATTTCTTCATCTAAATTCGTTGTTTCCATGCATTCAGTTATTCTTTTGCTTCCTTTAATATTTTCAGTAGGTATACATGAATCTAGTTCATCTAGTGCATCAGGTTTATAATTTGTAAACCGAATACTACAAGATCCCTCATAATTTTGATAAATTATATAATTTTTAGGTTGTTTTAACTCTTTCTTTCTTTATCAAGTCACTTATATTCTACTCCTCTCCTGCTCTTTCCTCAGAGCTTATTTTGAGAGGACTCATAAATTTTATACCCTTGGATTGCATGCTTTCTATAACATCATTAACGTTTACTCTATATCTTGAGCTAATTCTATTTGTTAACCTTCCTATGAACTCTATGCTTACTAGTAAATTAGTTCCCTTAAAATCTTCATATCCTTTGGTTTGAAAACTAAAGCACAATTTTTTCAGCAAATTCTTTAATAGGCATCATTAAATCTGGAGTTATTAATCTATTTTCATTCATATCACCTTCCATAAAACCTAAAGCAGCTTTTTTAGTGGTTCCCCATCTTTTGTCTAACAAGGTTATTAGAACTTTTGCTCCTAATTTCTTTCTGGTCAAACCTTTTACTCCTATAATATACATTCCTTGGTGAATATATTTGTAACCTAGGTATATAAGTTCATTTTCAATATCTTTGCTTACTATTCTTAAGTCAACTGGTTGCGTTAGCACGCTTAATTCTATTTCTCTTGATATTCTATATATAATCCACTTTTATTCTCAAATATTCTCATATGATATACTTGTTGGGGTCTTATTTTTATTAGGGTATCAGTTTGATATCTTTCCAAGTCTCTTTGAATATCAATAATTTCTTCTAAATTCTCAGTATCATCTTTTTTTTTATAACAAAGAAAACCTATGCCTTATACCTAAGGGTTTTGAATCTTGCCAGACTAATTGGATGGCTTTGTCTCTTCCAATGAGACTCTTAGATAATTCTATTTTTCTGAATCGATACTATATCGAGATGCTACTATTCCTGAAGAAGCTAATACTATATCTGTTTTATGGTATTCAGTGCTTAGTTTTTGCAGAATCTGAACCAACAGCTGGAGAATGGTATTATTTTGTCTTATTATAATCCTAAAATCTTCTTTTGGAGAGTCATGATCAGAAAATCCAACAGGCAGAGCTAAGTACTTTACTACCTCTGTTAATGCTCGATTATATTCAGACATATAGCTTATGATACTATTAAAGTTTTTATTTCTTGAGCTAATTTCTTAACTTCTAAGATCTCAAGCCTTATTTCAGATGAAGATTTAAATAGGGATGTTTTACTAAGATTCTTTCCAATAGATATGACTTCTTCTTTAATATAATCGTTATTCTTGTAGACTGTATATTGCCTTCCTTTGGCTTCTTCTAATTTTTGTAATATAATATCAATCTTATTATTGAGTTCACAATATTTTTCGATAAGCTTTTGATATTCAGCCAATAGACTTTCAAATTTATTATCGAGGATATCTTATCTTTTTCTCCAAAATATGAAGAAATTATATATTAAGTCCACAATAGTATTCAGCTGATTATGATATGTATGCCAAATATGTCTTTCTATTGGATTTATTCTGCACCTTATATCAATATTTTCTTTAGTATTAACCACCTTACCAGTACTAATCTCTAAATTAAGATATTTTAATCTTTCAATGGTTGACAACCTGTCTCTGATACCAGGGTCACGACAATATATAATTAAAAATTATAAACTATATATTCGGAGGTATAATATATTATTCAGGTATTTTTAGGATATATTCGAGGTATACTTATGTGCTTATATATAGAATATTTTGGTGTACAAAATATTATGTATGTGCGAAAATATTTATTATTATTATTATTATTATTATTATTATTATTATTATTATTATTATTATTATTATTATTATTATTATTAATTTATTTGTTTCTCTGATACGCAGATGCGTACGTATTTTCAGGATCTTGGAGGCTTGCGAGGCTATTAAGACCGTAGGCTGTTTTCTCTTCAGGCGTGTGTGTCTTACTCGGTACTCACCGTAGTTCCTTCAAGACCAAAACCATGAAAACAAAGCAGAACTCCGCGACTCCCTAGCGCTTTCTGGACATGGCGCACCTCGACGAACCACTACCATCTCCCCAGGCAGTTCCACCTGAAAGGAACACTTTTCTACAGCAACACAGGGTTCTCTCAGACGCCTATCTCCGGCTAAGCGAGAACAATCACACGCAGAGGTTTTTCCTATAGGGTCCCTAGCGTAGAGACTCATCTCGGTAACTAGATCAAAGAACAGTAAGGAAAAATCACAAAGACACGCCTTACTCCATGAAAACAGACACGGTTACATATGACTTTATCTTTCGGGAAGCCCCGAAGGGACTAAGAACAAGAACGCTCACCTCAAAACAAGCGAGGCAGTTGCTGCTGCTCGATCACAAACACTGGCTAACTCACGCTCTCTGAGTGTGTGGACGGTCTCTCTCTCGGTTTCTGTCGCTTCGTCTGTGTGTTCTCCGTCTCCTTCTATGTGTTGATGCTGAGATTCGACGAAGGCTTTTATACGAGCGCCTTGAGCCATATTATTGCACACGTCACGGATAGCTGTGAGATAAAGATGCCGCAGCAGTGTGCCTGGAGTCAGCTGGCGAGCACAAAGGGCAGTGCACTGGCGCTGCTGGAGCTCGACCGCTGTCCGTGACGTGTCCAATAATAAGGCTCAAGGTGCTCATACAAAAGCCTTCATCGAAGCTCAACATCAACCGACGGAAAATGGAGAACACACAGACGAAGTGACAGAAACCGAGAGAGAGAGCGTCCACACACTCAGAGGACGTGAGTTAGGCAGTGTCCACTCTTGTAACATAGCAGTGTTTATGAGCGAGCAGGAGCGACTGCCTCGCCTGTTCTGAGGTGAGCGTTCTTGCTCCTCTCTTGCGAGGTTGAGTACGTTCTTCATTACAGCTTGAATTTGAGGCCATCTTCTAAACAAGTGCTTGAGTTTCTGGAAGCTTAAGTGACAGGAAAGCTCCTTCCAGCTGTAGCATCTATGGACTCACGGGTGCTAGAGACTAGCCCGTGGTAGAAGGTCTGTAATAGTAGTCAATCCTCTATCCCATGATGAGGACAGTCTTCAATATAATCTTGGAATCTCTCCCATGCTTTAGTGAATGATTCGTCATGTTGCTGTTGAAAACTTGAGATTTTCCCATGCAGAGCATTTGTCTTGCCTGTAGAAAAGAACTTTGCCAGAAAAGCAGTTGAGCATCGGTCCCATGTAGTGTTGTTGTTTTTGTTGGCGTAGAACCACTGCTCGGCTTTCCCCAAAAGTGAAAATGGGAAAATACGGAATAAAATAGCATCTCTTGGTACTCCTCTAAAGGTGCTACAAATCTCTAAAAAGTGTTGTAAGTGTGCACTTGCATCTTCATGAGCTTTTTCACAAAACTGGCTGGCTTGAACCATGGTGATAAGAGCAGACTTGAGCTCGAATCTATTCTGCCCCATGTTGACTACTGGTCTAGTCCGGATGTTTTCTATTGTTGGGGCAGAGAACTCGCGCAGCGTCGTCTCAGCCATGTCTTCAAACATAGGAGATAAATCTTCTCCTAAGTGTTCTTCTTCCAATATTGGAGCTGGCTCCTTTGATGAATGAGCATGAGCAGCAATGGGTGTTTTTGATGGTAGCTTGAAATTGTCCCTCGCTTCTACAAACTTCTTTCTTCTCAGGAGTTTCTCTGAATCGTCAGTAAAATTATTTGGAAGAGAAAAACCATTCATTCATCACCCTACAAAAGGTAAGCAAATGATAAAAAACAAGGGTGTGCCTGTTTGAGTTAGAGATCAATCGGTAATACAATCTTATCCATTATGTATACATATGCTATCAATATTTCCTAAGTTTAATGTGCCTTCTCCGGCAACGGTGCCAAAAATGCTTGTTGACATCTACTAACGTTGCCAAATATAACTATATAACTTTGCCATTAGCAACTAGCCACTTTTCTATTATCAACATTCTTATGCAAGAAGTAGATTGTCATCCCTAATTAATAATGCTAAGAATAAATAAAGGTTTTATAAATTAATCTATGTGACTAGGTAGAAATAAATATAAATATAAAATAAGATCAGTTCTGCAAGCGGACAGATAATTATACCATTGTAGCATTTTACCTACGGAATTCTACCAGGTTATCGATTTTATATTTATACCACTGGGAAGGACTAGGATAAACTTTAATCTATTATATTGATAGTGATGGTATACAACGGATAAGTGACATTACCGATGTCATTTACTCTACTCATAACAGGTAGAGGTCACAAGATAAATAAACATAAATATGATAAGTATGATCAAGCATCATAAATAAAAGATAATTATCAGAGCACTCTCTAGTCATAGTAATAGCTAGCCAATGGATAAACTAAGAAATTAATATTAAAGGTAATTCTATAACTACATCAATGAATAACTCTAATTAGTGCAATTATATCTAACAATTATTGTTAGACTAATCCTATATCATAATCACATGCAAAGGACATCATCTAGGAAGGATGTGAAACAGAGTTATCATCCAACTTTACGACCGTGCCTGCTGGCCTACATACGGGGGTCGACTATAGAGGACTCAACGCAGCTGTCACCTACGCGATCTACCACACGACCCGGCACATCAGGGTGCACTCGCAGATAAACAAAATACCTGGACACCACGTCTACATATTGTTCATCATCTATCCATCGTCCGCATGAATAAACGCTATACGAGCAATTACATGAACTCAATAAGATCAAACCAACTATACTAGACATATAATCAAAGTAGACAAAGACTGTTGTAATCAAGAACATATGAACTATTAAGAACAATGTTTCCCTAATCATAATGAAGAATACAATAATAAAGAAAGAACTAGAATTATACCGAACTCCGTGCTCCAGACAGACACCGGGGCTCCAGATCCGCCTTGAATGAATGATGGGTTGATGCCTCCAGGGGGTCTGCCACTCTATTTATAGCCCGGTGGGATGCACGTGCGCCGTAGGATCAAACCGACTTGAAACAAGGGCCGAGATGACTCCACAAAGGCGGCGGAAGAAGACTCCAGAAGTAAGGGCCGAAACCCTAAGGTGGGGCGGCGGCCGGCCCCACCCTGGTGGGTCTCGGGCCCCGGTGCTTCGGGTGTGTTCTAGACTCTTCCAGTGTCTTCGTTATTATATTTCCTTGGCGGTTAAGTTTCGTGGTAATTATGCTCTTTAACCCTTCTTTTATGCTTTTCTGGAATAGCCCCTAGAAAATACAGAACATACAAAACTCGTGGAAACTGTCAGTTAAAACCCTAGACTAGTGTGTATTCATGTATCCTTTGGTGTCTAAAGTTTTAATAAAAGTTGATGTTATCCACCATCAACAACACCCCCAAACTTACCTGATTGCCAGTCCCTTGGCAAACAAATTAAGCCTAATTACTAATGTAATTGGATCAGGAGTTGCTACAATGCTTTCATACTTCCCAACACATGCTTCAAACATAGATTCTCCTCCTGATTAGACAAAACTGATCTAACCTGTAAACTTACCCATTTTACCTTTAACTATGGGGCTTTACAATTCTTGCCTTAGTCTTGAGTAATTGAAAGAGAGAACAATCAAGTCATGCACTATGTAGCAAATTCTTCACAATACCTATATTCCGGAGTTTTACAAGTTTTCAAAATAAAACTTAGAGCTTAATTGTATGACACCCTCATGTCTCTCAATATATATGGTATTTGTGGATCTCACTTATGGCATTAATGGTGTTATGCCTTCCCATAACTAAAGATTATAGTGGAGCTCATAGGAGTGGCAATAATAAGGTTTACGCATACTTGCAATTCATATGTTGTAAAGTCAAACAATGGATCCACAGAGAATCAAGGCATACAATCAAACCAAGATGTGCATGTGTATGGAATATGGTGGATAGGTGTATATGTGGTATTTAGTGGCTATTCCTAATTCTACTTTTGCTCTTTGAAAATGATTCACTCTCCTTTGAAACTTGGAGGAACACATGGGCTATCTTTATTCTTTCTCTCTCTCTCTCTGTTTTTTTAATCATTCGGGAGGCGGGCATCTAGTACCCATTGTTTTAAAGCTGGGACACTTGTCCATCTTTTACTCCCTTTTCATATTTTTGCATAGCCACATGTATCCTTTGAATATAAATAACTGGAGAGATAATAATAAGAGCTTAGAGCAATTATATCAAGGCTGTCCTACGGGGTATACTTTTGGGTGTTTACTCCTAGTGTAGGAGAAAACATTTTCATGATGAACATTGATGAAAGTGAAAATAGTTGCAATTACTCCTAGGGAAGGAATAATGCATATGTGCTGAAGTGTGTACGTGATCTTGGTTTTAAAAGCATGACAAGACTCTCATATGGTATACAACAAAGGTTGACTAAACTCAATGCAAAGCAAGCAGCATGAATGTGCAAAAGTTTTCCTATCTAGATGTATTATATATGGCTTTGGTAGGAATTCATATTTTGTCATACAAGAGCTCATCATGTAGCTTTTAAGTTTTCAAAATAAATCTCTAGAACTTAGTAATGCTAGAAATAAGATAAATAGCAGCTCAACTTCCATGAATCTTATCAATCAATTATCTAGACTTACCTCAAACATATGCCTCCACAAGTTTCAGGTTCAGAGTAAATTCTTAAGTTAAAACAGCAATATCTAAAACTCAGGAGAATTTAAGTTTGACAACTAGACATTTGAAAAGTACTGTGATAGAGCAACTATTCATCATCTCCAAGACAAAATTTTAATGTTCATCATTTTTATTAACTCTAGCATAGATCGACTCTAAACAAACTCTAATATATAGATAGATATTTATCTGGTTTTCAAATTTTATCTTACTAGCTAACTCACCCGAAAAAGCGATACAGTAATAATGATAATAAGATAGGAAACGTATACTTAGCTGGATTTTAGTTGGAGGGTGCCCTCTGTTGACGGTGGATATACCATAAAATTCCACATTCAAACACCGTCAATAGGCCTCGGATCTAAGGGAGAATAAACACAACATGAGCATATTTTATCAATAACGAGTTCCACTTGTACTCTTATCTTGTGATTGCAGGGAACACCAAATCAATGCAAAAGTGAGCAGCTAGGGGCTAACTACATGGTTTGGCCGAACCATGTTATGTTGCCCCAGGCCATCAACTTTTAACACAGTGCATACAACATCAAATGGAAGAGATCAGAGCCAAGGGTGGGCCCACCCATGGGTCGGCCGAACTGCCCATGGGGCCCACCTGGTTCTGGTGACATGGCAGGATCCGTGTGACACTCCAACCAAGTCATTTCATCCATCGGATCAACTTGTGCTTTCATTCAACGGTGGAGATCAAAGGCACACGGATTGAGGCGTGAAACAAAGCAAACGAGACATAACAAAGACCAGGGGAGTCTCTATGATAGGTGAGGACCACGGTGGTGGGCCTTAGGCCACCTACACCATCACTGACTGATGGGGACTCCTTTTATAAGCTCCTGGCTGGGCCCACCAGTCATAGGGGGGTCGGCCGAACCCCCATGGTGCCCAGCCAGGTCGGTTGGCCTCCACCGACTCCAAGCATGTTTCCCATGTGCTCAAATCACCAAAACCGTCATCTTGAGGCGGTTACAAGGCGGTGGATCCAAGGGTGGAGAGGCAAGGAGCACGCGGATCGCTGACGTGGCACCCCCTCATCCTCCACTATAAATAGAGGCTACCCACTCCTCTTCAAGACACACCATACAACACAAGAAGCAAGGTAGAGTGAAGTTCTACTCTTTAGTAGTAGTATTAGTCTAGTGTGGGAGTTAGAGTCGAGTCGACCTACGCTCGGAGTCTCCGGAGTCATCTACTGGAGAGTCTGGTATAACTCTTGTACCTTTCCTTCTGCAAGACTTTATCCTTTTCAATATATTATCTTTACTTTACTTCACTAAGTTCTTACTTAGTCTTTACTATTCTTTATAGTATTGTTGTGTCTTGTCTTATTCTATAGTTGTCTTATACTTGATAGTGATCTTGTCCCAAGTCAACGTGTGTTAGTTCATCGCCTGTCATAGGATGTTCTAGTTGTTGGTACGCAGCTAGAATAGTGAGACTTGGTGTAAGCGTGGTGCTTAGACTAGATCTTGCCTTTGATTACCGCTTGTCGCACGGATTGTTTGTGGGTGCTAGCAGGTGGTGACAGCCCTGTCTAGTCTTAGTATCCCTCCACGTGTTTTAGGCAAGTTCTTAAAAGGTAGGCTCCCATAAAAGTGTAGGCGCTTCGGGTAGAGGTTTTGTCCTCTATTGTCTCGCACTACCCCCTGCACACCGGTAGTAAGGTAACTATCTTAGTATAAGTCATCTATTTGATAGGGTAAGTCACAAGAGTAAAGTAAGTGTCATAAGAGTCTTATACTCACTCGTTATCCTCCCACCTAGCTATACTCTACTAGTTATCTCTTAGTTATCTTAATACTTGTTGTGTGTTGGTATCATTACCTTTTCCTCTACCTATCGATTTACCCCCCTACCACTATCTGGTACTAAGTTGGTATAGACTTAACGATCTCTCTTTCTTTTTATTAATTATTCCTAACAACCGCTTTCCCTTAGGATAAAAATAAATAACGATACCTTGGAATACTCCCGGGTGAAGTGCTACAGCGGTATATTCTGTGCGCTTGCGGAATTATCCAATAGACATAAGAAATACCCTCAGGCACTTCTGGCGCCGTTATCAGAGATAGCCTGACACCCTATCTCTGGTGGTTGCGCTAAGATGTGTCAACACCCTCCCCCAACTTGACATTTGTCAGGGTCTTTGATGTTGCAGATTGAGTGATCCTTCTGAGCAGTGTATCGGCAGTGTAAGGGCGTCGGGTTGACTAGCTCCTTGATCTTGTATTTTCCTATGAAACTCAATTGCCAATAAAAATACCAAATCTTATGGAGAGGGGTTAGGTTTAATACCACTCCATGGTAAGTGATTGATTTTATATTTCCAGCAGGAGCTTCCTAACTGAGTGGACCTTCATGTGCCCACATATTTTTTGGGTTTTTTTTCTAAAAGGTGTGGACCTTCATGTGCCCACATATTTTTGGTATTTTTGCTTGTATAAAATAGACTCAATAAGTGCATATATATAATTACCTGATAACTAGGGGATGCTCCTCCCCAAGCTTGATGTTTGCAATACTTGGTGCTTGAATGATCTTCAGAGTGAGTTGGTTAGTAGCAGTCCTGATGGTTGCCACTGATAAACCCTCTCCTTAGTCATAATATTATTCCTGCATAGTTATACTCCAACAAGAAAACCAAAATTCAAGGGGTTAGCGGTCATTCAATGAGCACTTTGATTATCCTTTGAGTTGATTTTAATTAATAAATTTTAGCAGGATTCTCTTTTTGTGATTTTCTAAGTTTCTTATGCAGAAATAAAAAAATATATATGTATGCTATATATATATTTTTATGCCACCACAGTAAATATGCCTACAGGGTTACAATAGGTTTATTCACATGGGGCTTTAATATTTATGATGCAATAAATAAAGCAGTAAATATTTTTGTTGTTTTATTTTTATATGCAAAAAATGATTGTACTAATAAATGTGCTAAGCAAAATTACTAATGAATGCTAACTTAATTAGATAACTACCATTCTAACCTTATGGCTAGGGTACGGAATTTAAAGTCTACCAACATGACTTAGATAGAGGAGAGTAATTACTCAGTAGGTTCATCGTCTGAGGTTACCTCAGTCAACTCCCCATTTTGCGGTGGTGTAGCAGGTGCTTTTTCTTTCTCCTTCCATCTCTTTTCTGTCTCTTCTGCTTCTCTCTTTTCTAGCTCCAGCTCTTCCTTGTATGCTTTTCTTGATCTTTCATCTCTCTTCATCCATTCTTCTACTTGTGCCTGGATCTCTTCTTTGTCTGCCTTAGCAATCTAGTCCATCCTCTTAGCTTCCGCTTCCCACTCACTCCAGTGTGGTGCATGTACGGCTTCTTCTTGCTCCTTGTAGCAGTCTTCATACTTCACAATCTTACCAGGGAACTCCTCCCATCCATAGTGAGGCTGGGCAGCCTGACGGCGGGCTTGGCATTTCCTCTTGTTGCGTTGCTTTCTGATCTGCTCATGGATAAGATGTGTTCTAAATTGACAGCGTACCTTTCCAGTGGGGAGGTTGAAGTGGATCTGTCCAGACCCGATGTAGATGATAGCATTAGCGGTGTAGAGGAACGGTCTTCTCAAAAGAATAGGCGATTCGTTGTCTTCCTGCATGTCAAGAACTAGAAAATCTGTGGGTATATATTTATTTTGAATTCTTACCATTATGTCCTTAACTACGCCTTTAGGGAATCTAAGTGATTGTTCTGCCATCTACAACTGAATATATGTTGGGTATAATGGTAAATCATCAAATAAATATACCTTTTTGGACATTACGTTGACACCTGATCCAGTGTCGTAGACGGTATCGGGAAAAGTGATGTCTCTGATTGTGCATTCAATGATTGGTACACCTGGGTCACCTTTATTTATTGGGAATAGTTTCGGGAGCATATGATCATTTTCTGTGTTGATAGCATTGATTAGTTGAGCTGTTTCTTCAGGTACATGCTGGGGCTTGTTCTTCCTCCATTTTCTATTGTTCTTCTTCTTGGGTGCTGGTTGTTGTTGTTGCTCTTCTTGTTGATGGAATTGCTTCGGGACTGCTAGATTCTTCAGGATGCGGTTCTTGAATGAAAATATCTCATTCTTGTCTTTGATGGAGAGGACAATCTTGACGTGTTCCGTATAGATGATGGCTTTGGTTGTGCACTGTTGGTATAAATTAACTGCACTCTATTAAATATTATTATTATCAAGGTATCTGCAAGCGCACAGATAAAACAACCGATGTAGCACTTCACCAGACAATCCCGGTTTTAATATCGAACCCAATGGAACAGTAGGTGATATTGATTAAGTCTATTGGCTCTTAACCCGATAACACAATCAATCCAGAGAATATCAAGAATGAGGAGATAACAAATGATTATCTAGATTCGACAATCGGTAAACTTTGAATAATATCGTTCTAATCGGGTAGTGACATGAATAAGAGGCGAAATCAGAGTTCCCACCTATCAGACACTTATACACCTATCGATCCTATCAATGGGAAGTGGACTACAGAGGACTCAACGCAGCAGTCAGCTACGCGATCTACCATTATCCGGTCAATCAGGGGACATTCACAAGTAATTATAGCCCAGACACCACGTCTACACTACAAACTACTACTTCAACCAAGGAGCTACCAAGATCAAAGCACTCAAATAGAGTTGTAAACTTAAGAACGAATAAGAACAAATGCTTACTTGAATCAGGATGTTGAATACAAAAGTACCTCAGAACGCAACTCCGGGCGAGGGAGCTGAATCCAGACGAACACAGCTACGAAGAAGCTCCGACAGGCCGGGACTCCTCCGAATCTCTACTCATCTACTCTATCTCTCTAACCTCTCTCTTGATTGCTAGCCTAGATCTAGTGGATATCTATCTAATGCTTTAGGGTCTTCATCTCTTGATCTGGCTCTCCTCCAGGGGGGTCTGCCCCTTTATTTATAGCCTGGTGGGATTCACATATACCGTAGGATCAAACCGACTTGAAACAAGGGCTCAGATGACTTCTAATAGGCGGTGGTAGAAGACTCCAGAAGGCGGCGCGGGGGAAACCCTAGGGGGGCGTCGGCCGGCCCCACCCTGTGGGGTTTCGGGCTCTGGTGCTTCGGGTGTGTTCCAGATGCTTCTAGTGTTCTCGTGATGATGCTTTCTTGGTGGTTAAGTTTTGGGTAATTATGCTCTTTAATCCTTCTTTTAAGCTTTTCTGGAAAATCCCCTGGGAAATAGACAATTCACCAAAACTCGTGGAATCTGTCAGTAATAACCCTATTCTACTGGATATTCATGTTTAATGCAGGGATAATTGATAATAAAATTTGGATAATAACAAGTGTCAACATTTACCTCCACACTTAGGCTTTTGCTCGTCCCGAGAAAAAGGTTGGCTTTAAGATGTAAGATTCTTAGAGAGAATGGAGCATTTAAAATATAACTTGAGAGTACATTATATAAAACTAGTCTAGTCATGCATGTACTATGGAATTCAAAGTGTCTACCATGAATCTTTGAGTGGTTGAAGAATAGAATAGCTTGAGAACAGATCACTCTCTTCCTTTAGTTAAGTCAATTGGAGGGTATGTAATTTTGCAAATAAACTTAGCTTTACCTTCTCCTTTTGTAGTACTTACGAATCACTGATATATATATCTGGTATTTTTATATCCTTACCAAGGCATTAATAAAATTGCCTTCTTTATCCTACTTCTAAAAAGCTTATGTGGATTTCAGGTAGGTAAAATGTGAAAACATACTTGCATTGTATTTATTGTAAAGTCAAATAATGAATCCACAGAGAAATGAGGCATATAATCGAATCAACCTTTATTTGGTGGAAAATGGTGGAACCTAATTCTACCTTGCTCCTTTAGAAAATAAATCTCTCTTTTATACAATTTGAGCTTATTCAGAGAGCATGAGCTATCTTCTCTTTTTTTTTCAAGGGAGGCGAGTATCTAAGTACCTATTGTTTTAATTTATTCGGACACTTGTCCATTTTTTTATACTCCCTTCTTCTTTTGCATAGCTCATACCTCTTTTGAATTTAGTAGTTGAGAGACTTTAACAAAACATGGAACAATTATTTGGTGACTATGCTATATATTTGGTGTTTTCTCGCAGTGTAGGAGAGAAACATTTTCAATAGAATGACTCGCTATTACTCCGGATTAGAGTAATGCTTATGTGGAATTGGCACTTGATTCGAAAATATGACAGATTTCTTCAAAGGGTTACAAAGGTTGACCAAACTCAATACAAAGACAAGTATTATGTATAGCAGGCTTCTATCCTATATATGGCTCTGGTAGGACAATATTTTTACCACAAAGGAGAGGTATAACTAATCATTTAAATTTTCGAAATAAAATCTCCAAAGACAAAACATCAGGGATTGAGTTCTCATTATTCAACTATATCATGTTTCACAACGACTTAAGCAATCATGAGGTCCCTATAAATAGTTTCTAATAGTAACATGATTCCTAGAAAAGTGTTATATAATTTATTCTTAAGCTATGAATTAAACAATCTTCTTCTTCCCTTTTAAAAGGTATTTTTAGCATGTGAATTTTAATTTGGATTGAAACGGAAATCGAAACATATGCAATTAAATTGTATGGGGATCAAACCTAACCATGACTGAGATGGGGATGCAGAGGGTGCAGAGGGGGGACGGCCGGCCCCGGTAGGGCGCCAGGCGGCGAGCCTCTATGGCCCCCATGAGGTCCACTTCGGTGCGCGAGGTCCTGGTTCGATTGTCTTCCGAATTACGTGATTTTTCCGAGCGAATTGATGTTCCATAGTCGCGATGTGCCTCCCCACACTTATTTTCCTGCATACTTTTCTGCGCAACATGTGGAGACAACATGCGTACCAAAAATATAGAGAGTAGAGTAGATTAAAACATTAATATTGATAAAAAGAATAAGGCACTTTATTCACTAATAATACTAGATAACTCTGATAACTGACTGAGCTAACGACTGCCCTAGCTCAATAGGCTTATCTAACACACATAATATTATAAATCAAATCTAGCACACTTGATAATATAATCAAACCTAACACACTTGTGCCTCATTACATAGATAACGAGGGTAACTTAAGGCTGCCCCTGCTTTGCGAGTTTCCTAATTTCTTCCTTAAGATCACCAATCTCTTCTTTCAGCTGATCTTTTTCGCGTTTGAGACTGCGAATTAACTTGACATTGACTTCTATCTGCTTAGTCATGTCGCTCATAATCTTGCTCCTTAAGTTTTCATTCCTCTCTATACCCCTAACGGTGTTAGAGAGAGCTTCCATCTTCTCATTAAGGATGCGTAGAGAGAGCGGGGACTGTCTAGGGACTTTCTCTAGTGTTGATGTAGATGTAGCCCGTTGTCTCTTGGGCGGAGGTGGTATGAACTCGGTGTAGTGGACTTGGCCTGGACGTGCACGAACTCCTTCGATGGCAGGGCGAGCAGTGGTGTACTTCGCACATACCAGCGTTCCGTTCTTGTCGGTCTTGACCGATAGGAGTCGCTCATTATCTCTAGGTGGAAGAAGTGGGTTGCCTCGGGGAATAGCGATCTGCTTCCCCCTGGTACCATCTTCTGGTAGTAGTCTCTTAGGTGGCGATGGCAGAGCAGGCTGAGCATGCGTGTAGTAGACTTGCTCGAACTGCTGGGGCACTGTAGCAAGATGCTTCGGTGGCATGACGGCGAGGTGCTTCGGCGGCACGATGGCGAGGGGCTTTGGCTGCGCGAGGACGATGGCCTTCGAATCGTCGCCTTGGATCTTGCCAGAGTCAGCGCTGACGGGCGCTTTGCTTGCTATTGCTACTAGATTTAAACTAGAGAGTTTCTTTGGAGGAGAGGAAGGCAATGATGATGGGATGCAATCTAAGGATGGTATAGGTGCGTATTTATATAGGTTTTCAGGAGACGGGATAAGATCAAATCTAGGTTCTACAGGATTCGTACGAAAGATTATCCGTACGCATCGGGAATCTATGGAATTGCACTTAGGAAAGATAGAGAAAGAAAAGGAAACTTGAGTCGGGACGAGAGGGGACAGGGGGGTGCCGCCCGGCCCCACTAGGGCACCGGCCGGCCCCACCAGGTGTCTTTCCTGGGTGGCCGAGCTCGTGAAGCCTCTAGACTCTTCCTACTTCCTGTTAGTTGCGATGCGCGATAATTTTTCGTAACGGATAATGATGGAACTAAAAAGTGGGTAATTGGACAAAGTCCAGCCCGTCAACAACTTCTAAATTAAATAGTTATAAAAATAATTTAAGTCAGTGACCATTTACCTTGAATAACGTACCTTCGTGTGATTGTAGAGTTACCGCTCCATGTGGCGATGCATTCACAACCGTAAATGGTCCTTCCCATTTGCTTCGTAGTTTTCCAAGCCCGAATAATTTGAACCTGGAATTAAAAAGTAATACCTTATCTCCGGGTGCAAACTCCTTCTTCTTAATCCTCTTGTCATGCCATCTTTTTTGTTCTTTCTTTATAGATCTTTGAATTGTGATAAGCCTTTTCTCTCCATTCTTCTAATTCTGATAGTTGCATCTTTCTCTTTTCTCCAGCGGCTTCAAAGTTCATGTTCCATCTCTTAATAGCCCAGTGAGCTTTATGCTCCACTGTTAAATGACAGGTCTTACCATATACTAGCTGGCGAGGTGACATACCTAAAGGTGTCTTGTATGCGGTCTAATATGCCCAAAGTGCTTCGGGTAATCGGTCTTTCCATGCAGTACCCATCTTATTTACTGTTTTCTGTAGAATATTCTTGATTTGTTTGTTTGATGTTTCTGCCTGGCCACTTGTCTGAGGATGGTATGGAGTAGCTACATTGTGACGGATGCCATGAGCTTGCAAATATCGGTGAAACTTTTTATCAGTGAAATGTGTTCCTCCGTCACTAATGACCATCCTTGGTGTTCCAAACCTTGGAAATATATTCTCTTCGAACATCTTCTTTGAATGTTTGGAATCAGCATTCATGCATGGCATAGTTTCTACCCACTTGGATACATAGTCAACTGCCACCAGAATGTATTCACAATTTCTTGATTTCACAAATAATCCCATGTAATCAATTCCTCAAACATCAAAGAGCTCGATTTGGAGATTGTTGGTGAGTGGTATAGCATCTCTTGCATTGATATTTCCGTGCCTCTGACATGATCCACATCTCCGGACAACATCTTTGGTGTCTTCATACATAGTTGGCCAAAGAACCCACTCTGCCAGATTCTAGTATAAGTGTGGAATGCCCCATAATGACCTCCATATGGTGATGCGTGGCATTTCTGAATGATCTGCATGCCCTCTTCTACTGGTACACATCTTCTAAATAATCCATCTGAACAAATTCTGAAGAGGTATGGCGGATCCCATATGTGGAGACGACTTTCATAAATAAGCTTCTTTTTATTTTCCCCTGGTGGTACATAACCTATAACCGTAAAGTTGACAATATTCACGTACCAAGGGTCTGACTTGGTCACTTTAAACAACATGTCATCTCTTAATGAGTCATTAATAGGTAATTCCTAAGGTTTCTCAAAGTTTATTCTTGACAAGTGATCAGCAACTGAATTTTCTATTCCTCTTCTATCTTTAATTTCTAAGTCAAATTCTTGGAGTAACAAAATCCATCTTATCAAACGAGGTTTAGCATCTTTCTTAGTGAGCAAATATTTTAAAGCAGCATGATCAGAATAAAAAATTACTTTTGCTCCTACTAAGTAAGATCTAAATTTATCAATAGCAAAAAACAACAGCCAGGAGTTCTTTTTCAGTTGTTGCATAATTTAATTGTGCTCCTGTCATAGTTTTAGTAGCATAAGCAATTGCATGATGCTTCTTATCTTTTGTTTGTCCTAAAACTGGCCCTACAGCATAATCACTAGCATCACACATAATTTCAAAAGGTAATGACCAATTAGGGGGTTGAATGATTGGTGTTGATGTAAGTGCTTCTTTAAGAATATTAAAAGATTTTAAACATGCATCATCAAATTCAAAATGAACATTCTTAGCTAGCAAGTTAGTCAGTGGTCTAGCAATATGTGAATTTTTTTTATAAATCTGCGATAAAAACCACAGTTACAAAGAAAACTTTAGATTCCTTTTATATTAATAGGTGGAGGTAGTTGTTCAATTACTTCAATTTTTGCCTTATCTGCCTCTATACCTCTTTCAGACACTAAATGTCCTAACACTATTCCTTCTCTAACCATAAAATGACATTTTTCCCAATTAAGGACTAAGTACTTTTCTTCACATCTCTGCAAAACCTTATCTAGATTTTCTAGACAATCATCAAATATTTTTCCATAAACTGAAAAATCATCCATAAAAACTTCCATGATTTCTTCTATCATTTCAGAAAATATAGACATCATACATCTTTGAAAAGAAGCAGGTGCATTACATAATCCAAAAGACATTCTATGATAAGCATAAGTTCCATAAGGACATGTAAAAGTGGTTTTGCTTTGATCATCAGGGTGGATAGAAATTTGGTGATATCCAGAATAACCATCAAGGAAACAAAAGAAAGAATTATTTGCCAAATGCTCTAACATCTCATCAATGAAGGGCAGCGGAAAATGATCTTTCTTGGTTGCTTTATTGAGTTTTCTATAATCTATACACATACGCCATCCTGTAACAGTTCTTTGGGGTATCAATTCATTTTTATCATTTTTAACTACGGTCATACCACCCTTTTTAGGTACAACTTGAACAGAGCTTACCCACTCACTATGCGAAACAGGATGAATAATTTCAGCATGCAAAAGTTTCAAGACCTCTTTCTTAACAACCTCCCTCATCGCATTTTGAAGCCTACGTTGGGGCTCTTTAGAAGGTGTAATTTCTGGGTTGGTTGGAATACGATGGGTGCATAAAACAGGACTAATCCCGTTAAGGTCTTGGAGTGAATAACCAAAAGTAGCACGATGTTTTTCTAAGACAGTTATTAATCTAAAAGACTCTTCATCAGAAAGTTTATCACTAATAATCACGGGAGAATTTTGATCATCATTCAGAAAAACATACTTAAAACCAGAAGGTAGTTACTTAAGCTCAATAGAAGGCTTAGGTGGCTCTAGTAATTCATCTAGAGGTTCAGGATCAATCGGATCCTCCTCCTCTTTATTAATGAAGAACAGAGTATCATTCTCTAAATTAGGTTTAATAAATTCCTCAAATGACAGAGCCTTAACTTCTTCTATCGGATCTAACTCAAGAGGTGGCTCTGCCTTAGCTTTTAATGCATGAGTTATAGGCACTGAGAGATTAAATCCATTCCCAAGTTTAATTTTTAAATTGCCCGCACAAGCTTCTCGCAAAAGTTTTCCTATTGGTAATCCAATCATTACATCAAAATCCTAAACATCAAAGATATAAAAATTCAGCAAAATTCAGAATTCATTAATTACAATAGGAAGAGAACATAAAACACCTGAACTAGGAATAATATGTCCTGAATGATTTTTTAATAATTTATTTGTAGGAATTAATAGCTTATCTTTCAAAAAAATTTCAGCAAATGTAAGAGACAAGATATTGACACCTACTATTGGATTATAAAAGGCATCAAAAGGATATGCATCAATTTGACATTTAATATTAATGGTAGGAGAATTTAAACGAATTATATCATTTGAAAACTCAGATTCTATCAACCACTCATTACTCATAACAAAAATCAATTCTCTTGTTATCTCTCTAAGGAATTTTAAATCAGCAGGATATGAAATATTAAAACTTTTAAAATTCATAGACTCTTTTGGTTTTATAATTTTATAATAGCGTGAGGTGTTTCCATAATCATCAAAAAGATCATCCTCAAATTCAAGCATAAAATCCGAAATAGGAGTTATCTCCTTCTCATTCGATAGTTCAGGTAAATGTTGAGATGAATTAGATAAAAGTTTAGAATCAAACGACAAAAATTCATTTTCTAACAACTTTTGTTTTTCTTCAGGAAGATCAATTAAGATATTAGTAAGAATAGTTTTAGCATGTGAAGCAAAAATATGCATAAATGCTCCTCTTGCGGCCAAATTAAGGTATTCTTTATTTTTATCATCAAGGCCTAAAAAGAAATGTTGCAAAAGCATAGGTTCTGGCAAAGCAAGATTAGGTCCAGAATTTATAAATCCATCAAAACTTTCCCAAGCCTTGCCTAATGATTCGTTATCTAATTGTTTAAATCCAATAATTTCAAAACGAAGTTTAGCGATCTTTTCGATAGAGAAAAATTTAAGACAAAAATTAGCACGCAATACTTTCCAATCTCCTTGGCTACTCCCAACATGGCGATTATACCATTTCTTTGCTTTTCCCGTTAATGAAAACGGAAAGAGTTTCCATCTTAAAGTTTCATCTGCCATGCCCATAATGTGCAAACATGAACATGTCTGCTCAAAATCAGCTAAATGGGAATAGGGGTTTTCGCTAGAACTACCAGAAAAAATGTGATCCTGAACTAACTTAATTAATCCCGGGCGTAACTCATAGCCAGATGATGTGATAGGTAAAGATGATTCTAAGGGCTGGAGATACGATCCCGATGGTGTTCCATATTGATATAAAAGTTGGGGTGTAGGTTCCATACTTTAAAAGGTAAAAGATAAAAGATAAAAGTATAATACAAGATTAAGATAGACTAAGCCAAAATCAGCAAACCGTTCTCCGGCAACGGCAGCCAGAAATGCTTATTGGTATAAATTAACTGCACACTATTAAAGATTATTATTATCAAGGTATCCGCAAGCGTACAGATAAAACAACTGATGTAGCACCAGACAATCCCGGTTTTAATATCCAACCCAAAGGAACAGTAGGTGATACTGACTAAGTCTATTGGCTCTTAACCCGATAACACAATCAATCCAGAGAATATCAAGAATGAGGAGATAACAAATGATTATCTAGATCCGATAACCGGTAAACTTTGAATAATATCGTTCTAATCGGGCAGTGACATGAATAAGAGGCGAAATCAGAGTTCCCTCCTATCAGACACATATACACCTATCGATCCTATCAACGGGAAGTGGACTACAGAGGACTCAACGCAGCTGTCACCTACGCGATCTACCACTATCCGGCCAATTAGGGGACATTCACAAGTAATTATAGCCCAGACACCACGTCTACACTACAAACTACTACTTCAACCAAGGAGCTACCAAGATCAAAACACTCAAATAGAGTTGTAAACTTAAGAACGAATAAGAACAAATGCTTACTTGAATCAGGATATTGAATACAAAAGTACCTCAGAACGCAACTACAGGCGAGGGAGCTGACTCCAGACGAACACAGCTACGAAGAAGCTCCGACAGGCCGGGACTCCTCCGAATCTCTACTCATCTACTCTATCTCTCTAATCTCTCTTGTTTGCTAGCCTAGATCTAGTGGATATCTATCTAATGCTTCAGGGCCTTCATCTCTTGATCTGGCTCTCCTCCAGGGGGGTCTGCCCTTTTATTTATAGGCCGGTGGGATTCACGTATGCCGTAGGATGAAACCGACTTGAAACAAGGGCTCAGATGACTTCTAATAGGCGGTGGTAGAAGACTCCAGAAGGTGGCACGGGGGAAACCCTAGTGGGGCGTCAGGCCGGCCCTACCCTGTGGGGTTTCGGGCTCCGGTGCTTCGGGTGTGTTCCAGATGCTTCTAGTGTTCTCGTCATGATGTTTCCTTGGCGGTTAAGTTTCAGGGTAATTATGCTCTTTAACTCTTCTTTTAAGCTTTTCTGAAAAATCCCCTAGGAAATAGACAATTCACCAAAACTCATGGAATCTGTCAGTAATAACCCTATTCTACTGGATATTCATGTTTAATGCAGGGATAATTGATAATAAAATTTGGATAATAACAAGTGTCAACATGCACAAGAATGGTCGTCCCAAGATAATGGGTGCCTTTTCATCTCCTCCCATATCCATGATCACAAAGTCAATTGGGACATATGATTGCCCCACTCTGATTATAACTTCTTCTAGTACTCCCTCGGGGAAGCAAATGGACTGATCTGCAAGCTGCAAACGCATATCTGTGTACAACAAAGGATCACCTAAAATTTTCTCATAGATTATCTTGGGCATTATGTTGACACTTGCGCCGAAATCGCAGATAGCCTCTGAAAAGCTATGACATCCTATAGAGATAGGAATCACAGGTCTTCCAGGGTCTCCCATCTTCTCAGGTAGTCAGTGATCTATCCACTTTATATCTGCAGGCTCAATATGGTATTGGGTTGCATTGTGAATATCAACAAGGTTAGCAGTTTCTAAATCCTCCGGCTAGCCTAGAATCTTTTCTTTCTCAAATGGAGGGACAGCAGCAGCTAGCTGAGCTAATTGTGATTCTAACATTTTATTAAAGCTGTGCTGATTCTTTATAGCAGAAGCAAAGGTATCCATTCTGGCATTTATATTTTCTAAAGTTTTATCATTTGAGACTACCTTTCTAGACATTTGATCTAATAATTTAGATTGACTAGCAACTAAATCTCTTAAAGGCGGAAGATTGTAATTATTATAATTATTACCTTGGTTGTTACCTTGGTAATTACCTTGTCGAGGTTGCTGATTCCATCCTTGGTTTGGCTGGTTCCATCCTTGATTTTGCTGAGGACAATAGTATGTGTTATTGTTGATGAAGTTCACATCCTCTTGCAACGTAGGGCAATTGACAGCTGAATGCCTGTATTCTCCACATTCTTCATAGGTCATGCGAGAATCATTGATATGCATGACTTTCTTCTTCTCTATGTCGAGCTTCTTCATGATGAGATCTAGCTTGGCAGTGACCATGTCAGTCTCCTTGAGATGATGGATGCCTCCTCCTCTCTTGCGAGGTTGAGTACGTTCTTCATTACAGCTTGAATTTGAGGCCATCTTCTCAACAAGTGCTTGAGCTTCTGGAAGCTTAAGTGACAGGAAAGCTCCTCCAGCTGCAGCGTCTATGGACTCACGGGTGCTAGAGACTAGCCTGTGGTAGAAGGTCTGCAATAGTAGCCAATCCTCTATCCCATGATGAGGATAGTCTTCAATGTAATTTTGGAATCTCTCCCATGCTTCAGTGAATGATTCATCATGTTGCTGTTGAAAACTTGAGATTTTTCCATGCAGAGCATTTGTCTTGCCTGTAAGAAAGAACTTTGCCAGGAAAGCAGTTGACCATCGGTCCCATGTAGTGTTGTTGTCTTTGTTGGCGTAGAACCACTGCTTGTCTTTCCCCAAAAGTGAAAATGGGAAAAGACGGAGTAAAATAGCATCTCTTGGTACTCCTCTAAAGGTGCTGTAAATCTCTAAAAGGTGTTGTAAGTGTGCACTTACATTTTCATGAGCTTTTCCACAAAACTGGCTGGATTAAACCATGGTGATAAGAGCAGGCTTGAGCTCGAATCCATTCTCCCCCGTGTTGACTGCTGGTCCAGTCCGGATGTTTTCTGTTGTTGGGGCAGAGAACTCGCGTAGCGTCTTCTCAGCCATGTCTTCAAACACAGGAGATAAATCTTCTCCTAAGTGTTCTTTTTCCAATATTGGAGCTGGCTCCTTTGATGAATGAGCTTGAGCAGTAATGGGTGTTCTTGATGGTAGCTTGAAATTGTCCCTCGCTTTTACAAACTTCTTTCTTCTCAGGAGTTTCTTTGGATCATCAGTGAAATTATTTGGAAGAGAAAAACCATGCATTTATCACCCTGCATAAGATAAGCAAATGATAAAAAACATGGGTATTCCTGTTTGAGTTAGAGATCAATCGGTAATACAATCTTATCCATTATGTATAGATATGCTATCAATATTTTCTAAGTTTAATGTGCCTTCCCTAGCAACGGCGCCAAAAATGCTTGTTGACATCTACTAATGTCGCCAAATATAACTATATAACTTTTAATGCGAGATGCGAGATTAGAAGATGAATGGTAATTAATTAACTTTCCATTAGCAACTAGCCACTTTTCTATTACCAACATTCTTATGAAAGAACTAGGTTGTCATCCCTAATTAATAATGCTAAGAATAAATAAAGGTTTTATAAATTAATCTATGTGACTAGGCAGAAATAAATATAAATATAAAATAAGATCAGTTCTGCAAGCGGACCGATAATTATACCATTGTAACGTTTTACCTAGGGAGTTCTACCAGGTTGTCGATTTATATTTATACCACTGAGAAGGAGTAGGATAAACTTTAATCTATTATATTGATAGTGATGGTATACAATGGATAAGTGACATTACCGATGTCATTTACTCTACTCATAACAGGTAGAGGTCACAAGATAAATAAAGATAAAGGTGATAAGTATGATCAAGCATCACAAATAAAAGATAATAATTAGAGCACTCTCTAGTCATAGTAATAGCTAGCCAATGGATAAACTAAGGAATTAATATCAAAGGTAATTCTATAACTACATCAATGAATAACTCTAATTAGTGCAATTATATCTAGCAATCATTGTTAGACTAATCTTATATCATAATCACATGCAAAGGGCATCATCTAGGAAGGATGTGAAACAGAGTTATCATTAAACTTCATGACCGTGCCTGCTGGCCTACATACGGGGGGTGGACTACAGAGGACTCAACGCAACTGTCACCTACGCGATCTACCACACGACCCGGCACATCAGGGTGCACTCGCAGATAAACAAAATACCTGGACACCACGTCTACATATTGTTCATCATCTATCCGTCGTCCGCATGAATAAACGCTATACAAGCAATTACATGAATTCAATAAGATCAAACCAACTATACTAAACATATAATCAAAGTAGACAAAGACTATTGTAATCAAGAACATATGAACTGTTAAGAATAATGTTTCCCTAATCATAATGAAGAATACAATAATAGAGAAAGAACTAGAATTATACCGAACTCCGTGCTCCAGACAGACGCAGGGGCCCTAGATCCGCCGAAGAACTAGAACTTCTCTACTTTTAATCTAATTAGGCTAGAACTATGAACTAGGAGGCTCTTGATGAACTAGGAGGCTCTTGATGGCTTAAGGACTTGATGTCTTGAATGAATGATGGGTTGATGCCTCCAGGGGGGTCTGCCCCTCTATTTATAGCTTGGTGGGATGCACGTGCGCCGTAGGATTAAACCGACTTGAAATAAGGGCCGAGATGACTCCACAAAGGCGGCGGAAGAAGAGTCCAGAAGCCAGGGCTGAAACCCTAAGGGGGCGCTGGCCGGTCCCACCCTGGTGCCGGCCAGCCCTACCCTGTTGGGTCTCGGGTCCCGGAGTTTCGGGTGTGTTCTACACTCTTCTAGTGTTTTCGTGATGATGTTTCCTTGGCGGTTAAGTTTCGTGGTAATTATGCTCTTTAACCCTTCTTTTATGCTTTTCTGGAATAGCTCCTGGAAAATACAGAACATGCAAAACTCGTGGAAACTGTCAGTTAAAACCCTAGATTAGTGTGTATTCATGTATCCTTTGGTGTCTAAAGTTCTAATAAAAGTTGACGTTATCCACCGTCAACAGGTACGCCATGTCCAGTGAGCGCTAGGGAGTCGTTGAGTTCCACTTTGTTTTCAAGGTTTCGGTCTCGAGAGAAGTACGGTGAGTACCGAGTAGGACACACACGCCTGAAGAGAAAACAGCCTGCGGTCTTGTTGGCTTCGCAAGCCTCCGAGATCCTGAAAATACGTACGTGTCCACGTATCAGAGAAAATAATAATAATAATAATAATAATAATAATAATAATAATAATAATAATAATAATAACAATAAAAAATATTTCCGCACATACATAATATTTTGTACGACAGAATATTCTATATATACGCGCATAAGTATACGTCGAATATATCCTAAAAATACCCGAATAATATATTATACCTTCGAGAATATAGTTTATAATTTTTAATTATATATTGCCGTGACCCTGATTGTCAACCATTGAAAGATTAAAATATCTTAATTTAGAGGTTAGTATTGGTAAGGTGGTTAATACTAAAGAAAATATTGATATAAGGTGCAGAATAAATCCAGTAGAAGGACATATTTAGCGTACATTTCATAATCAGCTGAATACTATTGTGGACTTAATATATAATTTCTTCATATCTTGGGGAAAAAGACAAGATATCCTCGATAATAAATTTGAAAGTCTATTGGCTGAATATCAAAAGCTTACTGAAAAATATTGTGAACTCAATAATAAGATTGATATTATATTACAAAAATTAGAAGAAGCCAAAGGAAGGCAATATACAGTCTGCAAGAATAACAATTATATTAAAGAAGAAGTCATATCTATTGGAAAGAATCTTAGTAAAATATCCCTATTTAAATCTTCATCTGAAATAAGGCTTGAGATCTTAGAAATAAGAAATTAGCTCAAGAAATACAAACCTTAATAGTATCATAAGCTATATGTCTGAATATAATCAAGCATTAACAAAGGTAGCAAAGTACTTCGCTCCGTCTGTCAGATTTTCTGATGACGACTCTCCAAAAGAAGATTCTAGGATTATAATAAGACAAAATAATACCATTCTCCAGCTGTTGGTTCAGATTCTGCAAAAACTAAGCACTGAATACCATAAGACAGATATAGTATTAGCGTCTTCAGGAATAGTAGCATCTTCATATAGTATCAATTCAGAAAAATGGAATTATCTAAGAGTCTCACTCGAAGAGATAAAGCCATCCAATTAGTCAGGCAAGATTCAAACCCTTAGGTATAAGGCATAGGTTGTCTTTGTCATGAAAAAGAGATGATACTGAGAATTTAGAAGAAGTTATTGATGTTCAGAGAGACTTCGAAAGATATCAAACTGATACCCTAAGAAAAATAAGACCCCAACAAGTATATCATATGAGAATATTTGAGATTAAAAGTGGATTATATAGAATATCAGGAGAAATAGAATTAAGCATGCTAACGCAACCAGTAGACTTAAGAATAGTAAGCAAAGATATTGAAAATGAACTTATATATTTATATTCACTAAGGAATGTATATCATAGGAGTAAAAGGTTTGACCAGAAAGAAATTAGGAGCAAAAGTTGCAATAACCTTATTAGACAAAAGATGGGGAACCATTGAAAAAGCTGCTTTAGGTTTTATGGAAGGTGATATGAATGAAAATAGATTAATAACATATATAGCTCCAGATTTAATGATGCCTGTTAAAGAATTTGCTTAAAAAATGAGCTTTGGTTTTCAAAAAAAAGGATACGAAGATTTTACGGGAACTAATTTACAAATAAGCATAGAGTTCATAGGACGGTTAACAAAGAAAAGTAGCTCAAGATATAGAGTAAGCGTTAATGATGTTATAGAAAGCGTGCAATCCAAGGGTATAAAATTTATGGGTCATCTCAAAATAAACTCTGAGGAAAGAGCAGGAGAGGAGTGGAATATAAGTGACTTAATAGAAAAGAAAGAGTTAAAACAACCTGAAAATTATATAAGTTATCAAAATTGTGAGAGATCTTGTAGTATTCGGTTTACAAATTATAAACCTGCTGCATTAGATGAACTAGATTCATGTATACTGTGGGGGTATAAACCCATATACCCACATGGCTATACATGGGCCGAGTCATCGGACTAGGCCCGGGAAGCCAAGGACGCGTCGTCTACATGTTCTCCAGAAGATCACGCACATCCCCGGCTTAGAAGCCTTGGCGGTCAAGGGAATAGCTTTTCTAATATCTAGCCGATTAGTTTCCTTGTTCGGCTAGGATTGTAATCTGATATACATGGTAAAACCGACTTGTAACCCTGCCCCCCAGACTATATAAGGCGGGCAGGGGATCCCCTCAACTCAACTCATCTACTTGCAATACAATACAGCAACACACATGACGTAGGGTATTACGCCTCACGGCGGCCTGAACCTGTATAAATCTTGTGTCTCGCGCTTACTGCGCAACTCTTGCTTGTCTCAGGTGCACTTTCACCGATCAATCTACTACCTTGGGTATACCCTTCGGTAGACCGCCGACGATATTTCGTCGACAGTTGGCGCGCCAGGTAGGGGGTGTGCTTCCTGATCCATGGCGAACAAGGTGATTTTTTCAAGCTCCATCGAGCTCCCAACGGCGGGCCAGATCTTTACGGTGGGATCCATCACCTGGATCATCAGTCCCAACGGTGAAGGAAAGATCCTGGATGCGGCCCAGATCACATCTACTCCGACTCCTCTAGCAATCTCTGTCCCGGCAAGAAAGCTGCTATGCTACATCAGGAAGACTATCGACAACGACGACCTGATCAGATCCATAGATCGGGTCTCCCAAGGCCTGTCCGAGAGTCTCCAGATCTTGGAGTCGACTGCAGACCGCCTTCAGCGCCCATCAACGGCGCGACGACCTTCTCTGCCCCGCCAGGATATGACTCTGGCCATCACCATCACTCCTCAGGGACGCGTCGTCGAACTGCGACCCCGAGCAGTTGTGGTTCTGATATCCTCTGATCACGCCTCTCCCAATCACGTCGACACCAGCTCCAGCTTCATCATCGCCGACAACGTCCACTCCGACCACGACGACGCGGAAGGCGGTGATCTCACTAATCTGCCTCCTCCCACTGGTCTGTTCATCGGTGGGCCCGTCCTCACCATCAGCAACGACAGCGCCCCTCCCCCGAATGAAACTGAAGAAGCCCGAACAGCCCACGAGGGCAGAAATGCCGACCGAAGACGGCGTCGCGAGCAGCGAGCTGAGGCAAGAAAGGTCACCGTGCGGAACCTGGAGCTAGAATTTGATCTGGTCGGAAAACACCAGGTCTACAAGACCCCGAGTGTGAACATTGCCGTCGCAATAGCAGAGGCCAAAAGATTGGCCCCGACTCCTGAAGTTGAGCGCCTTACGGCTTATCTTCAGGCAGCCTAAGTCCAGATCAACGAAGAATGCCAACTATTGCCTTCGTTGCATTCCACTGCGTCGGCCACCGAGATTATTCATGAAGATGGTGGCCACTCCCGTGGCGGCTGGAGACATCGTCTCCAAGATGGAGACCAGGAGGTGAATCAGTCCGATCTCCGTGAGAAGCTGAAGACCAGAGATCTCTAGGTGTGCATCGAAAATCAGAGGGAAGCCAGGCACTCAGTAGAGACTGAATGCCGCAAGGAGTATGATGAAGCGCACGGCCCTCCGGTCAACGACAAGAACACCCCTAGACTTCCGTTCACGACAGAACTCCAAGCGGTGCGCTGGCCGCCGAACTTCAAGGTCATCGGCGTCGAGACCTACGACGGCACCGCCGACCCCACCAAGTGGCTTACCGTCTATGAGATCGCGGTCAAAGCTGCAGGAGGGAACTCTGACGTCATGGCAAATTACTTGCCCGTCATGCTCAATGCATCCACCAATAATTGGCTGCCGAGTCTGAAGCGAACTCCATCGACACTTAGGACCAGCTGAGGGAGCAGTTCATCAGCAACTATAGCGCCACCTGCAAGCAACCAGGCACGAAGTTCGATCTTGAGAAGCTCCAGCAGAATCTCTGCGGGATTATATTCGGCCCTTCTCAGAGACCAGAAACAACATCCCAGGTGTCATGGATGCTGAAGCCATCTCCACTTTCTTACGTGGCCTCCGACCTGATGAGGAGCTCCAGAGGAAACTATACTGCAGCAGACCAAGCTCCATCGCCGAGATGCTGCGCATCGCCAATAAGTACGCCGAAGGGAACGAGGTGGCCTGCCACTCCCTCCATAGCCGCCTCCACTTCCCCGACCGGTCACGCCATGAGGACGCCGACCGCCGATCTGACCGATGCCACGATGACCGAGGTGCCCGGCGAGACTACCGCCGCGGAGAACACGACCACCGCGACTAGCACCGCTCCAATCGACGTCGCTACGATGAGCCAGAAGGCTCCAGAGTTGGAGAGAGGCGTCGCCATTACCAGGTCTAAACACCCGACCAGTTCCGAAGTGAAATTATGAAGAGACTTATGATAAGCTCCTCGACAGTCAATGCCCCGTCCACAAGTTCCATAAGCATACCATGAGAGAATGCTACGGTTTCTCCAGGGCATTTCAAGAGGAAGAAAAGAAGAAGGCTCGCATAGAGTCCGACAAAGACAAGCGCGACGACAATAATGACCCGCCTCCAGGCTACACTGAAGCTCACCGGACGGTCTCCACAATCATTGGTGGCCGCATAGCCATGGAGTCGAAGGGGGAGCAGAAGCTCATCGCTAGACGCGTCAGCTCCCTCGCTAACTATGACGCCTCCGTCGCCGACCCGAAATTTCCTCCTTGGTCACACAAGGCCATTACCTTCAGCAGAGAGGACCAGTGGACGGAGATCCCATACTTGGGTCGCTTCCCGCTGATCCTCGACCCAGTGATATGCAAGACACGCTTCCGCAAGGTGCTGATCAACGGTGGCAGCGGCCTCAATATCCTGTTCTCCGGAGCTGCCAAGGAGCTCGGACTCCGAGCAGAAGACCTGGAGCCGACCACGGCTCCATTTTGGGGAATCGTCCTAGGGCAGCCCTCCTACCTTCTAGGACAGATCAATCTGCCCGTCCAGTTCGGAACACCGCAGTGCTTTCGCATCGAGCACATTGACTTCCTGGTGGCCGACTTTGACACCGCGTATCACGCCATACTCAGCCGCCCTGCTCTGGCTAAGTTTGGGGCTATCCCCAACTACACCTACCTCGTCATGAAGATGCCGATGGAGACCGGCATCCTCACGGTCCGTTCCAACCTCCAGGTTTTGTATGACTGTGAGAAGGAGGCCATCGCCATGGCAGAAGCCACCGACGTCTCCATCCTGATGAACACGTGCGCAGTAGACGCACAGAAGCTGGCGCCTGAAGAACAATTCATCCCGGAGAAGACCCCGCCCAAAGCTGCTACGAAGAACAAGGAGACAAAAGACGTCGTCCTCGTTTCCGGTGACCCGAGTAAGATTACTCGCATCGGGACAGATCTCGACCCCAAATAGGAAGACGCGCTCGTCAGCTTCCTCAGAAAGCACGTCGGTGTTTTCGCATGGAAACCTGCGGACATGCCCGGTGTACCTAGGAAGCTGATCGAGCACTCCTTGAACGTCTCGAAGACCGCCAAGCCTGTCAAGCAGCTTCGGTGTTTCTCTCCAGACAAGAAGGAGGCTATTGGGGTAGAAATAGCTCGGCTCCTAGCTGCCGGCTTTATCAAAGAGGTGTATCATCCCGATTGGTTAGCCAATCCGGTCCTTGTAATAAAAAAGAATAATGAATGGAGAATGTGTGTTGATTACACCGATCTCAACAAACACTACCCTAAAGACCCCTTTGGTCTCCCCCGCATCGATGAAGTCATTGACTCTACAGCCAGCTGCGAGCGAGCTACTCAGCTTCCTCGACTGCTACTCCGGCTACCACCAGATCGCCTTGAAGGATGAAGACCAGGAGAAAACCACCTTCATTACTCCCTTCGGGGCCTACTGCTACAAGACTATGTCCTTCGGCCTAAAGAACCCTTGCGCAACATACCAGCGGGCCATCCTGGCATGCCTCAAGGACCTCATTCCCGACATTGCCGCAGCTTATGTCGACGACGTTGTCATATAAACCCAAAAGGCTGAGGACCTCATCTCCAACCTCGAAGCAGTCTTTGAAAAGTTGGATGCTTTTCAATGGAAATTGAACCCTTCCAAGTGCATCTTCGGCGTTCCGTCGGGCAACCTGCTCGGCAACATCGTCAGCAAACAGGGAATCCTCCCTAATCCATAGAAGATTGAGGCCGTCATGAGAATGAAGCTCCCGTCCAACGTCAAGGATGTTCAGAAGCTCACTGGGTGCATGGCGGCCCTGAGTTGATTCATCTCCAGACTAGGCAAAAAAGGGCTCCACTTCTTCAAGCTGCTCAAGACAGGCGAAAAATTCGTCTGGTCGGAAGAAGAAAATCAGGCCTTCAAGGAGCTAATGCAGTTCCTGGTACATCCTCCGCTCCTCACAGTGCCTGTAAAGGATGAAACCCTGCTGCTCTACATCGCCGTGACCAGCAACGTTGTTAGCACGGCAGTAGTCGTCGAAAGGGACGAAGACAATCACGCATATCCAGTTCAGCAACCAGCCTACTTCATCAGCGAAGTCCTGAACGAGTCCAAAACTCGCTATCTGACAGTGCAGAAGTTGATCTACGCCATCCTCATCATGTCACGCAAGCTCCGTCACTATTTTGAAACCCATCCAATTGTAGTGGTCACCCAATATCCTCTCGGCAACATCCTTCGTAACAAAGATGCCAATTTCAGAATCATGAAGTGGGCTGTGGAGTTGGGAACTTATTCTCTGGAGTTTCACAGCCGAACGACGATCAAGTCATAGGTGTTGGCTGACTTCATCGCCGAATGGACGGAAATGCAGGAACAAGTACCCACCGAGCAGGAAGAACACTGGACGATGTACTTCAACGGGTCCCTCAGCATCGGAGGCGCAGGTGCCGGCATACTTCTCATATCACCTTCGGGCAAATGTCTCCGTTATGTATTGAGAATATATTTTAAAGCCTCCAACAATGCTGTCGAATATGAAGCCGCTATCCACAGCCTACAGATCGCCTCGGAGCTTGGCATCCGACGGCTGATGGTGTATGGGGACTCTACCTTGGTTATCAACCAGGTGAATAAAGAATGGGACTACAACAGCGAGAAGATGGACGCCTATGTTGCTACGATCAGAAAGCTCGAAGGAAAATTCTTGGGCATTGAGTTTCACCACGTCGTCCGAGCCGAAAGCCAGGCAGCCGACGAGTTATCTAAGCTCGGATCATCACGAGCTGATATCCCTCCCGGCGTCTTCATCCAAGACTTGGTCCACTCCTCTATCCCAGAAGAAGAAGAGGCCGAAGCACCCCCATCCGGTCAGATAGTGGCATGCATCTCTAATTCTGAAGAGGATTGGAGAGCACTCTTCATCGCCTACCTGCTCGAAGCCAAAATCCCCGAAGACAAAATAGAAGCAGAGCGTCTCGTGAGACGGTCCAAGAATTACTCCTCGTCGACAACAAGCTCATGCGTAAAAACGCCAAGAGTGAAGTCTTCCAGAAGTGCGTCACGCATGAAGAGGGCATCAAGATACTCCAAGAAGTGCATGGAGGCATGTGCGGTAACCACACAGCGTCACGTATCCTGGTTAGCAAAGCTTTCTGAGCTGGATTTTACTGGCCTACAGCTGTCCAGGATGCTGAGAAGATTGTCCGCCACTGTGAGGCGTGCCAGTTTTTTGCAAAGCAGATACATGTCCCAGCACAGGAGCTACAGACCATACCTGCATCCTGGCCCTTCGCCACATGAGGACTCGACATGATAGGTCCGTTCAAGGTGGCTAAAGGGGGCTACCATTGCGTGTACGTTGCCATTAACAAATTCTCCAAATGGATCGAGTACAAGCCATTGGTGAAAGCAACAACTGCCAAAGCCGTGGAGTTCTTCAATGATATCTCTCATCGTGGAGTTCTTTAAAGGCATGTGGGCATACTTACATCACCTGTATTATTTAGTCAAAGACCGGACCATAAGGAGATACAAGTCATACACTTTGATTGAGATGTGTAAGTGTGTGGAATGTAAGTATGGTGGAAACCTATCTAATTTTTTTGGCACTCCATGCATCATGACTCTCTTTTATTGGATGGAACAAAGTCTTTTGGAGAGATATGGGCTATAGAAAGGTCATCCTCTTTTTTTAACGGGTATTTGGATTTTCTTTCCCGTTTGTTTTCTCATGCCCCTTGGTTTTCTTTTTTTTTTCTTTTCTTCTTCTTCTTCTTTTTTTTAGATAGCCCATATCTTTTTATTGACGTATGGAAATTTATGGATGGAGAGATGTCATGATGGCGAATGCAAGGAGTGAAAATTTTGTATGAAGAATGCATGACTCTCATAGTGAGGGTCGGTCATTTTTATTTGGTAAAAACAGAGGACGCAACTCTCAGCGTAAGAGTTGGCGTATATATTTTTTGTTTTGGTGGATGGAAGGGTGCATGTTGTGCGCAACTCTCAGGGTGAGAGTTGGATTTATTTGGTGGGTGTACGTGAATCTTAATCATGGGTGCATGACTATAATCTCACTAGGTCTCAGCTTTTTGACTCGACTCAAAGTTTCGCAAGCAGCATATGACTAAAGTTCTGCAAAAGTAGAGCATGTAATATGGCCTTGGTAGGTTTTTCATAATCATTGGGGAACTTTTGATTTTTTGAATTTTCGAAAAGAAAACTCCGGATGCCAAGTTTCTCTTAGAACAATGTCATAGCAAAGTCTATTTGTACCATCTCATATCTTGCAACAACTTAGAAAAGGATCTTGCAATTGCAACCCTACAAGATTTTAAGTTCTCAGAATGAGACATTTTTAGCCAACAAATTTAAATCTTGAGGAATACTAAGTTATAACTTAGGCACAAATGAATTATAGACAGAGCAACTATTCATCATTTCAACAGAAGAGAAACTAACATATATTAGCACATATGGGAGTGGAATATTTTATTTTATTTATTATTATTTTTTTAATAAGGAAATAAAATTGCAGAATTAAAAAATGCGAGAAATAAAGTGCAAGAAATTTAAAGATACATGTTACCTCTGTGGGGTCTCCACCCCCAAGCTAGTTCAAGGCCTAGGTCATGGGAACTGTCCCATAGACCGAAGGTAGGCCATCTGTGCCTCGTGCCGCCCCCGGTTTGCATCTTCGAGCACGAAGTGCTGCTGGTACTGCTCATGCCATTGAGTGGTAGTCTGGATGTGAGCGTTGAGCGTACCTTGGATCTGCCTATTTTGCAGCTCTAGTCCTCCCATGCGTGTGTTGAGAATCTCTAGTGTGACCGGCTGTGGGTGAAGTGGAGGTGGCATGCCTTCAGAATCTGAGGAGTGCACATTGCTCGTGCTGCCTTGATCCTCCTGCCTCGTGTGAGTGCTGCCACCCTGACCCTCCAGCCCCGTGAGGGTGAGGAATGTGTCCCATACCATATCCATACCCAGGGGTGAATCCGGGTGTAGATATCACAGGGGACCATCCCATCCCTGGTGTCATGGTGGCCATGGCCGGTGGTGTAGGCTGTACAGATGGTGCAGACTCCTCCTCGTGTACTCCTCTCCTTCATGATCTCTTGTGGGAAACAGAACTCCTACGTGCTTCTTCCTTCTCAACAAGGTCGAAGGTGAGAGATGAGGATTTATATAAAGCGAGATCCGGGTTAGGTAACGGTATCTCGTTTATATATCCCGGAAAATAAAATACCAAATTCTGTCCCGATTCGTCATGTTTTAGAGTGTGGGCTTGTACGAAATAGAACTCATTGAGTATAATACGAGGAGTGGAGAGATAAACAATAGTATTAGCACCATGATGATCAATACTAGTGGCAAGACGAGTGATGAATGAAGTGCACATGATAGGTGTAGAAGTTTTGAAAGAATTCAACCAATGCTTAACAATATCATAGACAGGAGCGACTTTAATCTTTTTAAGCACGGCATAAAGCAACTTCAACTCAATATCATAAGCATGATGCATGTCCTCCCTAGGAAAGAAAGAATTAGCAATCCACTTAAGCATAAACCTCAAAGTAGGATGATGGATGTTGTTGATATTAGGTTGGAATTTTCTAGTCATATTTTGTCCGGTTATCAAGTGCCAAAAAGTATGACGATGATAACCCGAGAGAGAAAAACCCAAGTCAACAGAGCATCGCTCATGAAAGCCTAAGTGGTTAGCAAAATCCTTCCAATAAAGACTATGCTCCTTCCCAAAGCAGCGGAAAGTAATACCATAATCAACAATTTGTAGAGTGCCCAAGACTTGGGTGGTCAAAAGACGAGATCCAAGTTCGTGCACAGGGGCAACTTGGCTCCAACCAATATTTTCGAAAATGGTATTAAATTCGACGTCCATACCTGTCTGCTGGAGAAAGTGTGGGTCGAAGGCCAGTGTATGCAGGAATTCGCGTTCCTTGAGGAGGTTGTATGCTTGCATCTCCTGCTCGCTCTCCAAGTCGATGAAGGGGGAGTCAGCCTCGTCGATGGCGTGGCCTCTTGGTGCCTCCTCTTCTTCATGCAGCGGGCTCTCCTCACTTGCGGGAGGGCCTTGGCTAGACTCCCCACGAGAGCGATGGCCTTTCTGGACATGCCGAAAATCCGACCTCCGATCCCACTCATGGTGAGCGAGTTTAGCACGAGAGCTTGCTTTGTGGTGGAAAATGCAAGAGGTTCTTGCAGAATTTTCTTGCACTTGAACTTTGTGGAAAGTATTTGGAGAGTGATGGAGCAAGAGAGTGATGGAGGGAGTGAAAGAATATGAGTGTGAGAGGGGTGAGGAGCTCCACCTGAGATCCTGGTATTTATAGACTTGATCGCAGGCGGGGGAGCGCTCCTTACAACGGCTAGTAGCCGTTGGCAAAAGGCTGCGCTGCAGAGCCGTTGGGCAGGGGCGGTCGCCCCTGGGACCGGCCGGTCCCCTGGTGGGGCCGGTTCTGTCTCGTCTTCTTGCAGCTGCTTCTAACGGATACCCCTACGATGTAGCCGGTTACGGATGACTCCCATTCGGAACCTTGCTCCAGATTTTGATTTTCCAGAAATTTATTTGAAACTTTCTGGTTTTCAAAAATTATTTAAAAATAAGATTTAAATATAGCAAAATCTAAACTTCCTAAGAATGATTTTTATAGAATTTTTGGAGAAGAGTTTATTTTGGACTAAAATAGAGTTTTATAAAACTAGAAAGAGGGAAACTCTTTTTGAATGCAAAGAAATAATTTATGAAATATATCTATTTATTATATAAATATGTATATATTTATTTATTACATATATATATATTTAGAAGGATAAGATACAATACCTGAGTAGGGGCGCCTCCCCCAAGCTTGAATGATGGTGTGGGCCCCTTCAGATAATTATTATTTATATATTTTTATATTTATTTATTTTTAGATAACTGCCGATGTCCTTCGGCAAGGGCTCAACATTTATAGTCTGTTGGCAAGACTTTTCTTCCTTTATTGCTCTGCAGCTGCATGAACAAACTCGGGAGAAGCCTTGGGTTGCCCCGGGATTTTTCCCATATCTTCAAACATTTTATCGTTGAAAGACAGCTTTTTGGTCAGATTCTCATTGATCTTAGCTTGTCCTAGCATGAGGTCTTTTAAGGAAGATTGGTTTGAATGGTAATTTGAATTAAAATTATTACCTTGCGGGCGGTGTTGGTTGTTCCACCCGTTATTACCTTGCTGAGGTTGGCGAAACCCATTATTGACGTATGAAGCTTGGGTTTCGGGGCAGTTGTTCCCCGAGTGGCCAACGTTCCCACAGACTCCACGTCATGTGTGAGTCCATGGCCTGGACGGTACTCCTGATAGGGTTGGTGGCACGATCGTCCAGCTTCTGCATCAGCAAGTCTATTTTTGCGGCAAGCAAGTCCGTCTCCTTCACGGTATGTGTACCTTTTTGTGTTTTTCTTCCTTCTCCCCAACTCTGGTTGGCCACCATCTTCTCAATAAGTGCGGTTGCATCCGCTATGGTGAGGGAGAGAAATGCACCTCCAGCTGCGGCGTCTACGTGCCCTTTTGACATGGCCGTGAGGCCTTCATTGAAGTTTTGGAGCACGAGCCAATCTTCCATTTCATGATGAGGACAAGCTCGGATGTATTCCTGAAGCCTTTCCCAAGTTTCGGGGATGGACTCTGGCGAAGATTGCTGGATGTTTGAAATCTTTCTCCTTAGAGTGTTGGTCTTGCTCATGGGGAATAACTTGGCGAGGAACGCCGTAGAACATTTGTCCCACGTGTTAACAGCTTCCTTATTTTTGTAGAACCATTGCTTCGCTTTCCCCGTGAGGGAGAAAGGAAACAAGCGGAGTCTGATGCTGTCTTGTGCGACATTCGTGATGACAATGGTGTCGCGCAGCTCAAGGAAGTGTTGCAGGTGAGCATTTGCGTCCTCACTTGACAAGCCACAGAATTGACTCGCCTGCACCATCGAGATAAGGCCCGTACAGATCTCGAAATTTCCATCTCCAACATTGATAGCAGGGCCCAACGGGCATGTTGGCAACAACGGGAGTAGAGTAGTCACGGAGTGTCTTGGCCATAGCGGTAGTGGCGGATGGTGCGAGAGTGACCGGTTCGTCTGCTGATGGGGTAGCAGAGGAAGAAGCGGTACGAGACCTTTTCTTCCTTAGGAGTGCTTCCGGATTACTGGTGAAATTGTTTGGCAGAGCAAAACCGCTCATACACTATCCTGTTTTCGTTCCAATAAAAAGAGGAAGAAAACAGTGAAGTTAGCCTGTTTAAATTACGTCTACCAATGCTTTATTATGCAATCGATGTTTATGCCAGGTTAGATATTTTTTCCCTCCCCGGCAACGGCGCCAGAAATAATGGACTATAAGTCCGTCCTTAATAATAATACTAGAAACGTAAGTTGACATTCCCAACCACCATTACATCAGAAAGGTAACCCTTGGCCCTTAATGGCGCCGGCCTAGGTAATGCAGTCTGGTAATAGTAGTTAGAAGTGCCGGATTGGCCTTCCTAACTGTCATTACTTACGATATGCAAAACTGTGACACGGCGACGTGGGGTGCACAAGATTTACAATCCTTAAGTAATGGTACTTAGGTATGCCAATCGATAGCTCAGTAAGAGATAAGATTACTCTGCAAGCGCACAGAACTATCATTGTAGCGTTTCAACCAGTGAGTATTCAAGGGTGTCGTATTTATAATTTCCCGTAGGAGGGCAATATGCATCAAGCGTGGTGTAAGCATGGTCACTTATTGAGTGCAATGGTAGGCATAGAGTAAACATGAATAAGACATGATTTCAAAATAGTGGACACACATCTGGGTCAACCTCAAGGATAAAAAGGAAAAATAAAGAATAAAAGAATATAACTAACTGAGCAGGCATTGGTCATATATAATTATGCAAAGAACTGTTAGAAACACATCTAATTAGTAAGTCTAGTATCGGATAAGTCTGGGGTGATAGGGAGATCCCCACAGCTGGTCTGCCAGCCGATAGAGACTTTACGAACTCCTACTTCAATATCCGAATGTGGGGGAGTGCTAGGGATAGACAGGGCTGTCACCACCTGCCCACCTACCCCTCTGCCCGTGGGATACCAACATATTCGCCGATCTCCGCATACCTGAGCACCATGCTCACGTACTTAGAAACAACTCCTAACCTCCGCGGACCCCAACCCTTCGGATTGACAGGTTAGGTTAAGAGCAACCAAGAAGGCACGACGAACCATTACCTCATTCCTAGTTCTTCCTCTATTCATACTAATTCGATGGACAATGAAGAACGACGATGAACAAGTCAAGAACATGACACATAAACTATATTCTAGTCCATATATTATTCTCATAACAAGATCATAACTTTGCTCTAGTTCATATGCATGATCACATAAATATAATAAGAACTTGCTCATGGAAGAAGACCGAATTGTATTCATACCAAGGTGATCCTTTTCTTCCAAGGAGACAAGCTCTCCTTGATAGCTCTTGCCTTACTCACAAACTACTAGTACTACTCTAAAGATACAAATGAGAGGTGTGAGGTAGATGACTCCAAAATGATGTGTGTTTGTAAAATGGTGGAGCACCATCTATTTATAGCTAGGATAGGACGGTTCGGGTGTCTCCAGGTTTGGAAGGAGGTGAAACCGCCCTTGGGGAACCGCTTAGAGCACCGCCTCCGAAGACTGGGCCTGGGAGGACCGATTGGGGGACCGACCGCCCTCGGGACCGGCCACCCCCTGGTGGGGCCATCTGGCCACCATCTTCGGGTGGTTGGTTCCACCCTGGGCCTGGACCTCTCTCGTGGTTACGATCAGGCCTAGGTATGCATCGAAGGTGGGCTTCTTTATTATTCTTGTTTGCGCATTTGTTGAATTCGTCTTTGGCTTTTGCGCTTTCTCCATGATGTTGTGCATTTCCACTTGTTACACCATAAAACATGCAAAACATGAATACTAGGGGTACAAGTGGAACTTGTTAGTGGTAAAGGCATATGTGCTAGAATATGATTATCTTTCTTCTTTTTAGTCTAAGTTGGCAGCATAGAAATGATCCATGAGGACCGCCAACAGCTGGGCCCACCTGCCATAGGGGGGTCGACCGAACCCCTCCTTGGGCCCAACCAGGTCGGTTGAACCTCCACCGCCTTCCTCATGTTGAACATGTGCTGGAAATCCTCCACCCTTGATCCTAAGGCGGTTATATGGCGGTTGATCCAACGGTGCATGCTGGAGGTCACGCGGATCGTTGACGTGGCGCTGCCCTTCATGCCCCTATAAATACCCCCTATAGGCCTTCACTCTAGAGCATGATTCAAAGGAGAAAACACTATGTAGTAGCTTAGCTCTGCTATAGTGCTATGCTAGTTGGGACAGAGTGAGGGAAATCTTCAGGAGAAAGCCCCGGGCCTGTCGGGAATCTTCTCCAAGGTGTACCTCAGCGGATGCGATTCTTCTCCACCACGTGTGTAAGACAAGTTATTAAAACGGCAGGGCATTAATACAATAGTACAGCCGCCTCGGGTAGGAGTTATATCTCCTACTGTTTCGCCTGTCGCCTCTTGTAAATGGAGGAGGTGGTAAACCTCTTTATACTTAGAATGCTAAGACCAGATATCTTTTGCTACATGAGAACCTCTCTACCTTGTTATCAAAGCTCCTTTATCTCATCACTGGATGGCCTTGAACCTAGTTAGAATACATCACGTTCCTCGTGGAAAATACGATACCTGGAATACTCCCGGTGAAGGTTACATTGACTACCGTACGCTTGCAGTATATCTGTTTGCCACTTCTGGTGTCAACAAGCTTTCTGGCGCCGTTGCCAGGGAACAGTAGCTGTCTTAACTAGAATCGAGTCGTCTGAGTTACCCTTCTTTTATCTTTCTTTTCTTTTTATCCTTTCCACACCATGAACCAAACACCCATATCTCATCTCGCCGCTCCAAAGGGTGCTAGTTTGGTGCCACCACCATCATCCCATCCTGTTCTTTCACCTAGCTATGAGCTTCGCCCTAGTTTCATAGCTAAGGTTCGGGAACAATCATTTGCTAGGGAAGAAGATGAAAACCCCTACACTCACTCACGTGATTTTGAGCAATTGTGTTCATGTCTTCACATTGAAGGTATGACACGATATACCTTGAAATGGATGTTATTCCCGTTCTCTTTGACGAGAGCAGCTAAACAGTGGTATGCTCGACACGTAGAGAGTGCACATGGAGAGTGGGAAAGCCTTCAATCCAAATTCTGCTTGGCCTTCTTCCCTGTCTCTCGTGTTGCTCGTCTTCGACTAGAGGTCCTAACCTTCAAGCAAAAGGAAAGGGAGACTCTAGGTGCGGCATGGGCCCGTGTCACAGACTTAGTATCTTCTGGCCCTGATTTAGCTATAACCGAGACAGTACTCTTACAACACTTCTACCTCGGTCTTAGCCAAAATTCCGCACAATTCCTTGATATATCTTCTAGTGGAGCATTCCTTCGTTGTACCATTGGTGAAGGGAAGAAACTTCTTGCTAAAATCCTTGAAAACACTCCCCACACCCAAGGGTATAATGAACCTCCTAAGAAAGAAAAGGAATTAATCCCCGAGCAAAAAGAAATCCCGATAGCCGAATCAAAATCAGTCCCATCCAATGATTCTGCCATCGATCCTGAACCACAAATACCACAAATATTGAGGGAGGAAGAAATTCATCATATAAATCGCTCCTTCGATTACGAGGCTAATCTCCTATCTGACCTTGCTAGTTTTGGGAATGCCTATAATTTTTCTATCCAAGGGAGACCTTCTAAGAAACTTCATTCAAAACCTTTCAAGAAAGGATCTCGTCAAAAATTTCCCAAATTAGCATCATCTGACGCCTCGAATTCCCAAGTGGCACATAGGAAAATATCTAGGATCTTGGATGAACCTCCAAAAGTAATGATGACTATGCCCATAGAAGGAGAACTAAAATGCTTAGAAGCAAAATCTATACTCTCCCCTTCTATGCCCACATCTGTCATGTCCTTTGAATCCATCTCTAAACTCATCCTTGATCCCGATAAATCTAATTGTGCCCTTCCTTCAAAGTCTTATGATTATCCGGTCATTGACTCTAGAGAAAAACACCCAAGGTATGAAAGTCATCAGGCCTATAAATTTAACCAAGAATAGAAACAACAACAGTTGGAGAATCCATCCACTGTTGTAAGTCAAGAATGGTTAGAGGAGACCAAAGATTCTAATGAAATCACTAAGATTCCCACTAATGTAAGGAGAATATCTTGTCAAGTCATGGGCATCTATAGTGAAATTTGCTATGATCCTAGCCTTGGGATAAACATCATTCCTCATTCTCATGTTCAAAGTTCATCAAAGAATCACCTGCTACAATCCCAGAAACACCTTAGGCTCCAAAATGGTCAAATCCTTGCTTGTTTAGGAGTCCTTCAAGGCGTACCTATAGTGATTGATGATCTAAAGATATCCCTAGATTTTCACATCTTTGACCTTTCTGGACTTTCCTTTCATCTCGCATTCATTGGAAGGCCAATCATGTGAATCTTGGAGGATATTGGAAATGAGAAGCTTGGTCATAGAATAGGCAAGGAATATCTACCTGTTTGGTCTTCCCAATCTCTTAGCACAAGGGTAGAATCCAATCCTATTCATGACCCAAGGGGTGAGCTTAAGATGATTTCATAAACAACCATAACATATCCAAGTCTTGAGGAGGATTTGGAATGTCATGAGAAGAAAATCGCTCACCCACTCCTTGAGACGGAGAATTTCATCAATGGGCATGGAAGTTATCCGTCGATCCTCTCATCAAGTCCTTGCTCATTTGAGAAATCTCCTGACTCAATCTTTCTTTCTACCACTACACAACAAGAGATCTACAACCCCTTCACTCTTCTTGTGTCCAAAACCTTTGCAATAGAGGTTGTAGATGCTTTTGTTTATCATAAGTTCTCCAAATCTCGTAGTGGTATGAATTCTTGCAATTAGGCACCCACAAGTTGGCTTCAAATTAACATCATTGAATCTTGTGTGCCTAACTTGAGTAGGGTAGTAAGTCTTTTGGTTCTGTTGGTGTGTTGCCACCAACAGAACCCCTGCACTTGATGTTTTCTCTATTTTCCATGACTCAGGACACACCTTACACCAAGTGTGGGGGGGTCATTTGACCCCCTCAAACACATTTGGGCATTGATAGACATCCCGAGCAAAATGCATCAGTGCATAAACACATCATTAGAGGTAAGAATGCACAAGAAAGAACCAAAGTGGCTGAAACCTCCAAGGTGGGGTCGGCCGACCCCACCATGGACACCCCAGCCCACCAGTCAATCTCCACTACGTTGAGCCATACTTCTTGACTGGTTTGTCACTTTCTCTTTATCTTGTTTAGTGCAATCCTCTTATGTTTGTCTTTAACCCTCTACAATAAAATAATAATAAAAAAATACTTCTTGTCTTCACCATTCACTCTATTATCTCTAGTAGAATGAATCTTATTTATTCTATCATGCCTCCTTTTTCTATGTTAGCATGCCTTGGTTTGGATGTATTGATCGCTCGAAAGATCATACCTCCATAGTCTTTTTAAATTAAGCATGGTGCTTAGGTTAAAAGAGACCACCTTAATCAAACATGACATGGTGTTAAGTTTGATTATTGAATCAAAACATACTTGCATGGAACTTGGTTGCACTTTTGGACTAACCCCTGTAGCAAGAACCCCAACATCTCTATGAGTAAGTCATAAGATCATTCAAGGAGATAGATTGAGATCCTCATGGTCAAAAGTCAAGTTGTTTGGGCAAGGAGAACTTCAATGCAACTGAGGAGGACCACTGCTACAACTCATCATCTTTAAGGTAAGTGGCCACCTTCTTAGAGTTTTCCTTGAACATGAACCTTTGAAGAAGAAGTTGACATGCTAGAATTTATCCCTAATAATAAATTAACATAATTAAAATCTACATGTCTTACTTTCTTTTTCAGTTGTTTGTATAGCTTGATCACTAGATAGGTTCTCAATTAACTGCAAATCCTTTCTTTACCTTGGGTCCCCAAAACCCCAAATTAGAAGTGGACAGCCGAAATTCGGTCACCACTTGGGACCAAAATTAGGCCAAGCCATATAATTTTCAGAAATGCATAATTTGGTCGCACCGGGCCATTCAAACCCAGGTTGGGCGACCCACACTTGGCACAATTTAAAATTTTGGAAAATGGGACAATGTTCAGGAGCTCTTGTAGGCCACGTGACAAAAGTTTGGGGCAAATAGATGGGTCGGCCGACCCATACTTTTCATCACTCAAACTTGTCACGTTTAGGGAAGCATTTGGCAAATGAGTGAGGAAGTGGCCACGGCCATGTGACCCATTATTGGGGTCGGCCGAACCACCTTTGGCAACCTAGTGCCACCCATCAGCTCCAGAATGTTGTGCCAACATTCCCCCAACGTTTTCTCGCGATATCGAAAAGGAGAATGTTGCCACTCGTCTTCTCAACCCCTTCCTCTCCTTCTTCTTCCTTCCACCTCCATCCTTCACCATTCCAGCACCTTCCTTCGACCTTGATCCTTAAGAGAAACTCCACCATGGCTCCCACTAGTAAAAATTTCATTGTCCCTTGGGTAAGGGTCCCTTCAGTGTGAGAGATTATTTTTCAAGACCCTAAAGGCTACCATGGAGGTCAAGGTGCTTGAGGTTGAGCCCTACAGAGTACTAGCCCCTACACGCCTTCGACGCCCACCTTTCGTGAAGGACCACAAGGGCATTGGTGGTGGGCTAGACAAGGGAAGTTGCTTTGCCCTCCTGTTCACCTCAGAGGAGAAGAAGTAGTTGTGGGAGGAGCTGAACTCCATGAGGTGAAAGGATAATCCTCCGTGCCAAAGAAGCCATCAAGGCTCTTCGAGGATGACTGTTTGAAAAGAAAGTATGGACCTTAGTATGGTTTGCACTTAGAAACAAAAAAAAGGGGCATGAGGACATCCTCCTTTGACCTCTTTCCCTAGATATCTCAAACTTCTTCATAAATCTGCTAGGCATATAGCTAAGTTCATTCAATCTTTATCCTAATAAGTTGTGCCTATGTTTAATAAAAATTTTGGTTCTGCTGGTGTGTTCCCACCAGCAGGGCCCCTGCACTTGACATTTCCTTTGTCTCTCTAACCCAGTATGCAGCAAGCCAAGTGTGGGGGGGGTTGGTGACCTCCCAACACACTCAGGAACATGAGACACGTCTACTCGACAAAACCTATCCCTAGAAACCTTTAAATGCAGGTCGGACGACGAGCACAAAACACAAAAACCAAGTGCAGGAGCACCTTCAAAGGTGAGGATTCGAATGGCGATCACCGGAGTGGCCAGAAGCTCCATGGTGGGGTCGGCCGACCCCACCTAGGACCTCTGGACCCACCAGTCAGCATTCACCCAGCGTCTACTTGCTTCCTGACTGGTTTGCCACTCCTACTCCCCTCTGTTCTTTCATTTTTACTTTTTATTTGCTTTCCTTAGAAGAAATAAAATAAAAATAAAAACAAGAAGACTTGCATCTGAAAAAATATATGACACGATTTATGACATTTAAAGGGTAAAAACATCACAAAGTTTAATTCTTGCATGTGCTTATACTTGTAGGTCACATATCTTGATAGGAATATCATATTGACTTAGTTGTTGACAAATGTGATATAGTTCTTAGCTCATGATTCATCCCTTTTCTATTCAAAGTGCTTAGAGATTTATTTTCTAAAAATGTCATAAAACCATAGTGTCACTCACTCCTCAATAGTGATGAATTTCCTACCAAAGCCATAACTGTTCATACCATGATTCAAAACCCTTTCTATATATGCTACTTGTACTTGTGATGAGTTCGGTCAAACCCTGTTGACCCGAGTTGAGAATTATGTCATAGTCCCAAGATCAAGATCACATACACGCCACATATACATATGCTACTTCTACACTGAAAGTACGCAAAAACATGCCATCCATTTTCATCAAATAAATGCTCCATGCTTTAAGGTTGCAAGATCTCTCTAAGCTTGATCAAGTAGATGAGACACAAGGCTATGCAAAGTGAAAAACATCAAAAAAAAAGTGGACACATGAAGGTCCATTACCTTATTCAACAAAAGTGGACACGTGAAGGTCTATTATTTTGAAAAGAAAAAAAAGAGAAAAAAATGCTAGCCATGACTCAAATAAAATAAAGTAGAGAGAGATCTTATCAAATAAAGGAGCACTAGTGTAACACCCTAGTGTTAGTTACTACTTTCACATTTGCATTTGCATGCCATCAAGCATTGATCATGTCATTTCATGCATCATCACCATTTGAATTGAATTAAATTCCTTTATAAGCTATATGTTGGTTTATATGCTTACAATGCCATAGATGTGTTAGCATGCAAATGTGATGCTTGTTTACTGTTCTAGATGACTTAAACATGTTTGGGTTAACATTTGGAACAATGTTCATGTTGGTGAAATCCCCAAAATACCCCTCGAGCTCATAGTTGACTAGAAAACCCTCCTAAACCTATTTTGTTTGACCAAATAAGAAAGTTAATTTAGAGACTTTGCATGTCAAAGCACCCTTAATCAAAGTTGTGTAGAATTTTATAAGAAACAAACTTTATTTTTGGGTCAACTCATGAAAATGGGTGGAAGGTGGTCAAAAAGTTGAATTAGTGCAGATTTGGAGCTGTTTTAAGGTTTCAAATTTTTCTCTAAGTCTAAACTGCATTTCAGTTTCATTGTACCCATGTTCATTGATCTGTATCTCTCTATCCATGCCGATCTAGCTCGAGTTGTCCTAATATAGATTGGAGTACTCGTGTAGTTCTTCCATCTCTATTAGTGAAGTTTTCTCTGAAACGGTTTGGATCACGAGCTAGAGATCGATCAAAAACCGAGTTTCAGTCTGTCGCCGAAACTGAATCGAGTCGATTCAAATCGGCAAATTGCCGAAGAGCTGGCGCCGTCATCAGAAGAACGATGCCAGGTGGCACCGTACGCCGCCGTTGGCCCCGCGCCGGTGGGGAATGCAAAAGTGGCACTCCACTCTGTCCCCTGGCTCATTCGCTCGCTCTCTCCCTCGCTCGTCGTTCTCTGCTCTCCCCTTTCTTCTCCGCCGACGCCATGGCCGCCGCGCCGTCGCCTCGGTGAAATCCGCCGCCACCACACCGTCTCCGACCACTCCATCTCCACTCAAGCTTCGCCTTGCTCCACTCTATCTCCTCGACCTGTTGCTAGCCTCAGCCGAGCTAAGGTATAGCGTTTTTGACCTCTCCGCCGCCGTGAACTCGTCGGAGCGCCACCGAGCTCTCGGTTTGCCGCGACTGAGAGCAATGCCGTGGCCGTTCCGTCTAGTTCTTGCTCGTCGTGGCGTCCTCGTGAGTCGTAGATCTAGCCTAGGTCGCTGGTTGGGTCGATCTCGCCGTAGTTTTGCCGGAACCCGAGCTCGCCGGAGTTCCGCCCGCCACCGCGTCGCCATGCGCGCGGTTAGAGCAAGCTGTCGTGCACCGCTGTTCGATTCATCGAGCACGGAGCTCCGTTAGGGTCTAGGGAGTGCGGAACGTGGGTTGGTTTCGTCGGTGAAGGCCAGAATCGGCCGGTGCATGCTCGCCGGACCGCCGCCGTCCGCCATGGTCACCGTTGAGCATGCTCTGGTGATGGTTAGGTGTCCGAAGTGGGTGCATTGAGTTCGCCTCGTTGCCACGAGTCGGTAGGTCGTCTCGGTGCCGCTGGAGACCTCGCCGTCGGCGAGCTCTCGCCGGTCAGCGCCGGCGGCTCTATTTCTTCCTCTGACATGTGGGGTCGGGTTGACCCAGGGGCCCACGGGTCAGCCACTCTGGCGCGCCTTTGGTTCACTGAATTGGGTGTGCATAGCAGTTTAACCCTGGTTTCATTTAAAATGATTAATGAAATTGATTTTCAGAAAATGTGTAAAATCTTTCAAAATTCATATTTGGAGCTAGGAGTGTCCAAATTGGGTGAAACCAATTTTGTTGTGCTTATCTTGCTGTGCTCTATGTATGAAAAATATAAAATGTGCTTTTTGGATAACTTTTCTGTGCAGTTACATTTAATTTGTTAATTGCTTGCAAACTTGATAAATGCATAAGTAATTCTAGGAATGTGCTAAAAATGTGATTCCTCTTGCATTAATCTTCTTTAAGGAATTAGAATCTGGGAAAAATATGCTTGCTAGTGTTGCACTGTTATCTATATGATGTCATGTACAATGTGCCTTTTATGCTTTAATCTTGCTAAAATCACCATGTTTAATTGTTAAGGATATGGTCATGAATATTTTTCTCGAGCCATGTTATGTTGTGAAGAAACTAAGAAAAATGGGAAGTCTGTTGTTTGATATTTTTCACTGTGTTAAGTATTTTCCATTGCTTAAAAGGCTGGTTGTCTGTTATTTTTGTGTAGACTGTTATACTTGTCCAAATGACTTGAAATTTTGTCAGTAGACTAATCCAGAGATACTTTATCTACTGTAATTTTTCTAGAATTTTTTGGGTACAGCAAGTAAAGGGTCCAGTTATAAGCTAGGGTTGAATTAATTGCTTTTAATCGAATAATGAGTTGTTAGCAAGTAATTTTCATGCAATTCTGAGATGTTTTAGTTCAACAACCTTGCTGGACATTTGTGTTGCTGACTTTATTTATGTATAAAGGCAGCAAGATTAATATTCTTTGTGTAGGTGCTTGTTTCCTTACTAGTAAGAGTGGTTAGGTAAGTTTGATTCAAATTAATGGTTAGTGCAGGTTGCAGACCTCTTACCCGGGATAAAAAATTGTTCTATGCTTTGCTTAAGAAGGGTGAGTATGGGTTGGTTGTCTCGAGAAGAAATATGCACGTACTCAGTAAAGGAGTGTGGATTGTTAAACTGGTTGCATCTCATGGTTTAAGTTGTGCATCTCTACCTTGCATTACATGTGCATTCTCAGTTCTCATATATGCATATCATGCATACAGGATCGCCGGGAGGAGTGACGCTGCTGCAATTCGACCCACCGAAGGAAGGAGTTCCCCCAGAGATCGAGGTGTCAGAAGCTCCCGAGGCCGAGGAGGAAACTGAACTGCCAGAGTGCACTGACCATCAGCCATCTAACTTTGTGAAAGGCAAGCCCCGGAGCATCCCTAAGCCTCCACCTTTCTCTTTTTATATAAATGCACTGGTCTTTATTAAATCGTATGGTTGTGCACTTAAGTATAGGAGTTGAATTGATACCGTTGCTGCATTTATACCTTGTACACTTGTCTACTATCCTGGTACTATTACTAGACAAGGGGTGGGTTCGATCTTATGCTTAGCCATGCTAAGACCGGTAGAAGTCGAGGGATTTCCTGTCCTTCGCGAGCATAGGTGGTGACTATTGCTGATGGGGATGGATTTTACATGGTTGACTATATGTGCCACCATGCCACATGATAATGAGAGAATCAAGGCTAGGTAGCGGGGAGCCACATGACATGGTTGAGGTCATGCTGTCTTCGATGCTTCTTGCGGCCAACTAGGACCGAGGCCACCAGACATCAGTTGAGATTGAAGGACGTCGTCATATAGCTGGCTAGATAAGTCGTTCTGACCGCGAAGCCGAGTAGTTCCTTCTGAGCTGAGAATTGGTGTGACATGGATAGACATATTCTGGAGGAAGGAAGGATGTGCGGAGACACCATTTTGCCATAGTCAGGTCAGGGACCTGCACTTCTTGCGAGTGGGTTTGTCTCCGAGAATATGGCCCCCGCCAAGCTCGCGATATAATATGACTCAGAAAGATCTAACGATGACCCAAGAAGCCACTGATCAGGCTGACAGGGTTTGTGATTGGCATAATTGCCAGCTGGTACAATCGATTCGAATCGCCATCTCTCCTGGTTAGTGAGAAACTGAACTGATCTTCTGGTGAGGTAGAGGCTAATAACTTGAACATATTGATTATGGTGAGATGAGGTTGATATCTATGGATATCAGAAATCATATGGTTGTATTGTTTGCTATAATATCAAGTGATTGTTTAGTATAGCTGCAAACCTTAGCTTAATAGCTTAACTGAAATGGAAGCCAAACCATATCTAAAATTTATAAGTTGAGGATCTACTGTAGTAATGCTTTTTATGCAAAATGTTGTTATCCTCTGAGCTCCACCAAATAAGCCTGCATATCCTTGAGAGTCTTTTTATTTACTTCCTGTCGGGTAAGTCTAGCTGAGTACAATTGAGTACTCAGGGTTTTATTCCCATTGTTGCAGAAGGAGTAGTCTACTATGCTTATTGCAAGAACTGCTTCACCCCTGCGGGCGAAGAAGATTAGACCTGGGGCAAGGTCATTATCCATCTTTAGCTTTTGTAAGATGCTGTGACACGGTCAGCTGGTGGTACTCGTATGTAAACTATGTTGTTTCAAAACTATGTTATCTTCCGCTACTGTTACATTTATGTAAAAGACTATGTTGTACTCTGATGTTTTTAATTCAATTGTAACCTTATGTATCATTTGATGGGTTGTTGCTGAATTTGTAAGATCCTTGGGGTATGTTCTGTTTAAAATGTTAGAAATCCTTCGAGATTTCCGGACTACCGGGTTTATATTGGCTCAAGTGTGATTTGATTGCTACTAAGTTGGCGATCGTCGTACTTGTGCTCGTATAAATTGGTCGGTTCTGTGACAGCTAGATTGCATCATCTTCCACACACTTGCACATCTTGATCTAGGATTATGACATTCTTCTCCTTGGATCCTTGTTTTGACTTTACAATAAATGCAATGCAAGTATGCTATCTTGTTTATCACTACCTGAGCCCCATATAAGCCTGATAGATGTAGGATAAAACAAAAGAAGGCAATCTTATGCTATGCCTTGGTGAGGAATCATATACTTACTGAGTGATTTGAGAGTACTATTTGAGGAGTAAGAATGAACTATGTGCTTTCTTTTAAAACCATTATCAAAAACTCTAAGTGCTAAAGACATGAAAATGGGAAGATGACTTTGCTTTGAGAACTGTTTCATTTGTCAACATTTGAAGGATATATGCTAGACAAAACCACATAACCCACTTGTATGAGATAAGTTTTGAGTAAAGCTTTGTGTTTGCTAATACTTTAAAAATGTCATAATCATATTTTATCATTCTCTCTCTAACCTTTGCTCGAGGACGAGCAAAGACTTAAGTGTGGGGGATCTTGTTGACGGTAGTTATACCATGTTTTTACCCCATCAAAACCGTCAACAAGGCATTCTTTCTGGAAGGAAACCACCAAACACATAGTGACTTAAGTACAAATAACTTGGTTCCACATGTACTTATCATTATTTGGTTGCAGGCACTCAGAACAGGTACTTTTCAGTGTCCGGAAGCTCTATATGAAGGTTGGGCAACCTACCAAGTATGGCCAAATGACAAACCAAATTCACATTCAACAATATCACAGCTTCTGGAGACGATGTGCAAAAGATGGGCACAATGAGTGGTTCGGCCGAACCACCCAAAGGCAAGTTAGCACCACCATTGTGCTTAGAATTGCATGGAGAAGACACCTGCAAAAGATGGGCCTTCGATTCCACCAAAGGTAGTTCGGCCAAACCACACTTGGTGGGCCCCGAAGTAACCAACACCTGGGATGGACTCTATGACATGTGGGGACACTCACCCATGGTCCCACCTGACAATAAGTGGGTCGGCCGAACCCAACATTGTGGGCCCCAAAGCTCAGCTGCACTCCAGCGTGTTGGGGAGACCTTCTAGAAGACCCTATCTAGGCCCACTTGCCATAGGGGGGTCGGCCGAACCCCTCCTTGGGCCCAACCAGGTCGGTTGAACCTCCACCGCCTTCCTCATGTTGAACATGTGCTGAAAATCCTCCACCCTTGATCCTAAGGCGGTTATATGGTGGTTGATCCAACGGTGCATGCTGGAGGTCATGCGGATCGCTGACGTGGCGCTGCCCTTCATCCCCCTATAAATACCCCCATAGGCCTTCACTCTAGAGCATGATTCAAAGGAGAAAACACTATGTAGTAGCTTGGTTCTGCTATAGTGCTGTGCTAGTTGGGAGAGAGTGAGGGAAGTCTTCAGGAGAAAGCCCCGGGTCTGAGGGGAATCTTCTCCAAGGTGTACCTCAGCGGATGCGAATCTTCAAGAAGTTTTACATTCGAGTCCTTCTAGTATTTGATATTTTGGTTCTGGTACTTTAAGTATATACTTGCTTTACCTGTACGTTGCTTTACTTAGTAAAGTGCTCTAGTCTCACATGAAGGTTAGAGTAGTAAGTGTAGTGTAGACGTGGTGTCTAGGCTATATCTTGCCAGTGTAGGCCACTTGTCGCATGGATTGTTTGTGGTAGCCAGCAAGTGGTGATAGCCTTGTCTGGTCTTCGTATTCCACCACGTGTGTAAGACAAGTTATTAAAATGGCAGGGCATCAATACAATAGTATAGCCACCTCGAGTAGGAGTTATATCTCCTACTATTTCGCCTGTCGCCTCTTATAAAGGGAGGAGGTGGTAAACCTCTTTATACTTAGAAAGCCAAGACCAGATATCTTTTGCTACATAAGAACCTCTCTACCTAGTTATAATAGCTCCTTTATCTCATCACTGGACGGCCTTGAACCTAGTTAGAACACTTCACGTTTCCCGTGGAAAATACGATACCTGGAATACTCCCGGTGAAGGCTACATTGACTACCGTACGCTTGCGGTATATCCGTTCTCCACTTCTGGTGTCAACAGTAGGTCCCGCACCTGCTCGGGCAGTACAACTTCGCCAATGCATAAGTTCGGCACCTGCTCAGGCAGCACAACTTCGCCAATGCGTAAGCCCCACACCTGTTCGGGCAGCCTAATTACGTCGACGTATAAGCCCTACATATGGTAGTCCGCCCTACTTTGCCACTTCATCGACTATGCCGATAGATTCGGGAAGTTTTTGGGCTTGACGCCAGGCGGAACAGCCGTTTTTCGCGGCGGCGCCACTGTTTTCGCACTTCGGGTCTAGGACTTGTCTCGGGCGCCGGCCTCACGTGCGTCCTGCTGTTTTTGGGCTTGGCGCCATGCGGAACAGCTGTTTTTCGCGGCGGCGCCGCTGTTTTCGCAGTTCGGGTATGGGACTTGGCACCTGCGCCGGCCTCGCGCGTGGCCTGCTGTTTTTGGGCTTGGCGCCAGGCGGAACAGCCGTTTTCCGCGGCGGCGCCGCTGTTTTCGCGCTTGTGGGACTTGGCGCGGGCGCCGGCCTCGCGCGCGGCCTGCTGTTTTTGGGCTTGACGCCAGGCAGAACAGCTGTTTTTCACGGCGGCGCCGCTGTTTTCGCAGTTCGGGTATGGGACTTGGCACCTGCGCCGGCCTCGCGCGTGGCCTGCTGGTTTTGGGCTTGGCGCCATGCGGAACAGCCGTTTTTCGCGGCGGCGCCGCTGTTTTCGCGCTTCGGGTGTGGGACTTGGCGCGGGCGCCGGCCTCGCGCGCGGCCTGCTGTTTTTGGGCTTGACGCCAGGCGGAACAGCCGTTTTTCGCGGCGGCGCCACTGTTTTCGCACTTCGGGTCTGGGACTTGTCACGGGCGCCGGCCTCGCGCGCGGCCTGCTGTACGCCCACGATAAGCGTAAGCCCTGCCAGGCGCAGGCAGCTTCGCCACCATGTAAGCCCTGGGGACACCTGGGCCATTAAGTCTTCGCTATTACGTAAGCCCCGGGGACGCTTGGGCAGTTTTAGCAGCGTCTCCAAAAGCCTCGTCGAAAGGAACGGGCACCGGTCGTCGATCACTCTAATCAGCTCCATGCTCTGGCTTTCCTCTGACCAACAAAAAATGCCTCAAGAACGTTCGAGTACTCTACGCCGCACACGATTGCTCCAAAAATTCGACAAACGCAATAAGAGCATGAACTTCGTCCAGAACGGTTTTTACACAATACGATTTCTGATCACATTAACCTGTGTTTGTTGCACAATCAATCCACAATTCCCTTGCAGGTATATTCAAATGTTCTCTGTCAGGAACAGCTGCATATTTGCCGTCAAGAGTTCTGCTGCAGGCCTCGCCTCCTCTTCCAATTGATCCTCCTGCTGCTCGGTGGTGCCGCGGGCGTAACCCCCCTTCACCCTGTCGTTATTCACGCCAGGGTAGTGGGAGCGCACCACGCCGAGCACATGAGCTACAGCGTTCTCTGCCACGTCAGTGCATAAGGCCTTAAAGTGCCGCAATGCTTCATGACTCTGGCGAATGATATCAAAAGGCCCTGCGACCTGGAGCTGATAATAATATTATCAGTCGTGTGCGCGGGAGGACACCCTACTACATCACACGAAGAATATAAAATGTCGGCCATCAGATGAATATAAAATATCAGCGTCATTAGCGCTAATATTCACATCATTAGGAATCTCCCTAATGATGAATGCATGGAATCATAGTCTCAGGACTTGCTCCACGAGGAGTATCGAGGCGTTTCAATATTACTCAGGCGCAGCAATGCTCATCCGTTGCTGCGAGCTGATAAGCCTGCGTGAGGCGGTGCGCACAGCTGTGAGATAAAGACGCCGCAGCAGTGTGCCTAGAGTCAGCTGGTGAGCATGAAGGGCAGTGCGCTGGTGCTACTGGAGCTGGACCGCTATCCATGACGTGTCCAACAATAAGGCTCACGGTGCTCATATAAAAGCCTTCATCAAGGCTCACCATCAACACAGAAGGAGATGGAGAACACACAGACGAAGCGACAGAAGCCGAGAGACAGAGCGTCCACACACTCAGAGCGCGTGAGTTAGCCAGTGTCCACTCTTGTAACATAGCAGTGTTTGTGAGTGAGCAGGATGACTGCCTCGCCTGTTCTGGGGTGAGCGTTCTTAGTCCCGGTCCCTTCGGGGCTTCCCGAAAGGGAAAGCCGTATGAAATCGAGTCTATTTTCATGGAGTAAAGCGTGTCTTTATGATTTTTCCTTGCTGTTCTTTGGTCTTGTCGCCTAGATGAGTCTCTATGCTAGGGACCCTATAGGAGAAACCTCTGCGTGTGATTGTTCTCGCTTAGCTGGAGATAGGCGTCTTTGAGAACACTGTGTAGCCGTAGAGAAGTGTTCCCTTCGGGTGGAACCGCCTGGGGAGACGGTAGTGGCCCGTTGTAACAGAACCACCTAAATCACAGGGCCCACAGGCACCTGTCATCGTCACTAATGACCTCTGACAGCCGGGCCCATGTTTCAGATGATCTAGGAGGATCTGCTGGGCTATATCAGCACCCGTTTCTCCAACAGTATCCCATTACGAAGCCATTACAGGATTACAACATTTCATAATAAAATACATCAGAGTAAAAGGGCGGAAGATTACATAGTACTTAGATTACAAACCCGTGACCAAATAAAACTTAAGTGCAGTTATTACAAGCCATAGAATAGTAGTAGTAGTATTAGGGTAGCAGATACAACATAGTAATACGAACCCTGCCCAAGGGTCCAAGCTCACTCGTCGTCACTTCCTTCTTCAATGACTGTCATGCAGCAGGGGTTAAGGCACACCTGCCGCGGCTGTTCTCCTGCAACAGGAGTTATCAAACCCTGAGTACTGGGGGTACTCCGCAAGACTTACCCAACTAAAGAAAAAGGGAATGAGACTCAGGAATGCAGGCCGAGGGGAGTCAAGGTAAGGCTTAAGCAAAAGTCAAAGAGTTTTGCAGAAATGCATTACTATCCTTTTTCAATCTTTTAACTCAATATTATTTTAATCAGAATTCAAATTCCAAATTCCTTCTCATATATCAACATACTTTCAGATTCTTAAGTTTTCTAAAAAACATCCTAGTTCCGAACCACTTTTCGAGGTAGGGCAGTGGATCAAGTCTCCATAATCGAGGAGCAACGACGATTCGAATCGATTAGTACCCAGCTGGGGATCCCTAGCCACACTGCATATGTAGCACCTAAGCCATGGCTTTTCTATCCCTGAACCGGTCCTGAGCCACCCGAGAGCACAGTACTCCTCTCGTCTCCAGGCACGCCGGCCACGAGGGTACACGCTACTCTCGCCATCTCTCCACTCCCAGTGCGTGGTTGTCAGTTCAAGCAATAGAGCCACCGGAGATAGGGCTTCCCGGAGTATGTGGCTAGTTGCAAAGTCTCGATCCAGCAAGCCTACAATGAACGGTCCCTAATTCTTTTCCATTGGTGACCATGCATTGGGACTCTAACCCAAGTACAAAATTACCCAACGGTTTCCAAATCTATGCCTGCCGGATGATAAGACATGGGGAACGCCACCCCACGTGCACATCACCCGAGCGAAACATTTCCCTTTTTATCAACCGGTTCCAAACTATTCTGATGGTGACAATACATTGGGACTCTAACCCAAGTGCAAGTCGACCGACGGATAACAAGTTCTTCACCAATCCTCATATTTCGTTCTCATTAAATAACCATAGCACAGAAAATAGCATTTTATGCAAATCTAAAATTAATTTAGCAGGCCTAGGCATTTTCAAACATTTTTATTTTTAAACAGGTTTCAGGGGTAATATATCAAGGTAGTCAATGCAGTTGGTAGGTGAAAATCAACTCCTATAAACCTAATGCAATATTTTAACTCGACTTATAAATATTTTATAAAACACAAGGAAGGGGCTGAATTGTAACAGAACCGCCTAAATCACATGGCCCACAGGCACCTGTCATCGCCACTAATGACCTCTGACAGCCGGGCCCGTGTTCCAGATGACCTAGGCGGGCTCTGCCGGGCTACATAAGCACCCGTATTCTCCGACTGGATCCCATTGCGAAGCCATTACAGGGTTACAACATTTCATAATAAAATACATCAGAGTAAAGGTGCGGAAGACTTCATAGTATATAGGTTACAAACCAGATGTTCAAATATAAATTCAAGTACTGTTATTACAATCTAGACCTAAATAGAAGTAGCATCAGGGTAGCAGATACACTTAATAATACGAACCCTGCCCAAGGGTCCAACATCACTCATCATCGCTTCCTTCACAACGAGCATCGCGCAGCAGGGAGCAAGATAGACCTCCGGCTGCTGACTTCCTGCAACAGGGGTTAACAAACCCTGAGTATTGGGATACTCCGCAAGACTTACCCGACGAAAGGTGTAAGATTAGACTCAGGAATGCAGGCTGAGGGGAGTCAAGGTAAGGCTATAGCAAGAGTTCAAGAGTTTTGCGGAAAAGCATTACTATCCTATTTCAATATTTCATCTCAATATTATTTTAGTCATAACCATAGTTCCAATATTCCTTTTCATATGTCACATTCTTTCAGTTGCTTAATCATTCTCAAAATCACCTAGTTCCGAACCACTTTTCGGTGTAAGTCAGTGGATCAAGTCTCCATTAACCGAGGAGCAACATCGATTCGAATCCAGAAAGTACCCAGCTGGGGATCCCTATCCACACTGCATATGTAGCACTTAAGCTTGCATATGCCAACCCCGCCTACCACGGCTTTTCTTACCCCGGAACCGGTCCTGCGCCACCCGAGAGCACAGTACTCCTCTAGTCTCCAGGCACGCCGACCACGAGGGTACATGCTACTCTCGCCATCTCTCCACTCCCAGTGCGTGGTTGTCAGTTCCAGCAGTAGAGCCACCGGAGTCAGAGGCTTCCCGTAGTATGTGGCTAGTTACAAAGTCTCGATCCAGCAGGCCGACAACGAACGGTCCCTAAAACAGTTTTCCGTTGGTTACCATGCATTGGGACTCTAACCCAAGTACAAAGTAGCCGAACGGTTCCAAATCCATGCCCGTCGGTGACAAGACATAGGAACCCCGTCACATGTGCACATCCATCCGAACGGACTTCCTTTTTTATTTTCATTTTTCCGGCGGCGGCAATGCATCGGGACTCTAACCCAAAGTGCAAAGCCAACTGAACGGTTTCCAATCCATCGGTGACAATACATTGGGAATCTAACCCAAGTGCAAGTCACCCGCACGGTTGCAAATTCAAATTCATCTCTAGTATATCATCATAGCTCAGAAAATAGCATTTTATGCAAAACTAACTTTAAAGAGCAGAGCTAAGCATTTTCAAACATTTTCATTTAAAATAGGTTTCGGGGTTATATATCAAGGCAGGTCATGCAGCAAGTAGGTGACAATCAACTCCTATTAACCTAATGCAATTATTTAACGCAAGGTGATAAAATTTTTAAAACACAAGGAAGGGCTGAATGCACCGGGCCTTGCCTTGGATTGCGTGAAGTGTCGGATCCGGACTAGTACCACAGATGTCAAAATCCAGAACGACCTCGAGAACAATCTCCTCAGTGACTGCCTTCACTTTTACCTCCGGTTCCTCGGTCACTATACGCATGCAATGATGAATGTTTCAATGCGATGCAACATAAAATGACAAATGCAAAATCCCAGAATAAATAATGCCTAATTCAAGCATAACTGTACCTCATCACTTAGTCATAACCATACTAGACTAAGGTGCCCTAGGTCATAAGGGTGTTGACCTAGAACTACAATCAATTCGAAATCCACATCGAACCCTAATCACCAAAATTTCCTATTTATTTTATTAATCAATTAACCAAGCATATAATTAATACTTAATTAAATTATTTTCATTTGACCTTAAACTTCACAAACAGATAGATCTAGACTTATAACAGTGCCACATAAAATTTCATGATTTTTGGAATTACAGGGAATTAATTAAAAATGTTCAAAATTGCATTTATGAATTAAAATGTTGATTTTTAGCTAGTACAGAGAATGTCCAAAACATGTATTTAATATTTTTATTAAATTCTACATACAACAGAGAGTACTCACAATTATTTTCATAATTTTTCACCTAGTAGATTAATTCACAAGAAAATAACAAGGTGGAGTACTATTCATCAAAAATAAAATGGAAAAGCTATTCGATTTTCCAGGAAAACGAAAAACGGCCATTCGGCCCACCTCGGCCCAGCAACGCTCGGCCGGCCCAACACGGCCGAAACAACTCGCCTACCCCCGTTCTTTCACTGACAAATTGTCCCCACTAGTCAGTCTCTTCCCTCCCTCAACTCTCTTCACAGAACGCTCCCGCGTGCGCGCAAACGGCGACTTGCCGCTGGAGTTCGCCGCCAGCGGCCCAACGACGAAACCAAGCACACCACGAAGACCCCCTAGACCTAGCGGAAACCTCAAGGTTCCAAGCCAAGGAGCCTCGCGCCTCTGACGAGCATAGTCTCGTCCATGGCGGACGCGGCGGCGCGGTTGACCCGCTCCTGCCACCAAGGTTGCGGTAGAGTTCAGAACAAAAGTTTGGTGATGATCAGTAGCTCATCGAGGTTGCAAAATGATAGGTGACTGAGACGGAGACGGCACAGAGTGACGAGTTTGACGTAGACCGAGACCTCGGCGGCGCGAACCGGCGGCTCGAAACTCGTTCTGGCAAACCTAGGGCAATAAAGTTCAAACCAACGCGAGCATGAGGATCATGGCGTTATCAGTAACACCGGACGCGAGTCGGGACAGGGAGAAGCTCACCGGAGCAAGCTGGGCTCGCCAAGGCAGTCTACGGCAGCGCTCTGACAGGGCCCGAAGACGACAACGCGTGTTCTTGGACCGCTGAGGCTCGAACGTCTACTCAAATGGGGAAGAATGGTGCGCATAGGAGTGGGGAGGATCTCTAATTCGGCAATTTGGCAAAGGTGCAGAGACAGTGGTCAATTTGGCCGCGGACCGAGGCAAGCTCGCCGGCGACCGAGAGGGGAAGAAGGAAGAAGGAGAGGTGCTCGTCGCCTTTTAATCGGTTGGGGAGGAGAGGATAAGCTCGTGCGGGTACCGGGGTCCCCCTTCGACCACCGCGCGGCGGTGTCCGGGCCCCGGCCGGCTGGACGGTGCCGGCGCGCGGCGCGGCGTACGCGCGCACGCGCGCTGCCCCGTGCAGGCGGGTGGTGGGGGTCCGGAACAGTAGCCAGTGCCAAAAATCAAACCCTATGGTTCCCAATTATTTCCTACCCAAATTGAATCTGGCAAAACTCCAAGAACAAAAGTTGTGGCAAATTTCTTATAGAACAATTTTGCTTTTTGAGCCATATTCAGATTCGGCCCAGATTTGAAGATATTCAAAAGGGGGTAAAAAGGGTTTTGAATTTCAAAACTGAAATTCTAAAATTACTTTTAATTTTTCTCAACAATAGGAAAAATGGTAAAAATAGAAGTTGTTCCTTTCAGTGAGCTCTACAACTCTTATTAAGGATGTTTTGTCAAATTTCTAATATTTTTGAAATTGAGGTTTCAAATTTAAATTTAAACATATTAGTTTGGGTTTAATTTGAATTTCTATAATATAACTTCAAAATCTCTAAAAATAAAAGTTGTTCTATTTTAAAATTTCTACAACTTTCATTAAGACACTTTCCTCAAATTCAATATAGATTTTGAATTAGGGTTTTAGGTCAACTCTAGGGCTTAATTTGATTTCTATTTAATTTTATTTTTAATTTTTGATTGGGGACTTAATTACACAACCAATATTAAATGAAATCCAATCACTCTAGCACCCTAAACACAATCATATGCAAATGATCAAATTAAACATGATGACATGGCAGTTTAATTATGCAGTAATACCAAATGTATTACATGAATGCACCGGGGCTTGCCTTGGATTACGTAGAGGGTGGGATCCAGATCAGTGCCACAGATGTCAAAGCCCTGAACCAGCTCTGGAGCAGTCTCCTCGGCAGTCACCTCAGTTTTCACTTCTTCGGTTACGGGCACTACACGTATGCAATGATGAATGATTTAATGCGATGCAACATGAAATGACAGGCAGGATTCGATAATAAATAATACACACATACTCGTAGCCCCACCATGATTATTCTAATTCATCATGCCCTAGGTCGTAAGGGTGATTGACCTAGAACCACAATCAATCAAAAAATCACACAATACCCTATTTATCCTTACCTTCTATTCCTTTTATTAACCAATTAATTAATCATTTAATTACATTCTAATTTAATTACCTCCAACTGAGCCCAAACTTTGCTAAGAGATAGTTTTCAGTCCAAAACAGCACCAAAATAAATTTCATGATTTTTGGAGCAACACAGATTTAATTAAAATTCATCGAAGTTTCATTTCCCAATTAAAAGACACATTTTTATCCTCTGCAGAAACTGTCTAAATACCACGAAGACGGTACGCACCACAACCGGGGCAGAGATGAAATGGAACAACAAGCTTGACGACGACCGTGCTCACGGCGGCGCTCACCGACGGCGAACTCCTTGTTCCCGTATTCTACGGACACCAAACGGCAAACAAACACGCGCATGAGCAACTACAGAGCACACATAGACTGGAACATGGAAACCCAAGGTCCAGAGCTCACCGGAGCAGTCTATTGACAATGAAGAACCCTCGGCGGAGCTCCGGCCGGCTGCGAGGAAGACAACCCTTGTCCCGACTCACAGAAGGTGCTATGACTTAGGCTAAAGGTTGCAAATAGTGCGCACGAGACTGGCAGGTCTAGCAGAGGCTTGAATTTGGACTGAGGTGGAGAGTGGGATGCCAATTTCGCCGGCAACCGAAGTGTGCCCACCGGCGACCGAAAGAGGGAGAAAAGGAATGGAGTGGCGCTCGTTGCCTTTTAAGGGTTAGCCAAGGGGTGGATAAGCACGGGCGTGGCCGGGGCCCCCATCGGCCGCACGCTGGTGCCCCAGGGCCTGCTCCGGCCGGACGGCGACCAGCACGCGCCGCACGCACACGTGCATGGCCGGCCGGGAACCCTGTAGGGGCCTGGTACTGTTGCTCCATGGCTATAGTCAAACCCTAACACATCATACGATGGCCTATACATTTTGAATTAGTGGAAGATGCAAAAACAAAAGTTGTGGTAAATTTCCTGTAGAATATTTTTGCTTTTGACACCAAGTTCAAATTCGACCAAGGATTCGAATTTATTGAAGAGGGGTAAAAGTTGAATTTGAATTTGATTTACAATCCATTGAAATTCCCCAAAAATTTTCGACATAAGATGAAAATCTGTAAACATGAAAGTTGTTCAATTAACTGAGCTCTACAACTTTTATTAAGGGCACTTAGTCAGATTCTTGATAGTTTTTGAAATGGCATTTCAAATTCAAATTTCAAGGCTTTATTTTGAATTTAATTTGAATTTCCATAATATAACTTCAAAATCTCCAAAAATAAAAGTTGTTCCATTTTAAAAGATCTACAACTTTTGTTAAGGCACTTTCATCAGATTCCATATAGATTTTGAATTAGGTTTTTGGGGCTAAATTAGGGCTTCAATTTGAATTTTCTTTTTGATTTTTCAAACAAGGGATTAATTGCACAATCATTACCAAATGGAAATAAATCACTCTAGGACTCCAAGCACAATCATATGCAGGCAATTAAAATAAACATGATGACATGACAGTTTTTAATAAACCGTAATACCCGGGGTATTACAGCCCTTCCCCCTTAAAGAAATCTCGTTCCTGAGATTTGGCACACGACTAAGACCCAAGGCTAAGTAATGGAAAAAAAATGTATCAAGTAAACTTACTTCCAACTTGACCATAAAACGACTAGAGGAATTTACATATTTCATAACAAAAAATTTTACATTTACAAAGTAGCGAAGAACTTGGGGAAATTTTCTGCGAGGTATTCTTCCGATTCCCAGGTAGCTTCATCTTCGGAATGTTCACTCTATTGGATCTTGTACCATCGGGTTGTGGTCTTCGAGTGACACGATCCTTTCGGTCCAGGACTCGAATTGGATACTCAGAGTATGTCAGGTCTGGTTCGAGTTTCACTCCTTCAACGTCAATGACTTGATCAGGCACTCGAAGATATTCCTTGAGTTGAGATACGTGGAATACGTTGTGCACTGCGGAGAGGTGGTCTGGCAATCTCAGTTTATAAGCTACTTTCCCAATGCGTTCTAGGATTTGAAATGGTCCAATGTAACGAGGGGCTAACTATCCTTTGACTCCGAAACGGCTGACTCCCTTCATTGGTGAAACCTTAAGGTAGACATATTCTCCCACCTTAAATGCTAAAGGTCGACGCCTTTGATCGGCGTAAATTTTCTGCCGTGACTGTGCAACCTTCAAATTATTTCGTATCTGCCTAACCTTTTCTTCAGTTTCTTCTACCAAGTCAACTCCAAAGAACCATATTTCTCCAGGCTCAGACCAATTCAGTGGAGTTCGACACCTACGACCATACATAGTTTCGAACGGTGCCATCTTGATGCTTTTTTGATAACTATTATTGTATGAGAATTCTGCTAGTGCCAAACATTCATCCCAGGTGTCAGTGTAAGTGAGTGCACATGCCCTCAACATGTTCTCCAACACCTGGTTGACTCTCTCAGTTTGACCGTCAGTCTGCGGATGATATGTTGTACTATGCAGAAGTTTTGTCCCCAGTGACTTGTGGATGGACTTCCAGAAATTTGAGACGAACTGAGTACCTCGATCTGAGACAATGGTTTTCGGCACCCCGTGAAGCTTCATCAAATTTTCTATGTATAGCTTTGCATAGCTTGCTACCGTGTATTTGGTTTTGACCGGTACAAAGTGAGCTTGTTTGGTGAGGCGGTCTACGATTGCCCAAATGGAATCAAAACCTCTTCCAGTCCTGGGCAAACCTGTGATGAAATCCATGCTGATATCTTCCCATTTCCACGCAGGAATAGGCAATGGTTGCAGTTCTCCTCCAGGCTTCATGTGGACAGCTTTTACTTTCTGACAAGTGTCACATCTTGCTACATATCGAGCAATCTCTATTTTCATCTTAGTCCACCAGAATTTTTGCTTCAAATCCTAGTACATCTTGTTGCTTCCTGGATGGATGGAGAATCTAGTCAAATGTGCTTCATCGAGAATCTTCTGACGTAACTCAGGCACTTTTGGAACTACCAGATGGTCATTGAACCACACAACATCTTCATCATCGACTCTGAAACAATCTGCCTTGCCGGCTTTGACTTTCTCCTTGATGTGCTTGATACCTTTGCTTCCTTTCTGAGCAGCAATGAACTATTCTCGGATGGTAGTCTCAATGCTAATATGGTTCAAGTTGCCATGTTCAACCATTTTTATACCTAACTTCTCTAGCTCATAACACAAGGAAAGATCTCAGGGCTTCACAGTCATACAATTGCAATGAACCTTCCGACTGAGTGCATCGACGACCACATTCGCCTTACTAGGGTGATAATGTACTTCAGTATCATAATCTTTGATCAACTCGAGCCACCTTCGTTGCCTCATGTTCAACTCTTCTTGAGTAAAGATATATTTTAGGCTCTTATGATCAGTGTAAATGTTACAAGTGCTGCCTAATAGGTAATGACGCCATATCTTCAAGGCATGTACCACTGCTACCAATTCCAAGTCATTAGTGGGATAATTCTCTTCATGTCGCTTGAGCTACCGCGTAGCATAAGAAATGACTCAGCCCTCTTGCATTAAGACGCAACCAAGACTGGTGCCAGAAGTATCGCAGTACACATCAAACGGCTTTTTAATGTCGGGCTGTGCTAAGACTGGTGCAGTAGTCAACAATTTCTTCAAGGTTTGAAAGGCTTTCTCACACTCAGGTGACCAGACAAATTTGAACTGATTCTTCAACAACCCGGTAATAGGATTGGCTATTCTAGAAATGTCCGGAATAAAGCGACGGTAGTACCCCGCCATTCCCATGAAACTGCGGACTTGATGCACTGTGGTTGGTGGCTTCCAATTCAAGATTTCTTCCACTTTGCTCGGATCGACCGATACACCTTCCGCTGATAGGATATGCCCAAGAAACGGAACTCGGTCCAACCAAAATTCGCACTTGCTGAACTTGGATAGAGTTGATGTTCTCTTAAACGAGTCAGGACAACACGGAGGTGGTTAGCATGTTCTTCAGGGGAATAGACAAGGATGTCGTCAATGAACACAACCACGAATTTGTCGAGCTCCGGCATGAAGACGGAGTTCATTAGGTACATGAAATAGGCAGGAGCATTGGTTAGGCCGAAGGACATGACCAGGTATTCGTATAGGCCATATCTGGTGGTGAAGGCTGTTTTTGGAATGTCTTCGGGATGGATTTTTATTTGGTGGTAGCCAGATCTAAGGTCAATTTTGGAAAATACTTTGGCTCCAGCTAGTTGGTTAAAGAGTAGGTCAATATGAGGCAAAGGGTATTTATTTTTGATGGTGACCTCGTTGAGTGGGCGGTAATCAACATAGAGTCAGAGGGACTTATCCTTCTTCTTCACAAAGATCGCAGGACAACCCTAAGGAGATGAACTCGGCCTGATGAAACCCTTATCCAGCAAATCTTGCAACTGAACCTTAAGCTCTGCTAGTTCTTTGGGAGGCATCCTATATGCTCTATGGGATATAGGTGCTGTTCTAGGCTTCAACTCAATGGCAAACTCCACATCACGGTCAGGAGGCAAACCAGGCAAATCATCGGGGAAAACGTCCAGAAACTCACAGACTACCGGAATATCATGCACTTCTTTGACTGCGGTTGCACATATCCTATCTACTGCTCTTTGAGGTATTGGGAGTTGGATGAGGAGTTATGTTTGACTATTAGGCAAGTTTACCTTGATGGTTCTATTCAGCACGTCAATGAGAGCCTTGTGCTGATACATCCAATTCATGCCTAATATCACATCTATATCCTGGTCTTTCAGTACTATCATTGGGGTCGGGAATATAAGCCCAACAAGTTCTATGGGCATCCGATGTACTACCTCCTTAGTACTAATACGCCCCTCGGGCGACTGTATAAGGAAATTTTCCTCTATCTGCCCAATTGGAATTTCATGCTTGACGACAAATGTACGATTGATGAATGAATGCGATGCACCAGAATTGAAAAGCATGATAGCAGGATGACTTGCGACAGGAAACCTACCTAGCATGACGGGTTCACCCTCGGGAATATCACCAACTTGAGTGTAGTAGACTTGACCTGCTTTCCTCGCAACTTTCCCTTTTGGGCATGCTGCTGGTGGCCACGGTGCTGAATCCGCTGCTGCTGCTGTCCACCAGGAGCCTTCTGTGCATTCTGGTTGTATTGCTTGGGAAATGGACAGTTGCGGGACCAGTGTCCCATCTTGCCATAGTTGTAGCAAGGGTGGTTGTAGGTGACCTGTGGGGTGGTGACACGAACACCAGGGGCATTCGGCTGAGTGGTGTTTTGCTGGTTGGAGGTGTGGGAGATAGCAGCAGTGCGAACAACAACCTACTGCTGAGGGTACGGTGGACGAGAGTGGTGAGTGGGATGATAAATGATTTTCTGACGTTTCTAGCCGCCAGAAGACCCAGACTTCTTCTTCTTCTTTTCCTCTTGGTGTTTACGGTCACTCTCTTCAAAGGCAATGGCAATGTTAACAGCCTCATGATAGGTACAGTGAAGGTTGTTGGATAGGCTTCTCTGGATCTTGTAGTTCAGACCCCTGATAAAGCAGTCCTTCTTTTTCTGGTCAGTGTTGGTGTGCTCAGGGCATACTGTGCCAGGTGATTGAACTGACCAACATACTGCATGACGGTGGAGTCTTTTTGCTGCAGAGCCAGGAACTGATCAAGCTTCATCTTGATTACACCCGCAGGGATGTAATGAGCACGGAAGGCCTCACAGAATTCTGCCCAAGTGAGTTGATGTCCATCGGGCTGTGCAGACAGAAGGTTTCCATACCAAGCACTTGCGGGGCCTCGCAATTGCTGCGCTGAAACTGTGGCTTCTGAATCTCAGTGCAGTGAATCAGACAACTTTTGCTCCAAGGTACGGAGCCAATCATCTGCCTCTAGAGGTTCATCCGCTTTGGTGAACACAGGTGGGCGGGTATCGGTGAAGTCAACATAGGTGGTCTCATCACCATTGTTGTGGGCACGACGTCTACCACGGTCGTCCCGGTTCTGAGCAAGCAGTGCGCTGGCATTGGCCAAAGCAGTGATGGCATCCGCCTGAGTGGGTGGAAGATACGGTGGATTGGGAGCACCAGCCCCATCCTTGGAGGTTCTAGCACCAGACGAGCGGGTGTTGACAGGCATCTGTGGATAAGCAAGCCAAACTTAGGTCTTATATTACTTAACTTAACCCTAGTGGCAATACGGACTTAACATAACATTAAACAAACGACACTACTTGCACATAGGCAAAGTTTCCGAATCATAACTAAGGTTTCTTGGTAGGCACGAGAAGAAAAGTTTGGATCGGTGGGGATATTACAGGCTAGCAAGAATAGGTTTGATAGATCCTAACCCACAAACCACTTTAAGGAGGAAGTTAATTAACATGTGTGATTATCATGATGCATGAAACGTTCTTACGAATTTTAAATCAGGCATTAGAAAAATAAATCAATATAACTTTAACATAGGGCTAAATAAACATGCTACCCACTTGCTACCATAGCTATTTTATTGGATAGGGCAAAAAACTATAGAATAAGGTAAGAAGGATTGGATAAGGTAAGAATATAAGCAATTTGGACCAAAATACCAATTTAAGTTTTATGATCCAAAACATTTTAAAGTTTTTTTAAAAAGTAATACTGTAATGATTTGGCAATGGATCTCTCTGATACCAGCTGTAACAGAACCACCTAAATTACATGGCCCATAGGCACCTGTCATCGTCACTAATGACCTCTGACAGCCGGGCCCGTGTTCCAGATGATCTAGGAGGATCTGCCAGGCTACGTCTGCACCGTTTCTCCGATAGGATCCCATTGCGAAGCCATTACAGGATTACAACATTTCATAACAAAATACATCAGAGTAAAAGCGCGAAAGATTACATAGTACTTAGATTACAAACCCGTGACCAAATAAAACTTAACTGCAGTTATTACAAGCCATACAATAGTAGCAGTAGTATTAGGGTAGCAGATACAACATAGTAATACGAACCCTGCCCAAGGGTCCAACCTCACTCGTCGTCACTTCCTTCTTCAATGATTGTCATGCAGTAGGGGTTAAAGCACACCTGCTGCGGCTGTTCTCCTGCAACAGAGGTTATCAAACCCTGACTACTGGGGTACTCCGCAAGACTTACCTGACTAAAGAAAAAGGGAATAAGACTCAGGAATGCAGACTGAGGGGAGTCAAGGTAAGGCTTAAGCAAGAGTCAAAGAGTTTTGCAGGAAAGCATTACTATCCTTTTTCAATCTTTTAACTCAATATTATTTTAATCAGAATTCAAATTCCAAATTCCTTCTCATATATCAACATATTTTTAGATTCTTAACTTTTCTCAAAAACATCCTAGTTCCGAACCACTTTTCGGGGTAGGGCAGTGGATCAAGTCTCCATAATTGAGGAGCAATGACGATTCGAATCGATTAGTACTCAGCTGGGGATCCCTAACCACACTGCATATGTAGCACCTAAGCCACGGCTTTTCTATCCCTGAACTGGTCCTGCGCCACCCGAGAACACAGTACTCCTCTCGTCTCCAAGCACGCCGGCCACGAGGGTACACGCTACTCTCGCCATCTCTCCACTCCCAGTGCATGGTTGTCGGTTCAAGCAATAGAGCCACCGGAGATTGGGCTTCCTGGAGTATGTGGCTAGATGCAAAGTCTCGATCCAGCAAGCCTACAACGAACGGTCCCTAATTCTTTTCTGTCGGTGACCATGCATTAGGACTCTAACCCAAGTACGCAATTACCCAACGGTTTCCAAATCCATTCCTGCTGGATGATAAGACATGGGGAACGCCGCCCCACGTGCACATCACCCGAGCGAAACATTTCCCTTTTTATCAACCAGTTCCAAACTATTCCGATGGCGACAATACATTGGGACTCTAACCCAAGTGCAAGTCGACCGACGGATAACAAGTTCTTCACCAATCCTCATATTTCGTTCTCATTAAATAACCTTAGCACAGAAAATAGCATTTTATGCAAATCTAAAATTAATTTCGTAGGGCTAGGCATTTTCAAACATTTTCTTTTTTAAACAGGTTTCAGGGGTAATATATCAAGGTAGTCATTGTAGTTGGTCGGTGACAATCAACTCTTATAAACCTAATGCAATGTTTTAACTCGAGTTATAAATATTTTATAAAACACAAGGGGCTGAATGCACCGGGCCTTGTCTTGGATTGCGTAGAGGGTGGGATCCGGATCAGTGCCACAGATGTCAAAGCCCTGAACCAGCTCCGGAGAAGTCTCCTCAGCAGTCACCTCAGTTTTCACTTCTTCGGTTACGGGCACTACACGTATGCAATGATGAATGATTTAATGCGATGCAACATGAAATGACAGGCAGGATTCGATAATAAATAATACACACATACTCGTAGCCCCACCATGATTATTCTAATTCATCATGCCCCAGGTCATAAGGGTGATTGACCTAGACCCGCAATTAATCCAAAAATCACACAATACACTATTTATCCTTACCTTCTATTCCTTTTATTAAACAATTAATTAATCATTTAATTACATTCTAATTTAATTACCTCCAACTGAACCCAAAATTTGCTAAGAGATAGTATTTTGTCCAAAATAACACCAAAGTAAATTTCATGATTTTTGGAGCAACACATATTTAATTAAAATTCATCGAAGTTTCATTTCCCAATTAAAAGACACATTTTTATCCTCTATAGAAACTTTCTAAATACCATGTTTGATATTTTTATTAAATACTACACGCATCAGAGAGCATACATATTTATTTTCATAATTTTTGGTACAGTAAATTTATTCTACTAAAAAGATGAAACAACAGCAGTATTCATATCATTCAAAAATAGAAAAGACATTTCAATATTCCAGAAAATGAAAAAGGACAACCGGCCCGGGTCGGCCCAGTAACAGAGGCTGGCCCAACTATCAACCGTGACACTGCGCGCCTCTCCCCCTCACTCACAGGGACGCTGACAGGCGGACCCGGCCTGTCAGCTCCTTCTTCCTCCTCTCAACGCCTCTATTCCGCGCGAACGCGGCGGCGCAACTGCGGCGACTCATCGGCAACAGGGCCCCGGCGACGGCGAGCCTGTTCCAAACCCCCAGACACCCTTGGGAACCCCTCCAAGACCTCTACTGACAAGACCAAGCTCATTTGAGCCCTACCACGACCATGGCGGCGCGACGACCGGAGCATGGTGACGCGGCGGCGTTTCGACCAAAATAATACGGTAGCGTTTAAAACAAAGGCGGAAGTAGAACCAGTGGCTCACCACGAAGACAGTGCGCACCACAACCGGGGCAGAGATGAAGTGGAACAGCGAGCTTGACGACGACCGTGCTCACGGCGGCGCTCACAGACGGCGAACTCCTTGTTCCCATATTCTACGGCACCAAATGGCAAACAAACACGCGCATGAGAAACTACAGAGTACACATAGACTAGAACATGGGAACCCAAGGTCCAGATCTCACCCGAGCAGTCTATTGACGACGAAGAACCCACGGCGGAGCTCCGGCCGGCTGCAAGGAAGACAACCCTTGTCTCGACTCACAGAAGGTGCTATGACTTGGGCTAAAGGTTGCAAATGGTGCGCACGAGAGTGGCGGGTCTAGCAGAGGCTCGAATTTGGACTGAGGTGGAGAGTGGGATGCCAATTTTGCCAGCAACCGAAGTGTGCCTACCGGCGACCGAAAGAGGGAGAAAAGGAATGGAGTGGCGCTCGTAGCCTTTTAAGGGTCAGCCAAGGGGTGGATAAGCACGGGCGTGGCCGGGGCCCCCATCGGTCGCACGTTGGCGCCCCAGGGCCTGCTCCGGCCGAACAGAGACTAGCGCGCACCGCGCGCACACGTGCACGGCCGGCCTGGAACCCTGTAGGGGCCCGGTATTGTAGCTCCATGGCTATAGTCAAACACTAACACATCATATGATGGCCTATACATTTTGAATCAGTGGAAGATGCAAAAACAAAAGTTGTGACAAATTTCCTGTAGAATATTTTTTCTTTTGACACCAAATTCAAATTCAGCCAAGGATTTGAATTTATTGAAAAGGGGTAAAAGTTGAATTTGAATTTGATTTATAATCCACTGAAATTCCCCCAAAATTTCTACATAAGTTGAAAATATGTAAACATGAAAGTTGTTCAATTAACTGAGCTCTACAACTTTTATTAAGTGTACTCGGTCAGATTCCTGATAGTTTTTGAAATGGAATTTCAAATTCAAATTTCAAGACTTTCTTTTGAGTTTAATTTGAATTTCCATAATATAACTTCAAAATATTCAAAAATAAAAGTTGTTTCATTTTAAAAGATCTATAACTTTTGTTAACACACTTTCATCAGATTCCATATAGATTTTGAATTAGGTTTTTTTGGCCAAATTAGGGCTTAAATTTGAATTTTCTTTTTGATTTATTTTTTGATTTTTCAAACAAGGGATTAATTGCACAATCATTACCAAATGGAAATAAATCACTCTAGGACTCTAAGCACAATCATATGCAGGCAATTAAAATAAACATGATGACATGCCAGTTTTTAATAAACCGTAATACCTAGGGTATTACACCCGTCGAGGTGCGCCATGTCCAGAGAGCGCTAGAGAGTCGTGGAGTTTCGCTTTGTTTTCATAGTTTTGGTCTCCAAGGAAGTACGGTGAGTACCGAATAGGACACACACGTCTGAAGAGAAAACAGCATGTGGTCTTGTTGGCCTCGCAAGCCTCCGAGATCCTAAAAATACATACGCGTCCGTGTATTAGAGAAATAATAATAATAATAATAATAATAATAATAATAATAATAATAATAATAATAATAATAATAATAATAATAATAATAATAATAATAATAATAATAATAATAATAATAAGCACTGAATACCATAAAACAGATATAGTATTAGCGTCTTCAGAAATAGTAGCATCTCCTTATAGTATCAATTAAAAAAAATGGAATTATCTAAGAGTCTCACTGGAAGAGACAAAGCCATCCAATTAGTCAGGCAAGATTCAAAACCCTTAGGTATAAGGCATAGGTTGTCTTTGTCATAAAAAAAGATGATACTGAGAATTTAGAAGAAGTTATTGATGTTCAAAGAAATTTGGAAAGATATCAAACTGATACCCTAAGAAAAATAAGACCCCAACAAGTATATCATATGAATGTTTGAGAATAAAAGTGGATTATATAGAATATCAAGAGATTAAGCGTGCTAACGCAACCAGTTGACTTAAGAATAGTAAGCAAATATATTGAAAATGAACTTATATATTCAGGTTACAAATATATTCACCAAGAAATGTATATCATAGGAGTAAAAGGTTTGACCAGAAAGAAATTATGAGCAAAAGTTCTAATAACCTTGTTAGACAAAAGATGGGGAACCACTGAAAAAGCTGCTTTAGGTTTTATGGAAGGTGATATGAATGAAAATAGATTAATAACATATATAGCTCCAGATTTAATGATGCCTGTTAAAAAATTTGCTGAAAAAATAAGCTTTGGTTTTCAAACAAAAGGATATGAAGATTTTAAGGGAACTAATTTACTAGTAAGCATAGAGTTCATAGGAAGGTTAACAAATAGAAGTTGTTCAAGATATAGAGTACACGTTAATGATGTTATAGAAAGCACGCAATCCTAGGGTATGAAATTTATGAGTCCTCTCAAAATAAGCTCTGAGGAAAGAGCAGGAGAGGAGTGGAATATAAGTGACTTAATAGAAAAGAAAGAGTTAAAACAACCTGAAAATTATATAAGTTATCAAAATTGTGAGGGATCTTGTAGTATTCGGTTTACAAATTATAAACCTGCTGCATTAGATGAACTAGATTCATGTATACCTACTGAAAATATTAAAGGAAGCAAAAGAATAACTGAATGCATGGAAACAACGAATTTAGATGAAGAAATAGAATATTGAGAACAGAAACTAAAGCATATAGAATGGGAATATAAGAATTCTATGAGTACAGAATGGCCTAAGATAAGAGAAAGACGATTATATTATATTAATCGATTAGCATGGTTGCAAAGAAAACAAAACGAAGATATTATAGCTAAAATTATATACAAAGAAAAGGAGAAAGAAGTTGAGAAAAGTAATATGCAAAATAATATAATCACTCCATTAATATGCTTACAAAATGAAGCAAAAATTACCCCAAATACAGATAATATGAATACTATTAGTGAAGAAGAACAATGGAATGTAAATAATAAATTATTATTAGAAAGCTATGAAGAAGAAGAAGAAGAAGAAGAAGAAGAAGAATACTTATCCCAAGATAATAATTGCAATAATAATGACTTTATAGAGTTCTTAGACAGTGAAAGTCTGCGTAACCTAGATAAGACATTAGAAGCTATGGAAGTAGAAATAGGGGGTGTTAAAAGACGAAGAGATGAAACTGTGAGCCTTCAATAAAAAATGAGGGAGCCAATGAGAGACAAACAAGAAAGCCTGGAAAATGGCCACCTGAAAAAGAAGAGTTCCAACCTACATATATTCCTGGACAATATAAATACATGGAAAGTAGAAGAAGGGGATTTGAAAGAGCCGTACAATTCCAAAACTCAAAGAGTGATGGTGCAATATTAAATTTAGCAGCTCATGATCCCATAGATTGGCCAAATATAATTAGTATTTGGAAAGGCCTAATAGTCCAGAAGTATATACAAAACCAGCATAATATAGGTACTAAAGTTGAAGATATGATAACATACCTAGAGACATATCTTGATGAATCAGTAAAAATTTTATGGGAAGAATGGATAGAAAATTACCCTAATTTTTATGCAGAATTAAAAAGAGCTAGAAATAATCCTAATAATTTTGTAAATATGATATCAAATATTATAATAGCAGAAGATCCAGAAATTGGCCATACTAGTCTACAAAATGAAAGGTTAAGAGAATTAGAAAAACGCACTTTAACAAGTTGGAAAAGTATAAAAGAATTTTCTCAACACTTTCTATATAATGCCTCCACTGCAAAACAAGGATATAATACAGCTATAGTTGAGAAATATTTTAATAAATTACCTGATTCTTTAGGAACCATGATATTTGAAGAATATAAGAAGACTCCTATAGGACATATTGCAAATATTTCCCAAGCCATAAACTTTGTGTTTAAACAGCTAAGAAAAATATGTACAAATATACAAGCCCAAAGATCTATAAAAAGATCAGAATATGGTTTCTGTAATAAGATTATTCAAATACCTATGTCATATGGAGAAGGAAAATGTGCTAATAAAAAATATTATAAGCCATATAAAAGGGATAATAGAAACTTTAGAACGAAGAAAAGATTCTTCTTAAGAAGATCAGATAATGGAGCCCCATTTTTACAAAAATAAAATGTAAGAAGATATAACCCAAGAAAAACATATGATAAAACGTGCAGGTGCTTTATATGTAATTCAGCTGACCATCTAAGTAAAACTTGCCCTAATAAAGATCAAAAGAGGTACTCTAGCAAATATGAAGAACAAGAGAGTATTGATTATAGATAGTGTTAATGAAAATATATTAATATGTGACGATGAAATAAAAGATGATGAATCAATCTATGCTATCATAGAAACAGAAGAAATAGAAAATGAATTAACAGATAATGAATCTAGTGATGATGAAATAGAATTTATAGACAATCTATCTGGTTTAAAAATAGAAATGATGGAACAAACTAATTTTGATAGGGTCATAGACACGGTGTTATGTTCACAAATGACAAATAATAGTCTCACTAATTCATGTTTCCATTCTGCAGGAATGAAAGGTTATAAAGAAGGTGAAGACAAGGTTAAAGATCAAATTATACCTTCTAATATGCTACAACATAATAGACCCTATATAATAGTTGACAAAAATATATATCGCTACAATATACCATATAAATTTCTTACTCCCCGAATAAGTTTTAAAACAGAGCAAATATTATCATATTTCCCACAAGAAATAACCAATCTTATATGGGAAAAATATCACACCCGGTTTTAAGGGAAAAACCGAATGTACGCTATATGAGAGCCCGGGAAGTCAAATCTCTCGTATAGTCACAATTGAGGATCAAAATCAAATGACAATGCTTAATACATAACGTGTTATCATAAAGAAATACAACCTTAAATAGAAGACAGCGAGAACACTCCATTCTTCAGGCGAAGACTCCAATTCCATAGTGACAACTGACTGGTTGATCACAAGCCTAAACTCCTTCAGGCGTAGGCAATCTGGTACCAATCCGGGATTTTTGTCCAAAAATAAAAAGTAAAGCAAGCGTGAGTACTCCACGTACTCAACAAGTATAACACGGGGTTATGAAGCTCAACGGCTGACACTGGTTTACTGCCAGTAGCATTTTTAATAGGTCAAGATTTTAACATTAACTTGTATCATATTGTGCTTTAGCCCCAAATTATACCCACATGATCATATATAAGGTTCCATCAAGCCATGTAACCATCAACATCATCATTGTCCTCATCAACATCTTCATGTTGTCATCATAAGAAGTCCATATCATCTGTAACAAACTATTCTGTGAGTTTTCCGGGCCACTCATGAGCGTGAGCACGGCTGTTATAACAGTTTTACACTCTGCAGAGGTTGTACACTTTTACCGCGAATCGTGCTGCCCATATGCCTGGGTTAATTACTCCCATATCACTTCCAAGGTGAGCGGGCAGGGTGCACTATGAAATATTTCAAGGGTCCGTCTAACAAGTTAGGGCCGCTAGGATTACTTGCCAGGTAGATGTAGGAACCCCGCTTTCAATATGGCACAATACCATCTTGGCTATACTCATATTTATAAGAACATGAGCTGTCCTATACCCAAACTAACAAGCCCCTTCTGCGCCATAATGGTAACCTCTAACAAGCTAGACAAGATCCCCATACTAAATTAAAGTCAGAGCCATATAGCCCTCATGGTTGTACTGTAAGTCCCAGTTTTTACGGACAGATATGTCCTTACGGAGGGCCAAGGGCATCATGTACAAAACCATGAGCTATCTTGCCCTGTAGTCCATTTATTCATGTATAGTTCTTCACCATTGTTCCAGATAATCATTCATCAGTATGTAATCATGTATCATTAGATTAAGCACTAGCATCTCTACCCTTATGCAATTAACCCATAGGAACCAAGAATCAGTGTATCAATCTCTAGGATGTCCTTAGGGTTAACAGTATTAGACACATGCACATGGCTAAGTAATTAAAGTGAATAGGTAACAAGAAAGGTCCCATGCTATACTTGCCTTACTCCACAAACACTTGCTGATCTTGGTTATACATGTACTTCTCTTGATCATCATCGAACGCTCATTGTCTACTCGATTGATCACACATCACATACAGACATCCATAGGCATTCGTGCACAAGCAAACAAGATTATAATTAGGAATAGTACATCAGCAGTGATAAAATAAGATGAAAGGTTTATAAAAATATTCTACGTCTTGCTACGATCACATCGACGCGAAGTTCACGAAAATCGAAGCTAAAACGTGAAAATATGAATTAAACGGTGTTTTCCTATAGCAATTTAATTAATTAATATTAGACAGAAAATTAGATGTTGTGAATATGTCTAACAGAGGTATAAATAAACAGATTATCAAATTATAAATCAAACGCAACTTGAACGGGTCGAATTGGAGCTAAAAAGGAGATTTTATGCCTAAAATAAATCTAGTGGCCGTCTTGTAAATAACCTGAATTAAATACGAATTAAAATAAATAAAAATTGGAATTTTAATCTGATCAGGGATGATGGGCATAATTATAAAGAAAGTTCGGGGACTCTTTAGCAAGTTTGCCGGCTGAAAGGGTACGGGCTACTTCTATCCGTTGATCACGCGATGGATGGATGAGATTAGAAGGGGAAATGAGAGAGAGGATGGCTGCCGGTCAGAGCAGGGGCTCTGCCACAGCGGTGCCATGGCTGCCGGTGGTCCGGCTAGCTGGAAAACGCCAAACCGGCGTTCCCGACCACCAAATTCGGCGATAAAAGCATCAGATCTAGGCGGACGTCGCTACGAACTCTTTAATGCGGTTTGGGAAGTGAGACGCCATGATAGACGAGCTCGTCCGCAGTGGTGCCATGGACGCCGGGCTCAGAGCTCGCGCGAAACGGTGTTCCGAGCCACTAAACGTGAAATTAACCGCATGGGGAGAAATAGGGTGTCACGGGGGAGCTTAAAATGGCTTCACTTGGGGAGGAGAAGAAGCGGAGGCGGCTGGCGTCGAGACTTGGCGGCCGTGTCCTGCGGCGAGCATGGCAGGCGGCGCTCCGGTCGCCAAAACGACGCAAAAAATGGCTCTGCGGGTGCGCCTGGTCCTTGCGAATCCGATGAGGTGGGCGGTGGCGTGCATTGTGGTCTCTAGAAGGGGAATCGCGAACTCGCGCCGCGCTCGGTAATGGCGACGGCGGAACTGCTTCTGCCTGTGCACTGCGTGCGGGGGCAGAGAAGAGGGACCGGGGGAAAAAGAAAGAGGAGGCAAGGGACGGTACTTTGCACCCGGGCGCACGCGAGGGAGGAAGACGTGGGGGAGCGCTCGGGATAGTGGGGAGCGGGGCGAGCGGCTGCAGCGACGGTTGTGGCTTGCTTTGTTCCAGCGAATAGGAAGGAAGGCAGGGAGCAGTTGGAGAAGATAATGCTGCCAGGTGGGGTCCAGCGGTCAGTGGAAGAGAGGGAGGAGGGGAGGCAGGATCACGCCAGCAGACTTGCTGGGCCAGCAGGCCGAGGGAAGAGAAGAGAGTGTTTCTCTCTTTTTTTTTTCCATTTTTCAAAACCTATTTTCAAAACCAGTTTTCAAATTCATTTGAATCCATTTGAGTCTTGAATAAAAACAAGGCATCACAAAATAGAGTGCAGCGGCATGAGTGCATCAATCACATGTTTATACCTTATATTTGATTTTAATTTTGCAAAAATTATTGCTTTTCTATATTTATTCTCCACAAAATTGCCTAATAAATTCATTATTAACTATTTTAGAAAATGATAAAATTTAGGGTGTTACAAAAAATATGCTGAAAGACAGGAAAGAATGTTCCTAAATATTCAAAACTTCTTTATGGAGTTATATAAAGGAAATGAAAACCACCCAGGAATATCAATAAAAACTCATACACCGCCTTTAATTAATTTAGATGATGTTCTGATCATTGAACCTCGTCATACATATCTAATATTAAAGGCAGATATAAACCTGAGATACTTCAACACTATAGAAGGTCACCCATGATATTTCTCTACAAACAATGATAGATCATGGCCTAGTTCATAATATATATGGAACCTTAGAAGAAATCCAAAATTTTGATCTAGGAAGAATTAATAAAGAAGCTTGCAAAAGCTCGCATATATCAAAGGAAGATATAAAATCACATTCTATTCACTGCCACCGAAATTTACAAGGTCAGTAAGGCCAGCATCACATGATATTTATATCACAAAATGAATATATTGGTTTCCAAACATATGCGCTTCAAAATTAACTCAAGAACAGGAAGAGTTATTCTCCAAAAATACAAATCATGATAACTGTAGAATATTTAATGAAGCTAAAGAATTAGAAGGAAATATCAAATTTGACCCAGATTATTATATGATATATCAAAATAAAATAACAAGAATATTCCTCAAAGAACATTATAGCTACAATGTACCAATAAGAGCATTAGGCAGAATAATACAGCCAGACTTCGGCAAAGAAACACCACTACGAAAAGAATATCAACAATTCCTGTCATGGTCTGAAACATGGCAGCCAGAATGGATGGATACTGAACCACTAAGTGAATTTGAAGAAGAATAAATAATGAATTCTGTATAACATATAATATATCCATAAATTTTGACAAATCTGAGAATAGCCCAATAATATTGATATTAATATCAATTTTCGCGTGTGGAGGACCCAACACCTCTGCAACCTGGAGCTGATAATAATATTATCAGTCATGTGCGCGAGAGGGCATCCTACTACGTCACACGAAGAATATAAAATATCAGAGCTGTCAGATGAATATAAAAATATCAACGTCATTAGCGCTAATATTCGCGTCATTAGGAATCTCCCTAATGGTGCATGCACGGAATCATAGTCTCGGGACTTGCTCCACGAGGAGTATCGAGGCGTTTGAATATTACTCAGGTGCATTGATTCTCATCCATTGCTGCGAGCTGATAAGCCTGCGCGAGGCGGCGCGCGCAGCTGTGAGATAAAGATCTCATAGCTGTGTGCCTGGAGTCAGTTGGCGAAGGGCAATGCGCTGGTGCTGCTAGAGCTCGACCGCTCTCTGTGACGTCTCCAATAATAAGGCTCAAGGCGCTCGTATAAAAGCCTTTGTCAAAGCTCAGCATCAACACACAGAAGGAGACGGAGAACACACAGATGAAGCGACAGAAGCCGAGAGAGAGAGAGAGCGTCCACACACTCAGAGAGTGTGAGTTAGCCGGTGTCCACTCTTGTAACATAGCAGTGTTTGTGAGCGAGCAGGAGCGACTGCCTCACCTATTCTGAGGTGAGCGTTCTTGTTCCCGGTCCCTTCGGGGCTTCCTGAAAGGGAAAGCCGTATATAATCGAGTCTGTTTTCATGGAGTAAAGCGTGTCTTTAGCATTTTTCTTTGCTGTTCTTTGGTCTGGTCGCCGAGATGAGTCTCTACGTTAGGAATCCTATAGGAGAAACCTCTACATGTGATTGTTGTCGATTAGCCGGAGATAGGCATCTGAGAGAACCCTGTGTTGCCATAGAGAAGTATTCCCTTCGGGTGGAACTGCCTGGGGAGACAGTAGTGGCCGTCGAGGTGCGCCATGTCCAAAGAGCGCTAGGGACTCGCAGAGTTCCGCTGTGTTTTCATGGTTTTGGTCTCGAGGGAAGTATGGTAAATACCGAGTAGGACACACACGCCTGAAGAAAAAACAGCCTGCGATCTTGTTGGCCTCGCAAGCCTCCGAGATCCTAAAAATACGTACACGTCCGCGTATCAGAGAAAAAAATGAAATTAATAACAATAAAAAATATGTAACAGAACCGCCTAAATCACATAGCCCACAGGCACCTGTCATTATCACTGACGGCCTCTGACAGCCGGGCCTGTGTCCCAGATGATCTAGGAGGCTCTGTCGGGCTACATAAGCACCCGTATTCTCCGACAGGATCCCATTGCAAAGCCATTACAGAATTACAGCATTTCATAATAAAATACATCAGAGTAAAAGCGCGGAAAGATTATAAAGTACTTAGGTTACAAACCAGATGTCCAAATAGAATTTAAGTGCAGTTATTACAAACTATAATTAAAAGTCAGTAGCAGTAGAACGATAATACAACATACTTAGATAGGGGATACCAGGGACCCTGCCCACGGGTCCAACTTCACTCTTCCTCACTTCCTTCCTGAACAATTGTCACGCAGCAGGGAGCGAGGTAAACCTGCTGCTGTGGTTCTCCTGCAACAGGCGTTAACAAACCCTGAGTATTGGGGTACTCCGCAAGACTTACCTGACTAAAGAAAAGGGAATAAGACTTAGGAATGTAGGCTGAGGGGAGTCATGGTAAGGGTTTAGCAAGAGTCAAAGTATTTTGCAGAAAAAGCATTACTAAACCTTCTTTCAGTATTTTATTCAATATTATTATAATCAATATCAATAGTTTTCAGTTCTTTCACATATATCCTCCAATTCCATTCACTTATTCATTCTCAAAAAACATTCTAATTCCGAACCACTTTTCGGGGTAGGACAGTGGATCTAGTCTCCATAATTGAGGAGTAACGACGATTCGAATCGATTAGTACCCAGCTGGGGATCCCTATCCACACTGCATATGTAGCACCTAAGCTTGCATATGCCAACTCCGTCTACCACGGCTTTTCTATCCCTGAAACGGTCCTGCGCCACTCGAGAGCACAGTACTCCTCTCATCTCCAGGCACGCCGGCCACGAGGGTACACGCTACTCTCGCTATCTCTCCACTCCTAGTGCGTGGTTGTCGGTTCAAGCAATAGAACCATCGAAGATAGGGCTTCCCGAAGTATGTGGCTAGTTGCAAAGTCTCGATCCAGCAAACCTAAAACGAACGGTCCCTAATTCTTTTCCGTTGACCATGCATTGGGACTCTAACCCAAGTACACAGTTACCCAACGGTTTTCAAATCCATACCCGTCGGTGATAAGACATGGGGACGCCGCCCCAAGTGCACATCGACCGAACGGACTCATTTTTAATTTTCCATTTCCATCGGCATCGATGCATTGGGACTCTAACCCAAAGTGCAAAGTCGTCCGAACGGTTTCCAATTCGTCGGCGATAATACATTGGGACTCTAACCCAAGTGCAAGACATCCGAACGTTTGCAAATCGATATTCATTCTCATTTCTTTATTATTCATCAATAGTATATCATCGTAGCTCGGAAAATAGGATTTTAAGCAAAACTCTAATTAATTAAGCAGGGCTAAGCATTTTTCAAACGTTTTCATTTAAACCAGGTTTCAGGAATGATATATCAAGGCAGCTAATGCAGCAAATAGGTGTCAATTAACTCCTATCAACCTAATGCAGTAATTTAACTCAAGTGATAAATTTTATAAAACATAAGGAGGGACTAATGCACCGGGTCCTGCCTTGAATTGTGTTGAGTGTCGGATAGGGGTCAGTGCCACAGATGTCAAAGCCCTGAACCTCCTCGGGAATCACCTCCTCAGTAGCAGCCTCAACTTTCACCTCTTCGTTCACGGGCACTACACGTATGCAATGATGTATGCTTTATATGATGCCACCATGAAATGACATGCAACATTCAATAATAATAAAACCTACTTGAGCACAACTCTACTTCATGAGCTAGCCATAAATAAATCTATCCTAAGATGCCCTAGGTCATAAGTGGGTTTGACCTAGGATTACAAGCAATCATAAAATCACACAAACCCTAAGTCATTAATAATTACTCTCCTTTTTAATAAACCAATTATCCTAATAGTAATTAACCACTAATTAAATTTCTTCCAAATGAGCCCAAACTTTACCAATAGATATACTATGACCTAGAACAGTACCAAACAAAATTTCATGATTTTTGGAATTACATGGATTTAATTAAAATTGCTCAAAGTTACCCTTTTTAATTAAACTACTGATTTTTGATCCGTACAGAAAGTGCTCAAAATATAAATCTATTATTTTTATTAAATACTATACATCACAGAGAACACCCACAAAAATTTTCATGATTATTAATGCAACAGAAATATTCCTAAAAAAAATAGCAAGTTTCTATACTATTCACCAAAATACAAATCAGAAAACCTTTTAAAAATTCGCCGGGAAAAAGGAAAAACTGACTTCGGCCCAAGTCGACCCCAGACCGCAGGTCGGCCCAGTGGCCGCGCGCCCATCCCCGCCCTTGCCTCCCTCTCACACCGGTCGCTGACAGGTATACCCCACCTGTTAGCCTCTCTGCTCACCCCCTCTTCTTCTACCTCCGATTCCCGTGCGCGCACCGGCGAGGGAGAGACTGCAGGCGAGCGGCCCACACCCTAGCGCAACACCCTAGGGCCTATAGCTACCAGTGCAAGCCGGTGACGAGCTCGATGCCATCCATGGCGGCTCGGTTGTAGGATCACTGGCTGGCCTAGAAGGGGGTTGAATAGGCCTGCAAAATTTCTTCGCAAACGGAGATCAAACACAGGCGCGGCAGTGCCGGCCTGTAGAGCGGCACTGCCGGGGTTCCCGGCACTGCTGCTCCTGGAGCAGCAGTGCTGGACCTCACAGAGCAGAAACTACACAGTTCAAAATTTAACCAACGAAATTTAGATCTAGTAATTTACTGAGGTTCCCTGGGTTGTGTAGAGCCTAGAGCACAACTTCTTCACAGCTAGAACACCACCACAAAGTAGATCGGAGCCAAACCCTAGAAATCAAGAAACTACAACAAGTAGAGAGCAAGTGAACCAAATCAAGTGACACAAGATTTATCCCGTGGTTCAGCTCGCCATAAAGGCTTGCCTACTCCACGTTGTTGAGGCTCCACAAAGGAAACTTGGGTTCACAACTCCCAATCCTCGTTCTCAAGTCAAGGAAGTTAATCCATGAAAGAGGGGTGATTTCACTAGCTTGTGAGGGTGGTTGAAAACCTCCCGGGGATGCCACAAGATTGGCAAGCTCTTCGGGCGACGCTCTAGCCGGCTAGGAGCAAGCTCCAAGAGTAACAAATGCAAACCACCGGCTTGAACGCGAACCAAGTGCTTGGAGAAGATAAAGATCACAGCGAGAAGCTTGTTCTTGCTCAAGATGAGCTCACACTCTTCAAGATTTGAGTTGGATTCCAAAATGGGAGGAGTGGAGAGCTTTGGGAGTGAGAGAGAGAGAGAGAGAGAGAGCAAGAGAGAGCCTTCTCTGGTTCTGGAATTGTGCAAATGGCCGAGATGACCGTTGGGGGCGACGGGGAGGTGCTTTTGAATCACCCCCGAGTCTAACGGTCAGAATAAGTCATGGCAGTGCTGGGCCAGAGGCCGGCAGTGCCGGGACCCGGCAGTGCCGCGCCTAAGGCCGGCAGTGCCGCGCTGCCAAGACAGATCAGAATGATATGGAATTTTGTGGCTAGTTTTGGCAGTGGAAATTAGGATGTTTGGTGTGAATATTTGCACTTGGTCACACTTTCAAACCTGTCTTTTGCATCCCCCTTAATAGTACGGCTTTTCCTATACTCAAATTCAGAATAAAAACGAATTTAAACCTCCTTTGAGCTGGATGCCGCATCCATAAGTTGTTAGGGGTCCACCTGCATAAGAATACATCCTCCTAATACCCTTGCCTGTCCATCATCTCAACAAACCACATTAGTCTTCTAATCGCATGGTCATTATCACCAAAACCCACATTAGGGCTTGATTGCACTTACAATCTCCCCCTTTTTGGTGATTGATGACAACCCGATTAGAGAGATAAAGGATAATATACAATAAGGTTTAAATGAGATTTTGAATGTAGAGTCTCCCCCTGAATATTTGAATGGAGTTTGAATTTCCAACTTAGCATGAAAGGCTAAGTTTCACATACTAGAGTGAAATGGGGTCTCCCCCTACATCCATGGTCTCTGTGGGGTGCTGCACACAGTGTCAAGTAGATAATCGTGATGCAAATGACATGTGAGACAATCAGAGTGAGCATCTACCTTCAGATAGGGCGGCACTGCCGCTCTGGGGCCGGCACTGCCGCGCTGCCTGAAGACAGAGACTTCGCGGAAGCAAAGCACCTACACAGATCATATATAAAATAGAACTAGTTTACGCACAAACACAGGCTGGTTCCTAAATAAATTACTTAGGTTCACATTCGAATAAAAATAGAGTGCATGAAAGTACTTATTACAAACCAAAAGAGTTTGAGAAACACTCCCAACTCTACAACATAGCTCTCACAAGATCTAAAACAATAAGCTCACAAGCTGGAGCACAGTGAAAATGATGAAAAATAGTTGTACCCCTCTCTAATCCCCTTCTCCCCCTTTGGCACCAAGCACCAAAAAGGAAGAAAAGAGAAAAGGGAAGCACAACTACTCGTCATCATAGTCATCAGCCTCCTCCTCCTCGTCCTCGTCGTCGTCGTCGGAGATGATCGCACGGCCCTGGCGGTGAGTAGTGGTGGTGAAGCGAACACCGCAGCGAGTCGACGTGCCGGGACGGTCCTCCTCCTCCTCGCGTGCTAGTTGGTCCCAATCAACGTCCTCGACGTCGGAACCGGACATCTCGCTGAACTCTGGAGGTGGAGTAGGAGGGCTAATCTGTCGTAGCCCCAAATGATCACGAATCTCCCGGTTCTCCATGCGGGCCTTGTATGCGGACTCAGAAGCATGCATACAAGCCCCAAAGATCCTCTGTAGCATACGGGAGAGACGGCTCTTCTTCCTGGGCTGCCTGTGTGAGCCAGAGCGGGAGGAACTGGGTATGTTGGTCGACGGGACAGCACGCCTGCTGGAGGAGCGAGTGGCTGCCCTGCTCTCACCTCCTGCAGAGTGGTGAGTCTTGTCCACCCGGAACGGCTCATGGGGCACATCCTTCTTGAATATGATACCAGACACATGCTCAATCAAAAACATAATGTAAGGTGCATATGTGAGTGCCTTCCTCGCATCCTCGGAAGTGATGATCAACTCACGCCACATGAAGCGAGAAACTGAAAACCACGGACTCCCTGGCTGTGTCCTGGCAAGCATGTTCCTGGCTGTCCCATAGAGATTGGAAGCTGAACCAACCTTGGGATGAAGAGTCTGGCGAAACATGTTGTTCAAGACATAGTATTGACTCTTCAGCCCCTTCACCAACCCATCGGCCTGACCGGGGACATCATACAAGTGAGCCAACTCATCATCAGTGAGGGCCCTCTCATCATGAAGATCATAAGCTGTCCTATCCCACTCACCAAAACCGAGGATACGAGCAAAAGTAGTGTAATCCACTCGGTAGTGATGAACATCGGTCATCCAGTGCAACTCATCGTCCTCTCTGTCAAAGTAGCAGGTGGCTAGGAACTAATATAGTATCTCTGTGTTCCAATCACACCTGAAACCCATCAAGTCATATATACCTCTCTTCTTGCAGAAAGCGATGACATGGTTGCACACTCTGTCATTCTTTGCTGCCAAGTGCTCCCAATCAATGTATCTCATCGTGACAATCTTGGGCTTCTTGGCGGCAAGGAGAACGGACTCATAGAAGTCCGACTGGAAAGCGGACCAAAACCTGTAATCGAGCTCCTCATCCTTACGCCTCACATAGGGATTAACTCGCCTTTGCTCTTGCACTGCCCTGAACTGATTTGCGTAGTCATACTTGTGCCTCTGCCTGTTCTCATTTGGAGGACGCATGAAGTGCTCATGTTCATCCCACTCCATGTATGCTCCATCGAACATGGTGAGATCATCAGGCGTATCAGGGCATGTATCATCTGGTATGGTCCTGCCTGCCTGCTCAGCCAAAACAGCATCTCTCATGGCTTGCCTCTGAGATCTGCCTGCAGCCTCTCTTCCCCCATGCCTTGCTGCCTGCTTGGTCCGTGGAGGGCGTGGGTTGCTTGGCCCAGCCCCTCCACCAAAACCACTGCCTCCATCCGCCATCTATGCACAAATGAAAAATATACGTGTAAATAATGGAAGAAATGAGTGCTGAGCCAACCTGTGAGATGAAAACAGCAAACCCATGGTGTCAATCGTTGAGGCAAAAACTGGATGGCAAGGGCTCACAGCACAGGGCCCGGCACTGCCGCGCCTGCGCAGTGAGGCCCCTCTGCCTCCACCCTTCCTCAATGATGGAAACTACCGATCGGCTGATTTCATTCCATGGATTCGACTCCAAACCCATTAAACAACCCATAGCAACACTTTTCTTCAATCAAAACCAACACATTGCATAGATCGGGACGATTCTTCGATTTAGGGCTTCATACCTTGAAGAATGGAGAGGGAAGGAGAGGATGCCGCTTCAACAGGGCCTTGGAGACCGGCAAGGAGAGGAGGAAGAAGCCTCCACGCCGCCGGACTGCAGGGCCGAGGGGGAGCACGCGGCAGGGAGGGGCGGTAGTGCCGGGCAGGGGCGCTGCTGCCTTCTCTCGGTGCGAGAAAGAGAGAGAGAGAAAACCGAGAGAAAGAGAGGGGGCGAAACGGTCTCGGGTCCGGAAAAGACTTAGAGAGAGTGCCCAACCGTTCTGACTAAGGTGGCCCACGAGCCGCCAAACTGGCGAGGCGCGGCACTGCCGCTGTATAGCGCGGCACTGCCGGCCTGCCTTCCAGCAGAGATCCTAAACCTAATCTGGTCTGCACCTAGGTCATGTTTACAGGATAATATTCATGCAATGACTTGGTCAGAGAAAGTAAGAAATAAAGGCAGTGACCAAGATTGCACAACCACACATTCGAAGAGGTTTTGAAAGACATAAAAGAACTTTTCAAATGTTTTTCCAACCAATCCTAGCTCAATCAAACAGTCATGTGCTAGGTTTCAAACCACGTTTCTTGAATCAAGGATATTTAGTTCACTACGCAAAGCGCAAAACCTTGACTCATCAAGAGGCTTAGTGAAGATATCGGCTAGTTGCTTTTCGGTGCTCACATGGCGTATTTCGATATCTCCTTTGGTTTCGTGGTCTCTCAAGAAGTGATGTCGGATGTCAATGTGCATGGTTCTTGAGTGGCTTACGGGATTGTTTGCAAGCTTTATGGCACTTTCATTGTCACACAATAATGGGATTTTGGTAAAGTGACATCCGAAATCACGAAGGGTTTGCCTCATCCAAAGTAGTTGCGCACAACATGCACCGGCTGCAACATACTCGGCCTCGGCGGTGGAAAGGGCTACACAATTTTGCTTCTTAGAACTCCAAGACACTAGGGACCGTCCAAGGAATTGACACGTCCCCGAAGTGCTTTTTCGATCTACTTTGCAACCGGCGTAATCGGAATCCGAATGCCCAAGCAAATCGAACTTAGAGCCCTTAGGATACCACAAGCCAAGGTTTGGCGTGTGTACTAAGTATCTCAAGATTCTTTTAACGGCCATCAAATGGCACTCTTTTGGGTTAGCTTGAAATCTAGCACACATGCACACGCTAAGCATAATATCGGGCCTAGATGCGCACAAATAGAGTAGAGAGCCGATCATGGAGCGATATACCTTGATGTCCACGGCTTTCCCTACTTCATCAAGATCAAGATGTCCGTTGACTGGCATGGGAGTCTTGATATGCTTTGCATTTGCCATGTCAAACTTCTTGAGCATGTCATGTGTATACTTGGTTTGGTTTATGAAAGTTCCTCCCTTCAATTGCTTGACTTGAAAACCAAGAAAGAACTTGAGTTCACCCATCATGGACATCTGAAATCTCTTAGTCATTGTCCTACTAAACTGCTCACAAAACACATTGTTAGTACTACCAAATATTATGTCATCGACATATATTTGGCACACAAGTAAATCTTTACCAATTTTGTGAGTGAAAAGAGTAGGATCAGCTTTGCCTATTTCAAAGCCTTGTTTGAGCAAGAAATCCTTAAGGCATTCATACCATGCTCTTGGAGCTTGCTTAAGCCCATAGAGCACCTTATGGAGTTTGTAGACATGGTCGGGAAACTTTGGATCTTCGAAACCCGGTGGCTGCTCCACATATACCAACTCTTGTATTGGGCCATTGAGAAATGCACTCTTCACATCCATTTGATATAGCTTGAAGTTGTGATGGGCAGCATAGGCTAGAAGCATTCGGATTGCTTCTAGTCTTGCTACCGGTGCATATGTTTCTTCAAAGTCCAAGCCCTCTAGTTGAGTGAAACCTTGAGCCACCAATCTTGCCTTGTTCCTTGTCACCATGCCATCTTCATCTTGCTTATTTCTGAAAACCCACTTGGTGCCAATGATGTTGGTGTTGGGTCTTTCAACAAGAGTCCACACTTGATTTCTCTCGAAGTTGTTTAACTCTTCTTGCATGGCTAGCACCCAATCCGGATCACCAAGTGCATCTTCTACCTTGAGAGGTTCCAAAGAGGAGACAAAAGAGTAAAATTTACAAAAATTTGCCAAATGTGAACGAGTGGTTATCCCCTTCGAAGACTCCCAAGGATATTATCAACGGGATGATCCCGTTGAATCATTTGTCGTAGCCTTGGATGATCAATGGATTCTTGTTCTTCTTCTTCTGGCCAAGCATCTTCATCTACTTCAAGAACAGGTGCCAGATCTTCCCTTAGAGACGGTGTCCTCCCAGCTGTTGCAGGAGTAGATGGCTCTGCTGCCTGGGGGAGCGGCACTGCCGGGATACCTTCAGCAGCAGGCCCTGCAGTAGCTTTCTCTTGAGGATGATCCACCTCTGGTGTCTTGTCTTCTTGTGGTCTAATATCACCAATGGCTACTTGCTTGATTGCTTCACATGGTGGATCCTCCTTTCCTACAACACTTTCATCAATTTGCTCTACTTGAGAGCCATTAGACTCATCAAATGTCACATCTACCGCTACTTCAACACGACCGTTGGTCTTGTTGAAGACACAATAGGCATGCTCATTTGATCCATAACCAAGTAAGAAACCCTCATTAACTTTAGGTGCAAACTTAGATGTTTTGTGCCTTTTGTAAGTATGAAACACTTGCACCCAAACACTCTAAAATAAGACACCTTTGGTTTGTTACCGGTGAGCAGTTCATATGAGGTTTTCTTCAGCTTCTTGTGTAGGTAAAGACGGTTGATGGCATGGCAAGCGGTGTTGACGGCGTCACTCCAAAAGAGATCCGGCGTCTTGTACTCATCAAGCATTGTTTTTGCCATGTCAATGAGAGTTCGGTTCTTCCTCTCTACTACACCATTTTGTTGAGGTGTGTATGGAACTGAAAACTCATGCTTGATGCCCTCTTCATCAAGAAACTTGTCAACTTGGGTGTTCCGGAATTCGGTCCCATTATCACTTCTCACTTTCTTGATGGGAAGCTCGAATTCCTTTTGTGCTCTTCTAATGAAGGTCTTCACCTTATCTAGTACCTGACACTTGTCAAACAAGAAAAATACCCAAGTGAAACGGGAATAATCATCAACAATAACAAGTCCATATTTGTTACCCCCGATGCTCAAGTAGGCCACCGGTACAAAGAGATCCATGTGAATCAATTCCAATGGCTTGGTGGTAGTCATGATGCTCTTTGGTGGGTGAGGTGCTCCTACTTGCTTTCCGGCTTGGCACGCACTGCATATCCTATCTTTCTCAAAGTGAACATTCGTTAGTCCAAGAATGTGGTTATCTTTTAGAAGTTTGGTCAAGTTCCTCATCCCAACATGAGCTAGCCGGCGATGCCATAACCAGCCCATACTAGATTTTGCCACTAAACAAGTCTCAAGGTTAGCTTTACTTTTGTTGAAGTCAACTAGATAAAGCTTTCCTTTCAAACGACCTGTAAAAGCAGTAGAGGAATCCTCCCTTCTAGTGACTTCCACACCCTTATCCGTAAAGAGACAATTGTAGCCCATCTCACATAATTGTGATACGGACAACAAGTTGTAACTCAACAAATCAACATGTAAAACATTAGTAATTGAATGCTCATGAGTTATAGCAACTTTACCAAGACCAATTAATCCCCCTTTCGAGTTGTCTCCAAAGACAATATTCTCACTAGGGTTCTCAATATGGGAGTATGAGCTGAACATACTCTTCTCTCCGGTCATATGATTTGTACATCCGCTGTCAAGCACCCAACTTGATCCACCGGAGGAGTATGCCTGCAAAACAATTTAGTTCCTTGTTTTAGGTCCCCAAGTAACATTGGGGCCTTACATGTTAGTCACAAGTATCTTAGCAACCCAAATTGCTCTCTCAACAACCTTGCTGGCCTCTTGACCAACAATCTTGGCGACAACTTTACCACGGTTGTTGCACCTCAACACATAGCAAGATTCCAAACTTGCACGAGTGACACTTGGCTTTGGTTGATGCACAAATTTGTTTTTGGTCACCCATATTGATTCTTGAGGCTTCTGGACAACCTGCTTCTGCTGGGGCACCTTCTGGACATGTGTCTTGGTATGATCAGGTTTCAGATTGGTGGCCTTCCCTTTCTTGGGGCGCGGCACTGCCGTGGTCTGGCACTGCCGGCCTGGAGCGCGGCACTGCCGCGATCTGTGCAGGCCGAACTGTACCAATCTGCTCCTTCCTCTCAAACCTGACACATTCCACACCATTTTTCATATATCTTTCATTGGTCTTTCGCCCAGCAACATGGCCTAAGCCACTCTTGATGTGAGGATGCCTTCCATCCTTGTATTGCACCTTTGGTTACTCCTTAACCTTTCCTTTACCTTTTTGTGCCTGAGAGCTCATGTTCTTACCAGCAGCAAGAGCATTCAGCCTTGCCACTTCCTTCTTCATGGCTTCCAAGTTTGCAAGGTTAGTAGCATATGCATTTAAATTAAGTTTGGTGCATTGTTCACATGTTGGACTAGTGGAAGAGCTAGATGCACTCTTGCTTTCGATAAGGAGTGAGTTACTATCAGCAAGAAGCTTATGTTGATCCTCAAGTTTATTGTGCTTTTTCAACAATGCATTATATCTTTGATTTAGATCAACATTAACCTTCTTAGTGATAATATGGCCTTTTTGCTCTTTGGCCAAGGCCTCGTGCAAAGAGTCCACCTCACTACTTTTCAAAGCAAGAGCTTCCTCACTAGCAATGTAGAGGTCTTCTTGCTTAATAAGAGTTTTCTCTCTAGATGCTAGCTCAGCTTGCGTGCTCTCTAGTTCTTCCATTAGCTTAGCAATGAACATTTTAGTTTTATTATCCAAGTTCTTAGTTAGTTGATCAATTTCTTCATCACTAGATTCATCATCACTAGCATAATCACTTGTATCACTACTAGAGATGTCACTAGGAGGAAGGGTTTTGGACTTGGATTTGGATTTTACCTTCTCACCCTTTGCCATGAGACAAATGTGAGGGGAGCAATCATCATCATCATCGGATAAGTTGTTGAATAGCTTTGGTGTTGAGGATGAAGCTTGTATGGCAACGGTTGCAATCTTGCTGTCCTGATCACTTGAGCTGTCCACGGTTGAGTCCCATTCATGTCCAATGTGAGCTTCTCCCACATCACTCTTGTATCTTCTCTTGCTGCCCTCTTTGTGGTATTTCTTGTCTTGCCTCTTGTCCTTCTTCTCATGGGGACAATCGGCTATGAAATGCTCCGTGCTACCACAATTATAGCATGTTCTCTTTTTCTTGTTGGGGAATGTTCTCTTCACTAACTTGTAGCCATTGTTTTTGATCCTCTTGCGAAACCTTCTCATGAACAAAGCAAAATCATCAATATGTTCTTGTTGTTGCTCACTTTCGCTTTCTTCTTCACTTGATGATGATGTTGTTGGCACTTCTCCCTTCACTATCTTGGCTGTCCTTGACTTGAACGAAGCACCTTGCTTACTGCCCTTTTGATTGCTTGATGTAGATGGCTTGCTTGCTGCGGGCTGCATGCTTCTCTTTCTTGCCTTGAGTGCTACATCTTTGATCTTCATGTCTTCAAGCTTGGTTTGCAGCTCTCCATGCCTTTGCCCCTCAAGTGCTTCCTCTCTATGCATGTCATGTGTAAAAAGCCTTCTAAGAACATCACTTGAGGTGAATTGCTCAAATCTTTTCTTCTCTCTAATCAAGGTCACAAGGGTGTCATTTCTTGGTGTGAAAGCTTCCAACATAACCCTCACAACCTTGTGATCATTCACTTCGGTGCCACCAAGACTTCTAATCTTGCCAACAATGACCATCAACCTATCAAACATTTCTTGTGGCCCTTCTCCTTCATGGATTGCAAACCGGTTGAGCTTGGCCATCAATATCTCTATCTTGGACTTCCTCACCTTGTCAACACCCTCATGTGCCATGTGCAAGGTATCCCAAATCTCCTTGGCCACTTCCATACCCATCACCTTGTTGTACTCATCTCCATCCAAGGCACTAAGCAAAGCACTAGTGACTTGGGCATTGAGATGAATGTTGCGGAACTCAGCTTGTGTGGGCTTCTTTAGGTCAACCGGTGCCTCCAAGCCATGATGCACAATCTCTCAAATCCCGGGATGAAGACCTACAAGATAAGTTTTCATCAAGTGCTTCCACTTGGCAAAGTTGGTCCCATCGAAATGAGGCAACTTTCCCGCGGGCACATTGATGACTCGTCTAGTGTCAAGGTTAGACAAGGATAAATAATCAAAGGATACGGCTGCATAGTAGGTGTAGCCGCTGCTCTTCTTGTTCTTTCTGCTCTTGCTAGGTTGATAGGTGCTATCATCATCTCCATCTTCGGTGCTACTTGAGTCATCATCACTTGAAGCTATTTTCTTCTTCTTTTTCTCCTCTTCTTCTCTTCTCTTCTCAGCCTTCTTTCTTCTCTTCTCTTTAGTTTCTCTTCCTTTCTTCTTAGCTCTTCCTTTTCTTTTCTTCTTTCCTCTCTTCTAGCTTCTTTTGCTTCTCTTTTCAATCTTCTTTCTTCTTTCTTTCTTACTCTTTCTCCTTCGGAGATCTCAGCTGCAGGTGGCAGCGTGGATTGGCTTGCCGTCGACACGCTGTCACTGCTGCTGCTGCTCTCCGTGGTGTGAAGATCAACATCACGAGCCATGCTCGCCTCCGCTTCACCTACTTTGGCCATACCTCACGCGGTTAAGCGCAAGACTGAAGTACCAGGCTCTGATACCACTTGTAGGATCACTGGCTAGCCTAGAAGGGGGGTTGAATAGGCCAGCAAAATTTCTTCACAAACTGAGATCAAACACAGGCGCGGCAGTGCCGGCCTGTAGAGCGGCACTGCCGGGGTTCCCGACACTGCTGCTCCTGGAGCAGCAGTGCTGGACCTCACAGAGAAGAAACTACACAGTTCAAAATTTAACCAACGAAATTTAGATCTAGTAATTTACTGAGGTTCCCTAGGTTGTGTAGAGCCTAGAGCACAACTTCTTCACAGCTAGAACACCACCAGAAAGTAGATTGGAGCCAAACCCTAGAGATCAAGGAACTACAACAAGTAGAGAGCAAGTGAACCAAATCAAGTGACACAAGATTTATCCCGTGGTTCAGCTCGCTTGAAAGAGGGGTGATTTCACTAGCTTGTGAGGGTGGTTACAAACCTCCCGGGGCTGCCACAAGATTGGCAAGCTCTCCGGGCGATGCTCTAGCCGGCTAGGAGCAAGCTCCAAGAGTAACAAATGCAAACCACCGGCTTGAACGCGAACCAAGTGCTTGGAGAAGATGAAGATCACAGCGAAAAGCTTGTTCTTGCTCAAGATGAGCTCACACTCTTCAAGATTTGAGTTGGATTCCAAAATGGGAGGAGTGGAGAGCTTTGGGAGTGAGAGAGAGAGAGCAAGAGAGAGCCTTCTCTGGTTCTGGAATTGTGCAAATGGCCGAGATGACCGTTGGGGGCGACGGGGAGGTGATTTTGAATCACCTCCGAGTCTAACGGTCAGAATAAGTCGTGGCAGTGCCGGGCCAGAGGCCGGCAGTGCCGCACTGCCAAAACAGATCAGAATGATATGGAATTTTGTGGCTGGTTTTGATAGTGGAAATTAGGATGTTTGGTGTGAATATTTGCACTTGGTCAGACTTTCAAACCTGTCTTTTGCATCCCCCTTAATAGTACGGCTTTTCCTATACTCAAATTCAGAATAAAAACGAATTTAAACCTCCTTTGAGCTGGATGCCGCATCCATAAGTTGTTAGGGGTCCACCTGCATAAGAATACATCCTCCTAATACCCTTGCCTATCCATCATCTCAACAAACCACATTAGTCTTCTAATCGCGTGGTCATTATCACCAAAACCCACATTAGGGCTTGATTGCACTTACATCGGTCACGGCGGCGCGACGCGTCCCGGCCACGACGGACCGATAAAGTTCAAGGGAAGGGTTCGGTGATGATTAGGAGCTCACCGAGATCACGAGACAATCGGTGATTGGGATGGAGGCGGCACGGAACGTTGAGCTTGACGTGGACTGAGGCACCGGCGACGCGCTCCGGTGTCGAGGGTCCTGTTCCGGCGGATTCCAAGCACTAAATGAAGAACCAACCCAAGCATCAGCTTCACGTGGCCACGACAAGAAAGGAACACGAGAAAATTAGGAAAAGAAATAGCCCGGAGCAGCTGGTCGCCATAAGCAGACCCCGGTGGCGCACCTCACCGGAGCCGAAGAAGAAGACAGCGGCCTCAGGGCCACTCCGGCGATGACGAGCCATCGATCCTAACCCAATGGATGCGCAAGAGAGTGGGCAGGCTAGCAGCGCAAGTAATTTGGCAATGGTGGAGTAACGACGGCGAATTCTGACCAAGAACCGAGGCGACTCGTCGGCGGCCAGCGGGGAAGAAATAAGAGAAAGAGAGGTGCTCATCGCGTTTTAACGGCAGGGAGGGAGAGGATAAGGGCAAGCAGGTACCAGGCCCCCCCTGCGACCCTCGCGCGGCGGTGCCCGGGCCTCGGCCGGTGGGTTCACTGTAGGGGCCTTCCTCCCACTACTGTAGCTTGGGCTGGGGGTCAAAGCCTAAGGTGATGATTATCTCCTATTTTTGAGTAGCAGCTCGAAAATTCCCAAAAATAAAAGTTGTGCCAAATTTTGTATAGAACAACTTTGCTTTTTGAGCTATATTCAAATTCTGCTCGGTTTTGAAAATATTCAAAAGGGGGTAAAAGTTAAATTTAAATCCAATTTGCAGTCCCATTAAATTCTCCAAAAATTTCTCAACAATTTGAAATTCTGCAAAATGAAAGTTGTTCTACTTACTGAGCTCTACAACTTTCATTAAGGCTGTTTGGTCATTACTGGTAATTTTTGAAATGATGTTTCAAATTTGAATTTTAACATAGTAATTAGGGTTTAATTCAAATTTTTATGTGAGAACTTCAAAATTACCCAAAATAAAAGTTGTTCCATTTTAAAAGATCTACAACTTTTATTAAGATATTTTCACCAGATTCCATATAGTTTTTGAATTAGGGTTTTGGGGTTCGATTAGGGTTTAAATTAATTTTTCTTTTTAATCTCCAAATCAATTTTGAATACACAATCAATCAAATATTGCCATACCAAATCACTTTCCAATATTCTAAGCACAATCATATGCAAGAATTAAATTTATTTCAATTGATGCACAGTAAGAGTGTTTTATGCAGGATGATTAGCCGCTAATGATGATGATATGGCAGATTTAATTAACCGTAACACCAGAGGTGTTACAAAATATTTCCGCACATACATAATATTTTGTATGCCAGAATATTCTATATATTCGCACATAAGTATACCTCGAATATATCCTAAAAATACCCGAATAATATATTATACTTCGGAATATATAGTATAAAATTTTTAAATATATATATTGTCGTGACCCTCAGGGTAACGGCAATATATAACTAAAAGTTAAAAATTATACTATATATTCGGAGGTATAATATATTATTCGGGTATTTTTAGAATATATTCACAATATACTTATGCGTGTATATATAGAATATTCTGGCGTACAAAATATTATGTATGTGCAGGACATATGATTTGTTGTTGTTGTTGTTGTTGTTGTTGTTGTTGTTGTTGTTGTTGTTGTTGTTGTTGTTGTTGTTGTTATTATTATTATTATTATTATTATTATTCTATGATACACGGGCGCGTACGTATTTTTGGGATCATGGAGGCTTGCGAGGCCAACAAGACCGCAAGCTGTTTTCTCTTCAGGCATGTGTGTCCTACTCGGTACTCACCGTACTTCTTTCGAGACCAAAACCATGAAAACAAAGCGGAACTCCGTGACTCCCTACCGCTCTCTGCACATGGTGCACCTCGACGGGCCACTACCGTCTCCCCGGACAGTTTCACCCGAAGGAAACACTTCTCTACGGCACCACAGGGTTCTCTCAGACGTCTATCTCCGGCTAAGCGGGAACAATCACACGCACAGGTTTCTTCTATAGGGTCCCTAGCGTAGAGGTTCATCTAGGTGACCAGGTCAAAGAACAGTAAGGAAAAATCATAAAGACACGCTTTACTTTATGAAAACAGACTCGATTACATATGACTTTCCTTTTCTGGAAGCCCCGAAGGGACCGGGAAAAAGAACGCTCACCTCAGAACAGGCGAGGCAGTCGCTCCTGCTCACTCACAAACACTGCTATGTTATAAGAGTGGACACTAGCTCACTCACTCTGAGTGTGTGGATGCTCTCTCTCGGCTTCTGCCGCTTCGTCCGTGTGTTCTCCGTTTTCCGTCTGTGCTGATGCTGAGCTTCGACGAAGGCTTTTATATGAGCGCCGTGAGCCTTATTGTTGGACACATCACGGACAGCGGTCGAGCTCTAGCAGCACCAGCGCACTGCCCTTCGTGCTCGCCAGTTGACTCCAGGCGTCTTTATCTCACAGCTGCGCGCACCGCCTCGCGCAGGCTTATTAGCTTGCAGCGACGGATGAGCATACGCCTAAGTAATATTCAAACGCCTTGGTACTCCACGTGGAGCAAGTCCCGAGACTGTGATTCTGTGCATGCATCATTAGGGAGATTCCTAATGACACGACTATTAGCGTTAATGACGCTGATATTTTATATTCATCTGACGGCCGACATTTTATATTCTTCATGTGACGTAGTAGGGCGTCCTCCCACGCACACGACTGATAATATTATTATCAGCTCCGGGTCATAGAGGTGTTAGGTCCTCCACGCGCGGAAATTGATATTCATATCAATATTATTTGGCTATTCTCAGATTTGTCAACTTCCATATTTCCATCGGACTTGGCATCATCTTGAAATAATTTATACATATATTCATATTCTTTTTTCATTTTATCAAAATTTTCTTTTATTTCTTCTTTCACTTCTTTCAATATTTCTTCTTTTATTTCTCTCTTCCATATTGAATATATCTTGCCAAATTTTTCTTCAATTTTCTGAGAGAAAGATTCGTCATTTAAGGGCTCAGTATTCTTGACCAATAATTCTTTATATGATATTCTGGAAGAAGAAGATCCTTCTTCTTTCACTATAATGGGCACCTTGCTCGCCATATTTCCACTGGGTCCTATTTTATGGCGTTGCATATATTCTTTTGCGATTGGGTCAATGTAATAATTCATACCACATCCTTTTCTTCCTTGAGTCAAGGCTTCATCTATATTAAGATATTTTTTCCACATTAATACTCCATTGCTTTCCAATTTATATTTTACTACGTCTTCAAATGCTATATATATTCCTGGCCTTGGGCCATCAAATATTACATATAAAGTTCTTTTTGATGGTACTTCAGTAGTTTTGGGTGCTTTAGTTATTTCATTCATTATATTGAAATATTTAGGTAGGCTATTTAATATTGAAAGCATATAGCCTTTATCTTCTCTTTTGTTGTTATATTGAAACCGGAAATTATCTAATATGCATTCTTGAACATCATCTAAAATAATATGATCATTTTTAGGTTTGAATTTAAATGTATTTGGAGGGAACACTTTTAGTTTATTATCCTACCCAAAGTTAAAATATTCAGTTCCTCCAAATTCCATTCCTTTCTTCATTCCTGCAATATAGAGGCACAAGAGAAAATGTCAGGTAAATTATTGTCCTTGCCTTTAATATGCTTGAAGACCACTTTATAACCATTTTCAGTGATCATATCTTCAAATAAGACCCATCCTCTAGTGGAACTTTTCTTGCTATTAATTTGGTTGTAATATTTGCATATTGCTTCACAATCAGTTCGAACAGTGAATTCTTTAAAACCTAGATATAACATAAAGGCATTTATAGCATTAACAATTGCAAGTATTTCTCTATCAATATTGTTTACTGCTTTTAATTTATAGCTGCCGGAGGCATATATGCAAATCTTTTCTTCAGCCTTTGCAGAATATTTACTTGGCTTTTGCTTTAGAATGGCCTCCCATCCTATCTTAGAGCATCTGTTTCTATTGTAAAATAATAGTTATCCAGTGGCAACTCTAATGGTTTTAAGTCTTCAACCTTATTTTTTATTGTTTGGACTAGTTTTATATCCTCGAAATTAAAATATTTCTGGCCATTTTTCCTTAATGTAGCATATAAAGGACCAGCAAGCTTTGCTAAGTTGTCTATATAATTTCTTGCATAGTTGACAATTCCTAGAAATTGCTGTAAAACATTTCTATCTTCCATTTTATCGGGAAATTGTAGAATCTTTTTAGCAATATGTTCTTGCAAATATATTTTTCCCTCTCCGATTTCATGTCCTAGGAAGTTGATCTTTTCTTTTCATATATCCATCTTATTTTTAGATAGTATTAAGCCATTTTGCTCTACTTTTCTCAAGAAAACTTCAAGATGAGAAATATGTTCCTTATAGGATTTTGAAAAGACTAAGAGGGCATCGACATAAACTAATATAAAATTTTGATTTTCATTAAATATATTTTGCATTTTTCTTTGGAATATTGCGGGTGCATTTTTTAATCCTAATGGCATAATAAGCCATTCATAATGACCTAGAGGACATGTAAATGCAGTGTATGGTATAGATTCATCAGCCATTTTAATTTGCCAAAACCCGGCTTTTAAGTCAAACTTAGAGAAATATTTACTACCTTGTATTCTATTAAGCAATTCTTGTTTATTGGGTATATTATATGCATCATCTATAGTATTGTCATTATGTCTTTTATAATTAAAGACCATCCTAGATTTACCCCTTACTTCTTCTGTATGATTCCTTACTATAAAAGCAGTAGACCTATGAGGACTTTTACTTCCTCTAATTGCTCCCATTTTTAAGAGTTCGTCTATATGCATTTTAAATTCTTCTATGTCTTTAGGGGTAGCTTCTATTGGACATGCTTTAATTATGTAGTCCAGGTTTATAATATTTATTTTGCATATAATAGGGTTTCTATCCCAATATTTCATTGGTATTTCTCCAATAATTTGTATATCTTCTAACCTTCTTACTATCTTGTTAATATCATTTTTGGACATTATATCTTTGTACCAGTTAGGCGCAAACGATTGTAGCCCAATGCATTCTATGCAAGTATTTTCTATATGGTAAACTTCTACGTTTGCACTAAGCTCTTCTTCTACATTTATTTCAGTAATTTTGACATTATTTTTATTATCATTGTTATATGTTTCTAAAGCCTTCTTTTGCTTATGTATTTCGGTAATATATGGCATATTATCTTGGTAAGGAACAAATGTAACACTTGACTCATGTATGTTGGCATTTCATTAACGTCGTTATAAAAGATAGACTAAAAGTCCATCCCCAGCAACGACGCTAGAAATGCTTGTTGGCATTTCTTAGCATTACTGCTAAAGATAGACTAAAGGTCCGTCCTTAATAATAATACTAGAAACATAAGTTGACATTCCCAACCACCATTACTTCAGAGAGGTAATCCTTGGCCCTTAGTGGCGCCGGCCTAGGTAATGCAGTCTGGTAATAGCAGTTAGAAGTGCCGGATTGACCTTCCTAACCGTCGTTACTTACGATATGCAATACTGTGGCACGGCGTCGTGGGTGCAACAAGAATTACAATCCTTAAGTAACGGTACTTAGGTACGCCAATCGATAGCTCAGTAAGGAATAAGATTACTCTGCAATCGCACAGAACTATCATTGTAGCATTTCAACCCGTGAGTATTCAAGGGTGTCGTATTTATAATTTCCCGTAGGAGGGCATGGTGGATTCATCTAGCTTTTGGTACAAACATGATCACTTACTGAATGCATAGGTAGGCATAGCATAGGCAGGGGTTAAAACATGTTTATAAGATAGTGGACACACACATCGGAGCAACCTCAAGGATAAAAGATAAAATAAAGAATAACTACGTGAGCAGGCATTGGTCATATATAGCTATGCAACGAATAGTAATTACATTGAATTAATAAGACTAGGATCAGGACTAAGTCTGGGATGATAGGGAGATCCCCGCAGCTGGTCTGCTAGCCGATAGAGACTTTACGAACTCCTACTCAATACCCGAACGTGGGGGAATGCTAGGGATGGACAGGGCTGTCACCACGTGCCCACCTACCCCTCTGCCCGTGGGGTACCGACATATCCGCTGATTCCCGCATACCTGAGCACCACGCCCGTGTAATTGGAAACAACTCCTAGCCCCCCGGGACCCCAACCCTACGGATTGACAGGCTCGGCTAGGTGCAACCATGACAGCACAACAGACTATTATCCCATCCTTGGTTCTTCCTCTATTCATACTAATTTGATGAACGATAAAGAACTTTGATGAACATATCAAGAACATAACACATAGACTATGAACTAGTTTACATGTTATGATCATAATATGGACAAGACTATACTCTAATTCAGATGCATTGCTATATAAATAAGATAAGAGCTTGCTCATAGAGGAGAACCGATGTGTATTCATACCAAGATGTTCTTGATTCCTCCAAGGAGACAAGCTCTCCTTGATAGCTTTGCCTTGCTCTACTACTACTACTACTAAACTAGAGAGAACAAGTAAGAAATGTGAGGTGTAGTGCTCCAAATATTGGTGTGTGTTTTGGAGGGGGTGAAGCACATCTATTTATATTTGATCAAGGGCGGTTTGGGCATTCTAAGTATGGTAGGAGGTGAAACCACCATCAGCAAACCGCCTTGAGCATGTGGCTGAAAACTGGGCCCAGGAAGTGCCATCTGGGGGGCGGCCGCCCCCGGGGGCGGTCGGTCCCTGGGAGGTGGCAACTGGCCACCGCCTTCGGGTGGTCGGTTGCTTCATGGGCCTGGGCCTCCCCTGCGGTTACGGATGGATCCCGTTTGATGTTTTGATGGGCTTTTCTCTTTTATTCTTGATTTGCGCCTTTTCTGAATGCGTTTCCTGGAATTACTGCTTTCCTTGATATCTTGATGCGTTTCCACGTGCTATCTCTGTAAGTTAGGTGCACAACAAAACTCATGGAAATGTTAGATAAAGCCCTATTCTCTATTTGTTTTAGTATTAAAATGATGTTATATTTATGTTGCTAAGGACCGCCAACAACTCCCCCACACTTGGTCCTTTACTCGTCCACGAGTAAAGTGCTAAGGACCAAATGGGTTCATCTTCCTTGTCAAAAGAATCTGCATACAAGATATTCCAAGCTTCACTTGGATTTATGAACTTCAAAGTATCTACCAATTCACCTTGAGTAATTGAAAAATGGAATAGCTTGGAATCAAATCCTCTTACTCTTGCTCTTGTGTGGAATACTTGGGTTTTTGTAAAATTTTAAAAACATAAAGATAGCTTGTATTCCTTGAATGATTCTCTCAAGTCACTCATTTTTATAAGTGGTTCCTCACCAAGGCATGAAAAGGTGATGCCTTCACTTTGATCATCCTACCTCTAAGAAGACTTATTTGAAGTTTTAGGTAGGAATGAGAAATGATGAGGCACACTTACCCTGCATATGTTGTCAAGTCAAACCCCAGACCATACCGGAGGGAGTGCGCCATACTCCTAGATTAGAATGTGCATGTGTGTGGAAAGTATGAAGGTGGAAACCTAATTCTAAATCTTTTTGGTACTCCATGCATCATGATTCTCCTTGGATAAAACTTAAGAAGATATGGGCTATAAGATCTATATATATATATTTATTATTTTTTATTTTTTTAATGGGTATTTGAACTTTTCTTTCCCGTTTATTTTCTTATGCCCCTTGGCATGATTTTTTTATATCATAGCCTCATATCTTTTATTGGCATATGAAAACTAGGGAGATATCATGATGGTGGATGAATGGAGTAAATTTTTGTAGAAGGAATGCACTGGTTCTTAGGATGAGAACCGACACCCCTTTTTTATTTGGTGGATGGATGAAGTGCATGTTTTGCGCAACTCTCAGGGTGAGAATTGGCTTTATTTGGTGGGTGCAAGTGAAATCTGATCTTGGGAATATGAAACATCTCTCAACAGCGGTCAGAAATTTGACCAAACTCAACACAAAATAAGTGGCATATGTAGAAGGTTTCATAAAATAGAATCACATATGTCCTTGGTAGGTATTTTGTTAATCATTCAAGGAGCATGCTATTGAGTTTTTGTTTTTGTAGACAAATCCCAAGTACTTTGCAAGAATGAGCAAGCATCATGTCATCCTACTATATCTCATTTGTTAATTACTTAGATAGAAATGGGGTTCCTAAACAGTATTCATAAATCTGTAGGGATTTTAGCAGGGAATAAAAAGTATGCAAACATTTCGAATGTAGGAGGACATGTTTGATGGAGTATGTAGGAAACATCATTTTAAATTTTATCTTAAAAGCTTTTTAGAATGAGAGAGGGGTAAGGGTTGCACAAACCGAATTTTGATTTTTATTGTGCAATCGTCTTGGAGAATCCTCCCCCACACTTGTTTTCTTCCCTGTCTTGATTAGTCACAAAATACATATATAGGGAGAACAAGTGCTCAACATAAAACCTTATTTCATTGATAAACACAAATAGGCACATTTACATTGATAGAAAAATTCAAAAGATCATGTGTGCCTAATTATTCGTGCAGTAGGTGCAGCCTAAAGATACTCAAGATGATGCTCAACACCTAGGGCTTTAGTGACTTTCCTTAGCTTAGAATTGAACTTGAAGCGAAAGCTATTGATGTCGTCGCTAAGGTTTTTAATCTCTGTATTCTTGGTTTCTAAGTCTTCTTCTAAAGCCCTTAGAAGAGCACGCAAGCTAGCATGTTTAGCTCTAAGGTTAGCGAGGATCTTAGAGTCGTCTTTATCTTCACTGCTTTCGTATTGCCCTGCATGACGTTTGATGGGAGGCCGAGGTAGATGCCTCCTAATTCTAGGAAGGGTGCTAGATGATTCTGCCTCCTTGGCTGAAAATGCGGGCTTGCTAGCAGACTTATCTCCAACGTGCTTGCTAGGCCTACTATCACTAGGAGTTTTCTTCCCATTGGGAGGATGGGCAGCAGCGGTCTTCTTTGTGGCGCCTCCTTCAGGTGCATGAGAGCGCTCTGGCAAGATCGCTAGAGGCTTTTCCTTCACAACACGGGCTTTTTCCCTTGCTAAAGAACTCTCTTGATAAGGTGCTATGTCTAGGTTTGCTATGGCCACTGGGGCATTGATTAGCGAGAGAGCATAGCTGGACATGCTTGGCACTTAAAGATTGGAGAGCTAAGCAAGCTTTGCTAGAGGGAGGAGAACAAGGTTGGTGTAAGGAAAAGAGAGACCTTTAGAGGTTTAAATAGGTGCTATCGAGGTCTTTGGCAAGGAAACAGCTTGATTGTAACCAGGTATGTGATGCTGAGGTGATCAAAGTGAGGTACAAAAAAGATTGGAACGGATTGGCCTGGACAGGGGGGCGGTCGGTCCCCTGGGCCCGCCTGCCAGCCTCTGTCTTTTGGCCACGTGTTAAGCTGACTATGTAGAATCTTATCCCAGTTACGATCAGGCTTGATGCGAAGTAGATTAGTGTGATCATATGTATGATATTAAAATGGATTTGATTGAAATTTGTGAAAATTTATTTTAAGAAAACCCTACCATGCATTTATTGAAGTAATATCCCTATGATCTCAAAGATTTATATTTAATCATAGGGCTATTTTAGTCAAAACATAAATGCAAAATTATCATCAGGCATGCAAATATTTATTTGAAATATTATTTTATATATTGATATATATGTATTTATATTTTTTATTATTATTACTATTAATTTTATTTTATTAGAGGAATCAATTAATCATTTATTGAAAAGAGATTTCAAAATATTAAAGATAACTTATCGATTTACCTTCGGCAAAGGCTCAGCTTTTTAAGTCCGTTGAGCAGGACTTTTCTCCCTCCTTTGTCTGCTTGATGATGGTGCATCCGTCTTGGGAGAGGTAGACGGCTGCGTTTGCTTGGGCCTCCATACTTTGCGAGTAGTTTTAGACGGTGTGGTAGTATTTTCAATTTTTACCTTGGGTTTCCACACCGTCTTCTTTGGTGAAGGCTTGGGGATTTCTTCCCTCTTTTTAGGAGCCATTTTGTTTTTCTGCTCCTTTATATTTTGTTTGGGAGCCACCTTTTCTTTTGGCTCCGGCTTTTTCTTTGATTCTTTTGAGATTTTTGATATATTTTTCAAAAGCTGAGGCTGAATCTCTACCTCCTTAATGCCTTGGGGATTCGGCCCATATCGAATGCGTATCATGTTGCATTCTTCTCGACGGCGAGGCCTGAACTCGAACTTCTCTTCTTATTCATTGATATTGAAGCGGATTTCTCCAGCTCCAACATCAATTTGTGCTCCTGCCGTGCTCAAGAATGGCCTTCCGAGGATGAGTGGTGTTTCTTTGGTGAGTTCCATGTTGAGCACCACAAAATCCACCGGAACATAATACCCTCTAATTTTTACAGGGATGTCTTGTGCAATCCCTGCTGGGTACCGAATTGAGGAGTCGGCCAACTGAAGTGTCATGTTGGTAGGCTTCCAAGTTGGTGAAATTCAGTCTATCAAAGACTGATTTTGGCATTACGCTCACACTCGCCCCAAGATCGCATAAGGCGTGGTCAAATTGCTGGGTGCCTATAGAGCATGTGATTGTGGGGCACCCAGGGTCTTGTTTCTTCTCAGGTAGATGATTGAGTATAGCTGCGCTACACTCTTCCGTCAGCTTGACAATTTCTGAGGACGGTAATGGTCGCTTGTTGTTGATGATATCTTTGATGAACATAGCGTATGATGGTATGTGCAAGACATCCATCAGCGGAACGCTGACGTGTGTCTTCTCGACCATCTCCACGAATCGGAGAAACTGTTCATCTCCGGCCTTCTTCTTTCTTCTCATCCTTGTGGGGAAAGGCAACATCGTGGTGTCCCCATAGCCCTCCGGTGTTGGCTCTTCTTCCATTGATTCTTCATGTGGTTGTGCCGAATCAACCGGTACTTCCTCTTGCTATCTTGGTATTTTGCTTGTTCTTTGGTCAGGATGTGGAGGATCACGAGTGGTCTTACCCCCTCTCGTGGTCACCGAATTTATATTCTCAACAGGACTAGAAATTTGAATAGCAGATTTTGCGGCAGAGGAAAGTTGGGCAATTTGAGTTTCAATTCTTTTATTAAAACTTACTTGATTTTTAACAGATGAGGATAGACTATCAAGCTTAGTATTTATAGTTTCAAACATTTTATCATTTCGAGAAAGCATGTTTGTAAGATTTTTATTTATTTTAGCCTGTCCTATCATAAGATCTTTTAATGAAGGTTGGGAGGAATTGAAATTTGAATTAAAATTGGAAGAATTACCTTGGGGGCGATTCTGGCTGTTCCACCCGTTACCTAGTTGTTGGTGTTGGCGAAACCCGTTGTTGACGAAGGATGCTTCTTCCAGGGTTTCGAGATAGTTGTTCCCCGAATGACCAACATCCCCACAGACTTCACACGTCATGTGCGAGTCCATGGCCTGGACAGTGCCGGTGGTAGGATCGGTGGCACGTTCTTCAAGTTTCTTCATTATTAATTCTACTTTTGCGGCAAGCAGATCTGTATCCTTCACGGTGTGCATGCCTTTTTGTGTTTTGTGTCCCTCTCCCCAGCTTTGGTTGGCCACCATCTTCTCGATTAACGCCGTGGCATTCTCGATGGTGAGGGAGAGGAATGCGCCTCCAGTGGCAGCATCTATGTGCCCCTTAGACATGGCCGTGAGACCTTCATAGAAATTTTGGAGCACGAGCCATTCTTCCATCCCGTGGTGAGGGCAGGCCTGGATGTATTCCTGAAGCCTATCCCAAGCCTCGGGAATGGACTCGAGTGTAGTTTGCTGGAAGTTTGATATTTTTCCCCGCAGAGCATTTGTTTTGCTCATGCGGAAGAATTTAGCGAGGAACGCCGCGGAACATTTGTCCCACGTGTTGACTGCTTCCTTGCTTTGATAAAACCATTGCTTTGCCTTCGCCGAAAGGGAGAAGGGCAACAACCGGAGTTTGATGGTGTCTTGTGCGACATCTTTGATGATGATGGTCTCGCACAGCTCAAGGAAGTTTTGCAGGTGCGCGTTTGCGTCCTCAATTGGCAAACCGCTAAACTGGTTCGCCTGCACCATCGTGAGTAGGCCAGTGCAGAGTTCAAAGTTTTCGTTCCCGACATTGACAGCGGGCCCAACGGGCACGTTGGCAATAGCGGGGGTGGAATACTCGCGGAGTGACTTGGACATGGTGGTAGTAGCGGATGGTACGGAAGTGACCAGTTCGTTTGCCGTCTGAGTAGCAGAAGAAGAGATGGTACGAGGCCTTCTCTTCCTTAGGAGTGCCTCTGGATTTTTAACGAAGTTTTCCGGCAGATTGAAACCGCTCATACACTATCCTGTTTTCATTCCAATAAAAAGAGGAAGAAAACAACAAAGTTAGCCTGCATAAGCTATGGCTACCAATGCTTATTTTGTAATCAAAGTTTATGCCAAAGCTAGATGTTTATATTTTCTTTTTGCCCTCCCCGGCAACGGCGCCAGAAATGCTTGTTGGCATTTCTTAACGTCATTACAAAAGATAGACTAAAAGTCTATCCCCAGCAACGGCGCCAGAAATGCATGTTGGCGTTTCTTAGCATTACTACTAAAGATAGACTAAAGGTCCGTCCTTAATAATAACACTAGAAACATAAGTTGACATTCTCAACCACCATTACTTCAGAAAGGTAATCCTTAGTCCTTAGTGGCGCCGGCCTAGGTAATGCAGTCTGGTAATAGCAGTTAGAAGTGCCGGATTGGCCTTCCTAACCGTCATTACTTACGATATGCAATACTATGGCATGACGCCGTGGGGTGCAATAAGAATTACAATCCTTAAGTAACGGTACTTAGGTACGCCAATCAATAGCTCAGTAAGGAATAATATTACTCTGCAAGCGCAGAAAACTATCACTATAGCATTTCAACCCGTGAGTATTCAAGGGTGTCGTATTTATAATTTCCCATAGGAGGGCATGGTGGATTCATCTAGCTTTTGGTACAAACATCATCACTTATTGAATGCATAGGTAGGCATAACATAGGCAGAGGTTAAAACATGTTTATAAGATAGTGGACACACACATCGGAGCAACCTCAAGGATAAAAGATAAAATAAAGAATAAAGAATAACTACGTGAGCAGGCATTGGTCATATACAACTATGCAACGAATAGTAATTACATTGAATTAATAAGACTAGGATCAGAACTAAGTCTGGGATGATAGGGAGATCCCCGTAGCTGATCTGCCAGCCGATAGAGACTTTACGAACTCCTACTCAATACCCGAACGTGGGGGAATGCTAGGGATGGACAGAGCTGTCACCACCTGCCCACCTACCCCTTTGTCCGTGGGGTACCGACATATCCGCTGATTCCCGCATACCCGAGCACCACGCCCGTGTAATTAGAAACAACTCCTAGCCACCCGGGACCCCAACCCTACGGATTGACCGGCTCGGCTAGGTGCAACCATGACAGCACAACAGACTATTATCCCATCCTTGGTTCTTCCTCTATTCATACTAATTTGATGAACGATGAAGAATTTTGATGAACATATCAAGAACATAACACATAGACTATGAACTAGTCTACATGTTATGATCACAATATGGACAAGACTATACTCTAATTCAGATGCATTGCTATATAAATAAGATAAGAACTTGCTCATAGAGGAGAACCGATGTGTATTCATACCAAGATGTTCTTGATTCCTCCAAGGAGACAAGCTCTCCTTGATAGCTTTGCCTTGCTCTACTACTACTAAACTAGAGAGAACAAGTAAGAAATGTGAGGTGTAATGCTCCAAATGTTGGTGTGTGTTTTGGAGGGGGTGAAGCACATCTATTTATAGTTGATCAAGGGCGGTTTGGGCGTTCTAAGTATGGTAGGAGGTGAAACCGTCATCAGCAAACCGCCTTGAGCATGTGGCTGAAAACTGGGCCCGGGAAGTGCCATCTGGGGGGCGGCCGCCCCTGGGGGCGGTCGGTCCCTGGGAGGTGGCAACTGGCCACCGCCTTCGGGTGGTCGGTTGCTTCGTGGGCCTGGGCCTCCCCTGCGGTTACGGATGGATCCCGTTTGATGCTTTGATGGGCTTTTCTCTTTTATTTTTGATTTGCGCCTTTTCTGAATGCGTTTCCTGAAAGTGCGCTTTCCTTGATATTTTGATGCATTTCCACGTGCTATCTCTATAAGTTAGGTGCATAAAAAAACTCGTGGAAATGTTAGATAAAGCCCTATTTTCTATTTATTTTAGTATTAAAATGATGTTATATTTATGTTACTAAGGACCGCCAACAATGTATAATAGTAGTTTATAGAGAATTTTGTAAAACCTTAGACCTAGAATCATATCATCATTTATCATGGACAAGTCTCTAATTGTAATTTCATCTATAATATAGTTTGTGCCATTTATATATGCTTCTATATTATATGCTAATTTATTATGTAACTTCCTTCTGCCAGACATATCTGTAGATACTTCAGCTTTATTATCTGATATAGTCTCAACAATTTCAGGATATTTTACAAAATATTTATCATGGATAATATTTTTCGTGCAACCAGTATCTAGTAATGCTAATATTTTATAAGAAATATTTGGTGTTACTATTATTTTTATTGTTGCATCTTTTAATTGGATTACTTGTCATTTTTTTTGTATTTTACGGTTAACATTTGGTCTTTTAATTCAGTACTATCGATATTATCTTTATCAGACTCTGTAATAACTGGGTTTTGTCTTGAGCTAGTTTATATTTTATTTCTTCCAGTTCCACTTCTAGAGAGTTGACCCTATTTTCTAAATTTCTGACTCTACTAGACAAAATCTTATCTTCAGGTTCTATTTCTATTTCTTGTCTCCATCTTTGGTTTGCTAATTCGAGACATGAAACACAGGCTTGTTTTAAACAAACGCTACATGTGCACCTGTGGTCTTGACTTGGATAGTATATGCATTACGTATACTTAATATTATAATCACCCTTTCCTCTAATCCAGTTATGCTTACACTCTACTTGGTTCATTAGCTCTAATGCTAATTCATCGATTAAACTTAATTCCTCATTACTAATATTATTATATATCTCTTCATAACCCTCTATTACCATATTTTTATTTATTTCTAGATTTTCTTCGCCTCGTAGAGTACTATCTATATTATTTGTGGATGGCTTCTTATTTATTTTATTTATATTTGACTATCTGTCTTATTTGGAACTATCTCATTATTTTTTGTAGCGATAATATTATTGTTCTTATTTACTATGGGCTTACCAATTTCTTTAGATACGAGCTTAGTCAATATATTATCTCTTTGAATCTTTTCTAGTTTTTCTATCTCTCTTATTACAGATAACTTCTTTGCCTTTATTTTAGGCCAATCTTCTATCATATGAGTAAAATATTCGCCTTGTATAAGTTCTAACTTGTTATTCAATTTACTAATTTCATCTTCTAAGTAAGATTCTTCCTTGGTAAACCACGTATATCAATATTTTCTTTAGTATTAACCACCTTACCAGTATTAATCACTAAGTTGAGATATTTTAATCTTTCAATGGTTGACAACCTGTCTCCAATACCAGGGTCACGGCAATATATAATTAAAAATTATACTATATATTCGGAAGTATAATATATTATTCGGGTATTTTTAAGATATATTCAAGGTATACTTATGCGCGTATATATGGAATATTCTGGCGTACAATATATTATGTATGTGTGGAAATATTTTTTATTGTTATTATTATTATTAATTTAATTTTTTTCTCTGATACGCGGACGCGTACCTATTTTTAGGATCTCGGAGGCTTGCGAGACCAACAAGACCGCAGGTTGTTTTCTCTTCAGGCATGTGTGTCCTACTCGGTACTCACCGTACTTTCCTCGAGACCAAAACCATGAAAACAAAGCGGAACTCCGTGACTCCCTAGCACTCTCTGGACATGGCGCACCTCGACGGTCCACTACCATCTTCCCAGGCAGTTCCACCCGAAGGGAACACTTTTCTACGGCAACACAGGGTTCTCTCAGATGCCTATCTCCGGCTAAGCGAGACCAATCACACGTAGAGGTTTCTCCTATAGGGTCCGTAGCGTAGAGACTCGTCTAGGCGACCAGACCAAAGAACAACAAGCAAAAATTACAAAGACATGTTTACTCCATGAAAACAGACTCGATTACATACAACTTTTCCTTTCGGGAAGCCCTCAAGGGACCGGGAATAAGAACGCTCACCTCAGAACAGGCGAGGTAGTCGCTCCTGGTCACTTACAAACACTGCTATGTTACAAGAGTGGACACTGGCTCACTCACTCTGAGTGTGTGGATGCTCTCTCTCGGCTTCTATCGCTTCGTCTGTGTGTTCTCCGTTTTTCGTGTCTTTCTGTGTGTTGATGCTGAGCTTCGATGAAGGCTTTTACATGAGCTCCTTGAGTCTTATTATTGGACACGTCAGTGATAGCGGTCGAGCTCCAGCAGCACCAGCGCACTGCCCTTCGTGCTCGCTAGCTGACTCCAGGCACACTGCTTGTCACACCCATATTTTAAGAATAAAATAGGATGCATAAATAACTCATATGTGTTTCAGAAATAGTCACACATATAAGCCGACAAATTATAAATAGTATCATCACAGTGGTTACATAACGATTAAGTACTTATTATATAGACTTGATCAAATATAAATCGTATATCTAAATAATAACTATAGCTGAAACACTTGCGAAAGCTCCAACACAGGGACACGGTCGACTGGGAGACACCAAGCCTAATACTCATTGTGATAGTCTTCACTCCAATATTCGTCTGTGGTGGGGAATTGCTAGGGTGTGCATATTTCATACTCAGCAAGTATAACACGGGTTCATGAGGCTTAAAAGGCTAGATACTATTTGACTGCCGTTAGCTTTTAATATTCCGATTATTTTTAGCAGTTGAGTAGCATCAAGGTATTCCAAATCCCATAATTAATCCAATGATCAATTGTAATAAGGTTAATAAATAGCAAAGGTATTAACAACAATAATAAACATAATATAATTCTCAGTAACCATCTAGTCTGTAATGTGCTCAAGACCACTCATGTCCACGAGCACGACTGTTATAACAGTTTATTAAACTCTGCGCAGAGGTGTACACTTTCACTGTGAGTCATGATTTACCCTTTTTCACGAGGTAGCTAGCCTGTTGACCCACTGCTAAGGAAGGTCAGTAGGGATCACTATGAAGTCTTTCGATGGTTCGTCTAATATGTTAGGGCCGTAAGGTTTCATTGGCTGCAAGATGTAGAAACCCTTCTTTTCAATATGACACATTCGTTCATGGCTATACTCATAAGACTAGGAGCTGTACTACACCAAGGTGGCAAACCCCTTTTACGCCCTTTCAGGTAACCGCTAACAAGTTAGAAAAGGTCGTTGTACTGAACTAAAGCCAGAGCCATATAGCCCTCATAGTTGTACTGTATGTCCCAAGTCATCACGTACAGAAAGTCTTATGGAAAGAAACTAGAGCCACATAACCCCGAGCTCTAGCCCCCTTTGAACAGGAATAAAATCATATTAAATTGTTCATTACATAATCTATTAATCAAATCATAAGATCATTGGTATCAATAAAGCACTAGCAAAGAGCTACCCAATGCATAACCCAAAAGGTGATCAAGGAATCAGAAGTTCAATAACTAAGTTATAATCACTAAGATTGTCAAGGTGCACACATGCATATATGAATTGTGATTATTATGAATAGGACAACAAGGATAGTCCATGTTATACTTGCCTTAAAGTTAAGATCCTTTCTCTGATCCAAATCTTCAATTGATAGCTTCGAGAATCACCGCGTAACACCGTATATACTCGATCGATCATCACAACAACACACAACATCCAACCGACATACACAAGCAAACAAGTATAATAATTAAAACAGTACACCAAACAGTAACAAAACAGTTTGAAAAGGTTATAAAATTATTCTACTCGTTCCAACGATTACATCGATATAAAGATCACGAAAAACGGATTTAAAACGTGAGAGTTATGGTTTAAACAAGATTTACTTTTGCAAAATAATAGATTGAATTTAGTTACGAAATTTAAAAGTGCCAAAATTAATGTTCAGTGGTAAAAACATGTAATGTACAAAAATACGAACCTAACGTAAGTTGAACAGATCAAATCGAAATTAAAACATAGAAACGACAGGAAAAATATGGACCGATGGCAAAACTGTAAATAAGTCGTCTCAACCTTGGTCATCTTCTTCCTGCGATGTTCACCTTCCTTCACGTGAAAGCCATGGAGCTGCCGCTGCTTGCTGCCTCTTCGCACAGGGGGCGCACGGCCAGCAGCCTTGGACGGGCGGCGCCAGCAACAGGGTCTCCACGGAGCCACGGCCTGGCCCGCAGGGAAGAAGGGAGGACTCCGGTTTGCTGCTGCTGTAGAAAAGAACGTGACATGGAAGCTGCTTCGGAGGGGTGGCACAGGGAGCAGCAGGTGCCGCAGTGAGGGGCGGCGCACAGCCGAGGGCACGGCAGCGGCGCGAGGAGTCGCGCACAATGACGGACTACGCCCGTGGTTCCCCTGAAAACGATGGAACCGAGGTGCTCCAATGCTGACCTCGTCGGAAAACTGATCAAAGAATGAAAAACGAATAGAAAACGGTTAAAGGTAGATGGATTAAAAAAACGAATATACCACGACGTAGAGAATGAAGAGAGCTACCTCGTGGTGGTGGTAGTTTTTGCCGGAGACGGTTGAGATGACCCAAAAAACTCGCCGGATAGTTCACCGGAAACCTAACTTTTACAAACTTCGGCTTTAAATCTAGGAGGCTATGAGCGGCGGCTAAGAAAACGGGCTATATTTTCGGATCAACACGCCGAGGGCTTCGCGATCATATATATAGTTGTAGGGTTTGTGTTCGGTAAAAAAAAAGAGATATATTTTATTATTTTCAAAATTATTAAATATTCTGAATTAAATAATTCTAGAAAAAATTCAGAATTGATATTTGGGCCCTGAAAAATACCCAGAAAGCTCCGAAAATTATGAAAAAATTCCCGATGACATTATAGAACACGATCAACCCAAATAAGGTATTTGGAGCTTACGAAAAGATATTTTGGAGCATCTAAAGATTATATTTTGCTTATAGAAAAATAGGAGAAAGGTCTAGAAAAAGCCGGGAAAATTTCCGAGAAGTTTTTGAAATAAGTTTATGAATAATAAGCATCAAAGAGTGAATTGGAGCTAAAAAAAGGTTCTGATAACTCTGACTAAAGAATCTAATTTGGGAACCAAGGAATTTGATTATAGAAAGAGACAGAGACATGTTGTAGAGAATATCATTGTACTAAATGCATTTTGAAAACTTTGCTCACTCACATCATAAAATTATTTGCAAAAGATTTTGAATGATTTTGAGATTTGATAAAGGCCACTCAACCAAAATAAATCATATGCAAGAGCATAAGTGCACAGATATATTGTTAAACCCTAGTTAAATTTTAACTTAATAATTTTTTTAATTTATCTCTGTTTGTATGAACATAAAAATACAAAATTAAATCAATTTAAGACTATTTTAAAATTATCAAAATTTGGGGTGTTACACTGCTGTGGTGTCTTTATCTCACAGCTGCGCACGCCGGCTCGCGCAGGCTTATCAGCTCGCAGCAACGGATGAGAATCGCTGCGCCTGAGTAATATTCAAACGCCTCGGTACTCCTCGTGGAGCAAGTCCCGAGACTGTGATTCCATGCATGCACCATTCGAGAGATTCCTAATGACGCAAATATTAGCGCTAATGACGTCGATATTTTTATATTCATCTGACAGCTCTAACATTTTATATTCTTCGAGTCGCAGAGGTGTTGGGTCCTCCACGCGCGGAAATTGATATTATACCAGGGTCACGACAATATATATTGAAAATTTATACTATATATTCAGAGGTATAATATATTATTCGGGTATTTTTACGATATATTCACGTATACTTATGCGCGTATATATAGAATATTCTGGCGTACAAAATATTATGTATGTGCGGAAATATTTATTATTATTATTATTATTATTATTATTATTATTATTATTATTATTATTATTATTATTATTATTATTTTGTTTTTTCTCTAATACACGGACGCGTACGTATTTTCAGGATCTCGGAGACTTGCTGATACGGGTGTATGGGTGTCCCGATCTTTCGGTGGAGAGGGTGTGGACGGTGGATAACGTCAACTTTTATTAGAACTTCAAACACCAAAGGATACATGAATACATACTAGTTTAGGGTTTTAACTGATAGTTTTCACGAGTTTTTGCATGTTCTGTCTTTTTCAGGGGCTATTCCAGAAAAGCATAAAAGAAGGGTTAAAGAGCATGATTACCACGTAACTTAACCACCAAGGAAACAATCATCACGAGAACACTAGAAGCATCTGTAACACACCCGAGACACCGGGACCTGAGAGCCCCTAGGGTGGGGCCGGCCGGCGCTCCCCGGCTAGGGTTTCGGTCCATCTTCTGGAGTCTTCTTCCTCCGCCTCTATGGAGTCATTTTGTCCTTATTTCAAGTCGGTTTGATCCTACGGCGCACGTGCATCCCACCGGGCTATAAATAAAGGGGCAGACCCCCCTGGAGGCATCAACTCATCATTCATTCAAGGCATCAAGTCCTCAAGCCATCAAGAACCTCCTAGTTCATCAAGAGCCTCCTAGTTCATAGTTCTAGCCTAATTAGATTAGAGAGTAGAAGAGTTCTAGTCCTTCGGTGGACTTGGAGCCCCGGCGTCTATCTGGAGCACGGAGTTCGGTATAATTCTTGTTCTTTCTCTATTATTGTATTCTTCATTATGATTAGGGAAACATTGTTCTTAACAGTTTATATGTTCTTGATTACAATAGTATTTGTCTACTTTGATTATATGTCTAGTATAGTTGGTTTGATCTTATTGAATTCATGTAATTACTCGTATAGCGTTTATTCATGCGTACGACGGATAGATAATGAATGATATGTAGACGTGGTGCCTAGGTATTCTGTTTATCTGCGAGTGCACCGTGATGTGCCGGGTTGTGTGGTAGATCGTGTAGGTGACAGCTGCATTGAGTCCTCTGTAGTCCACACCCCGTATGTAGGTCAACAGGCACGGTCGCGAAGTTTGGGGATGACTCTGTTTCACACCTTTTTTAGATGATGCCCTTTGCATGTGATCATGATATAGGATTAGTCTAACAATGATTGCTAGATGTAATTGCACTAATTAGATTTATTCATTGATGTAGTTATAGAATTACCTTTGAAATCAATTCCTTAGTTTATCCATTGGCTAGCTATTACTATGACTAGAGAAGTGCTCTGATGATTATCTTTTATTTATGATGCTTGATCATAGTTATCACCTTTATCTTTATCTTTATTTACCTTGTGACCTCTGCCTGTTATGAGTAGAGTAAATGACATGGGTAATGTCACTTATCCATTGTATACCATCACTATCTATATAATAGATTGTAGTTTATCCTTAGTCCTTCCCAGTGGTATAAATATAAATCGACAACCTGGTAGAACTCCCTAGGTAAAATGCTACAATGGGGTAATTATCTATCCGCTTGCAGAACTGATCTTAGTTTATATTATTTATATTTATTTCTATCTAGTCACCTAGATTAATATATGAAACTTTTATTTATTCTTAGCATTATTAATTAGGGATGACAACCTAGTTCTTGCATAAGAATGTTGGTAATAGAAAAGTGGCTAGCTGCTAATGACAAGTTAATTAATTACCATTCATCTTCTAATCTCGCCTCTTGCATTAAAAGTTATATAGTTATATTTGGCGATGTTAGTAGATGTCAATAAGCATTTTTGGCGCCGTTGCTGGGGAAGGCACATAAGCTTAGGAAATATTGATAGTATGTATACATAATAGGATAAGATTGTATTACCGATTGATCTCTAACTCAAACAGGTACACCCTTGTTTTTTTTATCATTTGCTTATCTTATGCAGGGTGATGAATGAATGTTGTTTGTCTTTCAAATAATTTCACTAACGATCCAGAGAAACTCCTGAGAAGAAAGAAGTTTGTAGAGACGAGGGAAGATCCCGAATCACTATCAAAAACACCCATCGTTTCTCGAGCTAGTTTATCAAAGGAGCCAGCTCCAACATTGGAAGAAGTACACTTAGGAGAAGATTTATCTCCTGTGTTTGAAGACATGGCTGAGAAGACGCTACGCGAGTTCTCTGCCCCAACAACAGAAAACATCCGGAATGGACCAACAGTCAACATGGAGGAGAATGGATTCGAGCTCAAGCCTGCTCTTATCACCATGGTTCAAGCCAGCCAGTTCTGTGGAAAAGTTCTTGAAGATGCAAGTGCACACTTACAACACTTTTTAGAGATTTGCAGCAACTTCACGATTAGAGGAGTACCAAGAGATGCTATTTTACTCCGTCTTTTCCCATTTTCACTTTTGGGGAAAGCCAAGCAGTGGTTCTACGCCAACAAAGACAAGAACACTACATGGGACCGATGCTCAACTGCTTTCCTGGCAAAGTTCTTTCCTACAGGCAAGACAAATGCTCTGCGTGGGAAAATGTCAAGTTTTCAACAGCAACATGACGAATCATTCACTGAAGCATAGGAGTGATTCCAAGATTACATTGAAGACTATCCTCATCATGGGATAGAGGATTGGCTACTATTGCAGACCTTCTACCACGGGCTTATCTCAAGCACCCGTGAGTCCATTGATGCTGCAGGTGGAGGAGCTTTTCTATCACTTAAGCTTCCAGAAGCTCAAGCACTTGTTGAGAAGATGGCCTTAAATTCAAGCTGTAATGAAGAACGTACTCAACCTCGCAAGAGAGGAGGAGGCATCCATCATCTGAAGGAGACTGAGATGGTCACTGCCAAGCTAGACCTCATTATGAAGAAGCTCGATATAGAGAAGAAGGAAGTCATGCATATCAATGATTCTTGCATGACCTGTGAAGAATGTGGAGATTACGGGCATTCAGCTATCAACTGTCCTACATTGCAAGAGGATGTGAACTTCATCAACAATAACACCTACTATCGTCCTCAGCAAAACCAAGGATGAAATCAGCAACCTCGACAAGGTAATTACCAAGGTAACAACCAAGGTAATAATTACAACAATTATAATTTTCCGCCTTTAAGAGATTTAGTTGCTGGTCAATCTAAATTATTAGATCAAATGTCTAGAAAGGTAGCCTCAAATGATAAGGCTTTAGAAAATATAAATACTAGAATGGATACCTTTGCTTCTGCTATAAAGAATCAACACAGCTTTAATAAAATGTTAGAATCACAATTAGCTCAGCTTGCTGCTGCTGTCCCTCCATTTGAGAAAGGAAAAATTCCGGGCCAGCTGGAGGATTTAGAAACTGCTAACCTTGTTGATATTCACAATGCAACACAATACCAAATTGAGCTTGCAGATATACAGTGGATAGATCACTCACTACCTGAGAAGATGGGAGACCCTAGAAGACCTGTGATTCCTATCTCTATAGGATGTCACAACTTTCCAGAGGCTATCTGCGATTTCGGCGCAAGTGTCAACATAATGCCCAAGGTAATCTTTGAGAAAATTTTAGGTGATCCTTTGTTGTACACAGATATGCGTTTGCAGCTTGCAGATCAATCCATTTGCTACCCCGAGGGAGTACTAGAAGAAGCTGTTATCAGAGTGGGGCAATCATGTCCCAATTGACTTTGTGATCATGGATACCGGAGGAGATGAGAAGGCACCCATTATCTTGGGATGACCATTCTTATGCACAACCAAAGCCATCATCTATGTGAAACACGCTAAGATTGTTCTCTCCATCAAAGACAAGAAGGAGAGATTCTCGTTTAAGAACCGCATCCTCAACAATCCTGCAGTCCCGAAGCAATTCCATCAACAAGAAGAGCAACAACAACAACCAGCACCCAAGAATAAGAACAATAGGAGATGGAGGAAGAACAAGCCCCAGCATGTACCTGAAGGAACCGCTCAGCTAATCAATGCCATAAACACATAAAATGATCATATGCTCCCGAAGCCATTTCCAACAAAGAAAGGTGACCCAGGAGTACCAATCATTGAATGCACAATCAGAGACATCACTTTTCTCGACACCATCTGCGACACTGGATCAGGCATCAACGTAATGTCCAAAAAGGTATATGATGAATTATTTGATGATTTACCATTATACCCAACATATATTCAGTTGCAGATGGCGGACCAATCATTGAGATTCCCTGAAGGCGTAGTCAAGGATGTCATGGTAAGAATTCAAAATAAATATATACCCGCAGATTTTCTAGTTCTTGACACGCAGGGAGACGATGAATCGCCTATTCTTTTGGGAAGACCATTCCTCTACACTGCCAATGCTATCATCTACATCGGGTCTGGACAGATCCACTTCAACCTACCCACTGGAAAGGTACACTGTCAATTCAAAACACATCTTAACCATGAGCAGATCAGGAAGCAACGCAACATAAGGAAACGCCAAGCCCGCTGTCAGGCTGCCTAGCCTCACTGTGGATGGGAGGAGTTCCCTGGAAGGATTGTGAAGTATGAAGACTGCTACAAGGAGCAAGAAGAAGCCGTACAAGCACCACGCTGGAGTGAGTGGGAAGCGGAAGCTGAGAGGATGGACCAGATTGCTAAAGCAGAGAAAGAAGAGATCCAGTCACAAGTAGAAGTATGGATAAAGAGAGATGAAGAATCAAGAGAAGCTTACAAGGAAGAGCTGGAGCTAGAAAAGAGAGAAGCAGAAGCGACAGAAAAGAGATGGAAGGAGAAAGAAGAAGCACCTGCTACTCCACCGCAAAATGGAGAATTGACTAAGATGATCTCAGACAATGGACCTACTAAGTACTCTCCTCTATCAAAGTCCTGTCGGTAGACTTTAAATTCCGTACCCTAGCCATAAGGTTAGAATGGTAGTTATCTAATTAATTTAGCATTCACTAGTAATTTTTCTTAGCACCTTTATTAGCATAATCATTTTTAAAAAATATTAAACCAACAAAAATATTTACTGCTTTATTTACTGCATCATAAATATTAAAGCCCCATGTGAATGAACCTATGGTAACCCTATAGGCATATTTACTGTGGTGCCATAAAAATAAAAATGATTTATAGATGGTAGTAATATTTATAATTGCTTTGTTGCATTATAAAAATCCTAAAGCCCCATGGGAATAAATATTCCCTGTGGTGGCATAAAAATTATTATTAGCATGCATACATATTTGATTTCTGCATAAGAAAATTAGAAAAATCCTAAAAAGAGAATCCTGTTGGAATCCTGCTAAAATCTATTAATTAAAATCAACTCAAAGAATAATCAAAGTGCTCATTGGCTGACCGCTAACCCCTTGATAATTCGAGCCTCGAGTTTTGGTTTTCTTGTTGGAGTATAACTATGCAGGAATGATATTATGACAAAGGAGAGTGAATCATTTTCAAAGAGCAAAAGTAGAATTAGGAATAGCCACTAATTACCACATATACACCTATCCACCATATTCCATACACATGCACATCTTGGTTTGATTGTATGCCTCGATTCTCTGTGGATCCATTGTTTGACTTTACAACATATGAATTGCAAGTATGCTTAAAACCTTGTTATTGCCACTCCTATAAGCTTCACTATAAATCCCTAGTTATAGGAAGGCATAACATTAATGCCTTAAGTAAGATCCACAGATACCATATACACTGAAAGACTTGCGGGTGTCATACAATTAAAGTTCTGAGTTTTATTTTGAAAACTTGCAAAACTCCGGGATATTAGTACTGTGAAGAATTTGCTACATAGTGCAAGACTTGATTGTTCTTTCTTTCAATTACTCAAGACTAAGGCAAGAGCTGTAAAACCCCATGGTTAAAGGTAAAATGGGTAAGTTTAAAAGTTAGAGCAGTTTTGTCTAATCCGGGGGAGAATCTATGTTTGAAGCATGTGTACTTGGGAAGTATGAAAACATTGTAGCAACTCCTGATCCAATTACATTAGTAATTAGGCTTAGTTTGTTTGCCAAGGGACTGGCAAACAGGTAAGCTTGGGGGTATTGTTGACGGTGGATAACGTCAACTTTTATTAGAACTTTAAACACCAAATGATACATGAATACACACTAATCTAGGGTTTTAACTGACAGTTTCCATGAGTTTTGCATGTTATGTATTTTACAGGGGCTATTGCAGAAAAGCATAAAAGAAGGGTTAAAGAGTATGACTACACCGCAACTTAACCGCCAAGGAAACAATCATCACGAGAACACTAGAAGCATCTGGAACACACCCGAGGCACCGCGACCCGAGACCACCCAGGGTGGGGCCGACCGGCGCCCCCCTGCTAGGGTTTCGGCCCATCTTCTGGAGTCTTCTTCCACCGCCTCTATGGAGTCATCTTGGCCCTTGTTTCAAGTCGGTTAGATCCTACGGCGCTCGTGCATCCCACCAGGCTATAAATAAAGGGGCAGACCCCCTGGAGGCATCAACCCATCATTCATTCAAGGCATCAAGTCCTCAAGCCATCAAGAGCCTCCTAGTTCATAGTTCTAGCCTAGTTAGATTAGAGAGTAGAGGAGTTCTAGTTCTTCGGCGGATCTGGAGCCCCGGCGTCTGTCTGGAGCACGGAGTTCGGTATAATTCTAGTTCTTTCTCTATTATTGTATTCTTCATTATGATTAGGGAAACATTGTTCTTAATAGTTTATATGTTCTTGATTACAATAGTCTTTGTCTACTTTGATTATATATCTAGTATAGTGTAACAGAACCGACTAAATCACGTGGCCCACAGGCACCTGTCATCGCCACTAATGACATCTGACAGCCGGGCCCGTGTTCTAGATGACCTTGGCAACTCTGCCGGGCTACATAAGCACTCGTTATCTCCGACAGGATCACATTGCGAAGCCATTATAGGATTACAACATTTCATAACAAAATACATCAGAGTAAAAGTGCGGAAGATTAAATAGTACTTAGTTTACAAACCGGTTGTTCAAATAGAAATTAAGTGCAGTTATTACAGACCATAATTAAAAGTGGTAACAGTAGTGGTAGAACAATATTACAACAAGATAGATAGGTAGTATACGAACCCTGCCCATGGGTTCAACTTTATTCTTCCTCGCTTTCCTGGATGATAGTGACACAGCACGGAGCAAGACAGACTTTAGGCTCCTGCTGACTACCTGCAACGGGGTTAACAAACCCTGAGTACCTGGGGTACTCCGCAAAACTTACCCGACTAAAAGTGTAAAATTAGACTCAGGAATGCAGGCTGAGGGGAGTCAAGGTAAGGCTTGAGCAAGAGTTCAAGAATTTTTGCACAAAAGCAATACTAGTCTTATTTCAATATTTTATTTCCATAATATTACTAATCATTGACCATATTTCCAAATCTTTCCAAATATCCGCCATTATTCTTTCAAATTCATTCCAAAACATCCTAGTACTGAACCACTATTCGAAGTAGGTGTGAGGATCAAGTCTCCATAACCGAGGAGCAACGACGATTCGAATCGATTTATACTCAGCTGGGGATCGCTATCCACACTGCATATGTAGCACTTTAGCTTGCATATGCCAACCCCGCCTACCACGGCTTTTCATACCCCGGAACCGGTCCTGCGCCACCTGAGAGCACAGTACTCCTCTAGTCTCCAGGAACGCCGGCCACGAGGGTACACGCTACTCTTGCCATCTCTCCACTCCCAGTGCGTGGTTGTCGGCTCCAGTAGTAGAGCCACCGGAGTCAGAGGCTTCCTATAGTATGTGGCTAGTTGCAAAGTCTTGATCATAGTAGACCTGACAACGAACGGTCCCTAATATTTTTCCGTTAGAAACTATGCATTGGGACTCTAACCCAAGTACACTGGTAACTAACCGGTTTTCACATCCCTTTCACGATGGCGACGAAAGTTGGGACTCTAACCCAAACAGTTGGCCAACCAAACGGGAAAACCCATTCCCGTTGATGACAATGAACTAGCTAGGAACACTGTCAACCAACAAGGACGTAACCATTCCCACAAAGTGATTCATTTATTTTGTATCATCACAGTTGAAAATAGCATTTTTACAAATCTAACCATTTAGCATGACTAAGCATTTTTCAATACTTTTAGTAAATCAGGTTCTTAGGTATTGATAAGTGGTCAAGGATGGTAATGCATCAATTGGTTATCAATCAACTCCTATTAACCTAATGCAATAAATTAACTCAAGTGATAAATAATTTTAAAACAACAAGGATGGGCAAATGCACCGGGGCTTGCCTTGTGCTGCGAAAAGAGTGGGATCGGGATCGGTGCCACAAATATCAAAGCCTTGCACAATTTTCAGAGCAACCTCCTCAACTGTCACCTCAGACTTCACCTCCGGGTTCTCGGTCACTACACGTGTGCAATAATGAATGTATGAATGCGATGCAATAATGCGGAATTGAAAATCAATAATCAATCATATACAAACTAGTGCACAACTATTCTAAATATACAAATCATAGTATATCTAGTCAAAGATGCCCTAGGTCATAATGATGTTTGACCTAGAATCACAAGCAATCCAAAATCACACCATTCAACATTTATCTCCATTTCCTATTCTTTTTATTAATCAATTAAACAAACATATAATTAATAAATAATTAAACTATTTCCATTTGATGCCAAACTCCACCAACAGATAGTTTTCAGCCTCCAACAGTGACACAACAATTTTCATGATTTTTGGAATAATACAAAATTTATTAAAAATCATCAAAGTTTCATTTATCAATTAAAGTGCTGATTTTTACTTACTACAGAAAGTGTCCAAACCACATTTTTAATATTTTTACAAAATACTACATACTTCATAGAGCCTACACAAAAATTCCCACCATTTATAGAGCAGTAAATAAATCCACACAAAATTGTGAAACAATAGTACTATTCATTGGAAATATAAATGGAAAATCTCATTATAATTCCTCGGGAAATTGGAAAATGGAACCAGCCCGAGTCGGCCCATCAACACAGGCTGGTCCAGAAAAGGCCCGCGTGCACACCCGCGCCTCCACAGAGCCGCTGACGGGGCGTCCCCACCCGTCAGCCTCTCCTCACCCCTTCTTCTTCCTCCCGACTCTCTGACCGGCGAGCCGCCGGCGTTTGACCGGCCCCGAGCTCGCCGGTGGCGAGTCGGCCGCTCCAACCAAGACACCAGTGGACTCAGAACTTCTCCGTGAACCAAATGAGCTACACACCGACCTACCAAGGGTACTAGGGTGTACCCAGCCGCGACCGCGGTGGCTCGGCCCCGACGGCGTGCCCCACGCCGGTGAGCTCAAGCCAGTAGAGACCAAAGTGAAGGGCGTTAAGGGTTTAGGTGCTCACCAAGATTTGGTTTGGCTGGATGGTTGGCCTTGTGACGGTGCAGAGAGGTGAGAACAGCGGTGATGGCGGATTCAGCGACGTGTTCACCACGGTGAGACCCTGTTCCGAGTTACCCGAGACCCCAAACAAGAAACCAATGGAAATATGAGCATCACCAAACAGTATGGCGCATCGGACACCGGTCAAAACTGAGAGAGGCTCACTGAGACGAGCTAGCTAGGGCCTGACGACTCACGGCGGCGCTCCGGTCGGCCACGGAGACGACGACACTCGCAGCGAGGCTCACAGTGCACTACAGCTCATGCCCTGAGCACCACCCGACGCGCAAGGAAACTGCCTACTAGGCTGTGGGATGGAGGATGTGGAGGTGGACTGAGCACAGCCAATTTGGCTCGGAACTGAAAAGAGCTCACCGGCGACCGAGTGGGAGAAATGGGAGAAGGGGGCGCTCGTCGCCTTTAAGGGCTCAGGAAGGTGGGGATAGGAATGAGCGGTGTCCGGGCCCTCCCTCGGCCACACGACAGCTCCCCGGCCCACCCACACCAGCCGAACGGCGCTCAGCGCCGGGGGCGGCACGAGCGCGTACGGCTGGAGAAGAATAGGGGGATCTCCCCTGTAGCTACAGTAGTGGGCCTAATAGGTCAAATGCTATTGCACTCAAATTCGATCTGATCCAGTGCGATTCAGTGGATGGTATAAAAACAAAAGTTATTTCATGAAGAACAGTTTTGCTTTTGACACCAAATTCAAATTCGGTCAAAATTTTAAATTACAGAAAAGGGGGCAGAATTAGGTTTTGAATTACAAACTAAAATTTTAAAATTACTTTTAAATTTTCTCAACAACTTGAAAAATGGTCAAAATAAAAGTTATTCCTCTCAGTGAGCTCTACAACTTTTATTAAGGAAGTTTTATCAGATTCTCAAAATTTTTGAAATTGAAGTTTTAAATCTAAACTCCAACATAGTAATTTGAGTTTAATTTAAATTTGTGTAACATAACATCAAAATCTCCAAAAATAAAAGTAGTTCCATTTTAAAAAATCTATAACTTTCATTAAGACACTTTCATCAGATTCATTATATTTTTTGAATTAGGGTTTGAAGTCAATTCGAGGGCTTAAATTTAACTTCTTATTTAATTTGGTATTTGACTTTTAATTAAGGGTTTAATTACACAATCAACAACAAATGAAACCAAATCACTCTAGGGACTCTAAGCACAATCATATGCAGATGATTAAATTTAAACATGATGACATGGCAGGTTAATTGCGTTGTAATACCAGAGGTATTACATATAGTTGGTTTTTTCTTATTGAATTCATGTAATTGCTCGTATAGCGTTTATTCATGCATACGATGGATAGATGCTGAACGATATGTAGATGTGGTGTCTAGGTATTCTATTTATCTGCGAGTGCACCCTGATGTGCCGGGTCGTGTGGTAGATCGCGTAGGTGACAGCTGCGTTGAGTCCTCAGTAGTCCACCCCCCCGGTATGTAGGCCAGCAGGCACGGTCGCGAAGTTTGGTGATGACTCTGTTTCACACCTTTCCTAGATGATGCCCTTTGCATGTGATCATGATATAGGATTAGTCAAACAATGATTGCTAGATGTAATTGCACTAATTAGAGTTATTCATTGATGTAGTTATAGAATTACCTTTGATATTAATTCCTTAGTTTATCCATTGGCTAGCTATTACTATGACTAGAGAAGTGCTCTGATGATTATCTTTTATTTATGATGCTTGATCATACTTATCACCTTTATCTTTATCTTTATTTACCTTGTGACCTCTGCCTGTTATGAGTAGAGTAAATGACATCGGTAATGTCACTTATCCATTGTATACCATCACTATCAATATAATAGATTGTAGTTTATCCTTAGTCCTTCCCAGTGGTATAAATATAAATCGACAACTTGGTAGAACTCCCTAGGTAAAATGCTACAATGGTGTAATTATCTGTCCGCTTGCAGAGCTGATCTTAGTTTATATTATTTATATTTATTTCTGCCTAGTCACCTAGATTAATATATGAAACCTTTATTTATTCTTAGCATTATTAATTAGGGATGACAACCTAGTTCTTGCATAAGAATGTTGGTAATAGAAAAGTGGCTAGTTGCTAATGACAGGTTAATTAATTACCATTCATCTTCTAATCTCGCCTCTCGCATTAGAAGTTATATAGTTATATTTGGCGATGTTAGTAGATGTCAACAGAGGGATAACTTCAATTTGGACTAGAATGACGTTCATGATCCAACTACAACCGTCCAAGGACGCTGCGCCTTAGCAATCGATACACTAACTCCAGCGGTTGCACACGATGTTGCGGAGCACAACCAACCAAACCACTAGGGTTGTTCCTGCAAGCAATCGAAGAACCAGCAAGAACAAAAAGAACAAGCACTCAATTGCAAATATGAGATGAAGGTTCAGATCTGATACACATGAAGGTGGGGTTCTGAATTGAGTAGAACGGATGGTCTAGTTGACACACATGTCTACAAGGAAGTAGCAGCGGCTAAACTTACATCAAAACAAAACCCGATCTATTGGTGGTGGCTCTAGAGGCATATATGTAGATGGAAAGACAACCAAGGAGGTGTTGGGGTCGTCCTACAACCCTAGGACCTCTCCCTAATGGACCCAACTCGATACATGGGCCAACAGCCCAAAATTGGGTGACGCAGCACCGTAAGTAGAGATGGTCCTGGAATTAAAATGACGACTATGAATGTATATTATAAGATATTGGAACGAGTGTAGATCCGTTGGAAAGTAGACTTGATATGCTTTCCAGCAAGTCCTATAACATCCCAATTGGAGTCCGTATGAAGTCGTGGTGATCGTTGCAAGTTAGGACTCTTCTGCAGTCCGAATTCCACACCGAAACGTGTTGGACTTGGACTCTTTCCTTCCTTGGGCAATAAGTGACGTGGTGGCCTGGTGGAGGACGTTTGGAATACATAGATTTGGTCCCTAATCAACTTCATTGGCCTTTCATGTTTTCCTTATGCAATCAAACCTTCCCTTGATCCATTAAGTAATTCTGAAAACGAAAATACACACAATTTATGGTGCAGGACCAATTCATCAAATGTATCACTAACAACACTCATATAGAATGGTTGAACCTTTGGTTTAGAAGTGGTTAACATGGTCATATCGAAGCCCATGATGTCCTCATCATTCTCCCCTTCTTGACAGCAAACCGTCCTCGGTTTGACCATTGTTCAGGTGCATGTTGTTGGCATTAGCCAACCTTGCTCCTCTATTTGAGAGTTATCCTGTTTCTTTATAATAAAACAAGAGGACCTCGACATGGCATGATTATAACTAGAGTATACCCTGGGTTGGTCATATTGTTGCACATTAACTTGGGATTTCATATCAGAGCAAATATAAATTTTATGGACCAAATATTCTCCTTTGTTGTCATATTTACCAATTGCATAAAGCGAACAATGATTAGAACTTGGCAAACCAGATTTCATAGATATATCATTCTCCAAACTATTCAGATCACAAAGAAAATCAAGTTCGATATAACCTAAACAATTTAAAGAAGATATGATATTAAACTCCTCTTTCTCACTAGCAATGCAATGAACACGCCTTACTGCAGGATGTGTATCTTTAAGAGTAAAATTATCATGTACAAGCACTAGTTGTCTTCTAGATACAACAGAAGCAAGATCAGACTCACATGGAGTGATTGCATCATCAAATGTGTTCTCGCTCTCCTCCGATGTGGTGTGTGCTGGACAATCATTCTTTTCCCACTTTAGCAGCGACTGTAGTTACTCAAATTGCTCTATGCATTCAATGGAATTGTTCCCATCATCCTGCAAAATGTTATAGACAGCAAGGGGAAAAATAGGGTCCTCTATCTCTAGTTGTGGTGATGAAATCAGAGAAGAAGTATCACACAATTCTTCTTTATCACAAGGTAGAACAAGCAAATCAGGTTGTGACAAAGGCAAATCAGCAGCGTATTTTACTGTTTGTTGCTCTATTTCAGCATGTAAAGTGGACAATTGCTGGTTACATTGCCTCACATGATTCTTGCAAGTATTCATAGATAAAAGAATCTGATTTTCACCTTTACAAGCAAGACAAAACAAGCAAGATATATGATTATATGTTTCACCAATGAGAAAGGATTGAATTTTAGAATTGAGCCCTTTCATGAACCTGCTCATTACATCTTCCATGAACTCATCCAAGCCACTAACATGATACAAATTTTAAAATCATGGTAGTATTGTTTCACGGTTCTACTATCCTGTTTCAGTTTCTCCAGTTTAGTAAGTAAGTAATCAGCATAATATGTAGGAATATTTACACCTCTAAAATGCATTTTAAAGTCTTTCCAAGTTTGTGGAACAATGTTGCGCCTACAAAGATGTTTCCATTTGTTCAAAGAATCCTTAGTTAAAGCACTAGAGGCAGCAAAAATCATTTGCTTCTCAGGCAAATCATGCTCATCAAATTTTTTATCTACCTTTAGCTCCCAATTAATGTATGCATGAGGGTCAAATTTACCAGCAAATGAAGGCAAGTGTTGAATGACATCTACAATATGAGGGTGTAATGCCATGCTCTCATGAATCTCTGTATTAGCTGCCATGATTAGTAGAAAACAAGAAACAAACACAACAACATATATGCTCCTAACAACTACAAGGATGTGGTGATCATAACTCTCTCACTTTCAACTTGTTCAAACAAGCTCTTACAAGTTCTTACCAAGCCAAACAGGAGGTGGTGGCAAGCAACAAGTCGGAAACCCTGGAAAAAGTGTATCGGTGCCACAGCAACAACACCTGTCATGGTGTAATCGGATATGTGGAGCTGTAGGAGGGCTGAAATTAATACACAAGGAAGTACTAGCACCACATTAGTCACAAAAGCAAGCTGAGAAATCGTTCAACGGTGGTACGGTGCTGGTCCTAGGCTAGACCGTGCTAGAGACGCGAGCCTGGACACAAATAAAGTCACGGTACAGCAAGAAACAAGACACAAGAATAGCAAGAGATCACTCCCCTTCTTTTCCTTCTCTCTTCTTTTCTTTCTTTTCTCTTTCTCTTTCTCTTTCTTTCTCTTTTTTTCTTATTTCTTTTACTTTGCACAACCAGAGCAAAACTGAATCTTTGCAAATCAGATTTCAGAAAAGCAACTTATAATGTGTTTTTGCTTCTTTTCTCTTTTCTTTTCTGGGAGTAACAAGAATAGAACTAGCAATGTAGAGTTTTCTTGGTGTGCACAGATCAGATTTTGCCAGTGTTAAAACAAAATAGCGTGGATAGCAAAGATGCATATGATGGAAATTATTGCAATGGAGATGAATATGTTGTAGTGGAGATGTTTATGGTGGTGATGGCCGCAAAGATGTATATGATTGACAATGACCAAAACATGGCAAGAACTCGAAACTCTAAAAGACTAACCCTAAGGCCAACAACTTGACTCAACCGATGTAATCCAAACTCAACAAGCCTGAACTAAGTAGTACTAGTAAAAGGCACAAAAGGTCTATGAGATTATGGAAAATTGAATCTACTATTTTGTTGGCTTTTTCTGGACTATAGGAAAATAATATAAACTAAAATCTCTCACCGATCAAACCTTGCTCTGATACCAATTGATGTGGGTGTATGGGTGTCCCGATCTTTCGATGGAGAGGGATAACTTTGATTTGGACTGGAATGACGTTCATGATCCGACTACAACCGTCCAAGGACGCTGAGCCTTAGCAATCGATACACCAATTCCAGCGATTGCATGCTTGCGGAGCACGACCAACCAAACCACTAGGGTTGTTCCTGTAAGCAATCGAAGAACCAGCAAGAACAAAAAGAACAAGCACTCAATTGCAAATATGAGATGAAGGTTCAGATCTGATACACATGAAGGTGGGGTTCCGAATCGAGTAGAACGGATGGTCTAATCGACACACACGTCTACAAGGAAGTAGCAACGGCTAAACTTACATCAAAACAAAATCCGATCTGTTGGTGGCGGCTCTAGAGGCATATATGTAGATGGAAGGATGACCAAGGAGGTGTTGGGGTCATCCTACAACCCTAGGACCCGTCCCTAATGGACCCAACTCGATACATGGGCCAACAGCCCAAAATTGGGTGACGCAGCACCATAAGTAGAGAAGGTCCTGGCGTTAAAATGACGACTATGAATGTATCTTATAAGATATTGGAACGAGTGTAGATCCGTTGGAAAGTAGACTTGATATGCTTTCCAGAAGTCCTATAACATCCCAATTGGAGTCCGTATGAAGTCGTGGTGATCGTTGCAAGTTAGGACTCTTCTGCAGTCCAAATTCCACACCAAAACGTGTTGGACTTGGACTCTTTCCTTCCTTGGGCTATAAGTGACGTGGTGGCCTAGTGGAGGACATTTGGAATACATAGATTTGGTCCCCAATCAACTTCATTGGCCTTCCATGCTTTCCTTAAGCAATCAAACCTTCCCTTGATCCATGTAAGTAATTCCGAAAACGAAAATACGCACAATTTATGGTGCAGGACCAATTCATCAAATGTATGACTAACAGCACTCACATAGAATGGTTGCACCTTTGGTTTAGAAGTGGTTAACATGGTCATATCCAAGCCCATGATGTCCTCATCACTTGCGAGGCCAACAAGACCGCAGGCTGTTTTCTCTTCAGGCGTGTGTGCCTTACTCGGTACTCACCGTACTTCCCTCGAGACCAAAACCATGAAAACAAAGTGGAACTCCGTGACTCCCTAGCGCTCTCTGGACATGGTGCACCTCGACGGGCCACTACCGTCTACCCAGGCCGTTCCACCCGAAGGGAACACTTCTCTACGGCAACACAGGGTTCTTTCAGACGCTTGTCTCCGGTTAAGCGAGAACAATCACACGCAGAGGTTTCAACACAGGGTTCTTTCAGACGCTTGTCTCCGGTTAAGCGAGAACAATCACACGCAGAGGTTTCTACTATAGGGTCCCTAGCGTAGAGACTCATCTAGGCAACCAGACCAAAGAACAACAAGGACAAATCACAAAGATATGCTTTACTCCATGAAAAAAGAGTCGATTACATACGGATTTCCCTTTTGGGAAGCCTCGAAGGGACCAGGAACAAGAACGCTCACCTCAGAACAGGCGAGGCAGTCGCTCCTGCTCGCTCACAAACACTGCTATGTTACAAGAGTGGACACTGGCTCACTCACTCTGAGAGAGCATCCACACACTCATAGAGCGTGAGTTAGCCAGTGTCCACTCTTGTAACATAGCAGTGTTTGTGAGCGAGCAGGAGCGACTGCCTCGCCTGTTCTGACGTGAGCGTTCTTGTTCCCGGTCCCTTCGAGTCTTCCTGAAAGGGAAAGCCGTAGGTAATTGAGATTGTTTTCATGGAGTAAAGCGTGTCTTTGTGATTTTTTCTTGCTGTTCTTTGGTCTGGTCGCCGAGATGAGTGTCTACGCTAGGGACCCTATTGGAGAAACCTCTGCGTATGATTGTTCTCGCTTAGCCGGAGATAGGCGTCTGAGAGAACCCTGTGTTGCCGTAGAGAAGTGTTCCCTTCAGATGGAACTGTCTGGGGAGACGGTAGTGGCCGTTGAGGTTGTTGACATCTACTAATGTCGCCAAATATAACTACATAACTTTTAATACTAGAGACGAGATTAGAGATGTATGGTAATTAATTAACTGGTCATTAGCAACTAGCCACTTATCTATCACCAACATTTTTAGGCATGAATTAGGTTTTCATCCCTAATTAAATATATGCTAAGAATAAATAAAGGTTTTATATATTATTCAATGTGACTAGATAGAAATATATAAATATAAACTAAGAACAATTCTGCAAGCGGACAGATGATTATACCATTGTAGCATTTTACTTAGAGTTCTACCAGGTTGTCGATTTATATTTACACCACTGGGAAGGACTAGATAAACTATAATCTATTATATTGATAACAACTATATACAATGAAAGCGGTGTTACCGATATCATTTATTCCACTCATAACAGGTAGAGGTCACAAGATAATAAAGATAAGTATAGGTGATAAATATGATCAAGCATCATAAATAATGGATAAACATCAGAGCACTTTCTAGTCATAGTAATAGCTAGCCAATGGATAAACTAAGGAATTAATATGTAAGGTAATTCTATAACTACGTCAATGAATAACTCTAATTAGTGCAATTACATCTAGCAATCATTGTTAGATTAGTCCTACATCATGATCACATGTAAAAGGGCATCATTTAGGAAAGATGTGAAACAGAGTCATCATCCAACTTCGCGAACGTGCCTGCTTGCCTACATATGTGGGGTGGACTACAGAGGAATCAACATAGCTGCCACCTACGCGAACTACCACACGACCTGGCACATCAGGGTGCACTCGCAGATAAACAGAATATCTAAACACCACGTCTACATATTGTTCATCATCTACCCATCGATCGTTTGGATAAACGTTATACGAGCAATTACATGAATTCATTAAGATCAAACCAACTATACTAGACATATAATCAAAGTAGACAATGACTATTGTAATTAAGAACATATGAACTATTAAGAATAATGTTTCCCTAATCATAATGAAGAATACAATAATAGATAAAGAACTACAACTATACCGAACTCTGGGCTCCAGACAGATGCCGGGGGCTCCAGATCCCGCTGAAGAACTAGAACTCCTCTACTTCTAATCTAACTATACTAGAACTATGAACTAGAAGGTTCTTGATGAACTATAAGGCTCTTGATGGCTTGACCGAAGACTTGATGCCTTGGATGAATGATTCTCCCTCAGGGAGGGGGGTCTGCCCCTTTATTTATAGCCCAGTGGGATGAACGTGTGCCGCAGGATCAAACCGACTTAACCAAGGGCCGAGATGCATCATAGAAGGCGGTGGAGGAACATTTCCGGAAGGCGGGGCCAAACCCTAGCCGGGGGGGTGCCGGCCGGCTCCACCCTAGCACCGGCCGGCCGCACTTGGCAGGGTTCGGGGCCCCGATGCTTCGGGTGTCTTCTAGATGCTTCCCACGTCCTGATGATGATCGTTGCCTTTGCGGATAAGTTTCATGATGTTTAACCATTTTAATCCCTCTTTTACGCTTTTCTAGAATAATTCCTGGAAAATACAGAGTATGCAAAACTAGTGTGTATTCGCGTGTCCTTTTGTGTCTAAAGTTCTAATAAAAGTTGACGTTATCCACCGTCAGCAGAGGTGCGCCATGTCCATAGAGTGCTAGGGAGTCACGGAGTTCCGCTTTGTTTTCATGGTTTTGGTCTCGAGGGAAGTACGGTGAGTACCGAGTAGGGCACACACACCAGAAGAGAAAATAGCCTACGGTCTTGTAGGCCTCGTAAGCCTTCGAGATCCTGAAAATGCTTACGCGTTCGCGTATCAGAGAAAAAAATTAAATTAATAATAATAATAACAATAAAAAATATTTTCGCACATACATAATATTTTGTATGTCAGAATATTCTATATATACGCACATAAGTATACCTCGAATATATCCTAAAAATACCGGAATAATATATTATACTTCCAAATATATAGTTTATAATTTTTAATTATATATTGCCGCGACCCTATATATATATGTCGGTGAGATATCGTCGGTGGTCTACCGAGGGGTATACCCGAGATAGTAGATTGATTGGTGAAGGTGCGTCTGAGACGAGTAAGAGTTGCGCAGTAAGCGCGAGACAAACGATTTAGACAGGTTCAGGCCGCCGCGAGTCATAATACCCTATGTCCTGTGTGTTGCTGTATTGTATTGCTAGTAGATGAGTTGAGTTGAGGGGATCCCCTGCCCGCCTTATGTAGTCTTGGGGCAGGGTTACAAGTCGGTTTTACCATGTATATCAGATTACAATTCTAGCCGAACAAGGAAATTAATCGGCTAGATATTAGGAAAGCTATTTTCTTGGCTGCCAAATCTTCTAAGCCGGCGGATGTGCGTGATCTTCTGGAGAACGTGCAGACGATGCATCCTTGGTAGCCCGGGCATGGTCGGATGACTCGGTCCATGTATAGCCATACGGGTATATGGGTTTATACCCCCACAGCTAGTCCCCGAGCACCTTGCATTCGTTGGGAGGTGCAAACCTTCAGAGTTGCTTGACCAGACGGATGTAAGGAGCTCAGAAAAAAATTAAAAAAGTGTATCCACTTAGTCCCCGAGCCTGATAGTAGGTGACGTAGGCACGTGGTGTCAGGGTCAATGTCTTTATTCTTGGTGAACATGTGAAGTGTTGATGAAATCCCCGAGCACTTCCTGTGCTCGGATGGTGTTGACGAAGCGACGAAACCTCTGAGCAGATGCAGTGCTGAGAAGCACTGACGTAGCGATGACGAAGTCCCCGAGCCATCCTGTGCTCGGAAATATTGGTGAAGCGATGAAGCCTCCGAGCAGACCCAGTGCTTGGAAGCGCTGACATAGAGATGACGAAGTCCCCGAGCACCTCTTGTGCTCGGAAATATTGACGAAGCGACGAAAGCTCCGAGCAGCCTGTTGACACTTCTTAGCGCAACTACCGGAGACAGGATGTTAGGCTATCTCTGATAACGGTGACAGAAGTGCCTGGGGGTATTTCTTATGTCTATTGGATAATTCCGCAAGCGCACAGAATATACCGCTGTAGCACTTCACCCGGGAGTATTCCAAAGTATCGTTATTTATTTTATCCCAAGGGAAAGCGATTGCTAAAAATGTTAATAGAAGGAGATCCTTAAATTTATCTCAACTTAGCACAACTAGTCCAGAGGGGGTAATCGAAGTATGATAGGAAGGTGATGATTCAAAGATAACAATTGAAATGCTAAAAGATAACTAGTGTAGTGTAGCTAGGTGGGAGGACAACGAGTGAGAAAGGTTCCTGTGATTCAAACTTTACTCCTGTGATCTATCCTATCAAATGGACGAAGTACACTAAGACTGCTACCTTACTTCTAGTGTGTAGGGGGTAGTGCGAGACAATGGAGGATATAACCTCTACCCGAAGCGCCTACTCTCTTATGGGAGCCTACCTTTTAAGAACTTGCCTAAAACACGTGGAGGGATACTAAGACTAGACAGGGCTGTCACCACCTACTAGCACCCACAAATAATCCGTGCGAGAAGCGGCATTCAAAGGCAAGATCTAGTCTAAGCACCACATTTACACTAAGCCTTACAACTCTAGCAGTGATCAAGGAAACTAGAACACCCTATGACAGGCGATGAACTACACACATGAGCTGGTTATAGGATCACAGTCTAATGCAAACTGACCAAGTAATATGATAACTCACAACAATACTATTAAAGTAATGCACTAAGTAAGGACTCAGTAAAGTAAAGCAAGAATAATATATTAAAGTAGATAAGTCTTATAGAAAGAGAAAGATACAAGAGCTATACCAGACTCTCTAGTAGACGACTCCGGAGACCCCGAGCGCAGCTCGACTCAACTCTAACTCCCACACTAGACTACAACTACTACTAAAGGTGGAACTACACTACTTCTTCACTTGTATCTTGAATGAATCATGTCTTGAGAGGGTGGATGCAGCCTCTATTTATAGGGGCAGATGGAGGGGTGCCATGTCAACGATCCATGTGCCTTTCCACCTTGGCCCTTGGATAAACCATCATTGAAACCGACTTGAATGGACGGCAGTGGCAAAACCATCACGTGGAAAGCATGCAGGAAGGCGGTGGAGCACGTCGATGGCCTGGGCCCACCATGGGTGGTTCGCCCGAACCACCTATGGTGAGGTGGGCCCACCACCAGTGTCTCCATCTGTCATAGACTATGGCTGTGTACTTGGTTTGTCTTGATTCTGTCGGTTCACGCCTTGATCCATGTGCTTTAATCTTCCACCGTTGATTGGAAACACAGCTTTGATCCGAAGGTGGAATTGAGCTGGATAGGAAGTCACACGGATCATGCCATGTCAGCAGATCCCTGGTGGGCCCCATCCATGGTTCGGCCGAACCATGCATGGCCCCACCTCAAGCTCTATTCGTTTCCATGTGGTCCCCTGTGTCATTTGTTGAAGTGTGGTGACTTGGTTCCCAAATATGTGGTTCGGTCGAACCATGATATTGGGCTCCAAGTGTTCATTTCAGCTCTGTTTTTATCTTCCCTGCATTCACAAGCTTAAGAGTACAAGTGGAACTAGTTATTGATAAAATATGTTCATGATATGTTTATTCTCCCTTGAATCCGAGGCCTGTTGACGGTGTTTGAATGTGGATTTTCATGGTATATCCACCGTCAACAAGATCCCCCAAGCTTAACCTTTGCTCGTCCCGAGCAAATAATTAAACTTAGCCTCGGTGGATCAGGAGTTGCTACAATGTTCATGTTTCAATAATACCATGTGCACAACAAAATACTTCTCTTTTGAATGGAAAAATTGGCTATAAAAGCTCACCCATTTTACCTTAGTCCTTCATGGGGCTAATGACTTTTCTATTGTCTTAGGTGGTTGAGAGACAGAACAATTTAACTTGAGCACTACTTTTCTCATTCTTTGCATGTTTCATATTGGAGGTTTTAGCAATGTTTTTCAAAAGAAAACTTAATGTTCCTCATATGGTTCTCTCATGTCGCTCAAATGGTGTATGATTCCTTACCAAGACACAAAGTAAATTTTGCCTTCTTTTTATCATCCTATGTCTGAAAATGGCTTATGTGGAGCTTAAGGTTGGAATGAAAGAGTATAGCATACTTACTTTGTATATATTGTAGAGTCAAAGCTTGGATCCAAAGAGAGAAGTGTCATGCCCTTAGATCAAGATGTGCAAATGTGTGGAAAATATTATAATGCTCCTCTATTTGAAATTGTATCTCTCTAATAAATTTTAGAGACATGGCCATCAATTTTTCTTTCTTTATTCATGAGTCTAGACTTGCTCATATATTTTTTCTTTTCTTTTCTATGGACTCTCTTGTGTCCATTTTTCTTTCCTTTTTCTTTTCATTTTGCAGCCTTTTTGTCTCTTCTACCATAATAACTAAGAGAGAATTTCTAAGATTTGAACACATGGAGCATTTATTTGGTGGAAATGAAAGGCATGTGGTTGCGTACTTCCAGTGTAGAAGCAGCATATATATATGGTGTGTACGTGATCTTGATCTTGGGAGCATGACAAGACTCTCAATAAGGGTCAACAAGACTTGACAAAACTCAATACAAAGCAAATAGCTTATGTGGAAGGTTTTAAACATGTCTAGCATATATGGCCGTGGTAGGAATTTATCACCATTGAGGAACAATAAGGTTTTGATTATTAAGAAATAAATCTCCAGTACTCATGCATGCTTACAACAATATTATACTAACTCTTGTTTCACCATATCATGTTTCACAACCACTTAGACTTAGTTCTAGCACTTAGCATCCATAAAGTTTTCAGGTTCATGATGATTTTAAATAGGCCAAGTAATCCATACTCAGAGAAATACTATGTTATAAACTAGGCATTAAAGAAATATTAACAGAGCAACTATTCATCATTTCCAATGAGAAAGATTAACATACATGAACAGAAAATATTTTTGGTGTTTTTAGTTTATTTTTTTAAATGCATTAAATGAAGAACTATATAAAATACTAAGATAGAATACTTACCTTGGTGGGGGAGAGTTTTGGAGTGTCGGAGTGCTCTGCTAGTGGTTTGGTTTGAGAAGTGAGCTCACGAGCATGGGAATTAAACGTAGAAGAAAGTGAGAGTGCAGGGGCACTTGGCCTGGTTCGGCCAACCCCTATAGTGCACCAACTTGTGCAAATTATTGATGGAATCTCTGGTGTGTAGACAGGAGAGAAAGATGGAGTGATTTGGTGGATCTTGGTGGGTCGGCCGAACCCTGTCCCCTCTCTTTTTGCACAAGGAATCGTGGGAATCTCTGTCTTCTTGGTGGGAACAAAAGCTGGAGTGATGGGGTAGCCTATTGATGGGTCAGCTGAACCCTCCCCACTCTCTAATTGCTATGTGCCAAGCATGGGTGTCAATGGTGGTCATTTCTGGCCAGTGGAGCACTCATCTTCCTCTCCTTTGGATGCTTGCTCATGGGATCCTTTCTTGGAGTGAGTGGTGAATGGAATAAAGGGCCAAAGGAGGGGGCAAGACATGACTATGGCTGGTGGATGTTTGCTCTTGAGATGCTTCACGGGATAGCTCGAGTGATTGCCATGCTTGATTTCTTTTGATTAGCAAAGGTTGATTTGATCATGATTTGCATGAGTGGAACTAAAGAGAAAGAGAATGGAGTTTGTCATGACAAAATTTTCTCTCGGCCCACTCATGGTTGTTGTCGTGCATGAAACATAACAAGACATGGCAAGGATTGATTTGGACAAAAGATGGTAGGTGGGTGGCACCATGGTGGGGTCAGCCGACCCCCATGGGCCCTACCTGGTGTCAACTTTGCTCGGGGGTGCAAGTATTTGATTATTTTAATATTGAGCTTAATTAAAGTTGACAGAAACAGGGGTTGGGAATAAATGCTAAAATAAAGCAAGCAATTAAACCAAGTAAACGTTAATTAAGTGTTAGTGTACTTACCTTGATGGAAGAGTTATTCCCTCAGGTCCTTGCAGTAGGATCTCCCTCTTGGGCTGGTGTAGGAATTTTCTTCGGAGGCATCGCCGGTTGTATTACCTTTCTCTTCCTTAATTGCTTGCTCTTTGCTCGTGGTTGTGATTTGGGCTTCTTTAGATCTCTCACAATAGTGAAAGCATGTATCTCCCTTAACATGATCAGTGAGCATTGCTCAACCTTCGGTCAGAATTTGAATGTCTCCAGGGTCCCATTGATAGTGAATTGAATTTCTCCAGCTCCAACATCAATATGTGCATTGGCGATGCTGAGGAATGGTCTCAACAAGATGAGTGGAGTCTTTTCATCCACTTCCATGTCCAGGACCACGAAGTCCACGGGGACAAAGAATCAGCATATCTTGACTGGGGATGTTTTCCGCTATCCCCGCCGGGTAACGGACTAATTGATCCGCCAGCTGCAAGCGTATTGATGTAGGGGATAAGATAGTATGATTGAGTTTGTCGAACACTACCTTTGGCATGAAGCTGACACTTGCTCCCAAGTCACACAGTGCATGTTCAAAGTATTGTGTCCCAATAGAGCAGTCAATGGTGGGACACCCAGGGTCCTTCTTGATTGACAGTTGGTTCAATATGGCCGCGCTGCATTCCTTCGTCAATTTGACAATTTCCGTTGTGGGCAGTGGGCGCTTATTGTTGAGGATGTCTCTTAGGTACTTGACGTAGGTTGGTACCTGCATTGCATCAAGTAATGGAATATTCACATAAAGATGACGAATTACCTCGACGAATTTCCCGAATTGTTCGTCGGTGGTTTGCTTCCTTGTTCTTGGGAAAGGTAGCAGCACATTGGTGTCATAATATTCGTGCGGGGCTGTCTTTCCTTGGAACTTGGTGTTGTCATCAGGTGCCGGCAATTCTTCTTCTTCTTCATCATCTTCCTTGTCTTTTCTTGCAGCCTTCCCTGCCATGTTAGGATGTGGTGGATCGCGAGTGGACTTACCTCCCCTCGTGATCACCGCTTTGACATTTGAAGTATTGCAAGTATATTTAGGAGATGAAGTAGTAGCAACATGATGAGCTAATTGAGATTCTAGCACTTTATGAAAACTCATTTGTTCTTTAACAGAAGAAGAGGAGAACATCCATTTTAGCATTTAATGTTTCAAGGGTCTTGTCATTTTCTATCAACTTTTTATTCATGCTTTCATTTATTTTGGCTTGATTCATAACAAGATCTTTTAATGATAATTGATTACCAAAATTTGCATTACCTTGAAATTGGAGTTCGATGCCCATCTTCCTTGTTGAGGATATTTCGAATTGTTGTTGATGGCGTCTATCTTCTCAGGATTTAATTTGGAATAAGATACACTACATACCTGATTCCATTGATGCTTGGAAGCGTAGTGTTGAATGGCCTCTCGGTCTTTCTTGAAATTAGCACGTTCTTCCAACCTTCTCAAGAGGAAATCCATCTTCTCAGAGATTGCATCTACTTCATGGATGGTATGTGTGTTCTTCTTCTTGGATTGGAGTCTATCTTCATTCCACCCTTGATTTGTCACCATATTTTCTATCAGATTATTGGCTTATGTGACATTAATTAAAGTGAATGCTCCTCTAGCAGCGGCATCAAGGTAGCTATGAGCTATTGGGGTTAGCCCATGGTAGAAACCTTGAATCAGGAGCCATTCTTGGATTCCATGGTGAGGACATTCCCGAATGTATTCCTGGAGACGTCCCCATACTTTGGGAATTGTCTCATCCACTTGCTGTGTAAAACCTGAGATCTTTCCTCGAAGAGCAGTGGTTTTGCCCATCGGGAAGAACTTCTTGAGGAATGCATTGGCATAGCTTGTCCAATTGCCAATGTCTTCAGGATAAGCATAGAACCATTGTTTTGCCCTTCCGATCAAGGAGAACGGAAAAAGGCGAAGACAGATGGCGTCCATCTTGACTCTTTTTATGGCAATCGTGCGACACAACTCTAGGAAATTCTGGAGATGTGCATTTGCATCCTCATGGGGCTTTCCGCTGAATGGGTTGGCTTGCACCATATTGATAAGAGATGGCTTGAGCTCAAAAGTGGCATCCCCCAAGCTAAGCTACGGACCGGTGGCGACATTGTCGGCCGACGGTGCAGAGTGCTCGAAGATGGTCTTTTGGGCCATAGCTCCCTTAGGTGACAGTGCTGAGCCTCCTTCCTTGAGTGGTTCCAATACCAAATCGGACCTCCGATCGGAGACTGAACGGTGTCGAGAACTCCTAGTGGATGTCTCTGGATTTTCTGTTGCTGTGGCTTGAAACTGAAATCCACTCATGTATGCCTTGCTTCACAATAAAGAGAAACAAAGGCAAGGGTAAACCCTACAACAACTAATTAATACTAAATTGATGATAGGTTCCGGATTCGATCTTATTAAAATTTGTGGGCTATGCTTTCCCCGGCAATGGCGCCAGAAATGCTTGTTGACACTTCTTAGCGCAACTACCAGAGACAGGGTGTTAGGCTATCTCTGATAACGGTGCTAGAAGTGCCTGGGGTATTTCTTATGTCTATTGGATAATTCCGCAAGCGCACAGAATATACCCCTGTAGCACTTCACCCAGGAGTATTCCAAGGTATCGTTATTTATTTTATCCCAAGGGAAAGCGATTGCTAGAAATATTAATAGAAGGAGATCCTTAAATCTATCTCAACTTAGCACAACTAGTGCAGAGGGGGTAATCGAAGTATGATAGGAAGGTGATGATTCAAAGATAACAAATGAAATGCTAAAAGATAACTAGTGTAGTTTAGCTAGGTGGAAGGACAACGAGTGAGAAAGGTTCCTATGATTCAAACTTTACTCCTGTGATCTATCCTATCAAATGGACGAAGTACACTAAGACTGCTACCTTACTTTCGGTGTGTAGGGGGTAGTGCGAGACAATGGAGGATATAACCTCTACTCGAAGTGCCTACTCTCTTATGGGAACCTACCTTTTAAGAACTTGCCTAAAACACGTGGAGGGATACTAAAACTAGATAGGGCTGCCACCACCTACTAGCACCCACAAACAATCCGTGCGACAAGCAGCATTCAAAGGCAAGATCTAGTCTATGCACCACGCTTACACTAAGCCATACTACTCTAACAGTGATCAAGGCAACTCGAGCACCATATGACAGGCGATGAACTATACACGTGAGCTGGTTATAGGACCACAATCTAATGCAAACCGACCAAGTAATATGATAACTCACAACAATGCTATTAAAGTAATCCACTAAGTAAGGACTCAGTAATGTAAAGCAAGAATAATATATTAAAGTAGATAAGTCTTACAGAAAGAGAAAGATACAAGAGGTATACCAGACTCTCCAGTAGACGACTCTAGAGACCCCGAGCGCAGCTCGACTCAACTCTAACTCCCACACTAGACTACAACTACTACTAAAGGTGGAACTACACTACTTCTTTACTTGTATCTTGAATGAATCATGTCTTGAGAGGGTGGATGCAGCCTCTATTTATAGGGGGAGATGGAGGGGTGCCACGTCAGCGATCCGTGTGCCTTTCCACCTTGGCCCTTGGATAAACCGTCATTGAAACCGACTTGAATGGACGGCAGTGGCAAAACCATCACGTGGGAAGCATGCAGGAAGGCGGTGGAGCACGTCGGTGGCCTGGGCCCACCATGGGTGGCTCGGCCGAACCACCTATGGCGAGGTGGGCCCACCACCAGTGTACCCATCTGTCATAGAGTATGGCTATGTACTTGGTTTGTCTTGATTCTATCGGTTCACACCTTGATCCATGTGCTTTAATCTTCCACCGTTGATTGGAAACACAGCTTTGATTCGAAGGTGGAGTTGAGTTGGATAGGAAGTCACTTGGATCGCGCCATGTCAGTAGATCCCTGGTAGGCCCCATCCATTGTTCGGCCGAACCATGCATGGCCCCACCTCAATCTCCATTCTCTTCCATGTTGTCCCCAGTGTCATTTGTTGAAGTGTGGTGACTTGGTTCCCAAATTTGTGGTTCGGCCGAACCATGATATTGAGCTCCAAGTGTTCATTTCAGCTCTATTTCATCTTCCCTACATTCACAAGCTTAAGAGTACTAGTAGAACTAGTTCTTGACAAAATATGTTCATGATATGTTTATTCTCCCTTGAATCCGAGGCCTGTTGACGGTGTTTGAATGTGGATTTTCATGGTATATCCACCGTCAACACAGCCCCAGTGCTCGGAAGCACTTACGTAGCGATGACGAAGTGCCCGAGCACCTCCTGTGCTTGGAAATATTGGCGAAGCGACGAAGCCTCCGAGCAGACCCATTGCTCGGAAGCGTTGACGTAGCGATGACGAAGTCCCCGAGCACCTCCTATGCTCGGAAATGTTGACAAAGCGAGGAAGCCTCCGAGGAGCCCCAGTGCTCGAAAGCGCTGATGTAGCGATGACGAAGTCCCCGAGCACCTCCTATGCTCGGAAATGTTGACGAAGCGACGAAGCCTCCAAGCAGCCCCAGTGCTTGGAAGCGCTGACGTAGCGATGACGAAGTCCCCGAGCACCTCCTGTGCTCGGAAATATTGGCGAAGCGACGAAGCCTCGGAGCAGACCAGTGCTCGGAAGCGCTGACCTAGCGAGGGCGAAGTCCCCGAGCACCTCCTGTGCTCGGAAATGTTGACGAAGCGACGAAGCCTCGGAGCAGCCCCAGTGCTCGGAAGCGTTGACGTAGCGATGACGAAGTCCCCAAGCACCTCCTGTGCTCGAAAATGTTGACAAAGCGACGAAGCCTCCGAGCAGCCCCAGTGCTCGGAAGCACTGACGTAGCGATGATGAAGTCCCCGAGCACCTCCTGTGCTCGAAAATGTTGACGAAGCGACGAAGCCTCCGAGCAGCCCCAGTGCTCGGAAGCGCTGACGTAGTGATGACGAAGTCCCTCAAAAATGTTTATGAAGCGACGAAGCCTCCGAGGAGCCTAGTGCTTGGAAGCTCTGACGTAGCGATGACGAAGTCTCCGAGCACCTCCTGTGCTCGGAAATATTGGTGAAGCGACGAAACCTCCGAGCAGACCCAGTGCTCAGAAGCGCTGACGTAGCAATGACGAAGTCCCCGGGCACCTCCTGTGCTCAGAAATGTTGACGAAGTGACGAAGCCTCGGAGCAGCCCCAGTGCTTGGAAGCACTGATGTAGCGATGACGAAGTCCCCGAGCACCTCCTGTGCTCGGAAATATTGGCGAAGCGACGAAACCCCCGAGCAGACCCAGTGCTTGGAAGCACTGACGTAGCGATGACGAAGTCCCCAGGCACATTCTGTGCTCGAAAATGTTGACGAAGCGATGAAGCCTCCGAGCACATTCGGTGCTACTTAAGCTTTTAAGCATCCTGTGAGCCTTATGCAAGTAGCCAAACCGACGCACTTCCTTTTAAAAGACTTGGCCTCAGATGAAACGATTCGTCTTCTCTGTCGCGCCGACGCTCAGTAGCCATTCGAGCAAACAACCGTTGCATCCAGCCCTAGCCACCGCCATCTAGGGTTTCGAAGATCCTTGATTCAAAACTCAATTCCGCTGAAATCTCTTCGATTCAGCCTTCCAGCTGCCCAGACCCACAACCAATTGAAGAAATGGCACCCAAGAAGAGTACGCGCGTACCCTCGAAGAAGGGGAAGGAGCCGCAACCTGGAGAACTCCTCCTGGACAACGAGTGGTGTTGGCTGTCCTTAGAGCCTATTTCTTACCGCCAATATGTTACTAAAATAAATAGTAGGTAGGGCTTTAAACTAACATTTCCACAAGTTTTGGTGTGTAATTGACTTGCAGGTGTGACATGTAGAAATGCACAAAAACCATAAAGAAAGCGCACATCCAGGAAACGTATTCAGAGAAGGCGATATCCAAGAAAATAAGAAAGCCCACCTCAAACACTAAACTGGATCCATCCGTAACCGTGGGGGAGGTCCAGGCCCAGGGAGCAACCGACCACCCGAAGGCGGTGCCAGCGGGCCCAGCCAGGGGACCGACCGCCCCCGGGTGCGGCCGCCCCCTGGTGGGGCCTCCCGGGCCCAGTCTCCGGAGGCGGTGCTCTAGGCGGTTTCCCAAGGGCGGTCTCACCTCCTTCCAAACTTAGAGACGCCAAACCGCCCTACTCTAGCTATAAATAGATGGTGCTCCTTCATCCTCCAACACACACCATCATTTGGAGACATTTACCTCACCTCTTACTTGTATTCTTTAGATTAGTTTTAGTATTAGAGCAAGGCAAGAGCTAGCAAGGAGAGTTTGTATCCTTGGGAGAAGAAGGAACACCTCGGTATTAATACAATGCAGTTCTCTTCCAAGTTCAAGTTCTTATCTTATTTATATAGCAATGCATATGAACTAGAGTATAGTCTTGGTCATGTTATGATCATGATATATGAACTAGCATATAGTTTATTTGTTATGTTCTTGATATGTTCATCGTTGTTCTTCATCGTTCATCGACTTAGTATGAATAGAAGAAGAACTAGGGATGAGGTGACGGTTCGTCGTGCCTTCTCGGTTGCTTTTAGCCTAGCCTGTCACTCCGAAGGGGTGGGGTCCTATGGGGTTAGGAGTTGTTTCCAAGTACGCGAGGATGGTGCTCGGGTATGCGGAGATCGGCGAATATGTCAGTATCCCACGGGCAGAGGGGTAGGTGGGCAGGTGGTGACAGCCCTGTCCATCCCTAGCACTCCCCCACGTTCGGATATTGGGTAGGAGTTCGTAAAGTCTCTATCAGCTGGCAGACCAGCTGCGGGGATCTCCCTATCATCCCAGACCTAGTCCTGATACTAGACATGCTAGTTAGATGTTTACTAACAGTTCTTTGCATAGTTATATATGACCAATGCCTGCTCAATTAGATATATTCTTTTATTCTTTATTTCTCTTTTATCCTTGAGGTCGGCTCAGATGTGTGTCCACTATCTTTGAACTATGATTTACCCCTGCCTATGCTATGTCTACCTATGCATTCAATAAGTGATCATGTTTATGCCAAAGCTAGATGCATTCGTCCTACCCTCCTACGGGAAATTATAAATACGACACCCCTGAATACTCACGGGTTGAAATGCTACAATGATAGTTCCGTGCGCTTGCGGATTTATCTATACTGAGCTATCATGATTGGCATACCTAAGTACCATTACCTAAGGACTGTAATTCTTGTTGCACCCCAAGGCGTCGTGCTTCAGTTTTGCATATCGTAAGTAATGATGGTTGGGAAGGCCAATCAGGCACTTCTAACTGTTATTACCAGATTGCATTATCTTGGCCGGCACCGTTAAGGGCCGAGAGTTACCGTTCTGAAGTAATGGTGGTTAGGGATGTCAACACACGTTTCTAGTATCGTTGCTAGGGATGGGCTTTTAGTCTATCTTTAGTAATGACGCTAACAACAAGCATTTCTGGCGCCGTTGCCAGGGGAGGGCAAAAGGAAATAAAAACATCTAGCTTGGCATAGGCATTGATTGCACAATAAGCAAAAGGTAGCCATAGTTTAGGCAGGCTAACTTCTCTTATTTTCTTCCTCTTTTTTATTGGAAAGAAAACAGGATAGTGTATGAGTGGTTTCGACCTGTCGAACAACTTCACCGACAATCCGGAGGCACTCCTAAGGAAGAACAGGTCCCGTACCACTTCTTCTTCTGCTACTCCATCGATAGATGAACCATTCACTCCTGCACCATCCGCTACTATCATCATGGCCAAGACACTCCGCGACTACTCGACCCCTACTGTTGCCAACGTGCCCGTTGGGCCCGCTGTCAATATCGGGAATGGAAACTTCGAGCTCCATACTGGCCTAATCAAGATGGTGCAGGCAAGCCAGTTTTGTGGCTTGCCAAATGAGGACGCAAACGCTCATCTTCAACACTTCCTTGAATTGTGCGACACCATCGTCACCAAAGACGTCGCACCAACTAGCATCAAGTTCCGCCTGTTTCCTTTTTCCCTTGCGGAGAAAGCGAAATAGTGGTTCTACCAAAACAAGGAAGCTGTCAACACGTGGGACAAATGTTCCATGGCGTTCCTTGCCAAGTTCATCCCCATGAGCAAAACCATTCCTCTAAGGGGGGAGATATCCAACTTCCAGCAAACATCACTCGAGTCCATCCCTCAGGCATGGGAGAGGCTGCAGGACTATGTCCGAGCCTGTCCCCACCATGGAATGGAAGATTGGCTGGTGCTCCAGAACTTTTACGGGGGCTTGATGGCCATGTCAAAAGGGCACCTTGACGCCGCAGCTGGAGGGGCATTCCTCTCCCTCACCATCGAGAATGCCACTGCACTTATCGAAAAGATGGTAGCAAACCAAAGCTAGGGAGAAGGAAGAGAAACACAAGAAGATATGCATACCGTGAAGGAGACGGATTTGCTTGCCGCAAAAATAGGCCTCCTAATAAAGATGCTGGACGACCGTGCCACCGAACCCGCCACAGGCACCGTCCAAGCCACGGACTCACACATGACATGTGAAGTCTATGGAAATGTTGGCCATTCAGGGAACAGCTGTCCCGAAACCCAGGAAGAAGCGACCTACGTCAACAACGGGTTTCGCCAACATCAACAACCAGGTAATAATGGGTGGAACAACCATAACCACCCACAAGGTAATTCTTCTAATCTTAATTCAAATTTCAAATTGAATTTCAATCAACCTTCCTCGAGAGATTTTGTTTTAAGGCAAGCTAAGTTTAATGCAGATCTTGCTAGAAAGCTTTCCTTTAATGATAAAACATTTGAATCTATAAATGCTAAACTTAAAACTCTATCTTCTTTTGTTAATCATCAGCTGGGTTTCAATAAAATGATAAAAAAATAGTTTGCTCAAATTGCTGCTTCTATTCCTATCAACAATACGAAAAAAATCTCGGGGCAACCCGAGAATTCTAACAAGTTTGTTCATGCAGCTGCAGAGCAATGAAGAGGGGGAAGTCTCCAACAGACTATAAATGTTGAGCCCTTGCTGAAGGTCATCGGTTGTTATCTTTCAAAAAAAAGAGAAAAAAAAGAGAGGGAGAAAAGAAAAAGACTCTACTCCTTTTACACTTTTGCTACCAATAAGGCCAAGGTCCATATACACTAGTTGTGTGTGTGATCCGGCCTGATGGTTCAGCTGAGTTGGAGCCTGTACATCCACGCCACCGGTGCAGCATCTTCAAATAAATTCACATATGCTGCCGGTAAGAACACTCAGGTATGCAAAAGGTAATAAATATTCACCAACCCCTTCGCTCATACTTGTCTCCTTATGATCATTCAAATTCATGCTTCCCTATTTATGTCATATGCTCTTGTTTGGATGTATTCTCGCGAGTAACATCCATAGGCTGTTTTCAAATTAAGCATGGTGCTTAGGTTGAAATAGTCTTCTTTAATCATGTTTTGACATGGTGTTGAAATTTGATTAATGAACCTTGAGTTGTTTTCATAAACAATGGCAGTAATCTGATATGGGGATAAGTCTTGGCTATGTTTTCATTGCATCTTTTATATCAGCCTTGTTTGAGCTCTAATAAAAGTTGGTTGAGCAAGTTCCTAATAAAATAAAAATAACTAAATAATAAAATTTTGTTTCCTTGATCTTTTAGCCAATAAGACCCTTGCCTGTTGTAGTCCCTCTTGTTTTGTTTCCTTGAGGTCGGCTCAGATGTGTGTCCACTATCTTTGAACTATGATTTACCCCTGCCTATGCTATGTCTACCTATGCATTCAATAAGTGATCATGTTTATGCCAAAGCTAGATGCATTCGTCCTGCCCTCCTACGGGAAATTATAAATACGACACCCTTGAATACTCACGGGATGAAATGCTACAATGATAGTTCCGTGCGCTTGCGGATTTATCTATACTGAGTTATCATGATTGGCATACCTAAGTACCATTACCTAAGGCCTGTAATTCTTGTAGCACCCCAAGGCGTCGTGCTTCAGTTTTGCATATCGTAAGTAATGATGGTTGGGAAGGCCAATCAGGCACTTCTAACTGTTATTACCAGACTGCATTATCTTGGCTGGCGCCGTTAAAGGCCGAGAGTTACCTTTCTGAAGTAATGGTGGTTAGGGATGTCAACACACGTTTCTAGTATCGTTGCTAGGGATGGGCTTTTAGTCTATCTTTAGTAATGACGCTAAGAAACGCCAACAACTAGTAGCCTTCCACCATGATGGAAAAGGCCATTTTGAAGTTGGTGGCGAAAGGGCTACTGCCAAACCATGCTACCGCCGGATGGAGGCCATTAGGAGGTGCGCCATACCCCATGCCCAACACCGGCGAGATGACCGTCTTCGCCGACTACTTCCTCCGTGGGTTTGGTGTTCCTTGCCATCCCTTCCTTTGCAAGCTTCTTGATTATTACGAGATTTCGCTGCGCCATTTGCATCCCAACTCCGTCTTCCAAGTCTCAATTTTCATCCACTTTTGTAAAGCTTTCGCTAAAATTCTTCCTCATTTCAATTTATTTCGTCATCTGTATGTGCTCGTAAAATCGAGCGGCAGAGGCTCTCGAATTGCCGGGGGAGTGTACCTCAAACTCTGGGATGGCATGTCCGCCCATTATCTTTCTATCCCCCTCAATACTAGTCTTCGTGATTGGAATAAGAGGTGGTTCTATCTGCCGAATCAAGATCCTCCTATTCGGTGTGCCGTCGAGCAGATACCAGAGAGAAAACCGAGATGGTCAGAGAGGCCCACATCTAATGAGATGGAGCAGGTAAACAAGCTATTGGAAATTCTGAAGGGCATGAATCTGAATGGAGTTGGAGTTGCTGTCAATTTCGTGAAGCGCCGAGTTCAGCCCTGCATAGAGAGAGTTCATCCTGCATATGAATGGGTTGGTGAAACTGATCCGACTAGAGAGGTCCCCGATCACATATCGTCCTCCGAAGCTATGATAAGGCTGAAGGAGCTATTTGATAACAAGACGCATATCAATAACCGAGGACAGCAGAAAGCTCTGCACATTGGGAATCCACCACCCGAGGTACGCCTTTGTAGATTTCTTCTTTGTGTCTTCTGTTGGAATGTTGATCCTTTGCATCTCATTTGATTTGTTGAAGATACATGGCCAGGACTGGAAGGTATACTTTTCAGAGGTGCCCAGTGCGGAGTGGCCCGAAGGAGTTGACCCTCGACACCGCGACCAGCCCGGTAGCGAAGATGAAGACTTCACAGAGCTCTCCAATGATGAAGCTGGAGCCGATGAAGAGGAAGAGGATCAGGAGACCCTTTCTCAATGGGTGGCTCACGATAAGCAGCCCATACCTGGTAAAGCTGGCTCATCGAGTGGAGTTTGGAAACCTGAGTAGCCGGTGAAGCTATCCGAGGAGTGGGCCCGTCGCCAGGTGGTGTTCCCGAGCTCGAGTGATCGAAACTTCATAAAGGGGAGGTCCCTTCGACCAAGAACCCTGGTGATGATGAGGGGACTTCTGGTTGGAGAAAACGCTTCACACGGAAATGTTGCCGCTCAAAATTGTGAGTATCCATGTCTTCTTGTTGCTGCCTCTTGGTATGTTCTGTTATATTTAGTCATGAAGTCCGCATTATTGTCCAGGGACCCTTCAGCCGAAAAGAACGAGAGGATGACGAGTGGAGAAGCTGGTGGTGGTGCGTCGACGAGGGATGGAGATGAAGGAGATGTTGCCGCTAGTTGGCCTTCCGACCATGAGTCGCCAAAGAATCCATCAGGCCAGTAGCCGGATTCGGGCTCGCAGCCACCACCATCTGACCAGCCACGTGAAGCGACCCCGCCACCACCATTCCCGTACTCAAACCATGACACAAAACGACAGCCTGAGGACACCGGCGGAGGTCATTCTTCAGGACATGACTCCCATGGGACAGTGCCACCCACTGGTTCCGACTAAGGAGCGGACGCGCAGACCGGCGGCCCCTCTTTTGGAGGAGTACTAGGGTAAAGCCAGGAGATCCCCGAGCAATCACCTGTAGGTGCTACTCCTCCAGAGCACGACGTCGAGGAGATCACCCTTCAGGCTGCTGGTGGGGCTCCGTCGGTGGTGCTAGGACTTTTAGGCGGATCGGCGATCAGTACGCCGTCATCGTGGGGGAGGAAGCGATCGACGAAGAGCTGGAGGCATTGAAGGCTGATATAACAAGCACCCGTGCCGACCTAAGAAACGTGCTCCGCCAGCTGGGGCAATTGTCTTCACGAGTTTAGGTAACTGCACCCTTCTTGAGGTTGCTTGAAGTTTCTCTGCTTGCTCTTTGTCATGTTCTGTTATTGTCGATCAGGTAGTCCATGATACGGCCGAAGATCGGTGGAAATCTCTTCAACATGCTGCTGGACTCGCGATGGAGAACGCAAGGTTGGAGAAGGAGACTCTTCGTCTGGAGAAAGCAATGGAAGACCTCCGCGAGCAGCGTGACACGTTGCATTTGCACTGCAATGACTTGATGGAGTCTGAAAAAAGCTGCTGCAAGATAAAAGAGGTATGGAGACCGTTATGGTTCTAGTTATTGTATCCCAGCTCCTTCTAAGCTTTGAAGTCTTGACTTGTAGATCTGTCCAATTTGTTGGAGGGTGCCGAGCGCCGAGGTACACGCATCGTCAGACTTCCAACCTTGCCTATTTTACTCTATTAGGGGATGCTGATCCGTCGTCTTTCTTGGTATAGTTAAAGAGCTGGAAGATGAAGTGTCCATGCTATGGGAAGCTGCTCAGAGGAATGAAGAGACACGCTTGGGTGAGTTTCTTCTACCTGTAGGATGCTTCATTGCTTCTTGTTGAGATCTCCGATCTTTGCCTCTTGGTATGAATAGATATTGAGCGGAGGACACGGGCGCGGATGAATGATCTGTCGCAGCACCTGGAAGCCACCGAGAACCGTTACAATGCTGTGGCGGAAGGTATCAAACCTGTCTTGGACATCATCGAGTATGCACCCGCCGATCCTCCTGCGAGGGCGCCGGGGCCTTTTGATATTATTTGCCGGAGTCATGAAGTGTTGCGGCACTTCAAGGCCTTTTGCACTGACGTGGCGGAGAACGCTGCAGCTCATGTGCTCAGCGTGGTGCGCTCCCATTACCCTGGCATGAACAACAATAGGGTGAAGTGGGGTTACGCCCGTGGCACCACCGAGCAGCAGGAGGATCAATTGGAAGAGGAGGCGAGGCCCGCAGTGGAACTCTTGGCGGCAGATATGCAGCTGTTCCCGACAGAGAACACTTGAATACACCTGCAAGGGAATTGTGGATTGCTTGTGCAACAAACACTGGCTAATGTGATCGAAAATCATATTGTGTAAAACCGTTCTGGACGAAGTTTGTGTAAATTTGTTGTTGTTTCTCTTATTGCGTTCGTCGAGTTTTCAGAGCGTCGTAGTCGATCGTGCGTGACGTAGAGTACTAGAACGTTCTTGAGGCGTTCTTTTGTTGGTCGGAGGGAAGCCAGAGCATGCGGCTCATAAGAGTGATCGACGACCGGTGCTTGTTCCTTTCGACGACCGGCTCATAATAGCGAAGACTTAATGGCCCAGGCGTCCCTAGGGCTTACGTGGTGGTGAAGCTACCTGTGCCTGGTAGGGCTTACGCTTATCGTAGGCGATGGCTTCCCAAATCTTCCGGGGCAGTCGATGAAGTGGCGAAGTAGGGTGGCCTAATGTATGTAGGGCTTATGCGTCGACGTAATTAGGCTGCCTGAACAGGTGCAGGGCTTACTCATTGGCGAAGTTGTGCTGCCCGAGCTGGTGCGGGGCTTACGCATTGGCGAAGTTGTGCTGCCCAAGCAGGTGCGGGGCTTACGCATTGGCGAAGTTGTGCTGCCCGAGCAGGTGCGGGGCTTACGCATTGGCAATGGATGTTAGTGATTTGCTGATCTGCAAATGTGGACATACATGTGTATCGAAGTAGTATGACTTTTATTAAAATAACAGAATGAAAATACACATATCTGCCTTGACATGCTATCAAGGATAGAAGCGACGGAGGTGTTGGATGTTCTTGGAGTTAGGGATATCAACGCCATCGATGTCACACTGTCTGTATGAGCCTGGCCGAGTTATGGCTTTGACCATGTATGGCCCTTCCCATAGAGAAGAAAGCTGGTGCATGCCCTCCTTATTCTGCTTGCGGCGGAGGACAAGGTCGCCGACCACGAAGAACCTGCCGTTGACGTTGCGGTTGTAATATCGCCGTAGCCCTTCCAGGTATTTGGCCATGCGTACGTAGGAGGCCAGACGCTCTTCCTCGAGTCTGTCGATGTCTTCTGCTCGTGCGCCGTCGGACCTTTCTTCATTGTAGTTCTCAACTCTAGGAGCTCGGAAGGCGATGTCGGCTGGTAGCACTGCTTCCGATCCATAGACCATAAAATATGGAGATACGCCGGTATTCCGACTAGGCTGGGTTCGCAAGCCCCAGACGACTGCTGGCAATTCATTGATCCAGTTTCCTGGACTTCTTTCGATGACTTCGTGTAGGTGCTTCTTGAGGGCGTCGAGCAACATCCTGTTTGCTCTTTCTACCTGTCCGTTAGCTCGAGGGTGAGCCACCGAGACATATCTTACCACAATGCTTCTTTCGTCGCAGAAATCCCAGAAGTCGCTCCCGGTGAAGGTGGTACTGAGGTCGGTGATGATGCTGTTCAGGAGGCCGAAACGGTGAGAGTCATTGAAGAACTCCACGGCTTTGGTCGCTGTGGCTTTCACCAATGGCTTGTATTCAATACATTTGGAGAATTTATCGATGGCGACGTACACGCAACGGTAGCCCCCTTTAGCCGCCTTGAAAGGACCTATCATGTCGAGTCCCCATGTGGCGAAGGGCTAGGATGTAGGTATGGTCTGTAGCTCTTGTGCTAGGACATGTATCTGCTTTGCAAAAAACTGGCATGCCTCGCAGTGGCGCACAATCCACTTAGCGTCCTGGACAGCGGTAGGCTAATAAAATCCTGCTCGGAAAGCTTTGCCGACCAGAGTACATGAGGCTGCGTGGTTACCGCACATGCCTCCATGTACTTTTTGGAGTATCTCGATTCCCTCTTCGCGTGTGACGCACTTCTGGAAGACTTCACTTTTGACATTTTTACGCATGAGCTTGTTGTTGACGACGACGTAATTCTTGGACCGTCTCACGAGACGCTCTGCTTCTATTTTGTCTTTGGGGATTTTGGCTTCGAGCAGTAAGCGATGAAGGGTGCTCTCTAATCCTCTTCAGAATTAGAGATGCATGCCGCTATCTGATCGGGCGGGAGAACTCCAGCCTCTTCTTCTTCTGGGATATAGGAGTGGACCAAATCTTGGACGAAGATGCTAGGAGGGATATCAGCTTGCGATGAACCGAGCTTAGATAACTCGTCGGCTGCCTAGTTTTCAGTTCGGACGACGTGGTGAAACTCAATGCCCAAGAATTTTCCTTCGAGCTTTCTGATTGCAGCGACGTAGGAGTCCATATTCTCACTGTTGCAGTCCCAATCTTTATTCACCTGGTTGATCACTAAGGCAGAGTCCCCATACACCATCAGTCGTCGAATGCCGAGCTCAGAGGTGATCTATAGGCCGTGGATGGTGGCTTCGTATTCGGCAGTGTTACTGGAGGCTTTGAAAAACATTCTCAACACATTGCAGAGGCGTTCTCCCAAAGGTGATATGAGAAGTATGCTGGCACCTACGCCTCTGATGCTGAGGGACCTGTCGAAGTACATCGTCCAGTGTTCTTCCTGCTCGGTGGGTACTTGTTCCTGCATTTCTATCCATTCGGCGATGAAGTCAGCCAACACCATGTGACTTGATCGTCGTTCGGCTGCGGAACTCCAGAGAATAAGTTCCCAACTCCACAGCCCACTTCATGATTCTGCCATTGGCGTCTTTGTTGCGAAGGATGCTACCGAGAAGATGTTGGGTGACCACTACAATTGGATGGGCTTCAAAATAGTGACGGAGCTTGCGTGACGTGATGAGGATGGCGTAGATCAACTTCTGCACCGTCAGATAGCGAGTTTTGGACTCGTTCAGGACTTCACTGATGAAGTAGGCTGGTCACTGAACTGGATATGCGTGACCGTCTTTGTCCCTTTCGATGACTACTGCCATGCTAACAACGTTGCTAGTCGCGGTGATGTAGAGCAGTAGGGTTTCGTCCTTTACAGGCGCTGTAAGGAGCAGAGGATGTACCAGGAACTGCTTTAGCTCCTTGAAGGCCTGATCGGCTTCTTCTGACCAGACGAATTTTTTGCCTGCCTTGAGGAGCTTGAAGAAGGGGAGGCCTTTTTCGCCTAGTCTGGAGATGAATCGACTTAGGGCCGCCATGCACCCAGTGAGCTTCTGAACATCCTTGACGTTGGTCGGGCGCTTCATTCTCATGACGGCCTCGATCTTCTCTGGATTAGGGAGGATGCCTTGTTTGCTGACAATGTTGCCGAGCAGGTTGCTCGATGGAACGTCGAAGATTCACTTGGAAGGATTCAATTTCCATTGAAAAGCATCCAACTTTTCGAAGACTGCTTCGAGGTTGGAGATGAGGTCCTCAACCTTTTGGGTTTTTATGACAACATTGTCGACATAAGCTACGGCGATTTTGGGAATGAGGTCCTTGAGGCATGCCTGGATAGCCCGCTGGTATGTTGCGCCAGCGTACTTCAGGCTGAAGGATATAGTGTTGCAGCAGTAGGCCTCGAAGGGAGTGATGAAGGAGGTTTTCTCCTGGTATTCTTCCTTCAAGGTGATCTGGTGGTAGCCGGAGTAGCAGTCGAGGAAGCTGAGTAGTTTGCAGCCGGCTGTGGAGTCAACGACTTCATCGATGCGAGGAGACCGAAGGGGTCTTTAGGGCAGTGTTTGTTGAGATCGGTGTAATCAACGCACATTCTCTATTCATTATTCTTTTTTCTTACAAGGACCGGATTGGCTAACCAATCAGGATGATACACCTCTTTCTTAAAGCCGGCAGCTAGGAGCCGAGCTATTTCTACCCTAGTAGCCTCCTTCTTGTCTGGAGAGAATCGCCGGAGCTTCTGCTTGATGGGCTTGGCGGTCTTCGAGATGTTCAAGGAGTTCTCGATCAGCTTCCTAGGTACACCGGGCATGTTCGTAGGTTTCCATGCGAAAATGCCGACGTGCTTTCTGAGGAAGCTGACGAGCGCTTCTTCCTATTTGGGGTCGAGGTCTGTCCCGATGCGAGTAATCTTACTTGGGTCACCGGGAACGAGGACGACGTCCTTTGTCTCCTTGTTCTTGGTAGTGGCTCTGGGCGGGATCTTCTCTGGGGTGACTTGTTCTTCAGGCGCCAACTTTTGTGCATCACTGCGCACGTGTTCATTAGGATTGAGACGTCGGTGGCTTCTGCCATGGCGATGGCCTCCTTCTCGTAGTCATGCGTGACCTGGAGGTTGGAACGAACCGTGAGGATGCCGGTCTCCGTCGGCATCTTCATGACGAAGTAGGTGTAGTTAGGGATGGCCCCAAACTTAGCCAGAGCTGGGCGGCCGAGTATGGCATGATACGTGGCGTCGAAGTCGGCCACCAGAAAGTCGATGTGCTCGATGCGAAAGCACTGCGGTGTTCTGAACTGGACGGGCAGATTGATCTATCCCAGGGGGTAGGAGGGCTGCCATGGGATGATTCCCCAAAACGGAGCCGTGGTCGGCTCCAGGTCTTCTGCTCGGTGTCCGAGCTCCTTGACAGCTCCGGAAAACAGGATGTTGAGGCCACTGCCACCGTCGATCAGCACCTTGCGGAAGCGTGTCTTGCATATCATCGGGTCGAGGATCAGTGAAAAATGACCTAAGTATGGGATCTCCGTCCACTGGTCCTCTCTGCTGAAGGTGATGGCCTTGCGCGACCAAGGAGGAAATTTCGGGTCGGCGACAGAGGCGTCATAGTTGGCGACGGAGTTGACGCGTCTAGCGATGAGCTTCTGCTCCCTCTTCGACTCCATGGCTATGCGGCTGCCGATGATGGTGGAGATCGTGCAGTGCGCCTCAATGAAGCCTGGAGGTGGGTCGTCATTGCCGTCGCGCTTGTTGTTGTCGGAGTCGATACGAGCCTTCTTCTTGTCTTCCTCTTTGAAGGCCCTGGAGAAACCATAGCATTCTCTCATGGTATGCTTGTGGAATTTGTGGATGGGACACTGGCTATCAAGGAGCTTATCATAACCCTCTTCATAATTGCACTTCAGAGCTGGTTGGGTGTTGTAGACCTGGTAATGGCGACGTCTCTCCAGCTCTGGAGCCTTCTGGCTCGTCGTAGCAACGTCGATCGGAGCGGTGCTGGTCGCGGTGGTCCCGTTCACCACGGGGGTAGTCTCGCCGGGCTCCTCGGTCATCATGGCGCCGGTCAGATTGGCGGTAGGCGTCCTCGTGGCGTGACCGGTCGGGGAATTGGAGGCGGCTATGGATCGAGTGGCGGGCCGCCTCTCTCCCTTCGGCGCACTTGTTGGTGATGCGCAGCATCTCAGCGATGGAGCTTGGTCTGCTGCGGTATAGTTTCCTCTGGAGCTCCTCATCAGGTTGGAGGCCACGTATGAAAGCGGAGATGGCTTTAGCATCCGTGACACTTGGGATGTTGTTTCTGGTCTCTGAGAAGTGCTGAATATAATACCGCAGAGATTCTCGTGACGCCTATTGGAGCTTCTCAAGATCGAACTTCGTGCCTGGTCGCTTGTAGGTGGCGCTGTAGGTGCTGATGAATTGCTCCCTCAGCTGGTCCCAAGTGTCGATGGAGTTCGGCTTCAGGCTCAGCAGCCAATTATTGGCGGATGCGTTGAGCATGATGGGCAAGTAATTTGACCTAACTTCAGAGTTCCCTCCAGCAGCTTTGACTGCAATCTCATACATGGTAAGCCACTTGGTGGGGTCGGCGGTGCCGTCGTAGGTCTCGACGCCAACGACCTTGAAGTTCGGCGGCCAGCGCACCGCCTGGAGTTCTATCGTGAAAGGAAGTCTAGGGGCGTTCTTGTCGTTGACCAGAGGGACGCGCGCTTCATCATACTCCTTACGGCGCTCAGTCTCTACTGAGTGCCTGGCTTCCCTTCGATTTTCGATGCGCCCCAGAGATATCTGGTCTTCAGCTTCTCATGGAGGTCGGACTGATTCACCTCCTGGTCTCCATCTTGGCGATGACATCTCCGGCCGCACGGGAGTGGCCACCATCTCCATGAATAATCTCGACGGTCGACGCAATGGAATGCGACGGAGGTGGTAGCTGGCGTTCTTCGTTGATCTGGACTTGGGCTGCCTCGAGGTAAGCCGTAAGGAGCTCAACTTCAGGAGTCAGGGCCAGTCTTTTGGCTTTTGCTATTGCGACAGCGACGTTCACATCGGGTTCTTGTAGACCTGGTGTTTTCCAACCAGATCAAGTTCTGGCTCCAAGTTCTGCACGGTGCCCTTTCTTGCCTCAGCTCGCTGCTCGCGACGCCACCTTCGGTCGGTGTTTCTGCCTTCGCGGGCTGCTCGGGCTTCTTCAGTTTCATTCGGGGGAGGAGAACTGTCGTTGCTGATGGTGAGGATGGACCCATCAATGAATTGACCAGTGGGAGGAGGTAGATCAGTGAGATCACCGCCTTCCGCGTCGTCGTGGTCGGAGTGGATGTTGTCGGCGACGATGAAGCTGGAGCTGGTGCCGACGTGATCGAGGAAGGCGTGATCGGAGGATCTCAGAACCGCAACTGCTTGGGGTCGCAGTTCGATGACGCGTCCCTATGGAGTGACGGTGATGGCTAGAGTCATATCTTGGCGGGGTGGAGAAGGTCTTCGCGCCGTTGATGGGCGCTGAAGGGGGTCTGCAGTTGACTCCAAGATCTGGAGACTCTCAGACAGGCATTGGGAGACCCGATCTGTGGATTTGATCAGGTCGTCGTTGTCGATGGTCTTCCAGACGTAGCGTGGCATTTCTTGCCAAGGCGAAGGTTGCTGGAGAAGTCAGAGTAGATGCGATCTGGTCCGCATCTAGAATCTTTCCTTCACCGTTGGGACCGATGATCCAGGTGATGGATCCCACTGTAAAGATCTGGCCCGGTGTTGGGAGCTCGATGGAGCTTGAAAAAAAATCACCTTGTTCGCTATGGATCAAGAAGCACACCCCCTACCTGGCGCGCCAACTGTCGATGAGATATCGTCGGCGGTCTACTGAGGGGTGTACATGAGGTAGTAGATTGATCAGTGAAGGTACGCCTGAGACGAGCAAGAGTTGTGCAGTAAGCGCGAGACAAACGATTTAGACAGGTTCAGGCCGCCGCGAGGCGTAATACCCCACGTCCTGTGTGTTGCTGTATTGAATTGCTAGTAGATGAGTTGAGTTGAGGGGATTCCCTGCCCACCTTATATAATCTGGGGGGCAGGGTTACAAGTCGGTTTTACCATGTATATCAGATTACAATCCTAGCCGAACAAGAAAACTAATCGGCTAGATATTAGGAAAGCTATTTTCTTGGCCGCTAAGACTTCTAAGCCGGCGGATGTGCGTGATCTTCTGGAGAACGTACAGACGACGCGTCCTTGGCAGCCTGGGCCTGGTCGGATGACTCGGCCCATGTATAGCCATGTGGGTATATGGGTTTATACCCCACAATATATATATATATATATATATATATTACAATCGTGATATTTAGAACATCAATATTTAATAAGTGTTCACCAAGAACAGATAAAGGTGTGAATATGGCACACTGCTTATTATTTTAAATCATAAAATCAATATTTACATAAAATATATTGTACAATTATGAATTTGATCGCTCAGTACTTAGACCATGAGAACGTGCTTTGTACTGACACAAAGACGTAGCTGGTCACCAATCAAAGATAACCTAGAAGATTCTCAAGTCCAAAATGCGACGTCTAACTTCTTGTACCTGAAGCATGTATGGCTAAAGCTATAATTAGAAGTATCCTGCATAAAAGTTGTTTGTTAATTTATAAAATTAAAATACTATTGATTATCTTCAATAAATATTTATCGACTCGTGAGGTATTACCTTTTTCATATTGTTAGGACCTCTTTATATACAATATTTTTTGTGAATATATCTTTTGCCACATTCTTCTTCCCTTTCCCTTTCCCTTTGTTCAATTCCTTCTCAGCAGCATGACGGCCAAAATCCTAATATTCAATTGTCGTGCCTCTTGATAGCGTTACATACAATTGACCATGCGAGAACACTGGCTCCGGCAATTATAGCCCAACATTAGGGATAGTTTGCCAATGGTGCCTTGTTAATGGTCATCGCAAGCTTAGCTGAATAGGGAATTGTTTTCGCTTAAATTGGAAAGGGAACATTTCGTCGTCAGATGGGCACAATGGTATGCGAGGCAGAAAAACCCGCTTTCCAGCGTGTTTCCCTAACACAATTTTTGCGTCTATAGTATTCTTTTGGAACCTCTGTACGAAAAAGCCTGGTACCATTACAAAGTCCATTTGCAGGGTTAATGTTCCTAAGCAATATGACCGAAGAACTGATCTTTAGCTATAACACATGTGGAGGTAAACCATTGGGTGTCAAAGTGTTAAGGAATTCCTGAGGGTAGTTGTTGTCCAAATCGTCCACTACACAGTCAAAGCTATGGTACACAATCTCATCCCCCTGAAAACGACTTATCATCTTCAAATTAATCATATCAACCCAGTCGTTCCGCATAGATAATATCGCTCGAGAAGTGATATAATATTTTCTTAATATTTGTTTGACATATTTGCACTGAGGTTAAGGAATATGCAATCAATTAGAGCATCAAGATCACTATCTTCCCCGATGTATTGTATGCATATATCATGAGGAAGATGGATTTCAGCACCACCACTCGTCTCCTCAGAACCTTCACCAACGTGCAACAAGTATTCTGCAAACCACGGGTCGCTCTTTGCCCTCATGTTGCACACCAGTTTTAGATGTCGCATGGAATCCTAAAGGTACAACATCCATAATGAGGCACCGACTATCTGAGCCCTCGATCCTCTTCGAACCACAGGAAGAACCTGTCTGAAATCTCCACTGAACACCACAGTCTTCCCTCCAAATGGCAGCTCTGGTCAATGCATTGCATCATGGAGACTATTGTCCAACGCCTCAACAGCTTGTCTCTTTGTCATGCTAGCCTCGTCCCAAATAATGAGAGATGATGCTCGAAGAAGCTTGGTGGTACCACACCAGATTTAGCTATTGCCACAGCACACCAGATTTAGCTATTGCCACAGCATTCTTTTTTTGACTACGTATAGTAGCAGTGCTTTGTAAAGATAAGTCTTCCCGGTCCTGCCAGGACCATCCACAAAGAATAGAACCCCGTGTTCGGTATCAACCGAGGATGTAATCTCATCATATGCATCCCACTGCTCCTTAATAAGGGTGTCTGACAGAGCCACATCATCCTCGTTAGCCTCAACGCTAGCCTCCTCAAAACTCTAAGGATATCAACGAGGCATCATATGTGTCATCAATATCAGGAAGTGGTTGCACCTCTATATCCTTCTGCATTGATTGTAGCAATCTCCGAATATCTATGAGGACCATCTGCTCTACCATGAAGTTAATTGGTTATTGCATCTATAATCCTCCGACATGGCCTCCTTATGTTTCTCCCATAGTCCAAACACATTATTGGGCTCACAAAATACTAGTATAGTTGCAAAGAGTCTTCGCAGAGCATATGGTATCAGCCGCCCGATTGCCTCAGAAAGACTCTCATCCAACGTGTTGTCCTCTTCGATTAAGCCCCTTCTTTCTTCAGCTTCACAAAAGTTCGGTAGGGGTTGGCCGTCAACAGTCCTTAGACACTCAAAGGAGGTTGCACCTGCCATGTGGTTCAAGAGAACCCTAAGATAGTAACGCTCCCCCTCTATTGGACTGGCAAGCACGATTCTTCCAATCTATCGTAATGTTTTATCATGTACCCTCTTCTACCATTTTTTGCCCTTTGCTTTCTATGTATAGAACTCAGGGAAATCTCGGTATATGTTGACGGTAGTTATTGTATGATTTACCCGTCAACCAAGCATGAAAAGGGATATAAACGAGTGCCAACACCTAGAATAGGGTTTAAACTGATAGAATTCCATGAGTTTTGGTGAATCTGTGTTTTTCAGGGACTATACTGGAGAAGAACCAAGAAGGACCCACATCACAGAGAAAAATACTGAATTCCGCCACGACAGGAGATCAAGAATATTCTAGAGAACACCAGAGACACGCCTGACGTAGCGAGGCCCAAATGGCAGTCATGGGAGGTCGGCCCACCTCCGCGTGTGTTTTGACGTGGACCCACTGAAAGGATCGAGGATGCCCATGAGGGGGGTGAATTGGACAACTAATAATTTTTCATAAATCAAATCAACCTATCGCCATATGACCTATGTCACCCCACTAGTGTTTGTGTGAAGTTCTAAGCCTAAAACAAGTTATGCAACCTAGAGCCAAGTCCTATCACAAGTATACTACTCTAGGAATGTAAAGAGCACAAAGTAAATGCGGGAAAGTAAATGAGTTAGAGATTGCAAGCTGAGTTTTTCCCGAGGTATCGGAGAGTCGGCACTCTCCACTAGTCCTTGTTGGAGCACCCACGCAAGGGTGTAGCTCCCCCTTAATCCTCGCAAGGACCAAGTGCTCTCTACAGGCTGATCCTTTGCCTCTCCGGTACGGTGGATCGCCTACAACCGCTCACAAGCTTGGCTTGATCCGCCCACAAGCTCTCCAAGCGGTCACCAAGCTTCCGATCGCCACCGAACCGTCTAGGTGATGCCGATCACCAAGAATAACAAGCCTAGACTCTCACTTGACCAAAAACAAGGCCAAAGAGGGTGATGGTTGCACACAAGTCACTCTTGATCACACTCTAGGCAATAAGCTCACAAGTAATGGAATTCACTCAACCTCCCTAGGGCTCTTGCACTCTCACAAAGTCACAAGGGTTGTTTCAGCTGAACAAATGGGCAAGAGAGCTAGAATAAAGCAAATGGTGAAGTGTAAATACTGCCCCTCTCCAAAACTAGCCGTTTGTACTATTTTCAGCAGTTTGTGAACCGTCGGACCCTATGAACAGTGCCACCATCAGGACTAAAATCCCTAGTCCGACTCTCACAGACGGCAAACAGTCGTTAGTGTGTCAGAGGGGCGTCAGACGCTAGGCAATGGTCCGACGCTCAGCGTCAGACCCAGTCTGACGCCTCTGGTGCTCTCAGGTGCTCTCTGCACAGAACCACTGCACGAGCATGTTGGCGGTCCTTATGGATCATTTCTATGCCACCAAGTTAGACTAAAAAGAAGAAAGAAAATCATATTCTAGCACATATGCCTTTACTACTAACAAGTTCCACTTGTACCCCTAGTATTCATATTTTGCAGGTTTTATGGTGTAACAAGTGGAAATGCACAACATGATGGAGAAAGCACAAAAGCCAAAGATGTATTCAACAAATGCGCAAACAAGAATAATAAAGAAGCCCACCTTCGATGCATACAGGGCCTGATCGTAACCACGGGAGAGGTACAGGTCCAGGGTGGAACCGACCACCCGAAGGCGGTGGCCAGATGGCCCCACCAGGGGGCGGCCGGTCCCGGGGGTGGCCGGTCCCCCAGTGGGTCCTCCCGGGCCCAGTCTTTGGAGGCGGTGCTCTAGGCGGTTCCCCAAGGGTGGTTTCACCTCCTTCCAAACCTGGAGACGCCTGAACTGTCCTATCCTAGCTATAAATAGCTGGTGCTGCACCACTTTACAAACACACATCATTTTGGAGTCATCTACCTTACACCTCTCATTTGAGTAGTACTAGTAGTTTGTGAGCAAGGCAAGAGCTATCAAGGAGAGCTTGTCTCCTTAGAAGAAAAGGATCACCTTGGTATGAATACAATTCAGTCTTCTTCCATGAGCATGTTCTTATTATATTTATATGATCATGCATATGAACTAGAGCAAAGTTATGATCTTGTTATGAGCATAATATATGGACTAGAATATAGTTTATGTGTCATGTTCTTGACTTGTTCATCGTCGTTCTTCATTGTCATCGAATTAGTATGAATAGAGGAAGAACTAGGAATGAGGTGATGGTTCGTCATGCCTTCTTGGTTTCTCTTAACCTAGCCTGTCAATCCGAAGGGTTGGGGTCCGCGGAGGTTAGGAGTTGTTTCCAAGTACGTGAGCATGGTGCTCAGGTATGCAGAGATCGGCGAATATTTCGGTATCCCATGGGCAGAGGGGTAGGTGGGCAGGTGGTGACAGCCCTTTCCATCCCTTAGCACTCCCCCACGTTCGGATATTGAAGTAGGAGTTCGTAAAGTCTCTATCGGCTGGCAGACCAGCTGCGGGGATCTCCCTATCACCCCAGACTTAGTCCTGATACTAGACTTACTAATTAGATGTGTTGCTAACAGTTCTTTGCATAATTATATATGACCAATGCCTGCTCAGTTAGTTATATTCTTTTATTCTTTATTTTCCCTTTTTATTCTTGAGGTTGACCCAGATGTGTGTCCACTATTTTGAAATCATGTCTTATTCCTATTTACTCTATGCCTACCATTGCACTCAATAAGTGATCATGTTTACACCATGCTTGATGCATATTGCCCTCCTACGGGAAATTATAAATACGACACCCTTGAATACTCATGGGTTGAAATGCTACAATGATAGTTCTGTGCGCTTGCAGAGTAATCTTATCTCTTACTGAGCTATCGATTGGCATACCTAAGTACCATTACTTAAGGATTGTAAATCTTGTGCACCCCACGGCGCCGTGTCACAGTTTTGCATATCGTAAGTAATGACGGTTAGGAAGGCCAATCCGGCACTTCTAACTGCTATTACCATACTGGATTACCTAGGCCAGCGCCATTAAGGGCCAAGGGTTACCTTTCTGAAGTAATGGTGGTTGGGAATGTCAAGTTACATTTCTAGTATTATTATTAAGGACGGACTTATAGTCCATCTTTAGTAGTGATGCTAGGAAACGCCAACAAGCATTTCTAGCGCCGTTGCCGGGGAGGGCCAAAACATCTAAGCTGGCATAAACATCGATTGCATAATAAAGCATTGGTAGACGTTTAAATAGGCTAACTTCGCTGTTTTCTTCCTCTTTTTATTGGAATGAAAACATGATAGTGTATGAGCGGTTTTACTCTGCCGAACAATTTCAAGTAATCCGGAAGCACTCCTAAGGAAGAAAAGGTCTCGTACCACTTCTTGCTCTGCTACCCCATCAGTAGACGAACCGGTCACTCTCGCACCATCCGCCACTACCGCTATGGCCAAGACACTCCGTGACTACTCCACTCCCATTGTTGCCAACGTGCCCGTTGGGCCCGCTGTCAATGTTGGAGATGGAAATTTCGAGATCCGTACAGGCCTTATCTCGATGGTGTAGGCGAGTCAGTTCTGTGGCTTGCCAAGTGAGGACGCAAGTGCTCACCTGCAACACTTCCTTGAGCTGTGCGACACCATTGTCATCAAGAATGTCACACAGGACAGCAGCAGACTCCGCTTGTTTCCTTTCTCCCTCACGGGGAAAGCGAAGCAATGGTTCTACCAAAACAAGGAAGTTGTTAACACGTGGGACAAATGTTCCACGGCGTTCCTCGCCAAGTTCTTCCCCATGAGCAAGACCAGCGCTCTAAGGGGAAGATTTCAAACTTCCAGCAATCTTCGCTAGAGTCCATCCCCGAAGCTTGGGAAAGTCTTGAGGAATACATCCGAGCCTGTCCTCATCTTGGAATGGAAAATTGGCTCGTGCTCCAAAACTTATATGAAGGCCTCACGGCCATGTCAAAAAGGCACGTAGATGCCGCAGCTGGAGGTGCATTCCTCTCCCGCACCATAGCGGATGCAACTGCACTTATTGAGAAGATGGTGGCCAACCAGAGTTGGGGAGAAGGAAGAAAAACACAAAAAGGCACGCATACCGTGAAGGAGACGGACTTGCTTGCCGTAAAAATAGACTTGCTTATGCAGAAGCTGGACGATCATGCCACCAACCCTATCATGAGTACCGTCCAGGACGTTGGCCACTCAGGGCACAACTGCCCCGAAACCCAAGAAGAAGCTTCATACATAAATAATGGGTTTCGCCAACCTCAGCAAGGTAATAATGGGTGGAACAACCAACACCACCGCAATGTAATAATTTTAATTCAAATTACCATTCAAACCAACCTTCCTTAAAAGACCTCGTCCTAGGACAAGCTAAGATCAATGAGAATCTGACCAAAAAGTTGTCTTTCAACGATAAAATGTTTGAAAAAATAAATGCAAAGCTTGAAGCTCTATCTTCTTCTGTTCAAAATCAAGCAAGTTTCAACAAAATGATAGAAACCCAAATAGCTCAAATAGCTGCTTCTATCCATATCAACAATATGGGAAAAATCCCGGGCAACCCGAGGCTTCTCCCGAGTTTGTTCATGCAGCTGCAGAGCAATAAAGGAAAAAGAGTCTTGCCAACAGACTGTAAATGTTGAGCCCTTGCCGAAGGACATCGGCAGTTATCTAAAAATAAATAAATATAAAAATATATAAATAATAATTATCTGAAGGGGCCCACACCATCATTCAAGCTTGGGGGAGGCGCCCCCACTCAGGTATTGTATCTTATCCTTCTAAGTATATATATAATAAATAAATATATACATATTTATATAATAAATAGATATATTTCATAAATTATTTCTTTGCATTCATAAAGAGTTTTCCTCTTTCTAGTTTTATAAAACTCTATTTTAGTCGAAAATAAACTCTTCTCCAAAAATTCTATAAAAATCATTCTTAGGAAGTTTAGACTTTGCTATATTTAAATCATATTTTTAATTAATTTTTGAAAACCAAAAAGTTTCAAATAAATTTGTGGAAAATCAAAATCTGGAGCAAGGTTCCGAATGGGAGTCATCCGTAACCGGCTACATCGTGGGGGTATCCGTTAGAAGGAGCTGCAAGAAGACAGGACAGAACCGGCCCCACCAGGGGACCGGCCGGTCCCAAGGGCGACTGCCTCCCTGCCCAATGGCTCTGCAGCGCAGCCTTTTACCAACGGCTACTAGCCGTTGTAAGGAGCGCTCCCCCACCTATGATCAAGTCTATAAATACCAGGATTTCGGGTGGAGCTCCTCACCCCTCTCACACTCATATTCTTTCACTCCCTCCATCACTCTCTTGCTCCATCACTCTCCAAATACTTTCCACAAAGTTCAAGTGCAAAAAAATTATGCAAGAACCTCTTGCATTTTTCACCACAAAGCAAGCTCTCGTGCTAAACTCACTCACCATGAGTGGGATCGGAGGTCGGATGTGACAGAACCTCCTGAATTACCATGGCCCACGTTCACCTGTCGTAGTCCAACGACCCCTGACTGCTATGCACAGGAGCCTGATAACTCCGGAAGCCCTGCCGAGTGCTCTCGCGAACACCGCAATGTCCCATCGAGGATCATTTCACGGAACGGAAACCAACCATCTTATTGCATTCATTCATAGACTTCAAAATACATCAGAGTAAAAAGCGGAAGAGAACAATTATAATTTAAAAATTCTAGTGATAGTCTTTAAAAAAATCTTGTCGATAGAGACAAGATAAGGTAGCTCTTACAATACCTAGGTATTATAGATGACATCTTGCCCAAGGTAGTGCTGATAAGCACATGTCATCTACTGCATATGGCAGCTCTTCGGATGCCACCAGCTTGGTGATAGCCAAACCTGTACTGCTCCTGACTTTAACCTGCAACAGGGGGTTAACAAACCCTGAGTACAAGGGGTACTCCGCAAGACTTACCCGACTAAAAATTGGGGAGAAGACTCAGGAATGCAGGCTAAGGGGAATCAAGGAGAGGCTTTAGCAAGAATCAAAGAGTTTTGCAGAAAAGCTCTCTAAATCAGCTTAACATTGAGTTATCTCATCATCAACTCCCTTTCGCACATTTACCTAGTTCCGAACCACTCTTCGCTGTAAGTCGAAGGATCAAATCTCCATTGACCGAGGAGCAACGACGATTCGAATCGATTAAGTACCCAGCTGGGGATCCCTATCCACACTGCATATGTAGCACCTAAGCTTGCATATGCCAACCCCGCCTACCACGGCTTTTCAAAACTTGAACTAGTCCTGCGCCACCCGAGAGCACAGTACTCCTCTCCTCTCCAGGCACGCCGGCCACGAGGGTACACGCTACTCTCGCTATCTCTCCAGTCCCAGTGCGTGGTTGTCGGTTCAAGTAGAGGAGCGACCGGAGTCAGAGGCTTTCCGTAGTATGTGGCTAGGTGCAAAGTCTTGATCCAGCAGGACGACAACGAATGGTCCCTAATGGATTCCATTTCATTATCGTAATAGACAGTTAGAGACACTACATTGAGATTCCTTTCTCAATGCAAGTCCGCTGCCCTGTCGACTAATTACAATAGTACATAATTGTATACCCCAAGCACACAAAATATCTTTTTCATAAAATCTTAACTATTAAGCATGGCTAAGCATTTTATAATCTTTTGCCTTTAAATCAGGTTTCAAGGATATTATATCAAGGCAGGTAAATGCAGCAAGTAGGTGACAATCAACTTCTATCAACCTAATGCAGTCATTTAACTCAAGGTGATAAAATTTGTAAATACAAGGAGGGGTTAATGCACCGGGGCTTGCCTGTTGCTTGGAGCAGATACAACCCTGAAGTCTACCACCGAGGAAACTCCACGTCCAGAGAGTGAAGACCAACTCGGGACTTGCTTCAGATAAGAATTGAATATCCCGCGTCCACTACACGAAATATTAATGCATGATGAAATGCATGGCATGATACATAATGGAAACATACAAATACATTACATTAAATGATCAAAGAGAGTTGAATACTATTTTCCTTGGCGATAAAGTTGCAAGCCAACAAGACTAGCTTGTTGTCCAACAACTTGGGTTAGCGGTTTACGAGTACCTATTAGGAATTCTACGCATGACTTAGGGTACGGAAAGGTCCAAAAGAGAAGTCGTTCTACTTGGATGTTTTTACCCATGAAGTCGCATCTAAAGAAACAACCTCATGACATTACAGGTCAGGATAGCCTTGTAATTAAGGGTTACCTTGTTTAGGTACACCCTAAGGTGATTACCAATCAACCAAAAAGGTTCATTAAGTTTCTATTAAGATTATGGAGGTTACCAACTTATCTCATCTAATCATTTTATTAATCTATTTTAATAGTTGTTGAAAGCCTAGTTATCTCTCTTTAACATTATCAAGTACTTGCGTAAGCAAGCCATGAAACCCTAATGCCATGTATTAGTTATATTAATCATTATTAACCAATATTAACCACCACTTAATAATAACCAGTACTTCTTCCAAATAAGTTGCCAAGGATCATGTAAGGTTTTATGATCCCCGGTTTTCACTCAATCCAAAAACCACACTTCACAGCACATTTCATATATTAAGAAAATGAATAAATATGTTTAACAACGCGAGCCTCTACTACGGGACCGGCCCGAACAACCAACATGACCCATTACGTCTCCCTTAGTGCTCCTATCACAAATGGCTCGGTCTAACCCGGCTCCAGCCTGCTCTGGCCAAGCCAGAGAGGCGCAGCCATGGCCACTGGCCGGCCAGGCCAAGCTTGGCCAGGGCCACAAGCAGCCGGATGTGGCCGAGAGGGCGGCAACGGGTCGCAAAGCTCCCAGACCCACGACTCAGCTCATGGTAATCTCAGCTCTCTGATTCAAAGATCCAAAATAAACCCTAAATCATTAACACTTAAACATTATTTTAATTATTTAGTTAATTAGGGATAAATTACAAAACAATTAACCTTTATCCAAATGAGCTACAGATTTTTGTGGAGGTAGCTCACAACAAATAATAGTCATTACAAAAATTTCATCATTTTTGGATACATATTTTGACCTACACAATTCATGGAAGTCCTATTTTCTAATTAAAATGGCTATTTTTTTATACATACAAAAAGTACCCAGATATATATTTCGTATTTTTAATGTATTCAGCATATCACAGGGAGGCTATGTAACTATTTTAATTATTTTTAGGGCTCTGGAATTATTTCTATGAAATAAACAATAACTCAGCACTATTTACAAATTCATATAATGAAAAACGCATTTCAGAAAACCTGGCCACTCAACTGGGCCTGCCCACCTAGCCCCTACGTGGCCCAGTGCTGCTACGGCTGCCTCTTCTTCCTCGCGACGGCGGCACAGGCCGAGCGCCCGCCCCGCTCAGGCTCATCGGCGGCGACGTCTCCGGCGACGGCAGACCCCAGACCAAGCTCCCCAGTCCACGGTGAACTCTCCCAGCTAATCAGTTCAGCGATTAAGACCCTCCAGCGAGCTCCAACTTGCCCATGGTGGCACGGTTCTAGAGCACACAACGACACGGTGGCGGTCCGACACCCCTAGCACGGTAGAGATTAAACTGAAGTGCCTCTGAGCATCAGGAGCTTACCGCGACTCTATTACTTGTGCTAGATGGGACGGAGAAGGATCGGAAGATGCTTGTCGACGACAACAGCCTACGGTGGCGCGAACCCAACGGCGAGCGAACGTTCCGCGGTTTCCTGTACATCAAAAACGAAACGGCGGAGCTCATGAGCTCCACGGCACTCAGACAAAGTTAGATCGACGGATGAGAGAGGACGAGACCCCCCTTGAGGAGCTCCGGCCGCGTTGAACCGAGCGTGGCGGGTCGAGCTGCCAGACTTCGGGAAGATGAGACACGCCGGACGATTCTAGCGACGAGAAGACGCACGGGTGGGCAAAATCGACGCGCAAGAACGTGGAGAGGCTGTCTACGAGATGGAGAGGGTGAAGATGAAATAGAGACGACGAATTTGGAGCTCGAGCTGAGAGCTCGCCGGCGACGGTAAAAGCGAAAGGACGAGATGGAGCTCGACTTTTGCATAATAAGGAGACCGCACGAGATCGTGAGCACGACACGTCGAAGTCGAGCTTGCCACGCCAGGAGCCACGCGCTCGCGTGCGCGGCAGCGAGGGAGGTCGGCGCCGATGACTCGGCAAAGCCGTGTCCTTCACTGCCCTGCCCAGCTACTGTAGCGTTCCAATTCCAAATTTCGAATTTCTCAAATTACTCACAAAATCATATAACCAGTTGGAAAATGGTCTGAATACGAATTGTGTAGAATTTTATTCTGTACAATTTTGATATAGAAAATATCTTCAAATTTTGAATATTTTTGAAATTATTGGAAAGGGGGTAAATAGCCCTTTTCAAATTTAAACCAAATCTCAAATTTTTATTGAATAAGTTCAAAATCTGTAAACATAAAAGTTGCTTAGTTTAGTGAGCTTTACAACTTTTATTTAAGGCTCAACTTCAGATTCCAAGTAATTTTTGAATTAAGGTTTTAAATTCAAATTTGAGGATAGAAATTCAAGTTTAATTTAAATTTTCAAATAGTAACTTGAAAAACTTTGTATACCAAAGTTGCTCCATCCAATAAGAGCTACAACTTTGCCTTTGGGACCAATGCCCAAATCTACATAGTTTTGAAACTAGAGTTTTAGCCCCTAAATTAAGGTATTAAATTAATTCCAAACTTTACTTTTAAGGTGATGATTAATTAATGCACCCAATTAACAAGCCAACACATGATCAATTAAATCACACTAAATCACTTAAGCACAACAACCTATGAAATTAAATTTGTTTTAATTTCTATGCATATCAAAATTAGCTTACACATACATAGTATGCAATGCATATGATGACATGTCCGATTTTTAGTTCAGTAACACTAGGGGTATTACATCGGATTTCCGGCATGTTCCGGAAAGGCCGTCGCTCTCGTGGGAAGTCTAGCCAAGGCCCCCCCGCAAGTGAGGAGAGCCCGCTGCATGAAGAAGCCAAGAGGCCACGCCATCGACGAGGCCGACGCCCCCTTCATCGACTTGGTGAGCGAGCAGGAGATGCAAGCATACAACCTCCTCAAGGAACGCGAATTCCTGCATACACCGGCCTTCGACCCACACTTTCTCTAGCAGACAGGTATGGATGTCGAATTTAATACCATTTTCAAAAATATTGGTTGGAGCCAGGTTGCCCCTGTGCACGAACTTGGATCTCGTCTTTTGACCATCCAAGTCTTGGGCACTCTATAAATTGTTGATTATGGTATTACTTTCTGCTGCTTTGGGAAGGAGCATAGTCTTTATTGGAAGGATTTTGCTAACCACTCATGAGCGATGCTATGTTGACTTGGGTTTTTCTCTCTCGGGTTATCATTGTCATACTTTTTGGCACTTGATAACCAGACAAAATATGACTGGAAAATTCCAACCTAATATCAACAACATCCATCATCCTACTTTGAGGTTTATGCTTAAGTGGATTGCTAATTCTTTCTTTCCTAGGGAGGACATGCATCATGCTTATGATATTGAGTTGAAGTTGCTTTATGCCGTGCTTAAAAAGATTAAAGTCGCTCCTGTCTTTGATATTATTAAGCACTGGTTGAATTCTTTCAAAACTTCTACACCTATCATGTGCACTTCACTCATCACTCGTCTTGCCACTAGTATTGATCCTCATGGTGCTAATACTATTGTTTATCTCTCCACTCCTCGTATTATGCTCAATGAGTTCTATTTCGTACAAGCCCACACTCTAAAACGTGATGAATCGGGACAGAATTTGGTATTTTATTTTCTGGGATATATAAACGAGATACCGTTACCTAACCCGGATCTCGCTTTATATAAATCCCCATCTCTCACCTTCGACCTTGTTGAGAAGGAAGAAGCACGCAGGAGTTCTTTTTCTCGCAGGAGATCATGAAGGAGAGGAGTACAGGAGGAGGAGTCTGCACCATCCGTACAGCCTACACCACCGGCCATGCCCACCATGACACCAGGGATGGGATGGTCCCCTGTTATATCTACACCCGGATTCACCCCTGAGTATGGATATGGTATGGGACATGTTCCTCACCCTCACGGGGCTGGAGGGTCAGGGCGGTAGCACTCACACGAGGCAGGAGGATCAAGGCAGCACGAGCATGTGCACTCATCAGATTCTCGAGGCATGCCACCTCCACTTCACCCACAGCCGGTCACACTAGAGATTCTCAACACACGCATGGGAGGACTAGAGCTGCACAACAGGCAGATCCAAGGTACGCTTAACGCTCACATTCTGACTGCCACTCAATGGCATGAGCAGTACCAGCAGCACTTCGTGGACCTCGAAGATGCAAACCGGCGGTGGCACGAGGCACAGATGGCCTACCTTTGGTCTATGGGACAGTTTGTCACACCCAATTTTAAAGATAAAATGGGATGCATAATCTTATGTGCGCCCAGAGATCAGTCACACACATAAGCCAACAAATTGCATAAATTGTATCATAACCAATGTTTAATACATAGCGAATAATATCAAAGTCATTACACAGCGGAAAATAAAGGTAACTCTCGCGGTAGCTCCATAGCACAGGGACGTCGACTGGTGAAGCACAAGTCTAGTAGTCCTCTGGGTAGTCCTCATCACTATCACCATCTGTTACCTATCCGGGATTTTTAACCAAATAATGAAAAATAAACAAGCGTAAGTACATGTCGTACTCAACAAGACTAGCATGGGTTCATGAGGCTCAGAAGGGTTGACACGGGTTTAACAGCAGGTTGCTTTTAATTAATCATCTTTTATGCAGTTGGATAGCAACAAGTGAATAAGCCTATTCTCATGATCATAGTAAACATAATTAATGAGTAGCAATAAATAGATTTAGCAACAAGTAAGCATCACCCCAAAAGATAACTACTCCATAAGACGTCCAAGGCCGCTCGTGACCGTGAGCTCGGCTAGTATACCAGTTTTACACTCTGCAGAGGTTGTGCACTTTCACTATGAGCCGTGATTTCCAGTTGCTCGGGTTAATTACTCCCATAACACTACCAAGGTGAGTGAGCAGGGTTTCACTATGAAGTCTTTCAAAGAACTTCGCCTAACAAGTTAGGGCCGCTAGGGACCCGGCAAGCAGATGTAGAGCCCCCTTCTTCGTGGCACAAGGTCACGCAGGTTATACACACTCGGACAGGAGCCGTACTATACCTGAGTCGACAGGCCCCATCACGCCTTTCGGTAACCTCTAACAAGCTGGAAAAAGTACCCATACTTGACTAAAACCAGAGCCATGTAACCCTCATAGTTGCACTGTCAATCCCGGTGTCATACTTATAGATCATTACCAAAGGTGATGGATTTTGAGCATCACAAAACTATACTGGAATCCCCTAGTTCCATGTTGCTAAAAAGGCATATTTTAATCATATTGCATAATCAATTAATCAAGTTTACATGATCATGATTCCCAAAAGCGCACTAGCAATAATTACCATATGCATAATCCCATAGGTGACAAGGAACAGGGTAACAATATTAGAAAATAACTATGGTTAACAAGGAAGACACATGCAAATGTAATTATTTATTTGGTGAATAGGACAACAAGGATGGTCCGCACTAATACTTGCCTTGATCAGCAAACTCTTGGTGATCCGGGTTGTCGAAGTACTGATCTTGATCACCCACGTAAAGCTCACGGTCTATACTCGATCCATTCATGGGCAATCATGCATACAAACAAGAGTTTTCATTAGAACAGTACACCAACAGAGACAAAATAAATTAAAAAAGTTATAAAACAAATCTACACGTCGCTACGATCACATCGATATAAAGAACGCGCAAATCGGGCTTAAAACGGTGAAGTTATGAATTAAATAAGGTTTATAATAGATAAATAATACATTAAATATAATCTCAAAATTTTACAGTGAGTATTATATGAAACAGTGGTAACATCAGATAGATTATAAAATTATGAATCTAACGCAATTTGAATCGCTCGAATCGGAGGTAAAACGTGGAAATTATGGATGAAACGGTTTTAATTACCAATCTGAAAACACATTTTCAATTAAACCGAAATAAACTACGCCTTTTAAACTGGAAAGCGTATTTTACCGAATACCGAGAGGAAATACGCTTTTGAAAGGACAAAATGTAACCGGCTGGAGGCGCTAGGGAGTGCGGGTTATAACATTAAGAACAGCAGGGGGTTTTTCACAAAACGGCCGGCCGAAAGGGTATCGGCAAATAGGAGCCGTCCGATTCATATTGAATGGATGAGATTGGATAGGGAGAGGTGCCGGTGGCGCTCCGGCCGGAAACAGGCTGGCACGGCGGCGCCATGGCCAGGAGTTCGCCGGAGATGGCGAACCGGTGCTGTAGTGGTCGGTTCGGCTCGGGGAAAGCGGTGGGAGGTGCAAAACTCAATGTAAAACCGATCTAGGGCATCGGTTGGAGCGGTCGTGGCTTGGGGGGAAGCAGTGCGCTCGGCGGCGGCGGCATGGCGGCGGCGCGGTGGCTTGCGACTCGGGGAAGGGCAAAACAATAAAATAGCTACACGGTGAGTTTCCTTACATCGATACGAAGCTCTGGGACCGGTCTAATTCGACGGGAAACCATCGGAGGCAGGAGTTCGACGGCAGCGGATGAACTCGGTCCTCTGTTTGCTGCGAGGCGAGCGAGGAGAGGCGGCTAGGGTTGCGTGGCGGCGGACTAGGGTCTCTAGGGACCTATATAGTCTCGCGGCACGAGAGGGCACGGGGAAATAGCGGATCGAAATGGAGTCCGATGCTCCGATGAAGTCGGCTTCGTCCGTTTCTCCCCGCGGCGGACTCTGTGCGGGCTATCGGAGGGGAACAGGGGAGGAAAGCTGACCAGTGGGCCTCGCAAGGCAGTGGGACAGGGCGCTGGGGTCGGGCCGTCGGCTGCAGAGGGAAGCCCCACGCGCACGCGCTCGGCCGCTGCGATGCTCTGCTCTCGTCTCAGCCAGAGGAAGAAGGACGAAGGGGGAAACTGACGCGTGGGCCCGGCTTGTCAGCCTTAGAGGAAGATAGAGGAGGGTGCTACACTGGCTGCCAGGTTGGGCCGGCCGCGGCCCAAAACATCAGGGGAAGGGGCAGGCCGAATGGGGGCAAAAAAGGCAGGCCAGTTGGGCCTTCGGCCAGAAAGGAGGGGAGGAGGGGTTTGCTATTTTCCTTTTTCAATTTCCAAATAGATTTTGAAGTGAACTTTTGGATATTTGAAAGATTCAAATAAACTCCAACAGTACAAAGAAATATGCTCCAGCATGAATGCATCATACATGTGGTTAAACCCTAGGTTGATTTTATATTTGTGAAAAATTATTATTTCCCTAAATTAAATGATTATGCAATATCACAATTAAATTGTTTTCCCCTATTTTAAATTGATGCAAATTTTTTTGTGTGTTACATAGTTCCCGGGACCTAGGCCTTTAACTAGCTTGGGGGAGGAGACCCACAGAGGTAACATGTATCTTTAAATTTCTTGCACTTTATTTCTCGCATTTTTTAATTCTGCAATTTTATTTCCTTATTAAAAAAATAAAATAAAATATTCCACTCCCATATGTGCTAATATGTGTTAGTTTCTCTTCTATTGAAATGATGAATAGTTGCTCTGTCTATAATTCATTTGTGCCTAGGTTATAACTTAGTATTCCACAAGATTTAAGTTTGTTGGCTAAAAATGTCTCATTCTGAGAACTTGAAATCTTGTGGGTTGCAATTGCAAGATCCTTTTCTAAGTTGTTGCAAGATATGAGATGGTACAAATAGACTTTGCTATGACTTTATTCTAAGAGAAACTTGGCATCCGGAGTTTTCTTTTCAAAAATTCAAAAAATCAAAAGTTCCCCAATGATTATGAAATACCTACCAACGCCATATGACATGCTCTGCTTTTGCAAAACTTTAGTCATATGCTGCTTGCGGAACTTTGAGTCGAGTCAAAAAGCTGAGACCTAGTGAGATTATAGTCATGCACCCATGATTAAGATTCACGTACACCCACCAAATAAAGCCGACTCTCACACTGAGAGTTGCGCACAACATGCACTCTTCCATCCACCAAAGCAAAAAAAATATACGCCAACTCTTACCCTGAGAGTTGCGCCCTCTGTTTTTACCAAAAAAAATGACCGACCCTCACTATGAGAGTCGTGCATTCTTCATACAAAATTTTCACTCCTTGCATTCACCATCATGATATCTCTCCATCCATAAATTTCCATACGTCAATAAAAAGATATGGGCTATACAAAAAGAAGAAGAAGAAGAAGAAGAAAAGAAAAAAAAGAAAACCAAGGGGCATAAGAAAACAAACAGGAAAGAAAATCCAAATACCTGTTAAAAAAAAGGATGATCTTTCTATAGCCCATATCTCTCCAAAAGACTTTGTTCCATCCAATAAAAGAGAGTCATGATGCATGGAGTGCCAAAAAAAATTTAGATAGGTTTCCACCATACTTACATTCCACACACTTGCACATCTCAATCAAAGTGTATGACTTGTATCTCCTTATGGTCCGGTCTTTGACTCAACAATACAGGTGATGTAAGTATGCCCAGATGCCTACCTAAAAACTCCACTCTCAGCCTTAGTGGTAGGATTTAAAGGCAACACTACAATGCCTTTGGTGAGGTAATCATGCACATTGAGCGATTAAGAGAATCATTTGAGGAACTTGTTTTATTTTACAAAAGTTCATAAAAACCTCCGGATAAAAGGTCTATCAAAGAATGAATGATCGGTGAATCTGTTATAACCATTCTGTCTTGCAACCGCCCAAGAAATTGAAGAAACTACAGGCCCCATGAGAAACCAAGGTAAAGAATGGATAGAATGCCAACCTATTTAAATTACGAAAGAATACTTTGTTATAGGCATGGCACTTATGAATTATATCATCATTAACTCCTGATCAACAACCATACTTAGCTATTTGCTCGGGACGAGCAAAAGTTAAGCTTGGGGGTCTTGTTGGTGGTCCTTATGGATCATTTCTATGCAGCCAACTTAGACTAAAAAGAAGAAAGACAATCATATTCTAGCACATATGCCTTTACTACTAACAAGTTCCACTTGTACCCCTAGTATTCATGTTTTGCAAGTTTTATGGTGTAACAAGTGGAAATGCACAACATGATGGAGAAAGAGCAAAAGCCAAAGACGTATTCAACAAATGCGCAAACAAGAATAATAAAGAAGCCCACCTTTGATGCATACCTGGGCCTGATCGTAACCACGGGAGAGGTCCAGGCCCAGGGTGGAACCGACCACCCGAAGGCGGTGGCCAGATGGCCCCACCATGGGGGCGGCCGGTCCCCCAGTGGGTCCTCCCAGGCCCAGTCTTCGGAGGCGGTGCTCTAGGCGGTTCCCCAAGGGCGGTTTCACCTCCTTCCAAACCAGGAGACGCCCGAACCGTCCTATCCTAGCTATAAATAGATGGTGCTCCACCACTTTACAAACATACATCATTTTGGAGTCATCTACCTCACACCTCTCATTTGTATCTTTAGAGTAGTACTAGTAGTTTGTGAGCAAGGCAAGAGCTATCAAGGAGAGCTTGTCTCCTTGGAAGAAAAGGATCACCTTGGTATGAATACAATTCGGTCTTCTTCCATGAGCAAGTTCTTATTATATTTATATGATCATGCATATGAACTAGAGCAAAGTTATGATCTTGTTATGAGCATAATATATGGACTAGAATATAGTTTATGTGTCATTTTCTTAACTTGTTCATCGTAGTTCTTCATTGTTCATCGAATTAGTATGAATAGAGGAAGAACTGGGAATGAGGTGATGGTTCGTCGTGCCTTCGTGGTTGCTCTTAACCTAGCCTGTCAATCCGAAGGGTTGGGGTTCATGGAGGTTAGGAGTTGTTTCCAAGTACGTGAGCATGGTGCTCAGGTATGCGGAGATCGGCGAATATGTCGGTATCCCACAGGTAGAGGGGTAGGTGGGCAGGTGGTGACAGCCCTATCCATCCCTAGCACTCCTCCACGTGCGGATATTGAAGTAGGAGTTTGTAAAGTCTCTATCGGCTGCTAGACCAGCTGCGGGGATCTCCCTATCACCCCAGACTTAGTCCTGATACTAGACTTACTAATTAGATGTGTTGCTAACAGTTCTTTGCATAATTATATATGACCAATGCCTGCTCAGTTAGTTATATTCTTTTATTCTTTATTTTCCCTTTTTATCCTTGAGGTTGACCCAGATGTGTGTCCACTATTTTGAAATCATGTCTTATTCCTGTTTTCTCTATGCTTACCATTGCACTCAATAAGTGATCATGTTTACACCACGTTTGATGCATATTGCCCTCCTAGGGAAATTATAAATACGACACCCTTGAATACTCACGGGTTGAAATGCTACAATGATAGTTCTGTGCGTTTGCAGAGTAATCTTATCTCTTACTGAGCTATCGATTGGCGTACCTAAGTACCATTACTTAAGGATTGTAAATCTTGTGCACCCCACGGCGCCGTGTCACAGTTTTGCATATCGTAAGTAATGACGGTTAGGAAGGCCAATCCGGCACTTCTAACTGCTATTACCAGACTGCATTACCTAGGCCGGCGCCATTAAGGGCCAAGGGTTACCTTTCTGAAGTAATGGTGGTTGGGAATGTCAACTTACGTTTCTAGTATTATTATTAAGGACGGACTTATAGTCCATCTTTAGTAGTGATGCTAAGAAATGCCAACAGAGCATAACATGCGCCAATGGTCCGACGAGGGCCGTCGGACACAGTTCGACGCCCAAAAACCTCTCTGCATGCTCTCTGGAAGCGTCAGACCCTACGAAGCATTGGTCCGATGCCCCAGACTCTCTCAGTCTGACGCTCACTGAGAACACCCTGGCACCATCGGACTGAAACCAGTAGTCCGACGACTACACTTGGCATAGTCCGACGCTCCCTAGTGCACTGAGAAGCACTCAGGGGCTGCCACGTGGTCCGTTGGAATCTGAGCAATGGTCCAACAACCAGTCTACTTAGGGTCCGACGCCCTAAACTTGATCAAAACTTTGCCGAATCGAAAACTTTCCAAAACAAAGTTTGATCCTCTCTCTCTAGAGTCTCTCTGAGCTGTCTAGAGCTATGTTGGACAAGTGTGCATCACATCTACACTCTCTAACCTTGCCCTAAGTCAAGCTACCCATCCAAACCCCTCTTTATAGTATATGGTCAAAGAGAAAAACAAAATCTATGACTACTCCAAGTGTCTCTCAACTCCAAACGACACTTGGAACTAGCCTATCACCGTCTTGTCTTTCGTCCTTTGAAAACCAAATCGATTTCCATTGCTAGGGGCTTGAACCTGCATGTTATTATGACCTAACCTCTAGGTTATCCTGCAAAACACACGTTAGTCTTAATAACCTCTTTGTTGTCATTAATCACCGAAACCACTAGGGCCTAGATGCTTCAATCTCCCCTTTTTGGTGACTGATGACAACAACCTCAAATAGATTTAGAAAGAGTGAGGTTTTTAAAGGCTTGATTCATATAAGCATGTGACAATAAGAGCAAAGGGTTAGGCATGCTTATACAAATCAAGACCACAAGGTACACAAAAGATATGAAATAAGCACAAGTACCAAGTGTTATGCTCAAGATCGGAGTGAAGTGCGGAAGTTAAGTCAATGAGCATAACCAAGTGAGAACCAAGTGACATGATATATACAAACATGAAGCTCAAATGCATATCACAAACCAAGACTCAAGCACACATATATACAATGCATGAAAGTAAACATGATGCAAGAGTATATCACAAGCAAAAGTCATATAAGAGCCAAATCCCTCTCACAACGCTCCTCCTAAATCTATGCTCTCTCTCCCCTTTTGGCATCAAGCACCAAAGACCTAAGACTCAGGAGGTGGAGAAGAGGCTGCAGTGTCGCGGTCGGAGGCATGAGGCCGAAGCTCAAACCGCGAGGTGTTGGTGTCTGACTTTGGGCTCTGAGCTGCCTGACCCTCTGTCGGTGAGCGAGTAGGCGAAGCGGTCCAGGTCGGCTCTACCGTATCTGTAACCAGGTTAGCCTGTGTGTCTGGAGCTGCAGAAGCTGTCTCTATAGGTGCCTGCTCCTCTAGACTGTCTGAACAGACTCTGGAGCAGTTTGCTCCTTGGTGTCAAGCTGCTGACCCTATGGCTCTGCTACTATCACAACAACCGCCTCAGTCTCTGTAGTGGTCGTGACGTGCTCTGAAGAAGCAACTGAGGACAGCAGAGTCTCTGTCGTGCCAATAATAGGAGGAGCTATGGTGGAAGTCACTGGCTCTCTAAACTCTAGAGGTGGCATGCCAGTGATCTCGCTGAACGTAGCACCTGGGCTGTAAAGCTGGAGTCACCTGGGCTGCAGTGGCTGCTGGACCAACCTGCTGAACCGGTGGAGCGGTGGACCAACCTGCTGAAGCTATATCTGCTGGCTCTGGAGCTGCATCGCTAGCATCTGCTGCTGGAACTGATCTTGACGGAGCTAAATTTGGGAAAGCGTTGCAGCCTGCTCTCTGGCTAACCGGGCCTGCTCCTGAGCAAGGCGAGTCTACTCCTATGCCTGCTGCTGCTGTGACTGCTGAAGAGACTGAAGTATAGCTAGCAGAGCCGGGTCTGTCTGTGTAGTCTGTGGAGCTGAGCTGGACCAACCGACCTCGGAGTCGTGAGCTTGAGAACACCTAGAGATAGGCCGATAGTCCTCGTCCGTGCCGTCAGAAGTGGTGTCAACAAGGTCATCATCAACAAGCAGCTGCTCAAGCTCGCTATGGGCAATGTGCCTCATAGCCTCGTCCTGCTGCTGCACCTCTGCCATATCTGCCCCTAACCTCTGTCCTCTCTGGATCTGGTGAACTACACCGCCGCCTCGTCTGCCATCAATGATCGAGGTCATCCTGTAGACTGGGAATTCTATGTCAGTCTGGCGCAACTCTCTGGTGATACCACTCTGAACTCTGTAAAGCCTACGCACAAAGATAGTGGAGATCCAGTGTGCGTAGGGGAGCTATCGCCGAGACCGGATGCCCTCTGCTATCGTATCCTCTATCTCGCAGATCATCAAGTCCACAACGTCGAACTCTGACTGCTGGACCAGGGCACTAAGGAGCCAAAGCTATAAGTGTGTCAACCCCTCCTTGTACCCCTCCCGCGGTAAGAGAGTGCGCCTCATCACGTCATTCAGAAGAGAACGATGGGACGAAGCTCTGAAGGTGTCCTGCGAGAGCCGTCTCCAAATGGTAGCCGGAAACACGCTGTAACGTGAGCTGTGCCAGGTGCCTGTCCTCCGTGTGCCCTCCTCAGAGGGTCCATCGTGCCATAGCAGACACTGTGCAACCTGGTAGTGGACTCTGGTACCTTGAGCAACTCTCTGAGGGCCTTCGTGTACAACTTGTAGGGCTCTCCGCCGAAGGTGCACTGCAGGTACTCGTGGTCGGGGTCGATCCAAAGTAAAGCACAGAACTCACAAACCCACGACTTGATGTACCGTCCTGACTGTCCTAGCAAGTCTGCTAGTACAGGTAGGTAGGTCAAGTACCTCCTGATCTCCTCACCACCTGCATGGACTATGTCCTCTAGGGGACACACCCTGTGCTGCCGTAACCCAACCTCTGCTGTGACAAGGGCTGTGAAGAAGTCTGCGTGAAGTGTGGTGTACCAGCCCTCTGAAGCTCTGGGGTCTCTCTGAGGTGGGAACCAGCTGTCAAGCAAAGTAAGCCGAAGCTCTTTGACTCTGGCTGCGGAGATGTTCCGCAAGTCTAAGTGAATCTCTGGCTCTGGCTCCGGCTCCGGCTATGGCTTAGTGGGAACAGGCGCCCTGGGAACTTGGTTGCCACGCCTCTGACCGGCGGGCCGAGGTGGCACCGTAGGTTGTCGCACCTGGTTTTCCAAAGAACACCAAGTGCTCATATATGTGTGCCCAGGATGTCCAAAACACACATATAATACCAAATTGTACAATATCAAAGTAAAGTACTTTATTACATCGAATATTTCATTACATTATTGTCACATAGTCTTTGCTCAAAGGAAAATTATTACATAAGCGGAAACTAGCCCATGTTGCCACAGGGACTCTGATTGGTGAACATCAACTAGAAGTCCTGGACGTCTTCTGGTAACTCCTCGTATCCATCATCTGTTACCCATCTGGGATTTTCATTGAATTTACAACAAGTGTAAGCGCAGCATGCTTAGCAAGTATAACAAAGGGATTCATGAGGCTCAAAGGCTTGACTCAGTTTGACAGCGGTTCTCAATTTTAAGTTGATCAAATTTTATTTATCTTATTTCTACTTTAAATGAGTAAACCCTCCCAGTTTTGGAAACATAATTGAATCAATATTTCATCATATCCATTCTTTTAAGATAAGCAAGAAACATTAACCATGAAGGATCCAGGCCACTCGTGTCCGTGAGCACGGCTGATATATCAAATGAGAGAATTCTACAGAATTTGTACAACTTTACCCGCCGAGTCGTGATTCCCATATGCCAGGGGTTGCGAACCCCATTAGACCTCCTCTCTGGAAGAATGGCAGGGTTTCACTACAAAATCTTTCACTAGGCACCCAAACAAGTTAGTGGCTGCGAGGTTTCAATGGCAAGTGTGCACAGACGTATCCTCCTCAAAAACCAAAACATGTGTAAGTGGTCGCAGCACTATACATGAGGCAGGAACATCCATGACCCCACGAGGCACCCTCCTCTTGCACCTTTCGGTAACCACTAACAAGCTAGAGACGCACTAGTTATATGATTAAGACCAGAGCCATTTAGTCCTCGAGGTTGTACGGAACCTCCTGGGTGGCCGCTTCAGGATTAAGCCCCTAATACCTTGTTGCTAAAAAGCATTATTTTATCATATTGCATATACCATTAATCAAGTTAAATAATTAATCTTAGTTTTGCGTAGCAGAAACTATCCAACATGCAAACCAACCCATGGGGAACAAGGATATGTGGTACAAGAATAAACTAGGTAAGTTCTTAGGGTTCATCAAATTAACACATGCATATATGAATGATTAATAGTTAATAGGTACAAGGAGCCTTTGTAACACTTGCCTTCCTCAAAAATATTCTCTGGGTACTTCTGGTCCAAACTCTGGTCTTCAGCAAAACCAACTTGATCGCCTTCTAAACGCGTAGCAAATCACCATTCAATCATCCAATACAAGACATACATGCAAACAAATGATATTCTATTAGAACAGTACACCAAATAGTATAAACAGAAGCTAAAAAGTTTATAAATCTATTCTACGTTTTGCTACGAACATGTGAGCGCGAAAATCACTCAAAACGGACTTAAAACGCGAAAGTTATGCATAAAATAAGGTTAGAATGGCATTTCTATAATTAAACAAACTCATTTTTGAATTTAAAACAAATAAAAATGAATTTATGCGCAACATATGGACGGCGGGTCCTATTTTATAAAAAGACAGGGGCTGGAACAAAAGAAATCAGGGCCAAAATTATGTAGATTTGAACTAGAGTGGACTGCGGGTTGATTCAGCGAAAACTGGAGGGCTAAATCACAAAAGATGCACAGTTGACCGTGGTTGACCATGCTGCAGCTGACGTGGTGCCATGTGGCTTGCTCTGATAGGTGCGGTGCAGGGCTGTGCTGTGAACCCGAGGTGGTGTTGCTGTGGACCGCGTTCACGGTGGACCGGTTACACACCGAATCGGTATGTTTTAATCTCAGCCATTCACGAAAGATCGGACAGCTACAAGTGAAAGGGGGAAATGCCCCGCTGTGCGCGCTCAGAGCCAACCATGGAGGCGCCATTGCCGGTGGTGGCCCGAGCTCACCGGTGACGAGCCATCCGGAGCTCTCGGCCTCGATTCACCGAACCGAACACATTTTCAGGACGCATGTGTCGACGGAATACCGGCGATAGTCTACCGAGGGATATGCCCAAGGTAGTAGATTGATCGGTGAAGGTGTACCTAAGACGAGCAAAGAGTTACGCTGGAAGCGTGAGACGCGAGATTTATACAGGTTCAGGCCGCCGTTAAGCGTAATACCCTACGTCCTGTGTGTTGCTGTATTATATTGCTAGTAGGCGAGATGAATTGAGGGGATCCCCTGCCCGCCTTATATAGTCCGGGGAGCAAGGTTATAAGTCAGTTTTACCATACATATCAGATTACAATCCTAACCGAATAAGGAAACTAATCGGCTAGATATCAGGAAAGATATTTCCTTGCCCGCCAAGTCTTCGGCGGATACACGTGATCTTCAGGAGATCAAGTAGACGACGCGTCCTTGGCAGTCCGGGCCTAATCGGACGACTCGGCCCATGTTTAGCCATGCGGGTATATGGGTCTATACCCCTACAGCTAGTCCCTGAGGACCTTGCATTCGTTGGGAGGTACAAATTTTTGGAGTTGCTTGACCAGACGGATGTAAGGAGCTCAGAAATTTTTTTGAAAAACCTTCTCTTTGGTGAAGTGTATCCACTTTTGGTTCCTCGAAAACAATACCTTCATCGTTAGGTGAAGTGTATTCCACTTAGTCCCCGAGCCTGATAGTAGGTGACACAGGCACGTAGTGTCAAGGTCATAGTCTTTTATTCTTTGTGATCATGAGAAGCATTGACGAAGTCCCGGAGCACCTCCTGTGCTCGAAATGTTGGCGAAACAATGAAGCATCCGAGCAGTTCGGTGCTCGGAAGTGCTGACACAGGGATGACGAAGTCCCCGAGCACCTCTTGTGCTCGCAAGTACAGGCGAAGCGACGAAGACCCTGAGCAATTCAGTGCTCGGAAACACTGATGAAGTGATGATGAAGTCACAGAGCACCTCCTGTGCTCAGAAGTATAGGCGAAGCGACGAAGTCCCGGAGCAGTTCAATGCTCGAAAACGCTGACAAAGCAACGATGAAGTCCCCTAGCACCTCCTGTGCTTGGAAGTACAGGCGAAGCGACGAAATCCCCGAGCAGGTCAGTGCTCGAAAACACTGACAAAGTGACGACGAAGTCCTCGAGCACCTCCTGTGCTCAGAAGTACAGGCGAAGCGATGAAGTCCCCGAGCAGTTCAGTGCTCAAAAACGCTGACAAAGCAACGACGAAGTCCCCGAGCACCTCCTGTGCTCGGAAGTATAGGCGAAGCGACGAAGTCCCCAAACAGTTCAGTGCTCGGAAACACTGACGAAGTGACGACGAAGTCCCCGAGCACCTCCTGTGCTCAGAAGTACAGGCGAAGCGACGAAGTCCCCGAGCAATTCAATGCTCATAAACGCTGACAAAGCAACGATGAAGTCCCCGAGCACCTACTGTGCTCGGAAGTACAGGCGAAGCGACAAAGTCCCCTAGTAGTTCAGTGCTCAGAAACACTGATGTTGTGACGATGAAGTCCCCGAGCACCTCCTGTGCTCGGAAGTACAGGCGAAGCGATGAAGTCCCCGAGCAGTTCAGTGCTCGGAAAGGCTGACAAAGCAACGACCAAGTCCCCAGGCACCTCCTATGCTCGAAAGTACAGGCAAAACGACGAAGTCCCCGAGCTGTTTAGTGCTCAGAAACACTGAGGAAGTGACGACGAAGTCCCCGAGCACCTCCTGTGCTTGGAAGTACAGTTGAAGCGATGAAGTCCCCGAGCTGTTCAGTGCTCGGAAACGCTGACAAAGCAATGACGAAGTCCCCGAGCAGTTCAGTGCTCGAAAACACTGACGAAGTGACGATGAAGTCCCCGAGCACCTCCTGTGCTCGGAAGTACAGGTAAAGCGACGAAGTCCCCGAGCAGTTCATTGCTCGGAAAACCCTAAAACATCCTGTGGGCCTTGTGCAGGAAGCCGAATTGCCAGGCTTCCCTTTATAAGGACTTGTCCGCAGTTGAAACGATTCGTCTTCCCTCTCGCGCCGCCGCTCAAAAACCATTCAAACAACCGTTTCATCCAGCCCAAGCCGCCACCATCTAGGGTTCCAAAAGGCCTTGATTCAAAACTCGATTCCACCAAAGTTTCTTCAATTCAACCTTCTAGTTACCCAATCCCACATCCAATTTGAAGAAATGACGCCCAGGAAGAGTTCCCGTGTACCCTCGAAGAAGGGCAAAGAGCCGCAGCCTGGAGAACTCCGCCTCGACAATGAGTGGCAGTGGCAGCCGTCCACCATGACGGAGAGGGCCATCTTGAAGGTGGTGGGAAAAGGACTCCTCCCAAATGGTGCCATCACCGGATGGAGGCCATCAGAAGGTGAGCCGTACCCCATGCCTAACACCGGCGAAATAACCATTTTTGCCGACTACTTCCTCCGCGGGTTTGGTGTTCCTTGCCATCCCTTTCTTCGCATACTCCTTGACTATTATGAGATTTCGCTGTGCCATCTGCATCCCAACTCCATTTTTGTAATCTCTATTTTCATCCACTTCTGCGAGGCCTTCGCCGGAATTTTTCCTCATTTTAATTTATTCCGCCACCTGTACATGCTTGTAAAATCGAGCGGCGGAGGATCTCGAATTGCCGGGGAAGTATACCTTAAGCTCCGAGATGGCATGTCCACCCATTATCTTTCTATCCCCCTCAACACCAGTCTTCATGATTGGAACAAGAGATGGTTTTATCTGCCAAATCAAGACCTTCCCGTTCGGTGCGCGGTCGAGCAGATACCAGAAAGAAAACCGAGCTGGTCGTCAAGACCCACATCCGATCAGATGGTGCAAGTAAACGAACTGCTGGAAATCCTAAAGGGGATGAGTCTGAATGGTGTTGGAGTTGCTGCCAACTTCGTGAGGCGCCGAGTTCAACCCTACAAAGATAGGATTCATCCTATATATGAGTGGGTTGGCGAAACTGATCCAACTAGAGAAGTCCCCGATCCGATGTCAGCCGAGGAGACCATGGTAAGGCTGAAGGAGCTGTTCGACAACAAAGCGTCGATCAATAACCGAGGACAGCAGAAAGCACTGCATATTGTGAATCCACCACCCGAGGTATGCCTTTATAGATTCCTTTGCTTACGTCGTTTGTCTTAATGTTGATCCTTGGCATCTTATTTGATTTGCTGAAGATACATGGCCAGGACCTGAAAACCTACTTCTCGGAGGTGCCTGTTGACACTTCTTAGTGCAACCACCAGAGACAGGGTGTTAGGCTATCTTTGATAACGGAGCTAGAAGTGCCTGATGTATTTCTTATGTCTATTGGATAATTCCACGAGCGCATAGAATATACCGCTGTAGCACTTCACCCGAGAGTATTCCAAGGTATCGTTATTTATTTTTATCCCAAGGGAAAGCGGTTGCTAGGAATAATTAATAAAAAGAGAGAGATCCTTAAGTCTATAGCAACTTAGTATCAACTAGTGATAGGGGGTAAATCGATATATAGAGGAAAGGGTAATGACACCAAGACACGACAAGGTTTTGAGAAAACTAAGATAACTAGTAGAGTATAGCTAGGTGGGAGGACAACGAGTAAGTATAAGACTCCTATGACATTTACTTTACTCTTGTGAATTATCCTATCAAACAGATGAACTATACTAAGACAGCTACCTTACTTCCGGTGTGTAGGGGACATGCGAGACAGTAGGGGATATAACCTCTACCCGAAGCGGCTATTTTCTTATGGGAGCCTACCTTTTAAGAACTTACCTAAAACACGTGGAAGGATACTAAGACCAGACAGGGCTGTCACCACCTGCTAGCACCCACAACAATCCGTTGCGACAAGCAGCATTCAAAGGCAAGATCTAGTCTAAGCACCACGCTTACACTAAGCCTTACTACTCTAGTTGCGTACCAACAACTAAAGTACCCTATGACAGGCGATGAACTACACACCTGAGCTAGTTATAGGATCACTATCCAATATAACTTAACTATAAGTTAAGATAAAACACAACAATACTATAAAGAATAGTAATGCACTAAGTAGAGACTTAGTAAAGTAAAGAAAAGATAATATATTGATAAAGGTAAAGTCTTACAGAAGGAAAGGTACAAGAGCTATACCAGACTCTCCAGCAGACGACTCCGGAGACTCCGACCGTAGCTCGACTCGACTCTAACTCCCACACCAGACTAATACTACTACTAAAGAGTAAAACTCTTGTGACTTGTGACACTTGGGTGTCTTGTGTGTGTCTTGAAGAGGAGTGGGCAGCCTCTATTTATAGTGGAGAGTGGGGGGATGCCACGTCAGCGGTCCGTGTGCTCCTCAACTCTCCACCCTTGGATCCACCGCCTTGTAACCGCCTCAAAATGGACGGTCTTGGCAATTTGACCACATGGGAAGCATGCTTGGAGTCGGTGGGGAACGTCGGTGGCTGGGGCCCACACCACCTGGTTCGGTCGACCCCTATGATGGGTGGGGCAAGGCCAGCTGTGGTCCCCACCAGTCATAGGGTCTCCCCTGATACTTGTCCTGTCTTGATTGCTTCATTTCATGCCTCAATCCGTGTGCCTTTGATCTCCACCGTTGAATGAAAGCACAAGTTGATCCGATGGATGAAATGACTTGGTTGGAGTGTCACACAGATCCTGCCGTGTCACCAGAGCCAGGTGGGCCCCATGGCCAGTTCGGCCGACCCATGGATGGGCCCACCCTTGGCTTGGATCTCTTCCATTTGATGTTATGTGCACCATGTTGAAAGGTGGTGGCCTGGGGCAACATGACATGGTTCGGCCGAACCATGTAGTTAGCCCTTAGTTGCACTGTTTTGGTGTTCCCTACAATCACTAGCTAAGAGTACAAGTGGAACACGTTATTAATAAAATATGCTCATGTTGTGTTTATTCTCCTTTGAATCCGAGGCCTGTTGACGGTGTTTGAATGTGGAATTTTAGGGTATATCCACCGTCAACAAGATCCCCCAAGCTTAACCTTTGCTCGTCCCGAGCAAATAATTAAACTTAGCCTCGGTGGATCAGGAGTTGCTACAATGTTCATGTTTCAATAATACCATGTGTACAACTATATACTTCTCTTTTGAATGGAAAAATTGGCTATAGAAATTCACCCATTTCACCTTGGTCCTTTATGGGGCTGATGAATTTTCCTTTGCCTTAGGAGGTTGAGAGACAGAATAATTTAACTTGAGCACTACTTTCCTCATTCTTTGCAAGTTTCATACTGGAGGTTTTAGCAATGTTTTGCAAAAGACAACTTAATGTTCCTCATATGGTTCTCTCATGTCGCTCAAATGGTGTATGATTCCTTACCAAGGCATAAAGTAAATGTTGCCTTCTCTTTATCATCCTACTTCTAAAATTGGCTTATGTGGAGCTTAAGGTAGGAATGAAAGAATATGGCATACTTACTTTGCATATGTTGTAGAGTCAAAGCTTGGATCCAAAGAGAGAAGTGTCATGCCCTTAGATCAATATGTGCAAGTGTGTGGATGATGATGGAATATAATGCTCCTCTATTTGAACTGTATCTCTCTCTAATAAATTTTAGAGTCATGGCTATCATTTTTCTCTTTTATTTATGAGCCTAGACTTGCTCAAATATTTTTCTTTTCTTTTCTATGACTCTCTTGTGTCCATCTTTCTTTCTTTTTATTTTTATTTTGCATAGCCTTTTGTCTCTACTACCATAATGACTAAGAGAGATTTTCTATGACTTTAACATATGGAGCATTTATTTGGTGAAATGAAAGGCATGTGGTTGTGTACTTCTAGTGTAGAAGCAGGATGTATATATGTGGTGTGTACGTGGTCTTGATCTTGGGAGCATGATAAGACTCTCAATAAGGGTCAACAAGACTTGACAACACTCAATACAAAGCAAATAGCTTAAGTGGAAGGTTTTAGATATGTGTAACATAAATGACTGTGGTAGGAATTTATCACCATTGAGAAACAATAAGGTTTTGATTGATTTAGAAATAAATCTCCAGTAATCATGCATGCTTAGAACAATATTACAGTAGCTCTTGTTTCACTATATCATATCTCACAACAACTTAGACTTAGTTCTAGTGTTTAGCATCCATAAAGTTTTCAGGTTCATGATGATTTAAATGAGCCAAATAATCCATACTCAAATAAATATTAAGTTGTAAATTAGGCATTAAAGAAACATTAACAGAGCAACTATTCATCATTTCCATGAGGAAGATAAACATTCATGAGACATATGGATTTAAGGGAAATATTTTTGGTATTTTCATCTTATGCATTTTTATATGCAATAAATTAAAATAATGTAAAGAGCTAGGATAGAATACTTACGTTGGTGGGGGAAAGGATCTCCCCCAAGCTTGTCCTTTTGCTCATTGTGGTGGTGGGTAGTATTGGAACCATCCCGCTGTTTACGCTAAAATCTGGACTGAGTGCGGATAACCGATGCCGGATGCAGATAGCCGATTTTCGGGAAAAGAGGCCAAGGCAGAGATAGTCGAACGGGTCCCGGAATCGATTGTGGGCTAGAGGTGAAGACGGCGCGAATAGCCGATTTGATGACGTCAGCATGGATCTTCGGCCAAGAAAGCAATCACGTTCGGAGTCCGTTGAGGAAAGGAAAGATTGGGCTCCAAGTTACCTTTAATTTAGGAAAGTTTTTTAGTTTTCGTGTTTGTCTTGAGTTGTAATTCGAATAGGACTCTATCAAAGCCCTGGGTATAAATATAAGCCCCGGTCATTGTAACAAAAGACACACATCAATACAACACATCTTTCGGCTCCGGCCAAAAACTTAGGAGTAGGAGTAACGTAGATCTCGGCGAGTTCTTCAATCGGGCTGAGTGTCATCCGGTGGACGCAGGCTTGCTTGTAAGTACCGTCATGCCTCGCTAAGCTTTGTCTCTTTAATGTCATCCGGTGGACATGGGAGCATCGTAGATCGGGGTTGATTCTTATTTGATATAAGTTTAGCGTCATCCGGTGGACGTGGGTTTAGATCAAATAAGGGTTAGTTATCAATTCATGTTTGTTTTCCTGTTTGATCTATGTTTAACGTCATCCGGTGGACGATGGCTTAGATTAAGCTTGATTATGTGCATGGATTAGTTATCGGCTCTAACTAATTTGGCATCTTAGTTAGATTCATTAAGTTATCAAGATGTTATTTGTCATTCATTGTTTATTTATTAATATAACATCTTTCTACCCGATCAAGATTACGTAGTATTGGACTTAGATCCACATGAAAAATGTCATTTATGTCTCGTTCATGTTTATGCTTTGTTATGATATTACTCGATTCGGCCAATATTATCGTAATCTTGCTCGTACGTGCTATGGATGCTTGACAAGAGCCGATCTGAATGAACACAGAGCCGCCGGCCTTCTAGACCAGCTCTGTATTCCTTCTAGATTTGCTTGTGATTATTTTCGAGAATATATCTAAACTGGTGCGAAGCCGCAGGCCTTCTAGACCAGCTTCGTATTAGTACTAGATTTATACTTGAAATTAATCATCGCCGAGTTTTCTGCTTCACGGACCCCGAATCGGCTAATTAGCCGATACGGTTGTGCTTTCCCGAGAAAGACCAATTAACCGATCGCACCCTGCCAAATCGGCTAAACAGCCGATCTCTGTCCGTTTGACGTTCAGACAGTCTGAACTGAATGATTTGACCAATTTATAGCAATCGATTATGCTTTAATCTGTTACAACTATCTGCATAGATTTGTTTAATGTAGATTGTTCTATTTGATCATGCATATCAATTGATTATGTATCAGTTCAGTATTTGTTTCTATAACAAAAACATGCATATAAGCCGAAATCGACTCTTTAGTCGATTTCCGATTGAATCGGCTCTCAGAGCCATATAGTTGGAACTACCTGGACACACCGGTTAGTTCCGCCCTGTGATTACTGATTATTATCTTTTTCTTGTCAATTGCAGGTCAAATTGACTGGCACGCCTGAGGGTTATCGGCACTCTCTGACCGGGTTTGAAGCTAGCTGGATCTTGAAAGCTCCGACGTTCTTGAGATCATATCCGGCTTCGCTGGTGTGTTGAGACGCAAGAACCATATTTTGTGCCAACACACTTTTTGGCACGCCTGGTGGGACACGTTTCACTCATGACTAAGGGAAAGGCTCCGGAGACCGTGGCTCCCAGGGACGACGGCGTCATCAGAGTCCAGTGTGAAAGATCAACCCCGAGGATGCTGTGGTGTTGGAGCAGATCATCGAAGAGTTCGCTGATACCTGTCTGCTGTCGTTTTCCAAGAATCGCGATGGCCACGTGTTCAAGAAAAACCCCTACCCAAGGTGGGTCATGCCTGGCCACACCGACAAGGAGGAGCAAGAGTTCAAAGAGCTCATACAGAGTGCCATCTGGAACGCTTCGCACCAGGCAGTCGGGCACCATCACAACGTTTTCCTACAGACATTCTACAACATCATGGAGACTGTCATCAAGAAGCAGGACTGGGAATCATTGGGCCCAACGTACTTCAATATTCCCCTAGAAGATAACAGCCGAAACCGTCAAAGTCATCTGATCAACATCCCAATATGACGACGGATTCGTCTCCAAAAATAGCTCCGCAGTCAAAGCTATACAGAGATTACTCTCCTGAGCAGATTGCCGCTTATATGCGTACAACTGGGAACGCGCCAGTCGGGAACGTGCAGACTGGAAATGTGACTTTGGCAACTCCAAACTATCACATCGATCACACCTATGATGAGCTCACATTGGTGCCACATCCTGGCTATGCGCAGTCGCCTCAAGACGAGTTAGTAAACAAGATGAGTGCAATGCTCAGGGACCAATTCGGCTTGCAGCCAAAAGCGAGGGGTGTCGATCAGATACAGGCGCCCCTACCTTGCATGGTTTGATCGTGTGGCATTACCACCAAGATACCGCATACCGGATTTCGCCAAGTTCAGCAGTCAAGACGATATATCCACCATAGAGCACATCAGCCGTTACCTGACTTAGCTTGGTGAGGCGTCTTATGAGGATGCTCACAAAGTCCGTTTCTTCTCATTGTCCTTGACGGGGCCGGCTTTCAGTTGGTTCACCACTTTGGAGCCCGGAACAATCCAAAACTGGGCAGACCTGGAAAGCAAGTTTCACGGTTATTTCTTCTCGGGCACCGGGGAGAAAACTATTGTTGATTTGACCAGCATGCGCCAGAAGAGTAGCGAGATCGGATCAGCCTTCATCAAGCGCTTCAGGGAGATGAAGAACATGTGCTATTCACTGAACCTGCCTGACAAGCAGCTCGCTCACTTGGTCATTGGTGGAATGCTCCCGCACATTCAGGAAAAGCTGGTGGGCATTGAATTCGATAGCATCAGCCAGGAGTTGCAGCGAGTGGCGGCCTTGGAACTGCAAGCCCAGACCTTCCGTAAGGAGGGGAGATACAAACAGACGACATTCGTCAGTAATTCAGACTTGGAGGATGAAGATGAAGACGAAATTGCCGCTGTCGAGCTGAAGTGGGGCAAGAAGCCCATGGCTGTACCCAAAAATTGGAGCTCAGAAGATTAGTATGATTTCGATACAAATAAGCTAGACAAATTATTCGATTTGCTGGTCAGTGCTGGGCAGATCACCTTCCCTGCCGATTATGTGAGACCCTCTCCTAAAGACTTGAAAGGGAGGTCTTTCTGCCAGTACCATGGCCTCAGCTCACACGACACCAATGGGTGCCGCGCGTTCAGAACTCAGATACAGAGGGCTATCTCTCGCGGCTTATTGAAGTTTGACAGTCCAGCTATGGGGAAAATGAAAATTGATAAGTTCCCATTCCCGAAGGGCCAGAATATGGTCAAGGTGTCGGCCCCTGCGGGCAAGATGAATGTTCTGACTTCCAACCAAGCTAGAAGGAATGCATCAGTCGACCCTGATATGCAGATATCGGCTGAGGAGCTCACGCTGATCAAGCGAAGACGGGAGCAGAACCAGAGCCAATACGAAAAGGGGGAGTCCAGCGGCACCAAGAAGACCAGGCCTACCTCCTGCGATCTGCTGAACAAATGGCGCCAGGAGAAGGAGAAGGCCCACCGGAAGCAACTCGAAGAGGAAGAATACCGAAGATGGGTTCGTGATGAGGAGGAGGCCCACTACCAGGAAGAAATGGCTCGCCGCCAGGAGGAAGAAGAAAGTCACTGGCATTGCCCATTTTTCAGGCATTGTTAGAATGAAGGTCTGAGATTGCCGACTCTGCGCAATTGCCCGGAGTGCAGCGATCAATACCGAGAGTACAGACACTCTCAGACCAACCGCCGGTCCGTGCATGAGAGGCTTGGACGCCCACATGATATGCAGGATCAGTGCGAAAAAAAGACCTGCGTGATCGGCTCAGCGAAGCAACAGTTGATTACCAAGAGCCGGTCTAGCAGGAGAATCAATGGTGCCCAGAGAACTTGACCAAGAGCCAGAGGCACCGCGTGCAATGCCTCAGGAACAGGGTGCTCAAAGCAGAAGGCCGCACGAAGCAAATCTGGTGGGAGAAGCTTCCTCAGGACAAAGGGAAGGCAACAGCCGATGCACAGATGGTGTTTGTGCTTCCGGCTGAATTCAGGGCGTCTCGAGCCAAGAAGATTGAGGTTTTCTCTGATTCTGATGAGTAGTCTGAGCAGGCCATGGCCAAGCTGGTTTTCGTGCAGCAGGCTACATTTGACAAGCCGCCCAAGCACCGGCACATGAAGGCCCTTATCTCAAAGGATATGTTGATGAGATGCCCATGACCAAGATGCTAGTCAATGGTGGTGCCACCATCAATCTCATGCCCTACACCACGTTTCGCAAGCTGGGCAAGGGCCCTGATGATTTGATCGAGACCGAGATGATGCTCAAAGATTTCGGGGGCAACTCTTCAAATATCCGGGGGGCAATCAATGTCGAACTGACAGTCGGGAAGAAGACGCTGCTCACCACCTTCTTCGTGATTGACAGCAAGGGATCTTACAGTCTGCTACTTGGACGTGATTGGATTCATGCTAACTACTGCGTGCCATCAACCATGCAACAGTGTGTGATGCAGTGGCATGGTGAGGAAGTTGAGGTGGTCCCAGCTGATGACCCGGTAAGCATAGCCGCAGCAGATGCTGCCTACTGGGACGTCGGGGATCATGACTATTTCTCTGGCAAGACTTTGGAAAAAGGCTCCATCAAGGTCAGCGATGAGAGTCAACAGCCGGTCAGGGCAATCAGCTCTGAGTCTTTTTATTAATGGACAATCCGATCGATGGCACCGAGGGCAAGCTTGGACAGGGCTTTACGTCGGCCGACAAACTTGAAGAAGTGGACATTGGATCTGGTGATAGGCCAAGGCCGACGTATATTGCTGCCAATCTTGACCCTGAGTTTAGGTGGGAGCTGATTGACTTATTGAAGGAATACAAAGACTGTTTCGCCTGGGGGTACTACGAAATGCCCGGTATGGACAAATCGATTGTCAAACACAGATTGCCTATCAAACCCAGGTTTCGGCCTTTCAAGTAACCGCCATGACGATTCAAGTAGGATTTATTACCTGACATCAAGGCCAAGATTGAAAGGTTGCTGGAAGCCAAGTTCATTCGAGCTTGCCGATACGCCGAGTGGGTATCGAATATTGTCCCTGTATACAAGAAGAATGGCAAGTTGTGGGTCTGCATCGATTTCAGGGATTTAAACAGAGCTACCCCGATGGACGGCTACCCAATGCCGATAGCCGATATGTTAGTCAATTTGGCTGCAGGGCACCAGGTCATCAGCTTCATGGATGGTAATGCTAGCTACAATCAAATTTTAATGGTCGATGAAGATATTCCTAAAACTGCTTTCAGGTGTCCTGGTGCTATCGATTTGTTTGAGTGGGTTGTAATGACGTTCGGTTTAAAAAATGCCGGTGCAACTTATCAAAGGGCTATGAATTATATTTTTCATAAGTTGATCGGCAAGATTGTAGAAATTTACATCGATGATGTAGTTGTGAAGTCCAAAAGCTACAAGGAGCACTTAGCCGATTTGAAGGCTACACTGGAGTGTACTCGGAAGCATGGCTTGAAGATGAATCCTAATAAATGTGCTTTCGGGGTGTCAGCAGGCGAGTTTCTGGGTTTCATGGTACATCGCAAAGGAATCGAGGTCAGCAGCAAGAGCAGGAAGGCCATCGATCAGCTTGTGCCGCCGACTATCAAGAAGGAGTTGCAGTCTTTACTTGGCAAGATTAATTTCATCAGAAGATTCATTGCCAATCTGTCAGAGAAGGTACTGCCATTCTCGCCACTGTTGAAGCTAAAGGATACTCAGGAGTTCAAATGGGGTGACGTACAGCAAAAGGCTTTCGATGAAATCAAGGAATACATGAAGTCTCCACCTTTTCTGGTGCCACCACAGGCAAGTAAGCCATGCAAGCTATACGTGACGGCCGAAGACCATACAATTGGATCGGCCCTTTTCAAGAATTTGAAGGAAAAGATAGGGCAGTTTTCTATCTGAGCAGAAGGCTTTTGGATCCTGAGACAAGATACATGCCAACAGAGAAGCTGTGCTTATGCTTATTCTACTCGTGCACCAAGGTGAGACATTATTTGCTATCGGCCGAGTGTGTGGTAGTTTCCAAGGCTGATGTGATCAAGCATATGTTGTCTATGCCTATCCTGAACGGGAGGATTGGGAAATGGATCTTGGCTCTCTCTCTGAGTTCGACTTGAGGTTTGAATCGACTAAGGCAGTCAAAGGTCAGGCAATAGCCGATTTCATCACCCAGCATCGTGAGAATGCCGTCAGTATAGTTGATGTGGCTCCGTGGACTATGTTCTTTGATGGATCATCTTGCAAGCAAGGTGGAGGTGCTGGGGTAATACTGATATCACCTTGAGGTCAACGGTTTGAATACGCTTTCCAAATCGGGCCAACGGTGACAAACAACCAGGCTTAGTATGAGGCGATTTGGAAGGGGTTTCAGCTTCTGCATGAAGCAAAGGCCGATGTAGTTGAAGTTTTTGGAGATTCACAACTAGTCATCAACCAATTGCTCGGCCTATTTGAATGTAAAGACGATGTACTCCGAGGCTATTATTATCAGTGCCAAGCTTTGATCAGAGGGTTCTTAGCAGTTTCACTATATCATGTTCCCAGAGCTCAGAATCAGGAAGCTAATCGGCTAGCGCAGAGTGCTTCGGGTTACAGATCGATGCAGGAAATCCTCAATACTAAGCAATCGGCTGATGACCGGCGGGGCGAGATAGCAAGATACCTTGTAAATCCTTCATAGAAAGTTAGTAGAAAGCTGAGGTACAAAGCTATCAAATACGTGCTGTTGGACGGTCAGCTGTATTCTAAGACTATTGAAGGGGTGCTGTTGAGATGCCTCGGGGAAGAAGAATCAATGAAGTTGATGAGCGAGGTTCATGAAGGAGTCTGTAGTGCTCACCAATCGGCTCTTAAGATGAAATGGATTATCAGAAGGACTGGTTATTATTGGCCAACAATGCTCGAAGATTGTTTCAGGTATTACAAGGGTTGCCAAGAGTGCCAGAGATTCGAGAATGTGCAGAAGTATCCTGTCTCAACTATGAATCCTATCATCAAGCCATGGCCGTTCAGAGGTTGGGGAATCGATCTGATCTGTCAAATCTATCCACCGTCCAGTAAAGGTCACAAATGAATTTTGGTTGCAACAGACTACTTTACTAAGTGGGTAGAAGCTATTCCTTTGAAGAACACCACATCCAGAGATGTAGTCGAATTCATAAAGGAACATATCATTTACAGATTTGGTATACCACAGACTATCACGACAGATCAAGGGACGATGTTCACTTCGGATGAGTTTTTGACCTTTACTGACGACATGGGCATTAAAGTTTATAATTTTTCACCTTATTATGCTCAAGCCAATGGTCAAGCTGAAGCGTCAAATCAAATTTTGATCAAGATCATTAAGAAGAAGATTGAGCAAACCCCCAGGAGGTGGTACTTGACGCTTAGTGAAGCTTTGTGGGCATACCCAATGGCTCAGCATGGATCAACTAAAGCCACGCCCTATGAGTTGGTCTATGGGCATGATGCTGTTCTTCCTTGGGAAATTCAGTCCGAAACACGGCGTGTCAAGTTATAGAATGAACTTACAGCCAGTGAGTACAAGGATATCATGATGGACAGTCTTGAAGATTTACATTGTCATCGGCTCAAGGCCCTAGAGTGTATCGAAGCTAATAAGATAGGGTAGCTAAGTACTACAGCACCAAAGTATGAGGAAAGAGCTTTGCCGAATCAGAGCTTGTATGGAAGACTATCCTACCTATCGGAACCAAAGACAGCCGATTCGGCAAGTGGTCGCCAAATTGGGAAGGCCCGTATCGGATTATTGAATGTGCGTCTGGCAATGCCTATATACTTGAGGATACGGAAGGAAGGAGATTTGCCAGAGCGATCAACGGCAAGTACCTGAAGAAGTACTATCGCAGTATCCCAGTTGGGGGATGATAGCCGATCGGTGTAAGATCTGGCTCTTACAGCCGATTCTACGAAGAGGATCGTCTTTAGGACAAAAATAGCCGATTCTATGAAGAGAATCGCCTTTAGCACAAAAACGAAATGTCCTCGATGGGGTGTAACAGCCGATGTAATTGCATCGTCTTTAGAACAAAAAATAAAGATAATAAAGACAGACTAATGATTATCAAATACATTTTTTTAGTTCTGCTTCGTATTTACAGAGGAGCTCTATTACATTCTAATTTGGATTATGAGTAGCTCTATCTATAATGTCCTGGGCGTCGGTGACGGCCGCCACCTCGTCGGCGTGAGGGAAGAAGTTCGCCAGTTGGGCGCTGGCCACCTCCATGTCCTGGCCTTCCGGAAACCCGGGCTCGATCACCTCCAAGGCTATGCCAGAGCGGAGGCGTGCGGCCGTGAAAGCCCCGGTGGCGCCGTGATGAACGCCGGCCATGGCTACCTGGCGGACGCAGTTGTAACAGAACCGACCAATTTATACGAGCACAAGTACAGCGATAGCTGTTTTACCAACTATCAAGCCACACTTGAGCCAATATAAACCTGGTAGTCCGTGAAATCTCGAAGGATTTCAAACTTTTACACAGTACATACCACAAGGATCACAAAATTCAGCAACAACCGATCACATGATACATAAGTTCACAACAGAGTTTAAACATCAGAGTACATCACTGCATTTTACATAAATGTAGCAGTAGCGGAAACCAACATAGTTTTACACAACACGAGTTCAGAGAATAGTACCAAAGCTGACCAGTCGCAGCATAGAACAAAAGGTAAGATAGATACATGACCATGCCCCAGGTCTAGTCATCTTCACCCGCAGGGTAGAAGCAGTTCTTGCAATAAGCATAGTAGACCACTCCGGCAACAACAGGGAATAAAACCCTGAGTACTCAATTGTACTCAGCTAGACTTACCCAACAGGAAGTAAATAAAAAGACTCTCAAGGATATGCAGGCTTATAAGTGGAGCTCAGGAGATAGCATCATTTTGCAGAAAAAGCATTACTACAATAATCCTCCACTATCAATTTTAAATGATGATCAGCTTCCATTTCAGTTCAGCTATTAAAGCTAAGATTTGCAACTACACTACGCAAACACTTGATATGATAGCAAACAATAAACCATAGCGATTTCTGATATCCACCGATATCTTGCTCAACTCACCATTAATCACGTTCAAGTTGTTAACCTCTACCTCACCAGAAAATTAGTTCAGTTTCTCACTAACCAGGAGAGATGGCGAGTCGAATCGATTGTACCAGCTGGCAAATATGCCAATCACAAACCAACGACATTCTCCGTCGAGAAGCGTTAGGTCACCGTTAGCCCATTTGAGTCTTAATACCTTGCGAAGTTGGCGGGGACCACAATCTCAGGGATCTGATCCATCCAGTCTCTCAGGACGCACCTGCCATCGGTATGGTGTCCCCAACTAGAAAGTGTCTGCCGATCACAACAACAATCGGCTCAAATGAAACTACGCGGCTTCGCGGTCAGAACGACTTATCTGGCCAGCTATGTGACGACGTCTTTCAATCTCAATTGATGTCCGGTGGCCTCGGTCCTAATCAGCCGCGAGTAGCACCGAAGTCAGCACAACCCATGTCATGCAGCTCCCCACTACCAACCTTGATTCTCTCATTTAATCAGTGTGGCATGGTGACACATATAGCCATTCATGTGGATCTCAGCATCAGTAGTCACCACTTATGCTCGCGGATGATAGGAAATCACCCGACTTCTACCGGTCTAAGTAGGGCTAAGCATAAGATCGATCACCTGTCTAGTAATAGTACCAGGATCATATATAGAGTGGACAAGGTAATTATGCAACAACGGTATCAACCAACTCCTATACTTAAGTGCACAATCATACCATTTAAGGAAGACCGGTGCATTTATAAAAAGAGATAGGCAGAGGCTTAGAGATGCTCCGGGGCTTGCCTTTCACGAAGTTCGAGGGCTGGTGGTCAGTGCACTCTGGCAGCTCAGTCTCCTCCCCTCCTTCTGGAACTTCCGGCACCTCAATCTCCGGTGGCACTCCTTGTTCCGGAGGGTCGAACTGCAGCAACTTAACTCCTTTCGGTGATCCTGTATGCATGTGTGCACGTATGAGTATGTAGAATGCACATGAGATGCAAAAGATAACAAATGAGTATGGTCATGTGGTGCACTGGACAACCCTGTAAACATACAACTTAACATGACAATCATTTACTGAGTACGTGCATACTTCTTCTCCGAACAACCGTTATTTACTCACCCCATTTAAGCAACCTATAGAACAATTTCTCGTCCTCGGTAAGAGGCCTGGAACCTGCACTAACAATTAATTTGAATCAAACTCACCTAACTACAACCAAACTTTAATGAGCAAGCATGAACAAGCACATACACAAGAGATATTAACCTTGCTGCCCTATAACATGATTAAAATCAGCACTACAACAATCCAGCAAGCTTTTCAAAGCTGGAGCACCACAAAAGGACAGGTGATGCTCCTACAAATAATTATTAACCAATAAAAAGCAATCCAATTTAGACCCACTTACAACTAGACCTTTTATTTCCTTCATCCAGAAAATTCTAGCAAAATTACCATAGAGAGCACACCTCTGGATCAAGCTACTGACCAAAAATCAAGTTAATTAGACTTGTAGAGCTCCCTACACAAAAATGACAAGCAAACAGCCTAAAATGCCTAAGAAAATACTTACCACAGAGAAAAGTATCAAACAATAGATTTCCCATTTTTCTTAGCTTCCACACTACACAACAAGACCTAGGAAAAATATTCACAGCCATATCCTTCATACTATAAGCATGGTGAATTTATTAAAAAGATAACAATAACAAGCCATTATACAAGAACATACATTTAAACAGTGAAAGCACAGGATAAATATTTTTTCCAGATTCTACTACTCAAAACAAGATTAACCCAAATGGAATCACATTTTTAGCACCTTCCTACATTTAGTTATGCATTTTCCAAGTTTGCAAGCATATAACAATTTAAATAAAGTTGCATAGAAAACTTATCCCAAAAGCACATTTTATATTTTTCCTGGATAGGTCTCAGAAAGACAAACACAACAAAATTTGGTTCACCTCATTTGGACACTTCTAGCTCCAGATATGAATTTTAGGATGTTTACCAAAATTTTTGGAAATTCATTTCATCATTTTCCTTTTAAACGAACCCGACTCAAAACGCTACACACACCCGGTTCAGTGCACCCCACGCATGGCCGAGCAACTGACCTGTGGGCTCCCCGGTCAAACCGGTCCCACGCTTCAGAGAGAGAACAGGCCGCCGGCGCTGACCGGCGCTAACTCGCCGGCGGCGAGGTCACCGGCGGAACTAACACCACCTACTTGCTCCTGGGAACGAGATGAACTCGATGAACTAACTCGCGAGACCTAGCTACCACCGGAGCAAGCTCGACGGCGACAATGGCGGCGGTAGAGATCCGGCGAGCGCACGTCAGTGGATTTCGGCCTTCACCGGCGAGACCTAGCTCTGTTCCATGAACACTAGATCCAAACGAAGCTACGTGCACGAAGAATCGGACTATGGAGCTCGAACGCGCACCAACCACACGTGCATGGCGGCACGGCGGCGAGCAGAGTCACGGCGAGGCCGTGTTCTGACGAGCCTACGGGGTGAATGGCCCAACCAACTCCTCATACCTAAACTGCGACCCAAGAAGACCTAGAGACAAAGAAAAATGGGGAAGAACGACTACGGGAAGGCACTGGTCGTCGCGAACAGAGAGCTCGGCGGCATTCCGGCAGCGGCGTGGCGGTGAGGAGCTCGCTACGGCTATACCTTAGGTTGACTCGGCCTGGAAAGGGGTCGAGGATGTAGAGCAGAGAATGGCGAAGCTACGAGGGAGATGGAGTGGCCGGAGACTGGACGGCGGCGGCGGATTTCACCGCGAAGCCGGCTCGGCGGCCATGGCGACGGCGGAGCAGAGGAGAGGAGAAACGATGAGAATGAGAGAGGGAGAGAGTGAATGGAGCGGCCAGGGGACAGGGTGGAGTGTCGCCTTCGGCTTTTGAAGGGGCACAGTGGGCAACGACGGCGTACGGCGCCACCTGGTGGCCGAAGAGCCGTGGCAGCAGGCGGTCGCTGACCGTTTTTGGTTTGAAATTGGTCAGTTTAGACCGACTGAAACCGGATTTTTGAGGCTCTGTAACTCTCGATCCAGTGCGTATTAGGAAACACTTCCTTACTATGGATTGAAGAGCTACATGAGATCTCTAATCGGTATTAGAACTCTTTAAACTGATTCAGCTTGGTTTGAGAGATACAAGTCGAAGAACAGAGCTACACTGAAACTGAAAACCACTTCTAGACTTAGCAATTTTCAGTAACTCCAAAACAGCCCCAAATCTGCACTAAAACACATTTTTGACCCTTTTGCACACATTTTCATGGCTTGACCCAAAAATAACATTTGTTGCTTATAAAATTATACACAACTTTGATTAAGAGTGCTCTGACATGCAAAGTTTCTAAGACCAGTTTCCTGTTTGGTCAAACAGAATAGGTTTTGGAGGGCTTTTTAGTCAACTAGGAGTTAGAGGGGTATTTAGGGGATTTCACCGACATGAACATTGTTCCAAAAGTTAATCCAAACATGTTTAGGATGTTTAGAACAGTAAACAATCATCACACTTGCATGTTAACACATTTGCTAAGCACAAGCAAGCATAGCCAAAATTCAAAACCAAATAACAACATAAGGTCATAATGTATATGTGCATGAATGACATGACCAATGCTTGATGCTATGCAATGCAAGTGTAAAATAGTAACTAACACTAGGGTGTTACAGCCCTTCCCCCCTTAAAAGGAATCTCATCCCTGAGATTGCAGTTAATTACCATTGCGCATAGAAAGAGGGATAGACTTCCTTGAGATAATCTTCTCGCTCCCAAGTCGCATCACTACGCTTTGGTTGTTCCAAACAACCTTGTAGAACTTGATTACTCGGCTGCGAGTGACCCTTTCTTTGTAGTCCACCACTTGAATAGGCTTTTCTTCGTAAGTCAAATCTGATTTTAACTTGATATCATCAAGACCCACTTGTTCTTCCGAAACTTGCAAACATTTCTTGAGTTGAGAGACATGGAAAACGTTGAAGATAGCCGACATGTGTGGTGGCAAACGTAACTTGTATGCCACGTTCCCACTCTTTTCCAGAATCTGAAAAGGACCCACATACCTTGGAGCTAGCTTTCGCTTGACTCCGAAGCGCTGAACGCCCTTCATAGGTGACACCTTCAAGTTGACGTAGTCTCCAACTTGAAATTCCAACGGTCTTCTACGCTTGTCTGCATAACTCTTTTGACGAGCTTGTGCGGCTTTGATATGCTGTTGAATGATATGCACCCGTTCTTCGGCCTCTTTCACAAAATCGATCCTGGCTCAACCCAATTGAGAGGGGTTCTACATTTGCGTCCATACAAAGCCTCAAACGGAGCCATCTGAATGCTCTCTTGGTAACTATTGTTGTAGGAGAACTCCGCTAAAGGCAACCACTGTTCCCACAAACCCTTGGACGAAATGACACAGGCTCTCAACATGTCCTCTAGAATCTGGTTCACTCTTTCAGTTTGACCGGAAGATTGAGGATGATAAGCAGAACTGCGGACTAAATTAGTTCCTAATTGCTTATGCAGGTGCTCCCAGAAGCGTGCAACGAATTGCGGGCCTCTGTCGGAGACTATGGTTCTGGGCACACCATGTAAGCGAAGAATCTGAGCAATATAAAGTTGAGCATATTGATGAGGTCGATCTGTAGCTCGAACTGGCAAGAAATGCGCGGATTTGGTTAGACGGTCCACAATTACACAAATTGAGTCATGACCCTTCTGTGTTAGGGGTAAGCCCGTGATGAAGTCCATGGTTATTTCTTCCCACTTCCACCCTGGAACTGACAACGGTTGCAGTAGCCCAGCTGGCTTGAGGTGAATGGCCTTCACCCGACAACAGGTATCACACCCAGCTACATAGGCTGCAATTTCTTTCTTCATTTTTGTCCACCAGAACCTAGGCTTCAATTCTTGATACATTTTGCTACTACCAGGATGAATCGACAACTTGGAAAGATGAGCCTCATCCATGATCTAATTTCTCAATTCTCGATCTTTTGGTACCACCAGTCAGCCCTTAAACCACAATATACCCTTTTCATCTACCCGAAAATGAAGTGTTTCTTCTTCTTTCATCTTCCTCTTGATGTGATATATCCCCGGATCCGTTTTCTGACCCTCAATAATTTTACTTTCCAACGAACAGCTGAGAGTAATGTTATTCAACACTACAGGATGCATAAGATTGAACCCATCTGGTAGCAAAGGTTGTAACGCGTTACAATGAGATTTGTGGCTCAAAGCGTCAGCAACAACATTTGCTTTACCCAGATGGTAATGCACCTCTAAATCATAATCCTTGATCAGCTCCAACCATCTTCTTTGCCTCATGTTCAGCTCAGGCTGAGTGAAAATATACTTGAGACTCTTGTGATCCGAATAGATATGACACTTATGAACCATCAAATAGTGTCGCCAAATTCTTAAAGCATGGACCACAGCAGCAAGTTCTAAATCATGAGTAGGATAATTTTGCTCGTGCTTCCTTAGTTGGCGCGAGGCATAAGCTATGACTCGACCTTCTTGCATAAGCACACAACCTAACCCAATGCCAGAGGCATCACAATAAACATCAAAAGGCTTCTCGATGTCAGGTTGAGCAAGAACAGGAGTAGTGGTCAGCAATGTTCGCAAAGTGCGAAAAGTTGCCTCACTCTCTTTACTCCAAACAAACTTTGTATCTTTGTGTAACAACTTGGTCATAGGCTAAGCTATCTTGGAAAAATCTTGAATGAAGCGACGATAATATCTAGCTAAGCCCAGGAAACTGTGAACCTCGAACACATTAGTGGGCGACTTCCAGTCCAACACCTGTTGAACCTTAGAAGGGTCCACGAAAATGCCTTCAGCCGACAATATATGACCCAGAAAAGGTACTTTGGTTAGCCAGAACTCACACTTGCTAAACTTAGCGTATAACGTATGCTCTCTAAGTCTGATTAATACTATCCTCAAATGCTCAGCATGATCTTCCATACTCTCAGAATATACCAGTATATCATCAATAAAGACTACCACAAACTTGTCCAACTCAGGCATGAACACTGAATTCATCAAATACATGAAGTGTGCAGGAGCATTGGTCAGCCCAAAAGACAACCAAATACTCATACAACCCATACCGAGTGGAGAAAGCCATCTTGGGAATGTCTTGCGGCCTGATCTTAATTTGATGATACCCAGACCTCAGGTCTATCTTTGAGAATACCTTAGCCTTAGAAAATTGGTCAAACAAGATATCAATACGAGGTAAAGGATACTTGTTCTTAATTGTTACAGCATTAAGTGGCCTGTAATCCACACACATGCGCAACGTTTCATCCTTCTTCTTCACAAAGATTGCAGGACAACCCCACGGAGAAGAACAAGGACGAATGAAACCCTTGTCCAATAACTCCTGAAGCTGTTTCTTGAGCTCTGCTAACTCATGCGGAGGCATTCTATACGGCCTTCTAGAAATAGGTGCCGTCCCCGGAATAAGTTCTATTGCAAACTCCACATCCTGGTCAGGAGGAAGTCCAGGGAGATCATCCGGAAAGACGTCTGGGAATTCACACACAACAGGAATATCGGAGAGACTTGTGGCACTTGTCGCACAAGAGATACTAAAGAGACTCCCCTTGCAAGGTAGGGTGACCTGAAACATGCTTTTGTTCACCGGATCCCTCAAAGAGAGTGTACGGTTGGCGATGTCTAGAAGGGCATCCCACTGTTTCATCCAACTAAGCCCCAAGATTACATCCAAACCCAGACCAGGTAACACAATGAGACTGGTGTGAAACCATCTACCCCCAATTTCAATTTTGGCCGCAAGGATACACTGCCTCGTGGTAACCTCAGCCCCCGCCGAAGTTATCCGAAAGCTATAATTTAACTCTATGATCTGGAATGCATGCTTTTGTGCAAACGATTGACTCACAAAGGAGTGTGATGATCCAGAGTCAAACAAAACAATAGCAGGGTGCTTATTCATAGAAAACATACATGCTGTAACTGGTTCACCTTCAGAAATTTCTTCCAGAGTAGTGTGGTGCACGCGGACCTGCTTGGGATGAGGACAATTACGGACAAGATGACCTTGCTGACCGCAATTGAAACACGGCCCAAAATCTTGAGGAGCTTTACCTTGAGCGGCATTGCCTGGAGGAGCATTGTTCTTGTTGTAGGGCATTGTGAATCCCCTCTTATAGCGCGGTGGCGGCGCAGGCTGCTGCTTCTTTGGAGGAGGCTTGAACTTTGCACCTAGAACAGCTGGACGATAGGAAGAACGGCTTGCCATTGGACGATTTGCCATTGGGGCCCTCTGCTGCAAAGATCCTCCTTCCAACGGCCTCTTGCCTCCCTTGAAAGCAGTGTGTAGACTGTTCTGTTTCTCTTGGATAAAAGCATCACTGATAAATTCATTGAAAGTAGTGCGAGTGTTGTTGGCCAAAGTCTTCATAAGCTTGGTGCTAAGACCTCTCTTGAATGACTCGATCTTCTTCTCATCAGTGTCCACCAACCAAGGGGCATACCTTGCCAAGTTGTTGAAAGCATGATGGTACTGAGTAAGTGTCTTAGTACCCTGAGTAAGCTGCATAAACTCATTGACCTTCATCTTCATCAAACCAGTTGGAATGAAATGACCCCTGAAAGCCCTGGTGAACTGTTCCCAAGTGATATCAGCCACTACAGGATAGGTGGTCTTGTGATTTGCCCACCATATCCTGGCTGGTCCATGCAACAGAAGAGGTGCATAGCTAGCCTTCAAGGTCTCGCATAGCCTCAGCATCGAGAATGCCTGCTCTACCGAGTTCAACCATTCATCTGCCTCCAGTGGTTCAGCGGCATGCTTCAAAACTGGCGGCTTAGTGTCCATAAAGTCCTTGTAGGTGCTGTACTGGCCTTCCCCATTGCCACGGCGCTCATCCCGGCCACGATTGTTGTTGTTGTTGGCTACCATTTCTCGCAGGATAGCCTACTGAGTTGCCAAGAACTGAGCGAACATCTGTTCGGAAGTGAGTGGTGGAGGCGGCAGTAACTCCTCATTCTCACGTTTGTTTCCACCACCACTACTAGACCCATGGCAGCGGGTTTGGATTGGCATTTGCAGTAAAGCACAACAACCATTGTTAGGTGTTAGCCATGCAACGATAACCGAAAAATCATGCCCAGAAGATATCAATGATTATTTTTGATACACACAATCGGCACAATAATCCAATATCCATCACACAAGCACACAATAACAAGGTGCAACCAGGAAAAAATGCTTTTCGAACTGCATAAACTGTCATTACTTAATTAAAAGTTCGATGGTCTCCATCCTTGCACACACAAGGTCCACGACAGCACAAATTTAAGTCAACCGCTTAAGAGTACATCAAAAGATCGGTTACAAAAGAGCGCCAACAAGGCAAGAGCACTAGAAAGATCTAGTCGTCGTGGTCACTGTCCTTACCGGACACGTTACCACCCTCATCATCACTCTCATCAATAGGCACCACTTCCTCAGGGTCTTCCTCTTCTTCTGAAAATACAGCGGCATCATCAGCATCTACAATCACCTCGGGGCCCAACTCTATCGCGCCTGGAGGATGGAACGAGTCGACAATGTTGTTCAGACGGTGCACGTCCTACTGCAACTCCCAAATCTGGTGACGATACTGACGTATCTCACGCTCATAGTCGTCCTGCTGACGTGCCATGTTCATGTTGCGAACACTGAGCTGATGACGTAGATCCTCATTTTGCTTCTCAAGAACAGTCACCCTAAGGTCTGCTGACAGCAGGGCATCGATGGATCGTTGCAACTCATTGCGGCATGTAGTAAGAGCTTCCCTTCCAGTTTCTGCCTGCTCTTCTACCTCCAACTTCTTCTCAACAGCTACATGCAGGGCTTCAATACACTTCATCCATCCATATCTAGTGGCAAACTGCATCTTCAGGACAGCAAACATTGCACTCATAGCAGCCCCAGTGCTATGTTCACGCTCATCACGGCCTCGGAGCAAGGGAGCTTGACTGGACTGTGCCCATTCATCCGCTGATGCATCCGCCCATGGAAACACATTAGCTGGCCCTAAATCAGCCCTCTTGTTAAACCTTGTGCAAATCTCCATCAGCATCTCGAAAGCTGCAAACTGAGCACCACCCCACGGCGTCCTCATGTCTACCTCAACCTTCAGCTCGGGTAGTGACCATCCTTCCTGAATAACAGGGATCACCACCCAAACATCAAACCATGGCTGCACCATAGTGTCTGCTGGCTTCCAGAAATACCGTGGCGGTTCTGGATATCCCATTGACTCCAACAACCTCTAAAGCACAGTAGGCATGCCAAACTGCTCCAAAAACTGACCACTTTACGGTCCACCCTCAACTGCCATCTAGTAGAATGCAACATCTTGAAGCATTAGAATAAGAATAGATAGCATTGATTTTTATTATGGGGAAAGGAACAGAATAGTGCAGTAATTTAAATTAATTTCATGACCATGATGCATGCTTGTGCCATACAACCTCATGCTTCTACATATATTTAGCTAACGTTATAGTCAGTGGCATACCACGTGCTCTCATATACGTGTCTAATCGCTCTACACGTTGGCGTGGTTAGCGTACTTGCAGAAGATTCATTGCAGCCCATTGCCAATGTATGCATGGCAATAAGAAGCACTTTTTGCCGAAAATGCTCCCATGAGCACTTATGACCCCAGAAATTAATTATACCACACAGAGATACCTCCATAAGAACACATATGGACCACATGTACTTACTTCAGTAATTAATAAGCACTCCCCTGAGATCGACGGTTGTTCGATCATGTTCTCACATCTCACCTTACCTCATCCGAAGTGGCACATTTGGCCCGTCTTCGCCTTACCTGGGCGTTGATAAAAAAGTAAAACAAAGGCAATAAGAAGCACTCCCCTGAGATCGACGGTTGTTCGATCATGTTCTCACATCTCACCTTACCTCATCCGAAGTGGCACATTTGGCCCGTCTTCACCTTACCTGGGCGTCGATAAAAAAATAAAACAAAGGCAATAAGAAGCACTCAAAAACATGATGCAATTTCCCCCAAGTCAGTACTTACATAAGCCACCTGAATACTATACACATATATATGGGCTTATAGGACTTGGTCAATGGTACTAATATTTTGCAAGACACTCAGTTTAAAACACTTACACATGACTAACAGTTGGCAATTAGTTTTCCAAACCCAAAACCTTTTTGTTTTGAAATACTCACATGACGGTGTATGCTGAACCATGCTCTGGCACCAACTGTAACAGAACCGACCAATTTATACGAGCACAAGTACAGCGACAGCTGTTTTACCAACTATCAAGCCACACTTGAGCCAATATAAACCTGGTAGTCCGTGAAATCTCGAAGGATTTCAAACTTTTACACAGTACATACCCCAAGGATCACAAAATTCAGCAACAACCGATCACATGATACATAAGTTCACAACAGAGTTTAAACATCAGAGTACATCACTGCCTTTTACATAAATGTAGCAGTAGTGGAAACCAACATAGTTTTACACAACACGAGTTCAGATAATAGTACCAAAGCTGACCAGTCACAGCATAGAACAAAAGGTAAGATAGATACACGACCATGCCCCAGGTCTAGTCATCTTCACCTGCAGGGTAGAAGCAGTTCTTGCAATAAGCATAGTAGACCACTCCTTCTGCAACAATAGGGAATAAAACCCTAAGTACTCAATTGTACTCAGCCAGACTTACCCAACAGGAAGTAAATAAAAAGACTCTCAAGGATATGTAAGCTTATAAGCGGAGCTCAGGAGATAGCATCATTTTGCAGAAAAAACATTACTACAATAATCCTCCATTATCAATTTTAAATGATGATCAGCTTCCATTTCAGTTCAGCTATTAAAGCTAAGATTTGCAACTATACTAAGCAAACACTTGATATGATAGCAAACAATAAACCATAGCGATATCTGATGTCCACCGATATCTTGCTCAACTCACCATTAATCACGTTCAAGTTGTTAACCTCTACCTCACTAGAAAATTAGTTCAGTTTCTCACTAACGAGGAGAGATGGCGATTCAAATCGATTGTACCAGCTGGCAAATATGCCAATCACAAACCCCCGACATTCTCCGTCGAGAAGCGTTAGGTCACCGTTAGCCCATTTGAGTCTTAATACCTCGCGAAGTTGGCGGGGACCACAATCTCAGAGATCCGATCCATCCGGTCTCTTCAGGACGCACCTGCCATCGATATGGTGTACCCGACTAGAAAGTGTCTGCCGATCACACCAACAATCGGCTCAAATGAAACTACGCGGCTTCGCGGTCAGAACGACTTATCTAGCCAGCTATGTGACGACATCTTTCAATCTCAACTGATGTCTGGTGGCCTTAGTCCTAATCGACCACGAGTAGCACCGAAGTCAGCACAACCCATGTCATGCAGCTCCCCACTACCCAGCCTTGATTCTCTCATTTAATCAGTGTGGCATGGTGACACATATAGCCATCCATGTGGATCTCATCATCAGTAGTCACCACCTATGCTCACGGATGACAGAAAATCACCCGACTTCTGCCGGTCTAAGCAGGGCTAAGCATAAGATCGATCACCTGTCTAGTAATAGTACCAGGATCATATATAGAGTGGACAAGGTAATTATGCAACAACGGTATCAACCAACTCCTATACTTAAGTGCACAATCATATGATTTAAGAAAGACCGGTGCATTTATAAAAAGAGATAGGCGGAGGCTTAGGGATGCTCCGGGGCTTGCCTTTCACGAAGTTAGAGGGTTGGTGGTCAGTGCACTCCAGCAGCTCAGTCTCCTCCCCTCCTTCTAGAGCTTCCGACACCTCAATCTCTGGTGGCACCCCTTCTTCCGGAGGGACGAACTGCAGCAACGTAACTCCTTTCCGGTGATCCTGTATGCATGTGTGCACGTATGAGTATGTAGAATGCACATGAGATGCAAAAGATAACAAATGAGTATGCTCATGTGGTGCACTAGACAACCCTGTAAACATACAACTTAACATGACAATTATTTACTGAGTATGTGCATACTTCTTCTCCGAACAACCGTTATTTACTCACCCCATTTAAGCAACCTATAGAAAAATTTCTCGTCCTCGGTAAGAGGCCTACAACCTACACTAACAATTAATTTGAATCAAACTCACCTAACTCCAACCAAACTTTAATGAGCAAGCATGAACAAGCACATACACAAGAGATATTAACCTTGCTGCCCTATAACATGATTAAAATCAGCACTACAACAATCCAGCAAGCTTTTCAAAGCTAGAACACCACAAAAGGACAGGTGATGCTCCTACAATTAATTATTAACCAATAAAAAGCAATCCAATTTAGACCCACTTACTACTAGACCTTTTATTTCCTTCATCTAGAAAATTCTAACAAAATTACCATGGATAGCGCACCTCTAGATCAAGCTACTGACCAAAAATCAAGTTAATTAGACTTGTAGAGCTTCCTACACAAAAATGACAAGCAAACAGCCTAAAATGCCTAAGAAAATACTTACCCAAGAGAAAAGTATCAAACAATAGATTTCCCATTTTTCTTAGCTTCCACACTACACAACAAGACCTAGGAAAAATATTCACAGCCACATCCTTCATACTATAAGCATGGTGAATTTATCAAAAAGATAACAATAACAAGCCATTATACAAGACCATACATTTAAAACAGTGAAAGCATAGGAAAAATATTTTTCTGAGATTCTACTGCTCAAAACAAGATTAACCCAAATGGAATCACATTTTTAGCACCTTCCTACATTTAGTTATGCATTTTCCAAGTTTGCAAGCATATAACAATTTAAATAAAGTTGCACAGAAAACTTATCCCAAAAGCACATTTTATATTTTTCCTGGATAGTTCTCAGAAAGACAAACATAACAAAATTTGGTTCACCTCATTTGGACACTTCTAGCTCCAGATATGAATTTTTGAAGGTTTACCAAAATTTCTGGAAATTCATTTTATCATTTTCCTTTTAAACGAACCCGACTCAAAACGCTACACACACTTCGTTCAGTGCACCCCACGCACGGCCGAGCAACTGACCTATGGGCTCCCCGGTCAGACCGGTCCCATGCGTCAGAGAGAGAGAACAGCCTGCCGGCGCTAACTCGCCGGCGGCGAGGTCACCGGTGGAATCAACACCACCTACTTGCTCCTGGGAACGAGACGAACTCGATGAGCTAACTCCCGAGACCTAACTACCACCGGAGCAAGCTCGACGGCGACAATGGCGACAGCGGAGATCCGGCGAGTGCATGTCGGTGGATTCCAGCCTTCACCGGCGAGACCTAGCTCCGTTCCAAGAACACTGGATCCAAATGAAACTACGTGCACGAAGAATCGGACTATGGAGCTCGGACGCGCACCAACCGCACGCGCATGGCGGCGAGCAGAGTCACGGCGAGGCCGTGTTCTGACGGGCCTACGGGGCGAATGGCCCAACCAACTCCTCAGACCTAAACCGCGACCCAAGAAGACCTAGAGACAAAGCAAAACGGGGAAGAACGACTACAGGAAGGCACTGGTCGTCACGAGCAGAGAGCTCGGTGGCGTTCCGGCAGCGGCGCGGCGGCGAGGAGCTTGCTACGGCTATACCTTAGGTCGACTCGGCCTGGAAAGGGGTCGAGGATGTAGAGCAGAGAATGGCGAAGCTACAAGGTAGATGGAGTGGCCGGAGACTGGACGGCGGCGGCGGATTTCACTGCGAAGCGGGCTCGGCGGCCATGGCGATGGTGGAGCAGAGGAGAGGGAGAAACGAGAGAACGAGAGAGGGAGAGAGTGAATGGAGCGGCCAGGGGACAGGGTGGAGTGTCGCCTTCGGCTTTTGCAGGGGCACTGCGGGCAACGACGGCGTACGGCGCCACCTGGCGGCCGAAGAGCCGCGGCGGTAGGCGGTCGCTGACCATTTTCGGTTTGAAATCGGTCAGTTCAGACCGATTGAAATCGGATTTTTGAGGCTCTGTAACTCTCGATCCAGTGCGTATTAGGAAAAACTTCCTTACTATGGATTGAAAGGCTACATGAGATCTCTAATCGCTATTACAACACTTTGAACTGATTTGGCTTGGCTTGAGAAATACAAGTCGAAGAACAGAGCTACACTGAAACTGAAAACCACTTCTAGACTTAGCAATTTTCAGCAACTCCAAAACAGCCCCAAATCTACACTAAAACACATTTTTGACCCTTTTGGACATATTTTCATGGCTTGACCCAAAAATAACATTTGTTGCTTATAAAATTCTACACAACTTTGATTAAGGGTGCTCTGACATGCAAAGTTTCTAAGACTAGTTTCCTGTTTGCTCAAACAGAATAGGTTTTGGAGGGCTTTTTTAGTCAACTAGGAGTTAGAGGGGTTTTTAGGGGATTTCACCATCATTAACATTGTTCCAAAAGTTAATCCAAACATGTTTAGGATGTTTAGAATGGTAAACAATCATCACACTTGCATATTAACACATTTGCTAAGCACAAGCAAGCATAGCCAAAAATCAAAACCAAATAACAACATATGGTCATAATGTATATGTGCATGAATGACATGACCAATGCTTGATGCTATGCAATGCAACTGTAAAATAGTAACTAACACTAGGGTGTTACAGTGGTGGTGAACTTCCAGGAGCCGTTCCGCCTGCGTGTTGCCACGGGCGTTGACTGCGTTGGCGGCGGTCTTGGCGGCGACGCGCAGCTCCTCCAGCTGTGCGGTCAGGGCTGCAAGAACAGGAAAGGTCAGCGCAAGGATGGCCATCAATACAACGCGAAGAAGTTTCAAGACACGATCACTTGCCACTGCGGCGTCTGATTCAGCGAGTTGGGCTTGCACCCTGGTCACCTCGGCCTCAGCAGCGGCTTGGGCTTCGTTGATGCCCTGCAGTTGGCCATTCTCCTTCGTAGCCTCCGAATAGAGTTACGGTATTCCACCATTTGGTGGTGAAAGCGGCGACCGTCGGCGGTGGTGTAAGACCCGTCAGAGTCTACAGAGGACCCCGAATCGGGTCCAGCGCTTAGAGCCGGAGCCTGAGGCGGGTCCTGGAGAGGCGCAGTCCGGCGAACTCGGGAGTCAAGGCCAATCGGCGCCCGGAGGAAAAGGGATCAGGCGAGCCTGACTGGAAATGGAAGAGAAGCAAATGTATCAGAATCGAAAGAGATCAATGCCGTGGACGCAAACTGATTTACCTGCTATGAATGGCTAACTGCCAGGGCGTCACCCAGCGATGGCGGCCGTGAGACGGGCCAGCAGTAGCACCTACACCGGGGGTGGCTCCAGCGGCTTCAGGGGTGACATGAGACGGCCCGGCAGCAGTTCCTGAACCTCCTGCACCGGAGGCTCCCGCATCACTGCGCAAGACGTTGGTGGTTAGATTAGATCAAATTGATGTATCAAGAAGTGAACAGTAGTCTTACCCTAACCAGGCTTGCAGGCGTTGCCTCTGTTCACCCACGGCCCGCAGGCTCCGGCTGAAGTTGTCGCCTTCAGCGAAACTCGAAGCTGGCCGCTTGCCGTGGTCTCCGTCGCCGGCCATGGGATTGGTTTTGAAGGTTTACTTTTCTCTGTTTGAGGAGAAGAGGCGAAGAACAAAGGCCGGGTGAGCGAAGGCTAGGATGTTTGTGGTTGCTCGCTCAGGCCACGCGTCTATTTATAAATACGGAGGCACCAAGACGGTTTCCCCCTCAGGAGACGAGGCGACACGGCGGAATTTATGCTGGAGTTTACCCATGTTTCTTGAATCCGGAACCGATGCCACGCGTGGATGGTAGAACGTCTCGATCGGCTGTTTTGGTCGGTTGCCCTTGAATCGGCTATTTTGGGCCCGGTGTTCAGAATCGATTATTCGGGCGAGTTGTTTAAAACAACCGATTCGATTCGTGCTAGTAACAGTATTAAGGATCAGGCTATGAGAAGCCGATTTAGAGATAGAACAAAAGAGAAGGCCGATTCAGATGTATCTGGCCAAAATGCATTACATGATCATTCAGGTATACAGAGCAAGTGTAGAATTACAAGCCCAGAAAGGACCGGACAATGGTGATACATTTAGTAAGAAGAGCATGGCCGGTCTATAGCAGTTCCTGGTCCTCATCAACTGATGACTTCAGGATGTTCAGGCGCTGTTTTATGTGTTGGCCCTCAACGACCCTGGCGCTGACCTCCTTCTTCTTCACGGCCAAACCAATGGTACTCGTCGATATGGAGATTTCACACTGAGTAATGGCCACATTGACCCCTTCTAGCTCCTTCATCAGCTACTCACGTCTGATCTTCAAAGTGTCTAGCTCTGACTCGGCCGAGTTAATTGTGGTTTTCAGCAACCTTATTTGATCGGCTAACCCGTCGGCTTCTTGTTTGTTGGTTAGCCTGTTGTTCGTCAGTTGCTCAAGCTCGGTCATGTTTTCATGGGCAGTCTTGATCCCTGGAGCGGCCCTCTTGAGTTTGACTAATTGTGGTGGGGAGCTGAGGATGGCCATGCACGTCTGTTGCTGAATTAATTCAATAACCTGATCAATAGGTTCAGGGTGCTCGGCCAGGTCAGTCAGGGCCACCTCTAGCTGAGGAAGAAGCTCACTCAGTCATTTCTTGAGGTCTGGCTCTGGTAGTGATGAAGACCTGGAGCTCAGTTCATTTTCATCACAGCATTCCTCCAGGTCGAAGGAGTAGCTGGGGAAAGAAGGCTGCAGTGCCTGGGTTCACATATTAAAATGGTGATGACATAAAGACATTGGATCAGTTAAGAGATGAATGCTTCACCTGAATAAAGCTTGAAGGAAGTGGAGCCGATGAAGTGCCTGGTTGATCTGCTACAGTGATCTCTTTTTTGGCAGAGGGCATGGCCTCAGCTTGTGTTTCTGCAGTCAGCTGAAGCTCTGAAAGAGAAAAGTGAGTTAGAAATAGAGCAACCATGACAAGTGTTGACAGCCGAAGAGCCTTACCCGGATGTTCGGGAGATGGTATTTTCTCTTCTTCAAGTTCGTTCCACGAAGGAGGGCTATTCGGCTACATTTTTTAGAAGGGGTCAGAAAATATTCAGTAAGGAAGGATTGTGTGCTTACAGATTTGGTTGATACCTGAGTTCCTTCTCCTTCTTGCTGAATAGCAATGCTTTAGTCCGTTCCCAGAAAGCCTTCAACCGTATCTTGGTGGCCTGATGTTTCTGGATGGGTTTCAGCCTGAATATTTTCAGAAGGTGCCTGGATCAGCTGAATACTCACCTATTGTATAGCTGATTCAGTCAGGTATGTTGAATAAGTGATGCAGAGGGTATTTCAAGACATTCAAGTACCTGGGAAGGCTTCCTCTTGGATCTTTTCTTGGTTGACCTCTTCTGAAGACTTGATGAGGCTTTTCTTTTTGAAGCCGGAGCTGTTGCCATACTGGCAGGGGCCTTCATCATCTTCTTCAAGGATGGGGCCTGAGAGCCTAGCCTGGCAGTTGGGCAAGAAGGATAATAGTTGATCTGCTCTGGAGGGTTGGATTCTGGGTCCTGCATTAACAGAAGATTAGAACACAATTTGCAGCCGGTTTGAATGGAATCGGTTAGAATACTTACTGCCGAGGTAGAGTTGAAGCTTGGGTCCAGGGCTTTGCATCTATCATGGATCCCTTGACAGAAAAGATGAGCATGCCACTGTTGCCACCAGAGATCAAAGGTCTCATGGGACATTGAAATTTGGCTCCAATGCTCTACAGTATAGACTGGCAAGTTTGCTCCCAATGTAAAGACCCTGTCGGCTTCTAACATCTTAGTGATTTCATCTCTAGGCCTCAGAAGGAGTAGAAATGGAAGCTTGGGGGGCAGTTGGCCAAAGCCCAGTTGTCTTGCTACAACGTTGGGGTGATAAAATTCATATGAAGGCCAACTGGGTTTAATACTGCTAGTGCCACGAAGATGCTTGAAGTCGACTGGCAGTGTGCAGGGCTTTATGAAGACGTTGAAGATTTCAGTAGCTCCAGCATCAGAACATCCTGTACTGAACCTGAAGGTATAGGGCATTGGGAATTGGGAATTCAGCATCATCTGCATATGGGAACCAAATCAATGTGTCTGGTCCCAAGCCTCTGTAGAGTTTCTCAACTAAGCTCCCTCGGTTCATATTGATGGTGATGGCTGAGGCAGCTTCTCCAAAGTTCTGACAGCCCCTGGTGATCTGATTGCTGTCCTCTTCTGCATAGTTGATAGAAGGGTAATTGAGGTTATTAAGGTTTGGCCTGACCATCTTGTACAAATACAAGTTGAGCCATAGTTGAATCAACCACTAGTGACCTGTTATGCACCATACTTCTTCCCCTTTCAGTAGATAGCCAGCAACTCGGTTCATTAATCTGTAGGTAGATCCCAGCAATATTTTACCTAAGGGGATTGAATTGCCTTGAGCTAGTTTTTCTGCAAGGGCCTTGAAGGGATAAGCTGGCCCCAAGGAGGCGCCACAGAAGACGAAGCTTTCCAGCCACAAGATCAAGAAAGCTACGTATTCTTTGTCTCTAATACTGGAGGTCGTTTGCTGGTGGGTTTTGATATAGCCGGTCCAGCCCTTGTACTCGTTCAATTTTAGGAACTTCTTTTCGCCACCTGAAAGAAAATCCCATAGTTGGAAAGACCCGGTGATCTGAAGGCCAGTCAGCATATGGATATCACCCAAGGTGATGCTCATTGGCCCATCTCCAAATACAAAGGCGTTTAGAGAGTTGGACCAGAAGTAACTTGTAGCAATCAGGAGGGGTTCATTCTTTTTCATGTCACACAGAGAAAGGTCAAGGCACTGGCTCATATTGCGCAGCTCCCAGTCTCCCCTTTTCCTTTCTGAGATGCGACAGAACCAATTTCTCCATCCGCAAGGCAAGCTTGGCCAATTCCTGAAGGGCTGCCTGGACCATGAAGATGCATCCACTAGCGGACCTCTAAGAGGGATTTGGTTGGTCTCTTGATTAATGAATTCCGCGGGGTTGGAGTCGCCCATCGGGCCTAGGAAGAAAGCGGTCAGAGCATCCCTCAGCGGAATCAAGATTTCATTTTTTAGGTCCTGAGACAGATGGATGATAGATGTGACCAATCGAATGGAGATTCACGAATGGAAGACAAGTTGGCAAGATTCATACCTCAGGAATCTCGGAAGGAGTTGCCATTGCTTGCGGATTTCTTGAAAACGGCAAATCGAGGTTGGAGATGCAACAGAGGATTTTTTGAAGCTAGTGTTTCAGTTCGCCATTGGAGTTTGAAGCGATGAGCGGTAGGTTGTGATTTTGGCTCAAGAGTGGACTGAATCGAGACTCAATACTAATTTTGGAATAAAACTATTTTATCCCAAAATTGGGGGGCATGTGTTTACGCTAAAATCTGGACTGAGTGCGGATAACCGATGCCGGATGCAGATAGCTGATTTTCAGGAAAAGAGGCCAAGGAAGAGATAGTCGATCGGGTCCCGGAATCGATTGTGGGCTGGAGGTGAAGACGGCGCGAATAGCCGATTTGATGACGTCAGCATGGATCTTCGGCCAAGAAAGCGATCACATTCGGAGTCCGTTGAGGAAAGGAAAGATTGGGCTCCAAGTTACCTTTAATTTAGGAAAGTTTGTTAGTTTCCGTGTTTGTCTTGAGTTGTAATTCGAATAGGACTCTATCAAAGCCCTGGGTATAAATATAAGCCCCGGTCATTGTAACAAAAGACACACATCAATACAACACATCTTTTGGCTCTGGCCAAAAACTTAGGAGTAGGAGTAACGTAGATCTCGGTGAGTTCTTCAATCAGGCTGAGTGTCATCCGGTGGATGCAGGCTTGCTTGTAAGTACTGTCATGTCTCGCTAAGCTTTATCTCTTTAATGTCATCCGGTGGACATGGGAGCATCGTAGATCGGGGTTGATTCTTATTTGATATAAGTTTAGCGTCATCCAGTGGATGTGGGTTTAGATCAAATAAGGGTTAGTTATTAATTCATGTTTGTTTTCCTATTTAATCTATGTTTAACGTCATCCGGTGGACGATGGCTTAGAATAAGCTTGATTATGTGCATGGATTAGTTATCGGCTCTAACTAATTTGGCATCTTAATTAGATTCATTAAGTTATCAAGATGTTATTTGTCATTCATTGTTTATTTATTAATATAAGATTTTTCTACCCGATCAAGATTACGTAGTATTGGACTTAGATCCACATGAAAAATGTCATTTATGTCTCGTTCATGTTCATGCTTTGTTATGATATTACTCGATTCGGCCAATATTATCGTAATCTTGCTCGTACGTGCTGTGGATGCTTGACAAGAGCCGATCTGAATGAACACAGAGCCGCCAGCCTTGTAGACCAGCTCTGTATTCCTTCTAGATTTGCTTGTGATTATTTTCGGGAATATATCTAAACTGGTGCAAAGCCGCAGGCCTTCTAGACCAGCTTCGTATTAGTACTAGATTTATACTTGAAACTAATTATCGCCGTGTTTTCTGCTTCACGGACCCCGAATCAGCTAATTAGCCGATACGGTTGTGCTTTCCCGAGAAAAATCAATTAACCGATCGCACCGTGCCAAATCGGCTAAACAGCCGATCTCTGTCTGTTTGACGTTTAGACAGTCTGAACTGAATGATTTGACCTGTTTACAGCAATTGATTATGTTTTAATCTGTTACAACTATCTGCATAGATTTGTTTAATGTAGATTGTTCTATTTGATCATGCATATCAATCGATTATGTATCAGTTCAGTATTTGTTTCTATAACAAAAACATGCATATAAGCCGGAATCGACTCTTTAGTCGATTTCCGATTGAATCAGCTCTCAGAGCCACATTGTAACACCCTAGTGTTAGTTACTATTTTCACACTTGCATTTGCACGTCATCAAGCACCTATCATGTCATTTCATGCATCATCAATAATCAAGTCAATTGCATTTCTTATATACTATATGTTTCCTTTATGCTTATGTGTGGTAGATATGTTAGCATGCAAATGTGATGCTTGTTTACTATTCTAAATGCTTTAGACATGTTTGGGATAACATTTGGAACAATGTTCATGATGGTGAAATCCCCAAAATAACCCTCTAGCTCATAGTTGACTAGAGAGCCCTCTAAAAGCTATTCTGTTTGACCAAACAAGAAGGGCATTTTAGAGTTTTTGCATGTCAGTGCACCCTTAATCAAAGTTGTGTAGAAATTTATAAGCAACAAACTTTATTTTTGGGTCAACTCATGAAAATGGGTGGAAGGTGGTCAAAAAGTTGAATTAGTGTAGATTTGGAGTTGTTTTGAAGTTTCAAAAATTTGCTAAGTCTAAAACTGGTTTTCAGTTTCGGTGTACCCATGTTCATCGACCTGTATCTCTCAATCCAGGCCGATCTAGAGTAAAGTGTCTTAATACCAAATGATCTACTCATGTAGCTCTTCAATCCATATTAGTGAAGTTTTCGCAGAAACGCCCTGGATCACGAGCTAGAGATCGATCAAAAGTCGAGTTTCAGTCGGTTTTCAGAACTGAATCAAAACCGATTCAAACTGAATCGGGCAGGGGCCGACGCGGCTCGCCGTCAGGCATCGGCCGCCAGGTGGTGCCGTACGCCGTCGTTGCCCTGCAGCACCGGTCGGCTTTACAAAGGCGACACTCCATCCTGTCCCCCGCACGCTCCTTCACTCTCACTCGCTCGCTCTCGCCTCTCTGCTCTCCTCTTTCCCCTCCGCCGTCGCCATTTCCGCCGCGTGGTCGCCGCGGTGAAATCCGCCGCCACCGAGCCGTCTCCGACCGCTCCATCTTCGCCGTAGCTTCGCCTTGCTCTGCTCTTCATCCTCGACCCGTTGCCGACCTCAGCCGACCTAAGGTATAGCTCCAGCGAGCTTCTCGCCGCCGCGCCATTGCCGGAGCACCGCCGAGCTCTCGGGTCGCCGCGACGAGAGCGATGCCGGAGTCGGCTTCTCTCTCCATTACTCGTCTAGGAGTCTCCGTTAGCCGTAGATCCATTCTAGGCCGTCGGATAGGTCGATCTCGCCGTAGGTTCGCCGGAACCCGAGCTCGCCGTGAACCCGCTCGCCGCCGTGCCGCCATGCGAGCGCGGTCAGTAAGCTCCCGTGCGCAATAGTTCGATTCGTCTCACGCATAGGTCCGCTAGGGTTCTAGGGACACGGAACGAAACTTAGCCGCGCGAGTAACGACCGGAATCGGCCGGCGCAAGCTCGCCGGACCACCGCCGTCCGCCATTGCCGCCGTCGAGCTCGCTCCGGTGGGTTACGACCCTCGGCAGTTGGTCCATTGGGTTCATCTCGTTGCAACGAGTCGGTAGGTAGCCTCGGCGTCGCCGGAAACCTCGCCGTCGGCGAGCTCTCGCCGGTCAGCGCCGGTGGCTCTGCTCCTCTCTCTGACGCGTGGGGTCGGGTTGACCCCGGGGCCCGCGAGTCAGCCGTTCGGGTGCGCCTCTGGTTCACTGAGCCGGGTGCACGTAGCAGTTTCTATCGGGTTTGGGTTTTATGATTTATAAAATGAATTTCCAGAAAATGTGTAAAATCTTCCAAAATTCATATTTGGAGTTAGGAGTGTCCATTTGGGGTGAACCAAATTTTGTTATGTTTGTATTTCTGAGCTCTATCAAGAGAAAATATAAAATGTACTTTTGGAATACTTTTTCTGTGCAGTTATAATTAAATTGTTAATTGCTTGCAAACTTGATAAATGCATAAATAATTGTAGGAATGTGCTAACAATGTGATTCCACTTGCATTCATCTTGTTTAGGGAAGTAGAATCTATGAAAAATATGTTTGCTGGTGTTTCACTGTTATTTATATGATGTCTAGTATAATGTGCCTTTTATGCTTTAATCTTGCAAAAATCACCATGCTTAATGTGTTAAGGTTATGGTCATGAATATTTTTCCTGGACTATGTTATGTTGGAAAGAAGCTAAGAAAATTAGGAAATCTGTTGTTTGATACTTTTCACTGTGTTAAGTATTTTCCATTGTTTAAAAGGCTGGTTGCTTGTTATTTTTGTGTAGACTGTTATACTTGTCCAAATGACTTGAAATTTTGTCAGTAGGCTAGTCTGGATGTGTAATAGCTACTGTAATTTTTATGGATTTTTCTGGTCACAGTAAACAGTAGGTCCAGTTATAGGCTAGGGCTTATTTAATTGTTTTTAAGCAAATATCTTTTGGGTGGGGAGTGTTTTTATGCATTTCTGTGATGCTCAGCATTACCACCTGTGTTAAATAGTAGAGCTAATCCTACTTTGAGCTTAGGGCAGCAAGGTTAATATTTTGTTTATATGATGTTGCTCGCGCTTGTTAATTCTAAGTTGGTTGTGGTAAGTTAGTTGATGCATGTTAATTATTAAGTGCAGGTTGTAGACCCCTCACCCGGGACGAGAAATTGTTCTATGCTTTGCTTAAGAAGGGTGAGTATGAGTTGGTTGTCTAGGGAAGAAATATGCACATACTCAGTAAATGAGTATGGATTGTTAAACTGATTGCATATCATGGGTTAATTTGTGCATCTCTATCTTGCATTTCATGTGCATTCTCAGTTCTCATATATGCATATCATGCATACAGGATCGTCGGGAGGCGTGACGCTGTTGCAGTTCGATCCACCGGAGGAGGGAGTTCCGCCGGAGATTGAAGTGCCAGAGGTTCCCGAAGGTCAGGAAGAAGAAGCTGAACTTCCAGAGTGCCCGGATCACCAACCTACTAACTTTGTGAAAGGCAAGCCCCGGAGCATCCCTAAGTCTCCACCTACTCTTTTTACAAATGCACTGGTCTTTATTAAATCATATGATTGTGCACTTAAGTATAGGAGTTGATATGATACCGTTGCTGCATTTATACCTTGTCCACTTATACTTGATCCTGAAGTATTACTAGATAAGGGATGGGTTCGATCTTATGCTTAGCCATGCTTAGACCGGTGGAAGTCGAGGGATTTCCTGTCCTTCGCGAGCATAGATGGTTACTAATGATGATGGGGTTGGATTCCACATGATGGACTATATGTGCCACCATGCCACAGTGTCTAATGAGAGAATCAAGGCTAGGTATCGGGGAGCCGCATGATATGGTTGAGGTCATGCCGTCTTCGGTGCTGCTTGCGGCCGACTAGGACTGAAGCCACCAGACATCAGTTGAGATTGAAAGACGTCATCACATAGCTGGCCAGATAAGTCGTTCTGACCGCGAAGCCGAGTATTTCTTTCTAAGCCGGGAATTGGGTGTGATAAGGCAGACATATTCTGGAGGTAGGAAGGATGTGCGGAGACACCATCTTACCAAGTGCAGGTCAGGGACCTGATGCATCCTGGAAGTGGGTTTGTCTCTGAGAATATGGACCCCTCTAAGCCCGTGATACATATTATGTCTCAGAAAGATTTAACGGTGGCCCAAGAAGCCAGTGGCTCGGCTGACAGGGTTTGTGATTGGCATATTTGCCAGCTGGTACAATCGATTCGAATCGCCATCGCTCCTGGTTAGTGAGAAACTGAACTGATCTTCTGGTGAGATAGAGGCTAATAACTTGAACCTAATGATTATGGTGAGATGAGGTTGATATCTGTGGATATCGGAAATCATATGGTTTTATTGATTGCTACAATATTCAGTGAATGCTTAGTATAGTGGCTAATCTTAGTAAATAGCTTAACTGAAATCGAAGCTTATCACAATTAAAATGAATAAGTTGAGGTTCTACTGTAGTAATGCTTTTGATGCAAAAATGATGCTACCCTCTGAGCTCCACCAAATAAGCCTTGCATATCCTTGAGAGTCTTTTTATTTACTCCCTGTCGGGTAAGTCTAGCTGAGTACAATTGAGTACTCAGGGTTTTATTCCCATTGTTGCAGATGGTGTAGTCTACTACGTGTATTGCAGGAATTGCTTCACCCTACGGGCGAAGAAGACTAGACCCGAGGGCAGGGTCATTATCTATTCTTAGATGTTGTAAGGATGCTGTGACAGGGTCATTTGATGGTACTCGTATTTGAACTCTGTGGTGTAAAACTATGTTGACTTCCGCTACTACTATATTTGTGTAAAAGACTATGTTGTACTCTGATGTTTAAATTCGGTTGCGAACTTATGTGTCATGTGATCGGGTATTGCTGAATGAATGATCCTTGGGGTATGAAATGTTTGAAATCCTTCGAGATTTCCGGACTACCAGGGTTTATATTGGCTCAAGTGCGACTGGATTGCGATTAAAATGCGATCGTTGTACTTGTACTCGTATAAATTGGTCGGTTCTGTGACACACATAGTTGGAACTACCTGACACACTGGTCAGTTCCGCCCTGTGATTACTGATTATTATCTTTTCCTTGTCAATTGTAGGTCAAATTGACTGGCACACCTGAGGGTTATCGACACTCTCTGACTGGGTTTGAAGCTAGCTGGATCTTGAAAGCTCCGACGCTCTTGAGATCATATCCGGCTTCGCTGGTGTGTTGAGACGCAAGCACCACATTTTGTGCCAACACTCGCCCTAGCGTTGTGCTTCTTCGTCTTGAATAGCTTGCAATAGTTGAGCATTTTGTTGTGCCATATTTAGAGTTACGTCTTGCTCAACTTGCATTGCGCCCATGTCATTGATGAGTTGGTCCATTTTCGATCCTTGGCTTCAATGACCCCTCGCCCGTGTGGACGGACGGGGAGTGCGCACTCTTGGAGTGCGCTGTTGAGGCCGTTCCGTGGACCTTGTAATGTCCATGGAACTTGCCTCGTTGCCTACTTCTTCATATCTTCCTGCAGCTCGTTGTTGGCATTTTTAACGTCATTACAAAAGATAGACTAAAAGTCCATCCCCGGCAACGGCGCTAGAAATGCTTGTTGGCATTCCCAACCACCATTACTTCAGAAAGGTAATCCTTGGCCCTTAGTGGCACCGACCTAGGTAATGCAGTCTGGTAATAGCAGTTAGAAGTGCCAAATTGGCCTTCCTAACCGACATTACTTACGATATGCAAAACTGTGACACGGCGCCGTGGGGTGCACAAGAATTACAATCCTTAAGTAATGGTACTTAGGTACGCCAATCGATAGCTCAATAAGGAATAAGATTACTCTGCAAGCGCACAGAACTATCATTGTAGCATTTCAACCCGTGAGTATTCAAGGGTGTCGTATTTATAATTTTCCGTAGGAGGGCATGATGAATTCTATCTAGCTTTTGGTATAAACATGATCACTTATTGGATGTATAGGTAGGCATAGCATAGGTAGGGGTTAAAACATGTTTATAAGATAGTGGACACACACATCGGAGCAACCTCAAGGATAAAAGATAAAATAAAGAATAAAGAATAACTGCGAGAGCAGGCATTGGTCATATACAGCTATGTAACGAATAGTAATTACATCGAATTAATAAGACTAGGATCAGGACTAAGTCTAGAATTATAGCGAGATCCCCGTAGCTGGTCTGCCAGCCGATAGAGACTTTACGAACTCCTATTCAATACCCGAACGTGGGGGAATGCTAGGGATGGACAGGGATGTCACCACCTGCCCACCTACCCCTCTGCCAGTGGGTACCGACATATCCGCTGATTCCCGCATACCCGAGCACCACGCCCGTGTAATTGGAAACAACTCCTAGCCCCCCGGGACCCCAACCCTTCAGATTGACAGGCTTGTCTAGGAGCAACCATGACAGCACAACGAACTATTATCCCATCCTTAGTTCTTCCTCTATTCATACTAATTTGATGAACGATGAAGAACTTTGATGAACATATCAAGAACATAACACATAGAATATGGACTAGTTTACATGTATGATCATAATATGGACAAGACTATACTCTAATTCAGATGCATTGCTATATATATAAGATAAGAGCTTGCTCATAGAGGAGAACCGATGTGTATTCATACCAAGATGTTCTTGATTCCTCCAAGGAGACAAGCTCTCCTTGATAGCTTTGCCTTACTCTACTACTACTACTAAACTAGAGAACAATTAGGAAATGTGAGGTATAGTGCTCCAAATGTTGGTGTGTATGTTGGAGGGGGTGAAGCACATCTATTTATAGTTGATCAAGGGCGGTTTGGGCATTCTAAGTATGGTAGGAGGTGAAACCGCCTTCAGGGAACCGCCTTGAGCATGTGGCTGAAAACTGGGCCCGAGAAGTGCCATCTGGGGGGCGGCCGCCAACTGGGCCCGGGAAGTGCCATCTGGGGGGCGGCCGCCCCAGGGGGCGGTCGGTCCCTGGGAGGCGGCAACTGGCCACCGCCTTCGGGTGGTCGGTTGCTTCCTGGGCCTGGGCCTCCCCCGTGGTTACGGATGGATCCCGTTTGCTGCTTTGATGGGCTTTTCTCTTTTATTCTTGATTTGTGCCTTTTCTGAATGCGTTTCCTGGAAGTGCGCTTTCCTTGATATTTTGATGCATTTCCACGTGCTATCTCTGTAAGTTAGGTGCACAACAAAACTCATGGAAATGTTAGATAAAGCCCTATTCTCTATTTGTTTTAGTATTAAAATGATGTTATATTATGTTGCTAAGGACCGCCAACAACTCCCCCACACTTGGTCCTTTACTCATCCTCGAGTAAAGTGCTAAGGACCAAATGGGTTCATCTTCCTTGTCAGAAGAATCTGCATACAGGATATTCCAAGCTTCTCCTGGATTTATGAACTTCAAAGTGTCTTCCAATTCACCTTGAGTAATTGAAAAATGGAATAGCTTGGAGTCAAATCCTCTTACTCTTGTTCTTGTGTGGAATACTTGGGTTTTTGTAAAATTTTAAAAACATAAAGATAGCTTGCGTTCCTTGAATGATTCTCTCAAGTCGCTCATTTTTGTAAGTGGTTCCTCACCAAGGCATGAAAAGGTGATGCCTTCACTTTGATCATCCTACCTCTAAGAAGGCTTATTTGGAGTTTTAGGTAGGAATGAGAAATGATGAGGCACACTTACCCTTCATATGTTGTCGAGTCAAACCCCAGACCATACCGGAGGGAGTGCGTCATACTCTTAGATCAGAATGTGCATGTGTGTCGAGAGTATGAAGGTGGAAACCTAATTCTAAATCTTTTTGGTACTCCATGCATCATGATTCTCCTTGGATAAAACTTAGGAAGATATGGGCTATAAGATCTTTATATATATATATATATTTATTATATTTTTTTAACGGGTATTTGAACTTTTCTTTCCTGTTTATTTTCTTATGCCCCTTGGCATGATCTCTCTCTCTCTTTTTTATATCATAGCCTCATATCTTTTATTGGTATATGAAAAACTTAAGGAGATATTATGATGGTAGATGAATGGAGTAAAATTTTGTAGAAGGAATGCACGGTTCTTAGGATGAGAACCGACACTTTTATTTGGTGGATGGATGAAGTGCATGTTTTGCGCAACTCTCGGGGTGAGAATTGGCTTTATTTGGTGGGTGCAAGTGAAATCTGATCTTGGGAATATGAAACATCTCTCAACAGCGGTCAGGAATTCGACCAAACTCAACACAGAATAAGCGGTATAAGTAGAAGGTTTCATCAAATAGAATCATATATGGCCTTGGTAGGTCTTTGTCAATCATTCAAGGAGCATGCTATTGAGTTTTTGTTTTTGTAAGACAAATCCCAAGTACTTTTGCAAGAACGAGCAAGTATCATGTCATCCTACTATATCTCATTTGTCAATTACTTAGATCGAAATGGGGTCCCTAAATAGTGTTCATAAATCTGTAGGAATTTTAGCAGGGAATAAAAAGTATGCAAACATTTCGAATGTTGGAAGACATGTTTGATGGAGTATGTAGGTAACATCATTTTAAATTTTATCTTAAGAGCTTTTTAGAATGAGAGAGGGGTAAGGTTTGCACAAACCGAATTTTGATTTTTATTGTGCAATCGTCTTGGAGAATCCTCCCCCACACTTGTTTTCTTCCCTGTCTTGGTTAGTCATAATATATATATGGTGAAAACAAGTGCTCAACATAAAAGACAAAAATTTTATTTTATTGATAAACTCAAATAGGCACATTCACATTGATAATAAAATTTTAAAAGATCATGAAGGTAAAGATGTGTGCCTAATTATTCGTGCAGCAAGTGCAGCCTAAAGATACTCAAGATGATGCTCAACACCTAGGGCTTTAGCGACTTTCCTTAGCTTAGAATTGGACTTGAAGCGGAAGCTATTGATGTCATCGCTAAGGTTTTTAATCTCTGTAATCGTGGTTTCTAAGTCTTCTTGTAAAGCCCTTAGAAGAGTACGCAAGCTAGTATTTTTAGCTCTAAGGCCGGCGAGGATCTTAGAGTCGTCTTCATCATCACTACTTTCGTACTGTCCTGCACGACGTTTGATGGGAGGCCGAGGTAGGTGCCTCCTAATTCTAGGAAGGGTGTTAGATGATTCTGCTTCCTTGGCCGAAAATGCGGGCTTGCTAGCAAACTTATCTTCAACGCGCTAGCTAGGTCTACTGCCACTAGGAGTTTTTCTCTTGAGGCCATTGGGAGGATGGGCAGCAGCGGTCTTCTTTGTGGCGGCACCTTCGGGTGCATGAGAGTGTGCTGGCAAGATCGCTAGAGGCTTTTCCTTCACAACACGGGCTTCTTCCCTTGCTAAAGAACTCTCTTGATAGGGTGCTATGTCTAGGTTTGCTATGGCCTTTGGAGCGTTGATCAGCGAGAGAGCATAGCTAGACATGGTTGACACTAAAAGATGAGAGAGCTAAGCAAGCTTTGCTAAAGGGAGAAGAACAAGGTTAGTATAAAGAAAAGAGAGACCTTTAGAGGTTTAAATAGGTGCTATCAAGGTCTTTGGCAAGGAAACAACTTGATCGTAACCAGGGACGTGATGCTGAGGTGATCAAAGTGAGGTACGAAAAATATTGGAACGGATTGGCCTGGACAGGGGGGCGGTCGGTCCTGGGGGCAGTCGATCCCCTAGGCCCGCCTGCCAGCCTCTGTCTTTTGGCCACGTGTTAAGCTGACTATGTAGAATCTTATCCCAGTTATGATCAGTCTTGATGCGAAGTAGAATAGTGTGATCATGTGTATGGTATGATAATGGATTTGATTGAAATTTATGAAAATTTGTTTAAGATCACACTATCATGCATTTATGAAGGAATATCCCTATGATCTCAAAGATTCATGTTTAAACATAGGGTTATTTTAGTCAAAACATAAATGCAACATTATCATTAAGCATACATATGCTTAATTTGAAATATTATTTTATATATATTTTATTATTATTAATTTTATTTTATTAGAGGAAGCAATTAAGCATTTATTGAAAAGAAATTTCGAAATATTTAAAGTAAAAATTACGGATAACTTACCGATTTACCTTCGGCAAGGGCTCTGCTTTTTAAGTCCGTTGAGCAAGACTTTTCTCCCTCCATTGTTTTTTTGATGATGGTGCATCTGTCTTGGGAGAGGTAGACGGCTACGCTCGCTTGGGCCTCCATATTTTGTGAGTAGTTTTGGGCGGTGTGGTAGTATTTTCAATTTTTACCTTGGGTTTCAACACTGTCTTCTTTGGTGAAGGCTTGGGGATTTCTTCCCTCTTTTTAGGAGCCATTTTGGTTTTCTGCTCCTTTATATTTTGTTTGGGAGCCGCCTTTTCTTTTGGCTCCGGCTTTTTCTTTGATTCTTTTGAGATTTTTAATATATTTTTCAAAAGCTGAGGCTGAATCTCTACCTCCTTTATGCCTTGGGGAATCGGCCCATATTGAATGCGTATCATGTTGCATTCTTCTTGATGGCGAGGCCTAAACTTGAACTTCTCTTCTTGTCCATTGATATTGAAGCGGATTTCTCCAGCTCCAACATCAATTTATGTTCTTGCCATGCTCAGGTATGGCCTTCCGAGGATAAGTGGTGTTTCTTTAGGGAGTTCCATGTTGAGCACCACAAAATCCACCAGAACGTAATACCCTCTAATTTCTACAGGGATGTCTTGTGCAATCTGTAACACCCGAAAAATTGCATTCTTTTAAATAGTGGGAATTTATTTAATTATGCAATTAGTTGATCATTCCAATATAGGGAAATAATAATTTTTCTCAAATATAAAATCAAACCTAGGTCATACACATGTATGATGCATTCATGCTGGAGCATTTCTTCTTTGTACTGTTGTAGCTTATTTGAATTTTTTTTCAAATATTTCAAAACCCAATTTGAAAATCCTTTTTGAAATTGGAAAATGGAAAAGGAAATAGAGAAGAGCCCTTCCTCTCTCCTTTCTGGCCCCAGCCGGCCCAGGTGGGATGGCCCGAGGCCAGCTCGGCCGACCTGCTCCCTCCCTTCCCCTTACCCCTTCTGACTGACGAGCGGGACCCACGGGTCAGCCCCTTCCTTCTCCACCTCCCTCGCCGCGCGAACAAAGACGCCGCTGCCGTGTTCATCCGCCGCGGCCGAGCACGCGCGCGCGAAGCGTCCCTCTGCCGTGACTGCCAGCCCGACCCCAGCGCTCGGTGCTACTGACCTGTGGACCCACAGGACAGCCCCTCCCCTGTTTCCCTTTGCTGCTCGCCGAGAGTCCGACGCGGGCAAGAAATAAACGGCCGAAGCCGAGTTCGTCGCCGCGCCGAGAAGTCCGAAGCAGAGAAGAAACGGCCGAAGCCGATTTCTCTGCTCGCCGAGTTTGTTTCAATCTCCGAGATTGTCATCACGCCTCGGGAGTACTTAAGCAGCACCACATCCCCTCGTAGCCGTCACCTAACCCTAGCCGCCTCTTCTCGCCGCCACTGCCGAGCTCCCGCGAGAACAGAGCAGCCGCCACCGCGAGCAATTAGCTCGATTCGCCACCAATTCCCTCTCGGTAAGCCTTTGAGGAGCTTCGCTGTGATCTTGTGAAGTTCCCGAGCACTTTCCCCCTTCGATTTGTGCACTGACACGCCTCCGCCGCCGTTGCAGAGAGCCACCGTCCGTCGCGTCACGCCACGAGCTATCTCCGAGTCGATTTCTGACCTTCCCATCACTCTAGGTGAGCTTGCGATGCTCTTCCCGATCTATGGGTACCCTTCCCGACCTATTTCATGCACCGAGGGCCGAGTTCACCTTCTTCGGCGGCCCTCCGGCCATGGCGCCGCCGTCGGCCTCTGTTTTCTGGCCGAGAGCACCGCCACCCCTCCTCTCTGTTAATCTGATCCGCCGATTTTGAATCGGACGGCCGAAGAGCAGCCCATACCGATTCGGCCGGCATTTTTGCGAATAACCCCCTACAGTTTTTAATGCTTAACCCGTAGCCCTTAGCGTATTCAGTAGATTACGTTTTCTGTATTTGAAGGTGTATTTATTTTCGGTATATATGAAAATGTGTTTTCAGATTTGAATTCAAAATTGTTTCATTTACAATTTCCACGTTTTAGCTCCGATTTGAACGATTCAAATTGCGTTAGATTCATAATTTCATAATCTATCTGATGGTACCACTGTTTCATATATTTTTCACTCTTAAAATTCAAGATTATATTTAATCTATTATTATTCTATTATAAATCTTGTAAAATTCATATCTTCCTCGTTTTGAATCCGATTTGCGCAAACTTTATATAGATGTGATCGTAGCAACGTGTAGATTTGTTTTATAACCTTTTTAATTTATTTTCTCTCTGTTGGTGTACTGTTCTAATGAAAACTCTTATTGTATGCATGATTGCCCCTGTATGCGTGTGTGTTGTTATGATGGATCGAGTATAGACGGTGAGCCATACGTGGGTGATCAAGATCAGTACTGCGACAACCCGGATCACCAGGAGTTTGCTGATCAAGGCAAGTATTAGCATGGATCATCCTTGTTGTCCTATTCACCAAATAAATAATTGTATTTGCATGTGTCTTCCTTGTTAACCATAGTTACTTCCTACTTTTGTTATCCAGTTCCTTGCAACCTATGGGTTTATGCATGTGGTAATTGATGCTAGTGCGTTATTGATATCATGATCATATAAACTGATTAATTGAATATGCAATAAGGAATTAAAAGATGCCTTTTTAGCAACATGGAACTAGGGGATTGGGGCATAGTTTTGTGATGCACCATATCCTTCCCCCTTGGTAATGATCTGTCAGCAAAAGCTAGGACTTACAGTGCAACTATGAGGGCTATATGGCTCTGGTTTTAGCTCAGTATGAGGACCTTTTCTAGCTTGTTAGAGGTTACCGAAACGCGCAAGAGGGGCTTTGACGACTCGGGTATAGTGCGGCCTCTGTCCATATGTGTATAACCTGCGTGACCTTGTGCCATATGGAAGGGGGGCTCTACATCTGCTTGCCGAGGAAACCTCGCGGCCCTAACATGTTAGATGAACCTTTGAAAGGCTTCATAGTGAAACCCTGCTCTCTCACCTTGGTAGTGTTATGGGAGTAATTAACCCGAACAAATGGGAATCACGGCTCATAGTGAGAGTGCACAACCTCTGCAGAGTGTAAAACTGGTATACTAGCCGCGCTCACGGTCATGAGTGGCCCGGAAAACTCACGGAATAGTTATCTTTTGGGGTGATGTTTACTTGTTGCTAGTCTATTTATTGTTACTCATTAATTGTGTTTACTATGATCATGAGAATGGGCTTATTAACTTGTTGCTATTCAATTGCATAAAAGGTGATTAATTAAAGCAAACAGCTAATAAACCCGTGTCAACCTTTTGAGCCTCATGAACCCATGCTAGTCTTGTTGAGTACGACATGTACTTACGCTTGTTTATTTTTCATTACTTGGTTAAAAATCCCGGATGGGTAACAGATGGTGATAGTGATGAGGACTACCCAGAGGACTTCTAGACTTGTGCTTCACCAGTCGACGTCCCTGTGCTATGGAGCTACCGCGAGAGTTATCTTTATTTTTCCGCTGTGTAATGACTTTGATATTATTCGCTATGTATTAAACATTGGTTATGATACAGTTTATGCAATTTGTTGGGTTATGTGTGTGACTGATCTCTGGGCGCACATAAGAATATGCATCCCATTTTGTCCTTAAAATTGGGTGTGACAGATTGGTATCAAAGCCGTGTTGACTGTAAGACACAAGCCTAGTTAGCACTGGATAGCCCTTAGCTTTATTATCTCTTTTTACTTGTTATATTAATTTGTTACAAGTTTTTGCTGATATCCTACCCTTGTCCATTGCAAAATTTTGACTTAATCTTAATTCTTGTAGATGGCCAACCTTAAGCGAACTGCTCGCAAGCGTGTCATGCCACCTAAGAGGTACCTGCAGCGCTTCATCTCTGGCGGACGTGTTTCCCGATCGGAGGTACCCGTGGAAGACGTACCAGTGGAGGAGCCCCAGCCGGAGGTGGCCACAGAGGAGCCCAGTGAAGAGCCCTTGGAAGATAGCTCTGAAAACGTACCCATGGAGGACCCTCAGGAAGATGAACCCGAGAAGGTGGAGCCACAGGGAGACCAGGATTGTGCTGGCGACCCTAATAACGAAGATGATGGAGGCAACTCGGATGACTCCGACGACCCCGATGACGATGGCGACGATGATGGAGACCAAGGTGGAAAACCCTGGGTGGGAATGATTCACTATGATCATCATGGTGATGACTACTACCACCCGCTACTTCTCGACTTGGTGCGCCGCTTCTACCCCAACGCCTCGGTGCTGTACAAGACGGAGCACTGGAAGCACCCTGACTACGCCGACTACTATGAGACGAGGGTGTACATCAAGGAGGGAAGCCAGGTGAAGAATATCCACTATGCTGTCTCCATTCGACTCTCCAAAGCTGCCGCCATCAAGGATGCCGCACGACAAGCTCTTATGGTGCACCGCCATGAGAATTGGGACATCATCAAGTGGGAGATGCACCGCTACCTTCCCCGTCGTCAGAGTGGCCAAGCTAACTACAGCATCGCCGGTCCACTTGGAGAAGTGAACGCCCGACTCCATGCTGCCTTGGAGTGTTTGGCCCAGACCAACACTTTTCTGGACCAGACACTGGATGAGCTGAACACCAGGACTGAAGCTAACTACAAGCTCAGCCGGGCGGTGGATGAGTTGAACAGGCAACTCGGTGTTGGACCCCCTCCGCCATCACCAAGGTGCCCAACTGAATCGCCGCCAAGGAACCGAGGTGACCATGGAGATGCTCACACCCGCACCAACATCGACCCCTAGAGGAGTTACCCCCAGTTAGTAGCAAAAGACGCTAGTAGCGCAAGTTGAGTCAAGTCGAGTCTAGTTCGTGTCTTATGAACTTTTGTGCTAGATTGCTTTTCCTTATGAACAATGCTTGATTTGGAGTTTGTAATGAGTGCTGAGATTGTGGGCATGTCCGCAAAATCTCTTTATATAAGGTTTGAATTAATGCATAATAGTTTGGGTTGATTATCTCAGTTTCCAGCAGTGCTGTTTTTCAGACCTCTTTTCCTTAGTTATTTTTCCTATTTAATTATATACGACCAAAAATCATGAAAATTTTTTGTGAAAAAATAGACTTCTGTAGTTTTCTTTGCCCATAAGAATCATCTCAATATCAGTTACGGTTTGGGAGAAACAAATGTCACAAGTCAAAGTTTCTGCGCTGTCTGTTACTCTGAAACAGTTTCGAATCAAATCTGTTTTTGATAAACTTAACGACAGAATCTGGAGAGATGGTATGAATAAAAGTTGTAGAGTTTTTCTCATGCTTTCCAACCATGTATAGCATGTCTCTGTTTGACTTCGGAAACTCCAAATATTACTATTTTTCTACTCTGTCATTGTTGGATCGCGCCCAGAATTTCCTGTTCTAGTCTTTTAAGTGTTATTTTAATGGAAAAAAATTCTAAACCTCACTTCAATAATTTGAACAGCAGATGGCCCACACCAGGAGGAACCCAAGGGGTGATGGTACCTCTGAAGAAAATGCTAATCCACCACACCTCCGCCACAGCCTAATATGGAGCAACTGATGATGATGCAAACACAGCTGATGCAGCAAATGGCCCAGAACATTCAACTGCTGCAGCGAAGCAATGGCAACGGGAATCCACCTCCACCACCCCGTGACAAGAGAAGCGAATTCTTGAAGGGACGCCCGCCCACCTTCGATCATTCCAGTGATCCTCTCCAAGCTGATGATTGGCTGCGTGCAATAGAAAGGCAGCTGGAGATTGCCCAATGCAACGACGTTGAGAAAGTTCTCTATGCATCCGGGCAGTTGCAGGGAGCTGCTTTGGATTGGTGGGAGTCTTTCCGTTTTGGACGTGCCGACCCCATCTCTTGGCAGCAATTCCGTGAGGGGTTCCGCAATCATCATGTGCCTGCAGGGTTGATGAAGCTGAAGAAGAAGGAGTTTCTTTCTCTGAAGCAGGGAGGTATGCTAGTTGCCGAGTACCGTGACAAGTTCATCCAATTGTCGTGGTATGCTCCAAAAGAGGTAGAAGATGATGCCAAGAAGCAAGAGCTCTTCTTGGAGGGACTGAATGGTCATCTCCAGTACCAGTTGCTCTCCCACACTTTCGCCAACTTCCAACAGTTGGTGGACAAAGCCTTGATCATCGAGAGCAAGCGCCGTGAGATAGATGAGAAGAAGAAGAAGAGGAAGTTTCAAGGGCAGTCATCTGGAAGCAACAGCTGCTTCCGTAACAACCAGCAGCAGCCTCAGCAGCAACAACGTTTCCAGGGACAGTCTGGATTCAAGAACAATTTCCAGAATCAACAACGTTCCCAGAACCAGCAGCGTTCCCAGTACCAGCAACAAGGTGGCAACCAGGCGCCACAACTGACTGCTCCCAACAACATCCCAGTGAAGAATGGTGCCCCCAACAAGTGTTTCCGCTGTGGCAAGGAAGGACACTTGTCCGACAATTGTCCTGAGAAGCAGAATCCCCAAGCCTCCCAGAAGCAGAACAACCAGCAGAGAGTGCCACCTCGCACCGGGAAGGTGAACCATGTGTCGGTTGATACGGCACAGGAGACTCCAGAGGTCATGATGGGTACGTTCAATATCGACTCCATCCCCGCTACAGTTCTTTTTGACTCTGGTGCTTCGCATACTTTCATTTCGCACACATTTGTTAGAAAGCATGGTATTCCCCTTAGTGTCATGAAACATCCTATTATGGTTTCTTCTCCGGGTGGTGTTATGCAAGCTACTCTTCAGTGTCTCCCGATTACTGTCTCATTAAGGGAGGTAGAATTTGGGATAACCCCTACTGTGCTAAATACTACCGGAATTGATCTTATCCTGGGTATGGATTGGATGATGAAGAACGACATCAATATAAAGTGCAAGGAGAAGGTTGTGACTATCACTACCCAGAAGGGAGATGAGGTCAGAGTTGAGGTTGCTCTGCAAGTTCAACAGAAAGCCACAGTACATCAGCTCAGAGAAGAAGTGCAGCCGGATAACTCAGTGGTGGATGAGTTTGAAGATGTGTTTCCAGATGAGTTGCCAGGTATGCCGCCTGACCGTGACATTGAATTTATCATTGAGTTGTTACCTGGTACTGCACCTATAGCTAAACGTCCATATAGAATGGGAGTTAAAGAATTAGAAGAACTTAAGAAACAAATTAAAGAACTGTCAGAAAAAGGTTTCATTCGTCCTAGTTCTTCACCTTGGGGAGCCCCGGTTATTTTTGTTGATAAGAAAGATGGTAGTCAAAGGATGTGTGTTGATTATCGGTCACTGAATGAGGTCACCATTAAGAACAAGTATCCGTTGCCTAGAATTGATGACATATTTGATCAGTTGAGAGGTGCTTGTGTGTTTTCCAAGATTGATCTCCGTTCAGGTTATCATCAGTTGAAGATTCGTGACTCTGACATACCTAAGACTGCATTCACTACTCGGTATGGATTGTATGAGTATACGGTAATGTCCTTTGGTTTGACTAATGCACCTGCCTACTTCATGTATCTGATGAACAAGGTATTCATGGAATTCTTGGATAAGTTTGTTGTGGTGTTCATTGATGATATCTTGATCTACTCCAAGAATGAAGAAGAGCATGCCGAACATCTGACATTGGTTTTGCAGAAGCTCAGAGAACACAAACTGTATGCCAAGCGAAGTAAGTGCGAGTTCTGGTTGAGAGAAGTTGCTTTTCTAGGACATATTGTGTCCAATGGTGGAATTTCTGTAGACCCAAGCAAGGTGGCAGACGTGTTGAATTGGAAGCCGCCAACTGATGTGACTGGCATTCGTAGTTTTCTTGGTTTAGCTGGTTACTACCGAAGGTTCATTGAAGGATTCTCCAAGCTTGCGAAGCCAATGACTTCCTTGCTAGAGAAGAATGACAAGTTTGTGTGGTCTGAGAAGTGTCAAGCTAGTTTCGAAGAATTGAAGAAGAGATTGAGAACAGCGCCAGTGTTGGTTTTGCCGGACCTAAGTAAGAAGTTCTCTATCTATTGTGATGCTTCCCGCCTAGGTCTTGGTTGTGTACTCATGCAAGAAGGAAGAGTCGTAGCATATGCATCGAGACAGTTGAGGAAGAATGAGTTAAATTATCCTACCCATGATTTGGAGCTAGCAGCTGTGGTTCACGCTCTGAAGTTATGGAGGCATTATCTGATTGGTCATAAGTGCGACATTTATACTGATCATAAGAGCTTGAAGTATATCTTCACCCAGTCAGAGTTGAATTTGAGGCAACGTCGTTGGTTGGAATTGATAAAGGATTATGATTTGGAAGTGCATTATCATCCAGGCAAAGCAAATGTTGTGGCCGATGCTCTTAGTAGGAAAAGTTATGCTAATGAGATTCGAACAACCACTATTCCAGCAGAGTTGTGTGCAGAGATGGAGCGTCTCAACTTGGGAATAGTGATCAATGCTATTGAGATGGAGGTTGAACCCACACTAGAGCAAGAGATACGAAAGGCTCAGTTGGAAGATGAGAAGCTCAAAGAAATAGCAGAGAACATTGTGGTTGGAAAATCACCCGGATTCAGGCTAGATGAGAATGGAACCTTATGGTTTGGGAAGAGACTCTATGTACCTGAAGTGAAATCCATCCGAGATGCTATACTGCGTGAAGCTCATGAGTCAGCATATTCTATACACCCAGGAAGTACCAAGATGTATTTGGATCTGAAGGAAAAATATTGGTGGGTTGGACTGAAGCGTGATGTAGCAGAATATGTGGCTATCTGTGATACCTGTCAGAGAGTTAAAGCTGAACACCAGAGGCCTGCAGGATTGCTACAACCACTAAAGATACCTGAGTGGAAGTGGGAAGAAGTCGGTATGGACTTCATAGTTGGATTGCCACGTACTCAGAGAGGTTATGATTCAATCTGGGTAATTGTGGATCGACTGACTAAAGTTGCTCATTTCCTCCCCGTCAAGACCACCTATACCGGAGCAAGACTTGCAGAGTTGTATATGGAAAGGATTGTGTGTCTACATGGAGTTCCAAAGAAGATAGTGTCCGATAGGGGTACGCAGTACACCTCACAGTTTTGGCAACAAGTGCATAGATCATTGGGAACACGGTTGAATTTCAGTTCTGCATATCACCCTCAAACTGACGGTCAAACTGAACGGATTAATCAGATTTTGGAAGATATGTTGAGAGCTTGTGCTTTCCAGTATGGAACGAGTTGGGATAAGAGTCTGCCGTATGCGGAGTTCTCTTATAACAATAGTTACCAGAAAAGTCTCAAGATAGCACCCTTCGAAGCATTGTATGGACGCAAGTGCAGGACACCCTTGTTTTGGAATCAAACTGGAGAAAGTCAAGTGTTTGGACCGGATGTGTTGAGAGACGCAGAGGAGCAAGTCCAGACAATAAGAGAGAACTTAAGAATAGCACAATCTAGACAGAAGAGCTATGCGGATACACCGAGAAGAGAACTAGCTTTTAATGTAGGAGACTATGTATATCTTAAAGTGTCCCCGATGAGAAGTGTGAAAAGGTTCAACAGCAAAGGAAAATTGGCACCAAGGTATATTGGTCCTTTCAAGATCCTAGAGAGACGTGGAGAAGTGGCATATCAGCTAGAACTTCCGGAAAGTTTGTCCGGTGTGCATGATGTGTTCCACATATCTCAGTTGAGAAAGTGTTTGAGAGTACCGGAAGAGTAGGTTCCTGTCGAGGAAATAGTTTTCAAGGAGGGTCACACTTATGAGGAACATCCAGTGAAAATTTTGGAAACCGCAGAAAGAGTTACAAGAAGTCGAGTTATAAAGATGTGCAAGGTGCAGTGGCATCGGTACTCTGAGGAAGAAGCTACTTGGGAAAGAGAGGAAGATCTCAGAGAAAAGTACCCAGAGTTGTTTGAGTAAGCACCCACTGAATCTCGAGGACGAGATTATTTTTAAGGGGGGTAGAATTGTAACACCCGAAAAATTGCATTCTTTTATATAGTAGGAATTTATTTAATTATGCAATTAGTTGATCATTCCAATATAGGGAAATAATAATTTTTCTCAAATATAAAATCAAACCTAGGTCATACACATGTATGATGCATTCATGCTGGAGCATTTCTTCTTTGTACTGTTGTAGCTTATTTGAATTTTTTCAAATATTTCAAAACCCAATTTGAAAATCCTTTTTGAAATTGGAAAATGGAAAAGGAAATAGAGAAGAGCCCTTCCCCTCTCCTTTCTGGCCCCAGCCGGCCCAGGTGGGATGGCCCGAGGCCAGCTCGGCCGACCTGGTCCCTCCCTTCCCCTTACCCCTTCTGACTGACGAGCGGGACCCACGGGTCAGCCCCTTCCTTCTCCACCTCCCTCGCCGCGCGAACAGAGACGCCGCTGCCGTGTTCATCCGCCGCGGCCGAGCACGCGCGCGCGAAGCGTCCCTCTGCCGTGACTGCCAGCCCGACCCCAGCGCTCGGTGCTACCGACCTGTGGACCACAGGACAGCCCCTCCCCTGTTTCCCTCTGCTGCTCGCCGAGAGTCCGACGCGGGCAAGAAAGAAACGGCCGAAGCCCGAGTTCGTCGCCGCGCCGAGAAGTCCGAAGCAGAGAAGAAACGGCCGAAGCCGATTTCTCCGCTCGCCGAGTTTGTTTCAATCTCCGAGATTGTCGTCATGCCTTGGGAGTACTTAAGCAGCGCCACATCCCCTCGTAGCTGTCACCTAACCCTAGCCGCCTCTTCTCGCCGCCACTGCCGAGCTCCCGCGAGAACCGAGCAGCCGCCGCCGCGAGCAATTAGCTCGATTCACCACCAATTCCCTCTCGGTAAGCCTTTGAGGAGCTTCGCTGTGATCTTGTGAAGTTCACGAGCACTTTCCCCCTTCGATTTGTGCACTGACACGCCTCCGCCGCCGTTGCAGAGAGCCACCGTCCGCCGGGTCACGCCGCGAGCTATCTCCGAGTCGATTTCCGACCTTCCCATCACTCTAGGTGAGCTTGCGATGCTCTTCCCGATCTATGGGTACCCTTCCCAACCTATTTCATGCACCGAGGGCCGAGTTCACCTTCTTCGGCGGCCCTCCGGCCATGGCGCCGCCGTCGGCCTCTGTTTTCCGGCCGAGAGCACCACCACCCCTCCTCTCTGTTAATCTGATCCGCCGATTTTGAATCGGACGGCCGAAGAGCAGCCCATACCGATTCGGCCGGCGTTTTTGCGAATAACCCCCTGCAATTTTTAATGCTTAACCCGCAGCCCTTAGCGTATTCAGTAGATTACGTTTTCTGTATTTGAAGGCGTATTTATTTTCGGTATATATGAAAATGTGTTTTCAGGTTTGAATTCAAAATTGTTTCATTTATAATTTCCACGTTTTAGCTCCGATTTGAACGATTCAAATTGCATTAGATTCGTAATTTCATAATCTATCTGATGGTACCACTGTTTCATATATTTTCCACTCTTAAAATTTGAGATTATATTTAATCTATTATTATTCTATTATAAATCTTGTAAAATTCATATCTTCCTTTTAAATCTGATTTGCGCAAACTTTATATAGATGTGATCGTAGCAACGTGTAGATTTGTTTTATAACCTTTTTAATTTATTTTCTCTCTGTTGGTGTACTGTTCTAATGAAAACTCTTATTGTATGCATGATTGCCCCTGTATGCGTGTGTGTTGTTATGATGGATCGTGTATAGACGGTGAGCCATACGTGGGTGATCAAGATCAGTACTGCGACAACCCGGATCACCAGGAGTTTGCTGATCAAGGCAAGTATTAGCATGGATCATCCTTGTTGTCCTATTCACCAAATAAATAATTGCATTTGCATATGTCTTCCTTGTTAACCATAGTTACTTCCTAGTTTTGTTATCCTATTCCTTGCAACCTATGGGTTTATGCATGTGGTAATTGATGCATGTAAACTGATTAATTGAATATGCAATAAGGAATTAAAAGATGTCCTTTTTAGCAACATGGAACTAGGGGATTGGGGCATAGTTTTGTGATGCACCATATCCTTCCCCCTTGGTAATGATCTGTCAGCAAAAGCTGGGACTTACAGTGCAACTATGAGGGCTATATGGCTCTGGTTTTAGCTCAGTATGAGGACCTTTTCTAGCTTGTTAGAGGTTACCGAAAGGCGCAAGAGGGGCTTTGACGACTCGGGTATAGTGCGGCCTCTGTCCATATGTGTATAACCTGCGTGACCTTGTGCCATATGGAAGAGGGGCTCTACATCTGCTTGCCGAGGAAACCTCGCGGCCCTAACATGTTAGATGAACCTTTGAAAGGCTTCATAGTGAAACCCTGCTCTCTCACCTTGGTAGTGTTATGGGAGTAATTAACCCGAGCAAATGGGAATCATGGCTCATAGTGAGAGTGCACAACCTCTGCAGAGTGTAAAACTGGTATACTAGCCGCGCTCACGGTCACGAGTGGCCCGGAAAACTCACGGAATAGTTATCTTTCGGGGTGATGTTTACTTGTTGCTAGTCTATTTATTGCTACTCATTAATTGTGTTTACTATGATCATGAGAATGGGCTTATTAACTTGTTTCTATTCAATTGCATAAAAGGTGATTAATTAAAGCAAACAGCTGTTAAACCCATGTTAACCTTTTGAGCCTCATGAACCCATGCTAGTCTTGTTGAGTACGACATGTACTTACGCTTATTTATTTTTCATTACTTGGTTAAAAATCCCGGATGGGTAACAGATGGTGATAGTGATGAGGACTACCCAGAGGACTTCTAGACTTGTGCTTCACCAGTCGACGTTCCTGTGCTATGGAGCTACCGCGAGAGTTATCTTTATTTTTCCGCTGTGTAATGACTTTGATATTATTCGCTATGTATTAAACATTGGTTATGATACAGTTTATGCAATTTGTTGGCTTATGTGTGTGACTGATCTCTGGGCGCACATAAGAATATGCATCCCATTTTATCCTTAAAATTGGGTGTGACACAATCCCTGCTGGGTACCGAATTGAGGAGTTGGCCAACTGAAGTGTCATGTTGGTAGGCTCCAAGTTGGTGAAATTCAGTCTATCAAAGACTGATTTTGGCATTACGCTCACACTCGCCCCAAGATCGCATAAGGCGTGGTCAAATTGCTGGGTGCCTATAGAGCATGTGATTGTGGGGCACCCAGGGTCTTGTTTCTTCTCAGGTAGATGATTGAGTATAGCTGCACTACACTCTTCCGTCAGCTTGACAACTTCTGAGGACGGTAATGGTCACTTGTTGTTGATGATATCTTTGATGAACTTAGCGTATGATGGTATGTGCAAGACATCCATCAGCGGAACGCTGACGTGTGTCTTCTCGACCATCTCCACGAATCGGAGAAACTGTTCATCTCCAACCTTCTTCTTTCTTCTCATCTTTGTGGGAAAAGGCAACATCGTGGTGTCCCCATAGCCCTCCGGAGTCGGCTATTCTTCCATTGATTCTTCATGTGGTTGTGCCGAGTCCACCGGTACTTCTTCTTGCTGTCTTGGTGTTTCGCCTGTTCTTTGGTTAGGATGTGGAGGATCACGAGTGGTCTTACCCCCTCTCGTGGTCACCGAATTTATATTCTCAACAGAACTAGAAATTTGAATGGCAGATTTTGCAGCAGAGGCAAGTTGGGCGATTTGAATTTCAATTCTTTTATTAAAATGTACTTGATTTTTAACAGATGAGGACAGGCTATCAAACTTAGTATTTATAGTTTCAAACATTTTATCATTTCGAGAAAGCTTGTTTGTAAGATTTTTATTTATTTTAGCTTGTCCTATAATAAGATCTTTTAATGAAGGTTGGGGGGAGTTGAAATTTGAATTAAAATTGGAATAATTACCTTGCGGGCGATTCTGGTTGTTACACCCATTACCTGTTTGTTGATATTGGTGAAACCCGTTGTTAACATAGGAAGCTTCTTCATGGGTTTCGGGACAGTTGTTCCCTGAATGGCCAACATCTCCCCAGATCTCACACATCATGTGTGAGTCCATGACTTGGACAGTGCCGGTGGTAGGATCGGTGGCACCTCCTTCATGTTTCTTCATTATTAATTCTATTTTTGCGGCAAGAAGATCTGTCTCCTTCACGGTGTGCATGCCTTTTTGTGTTTTGCGTCTCTCCCCCTAGCTTTGGTTGGCCACCACCTTTTCGATTAACGCCGTAGCATTCTCGATGGTGAGGGAGAGGAATGCGCCTCCAGCAGCGGCATCTGTGCGCCCCTTAGACATGGCCGTGAGACCTTCATAGAAATTTTGGAGAACAAGCCAGTCTTCCATCCCATGGTGGGGCAGGCCTAGATGTATTCTTGAAGCCTATCCCAAGCCTCGGGAATGGACTCGAGTGTAGTTTGTTGGAAGTTTGATATTTTTCCCCGTAGAGCATTTGTTTTGCTTATGGAACGCCGCGGAAGATTTGTCCCACATGTTGACTGCTTCCTTGCTTTGATGAAACCATTGCTTCGCCTTCCCCAAAAGGGAGAAGGGAAACAACCGGAGTTTGATAGTGTCTTGTACGACATCTTTGATGATGATGGTCTCGCACAGCTCAAGGAAATTCTGCAGGTGAGTGTTTGCGTCCTCACTTGGCAAACCACTAAACTGGTTCGCCTGCACCATCACGAGTAGGCTAGTGCGGAATTCAAAGTTTCCGTTCCCAATATTGGCAGCGGGCCCAACAGGCACGTTGGCAATAGCAGGGGTGGAATACTCGCGGAGTTACTTGGCCATAGTGTTAGTAGCGGATGATGCGAAAATGACTGGTTTGTTTACCGACTGAGTAGCAGAAGAAGAGATGGTACGAGGCCTTCTCTTCCTTAGGAGTGCCTCTGGATTTTTAACGAAGTTTTCTGGCAGATTGAAACCGCTTCATACACTATCCTGTTTTCATTCCAATAAAAAGAGGAAGAAAACAGCAAAGTTAGCCTGCATAAGCTATGGCTACCGATGCTTATTTTGTAATCAAAGTTTATGCCAAAGCTAGATGTTTATATTTTCTTTTTGCCCTCCCCGGCAACAGCTCCAGAAATGCTTGTTGGCATTTCTTAACGTCATTACAAAAGATAGACTAAAAGTCCATCCCCGGCAACGGCGTTAGAAATGCTTGTTGGCCTTCAAAACCACCATTACTTCAGAAAGGTAACCCTTGGCCCTTAGTGGCGCCGGGATAGGTAATGCAGTCTGGTAATAGCAGTTAGAAGTGCCGAATTGGCCTTCCTAACCGTCATTACTTACGATATGCAAAACTGTGATACGGCGCTGTGGGGTGCACAAAAATTACAATCCTTAAGTAATGGTACTTAGGTACGCCAATCGATAGCTCAATAAGGAATAAGATTACTCTGCAAGCGCACAGAACTATCATTGTAGCATTTCAACCCGTGAGTATTCAAGGTGTCGTATTTATAATTTCCCATAGGAGGGCATGATGAATTCCATCTAGCTTTTGGTATAAACATGATCACTTATTGGATGCATAGGTAGGCATAGCATAGGCAGGGGTTAAAACATGTTTATAAGATAGTGGACACACACAATGGAGCAACCTCAAGGATAAAAGATAAAATAAAGAATAAAGAATAACTGCGAGAGCAGGCATTGGTCATATACAGCTATGCAACGAATAGTAATTACATCGAATTAATAAGACTAGGATCAGGACTAAGTCTGGGATTATGGGGAGATCCCCGCAGCTGGTCTGCCCGTCGATAGAAACTTTACGAACTCCTACTCAATACCCGAGGGGGAATGCTAGGGATGGACAGGGCTGTCACCACCTGCCCACCTACCCCTTTGCTCATGGGGTACCGACATATCCGCTGATTCCCGCATACCCGAGTACCACGCCCGTGTAATTGGAAACAACTCCTAGCCCCCCAGAACCCCAACCCTTCGGATTGACAGGCTCGGATAGGAGCAACCATGACAGCACAACGAACTATTATCCCATCCTTAGTTCTTCCTCTATTCATACTAATTTGATGAACGATGAAGAACTTTGATGAACATATCAAGAACATAACACATAGACTATGGACTAGTTTACATGTATGATCATAATATGGACAAGACTATACTCTAATTCAGATGCATTGCTATATAAATAAGATAAGAGCTTGCTCATAGAGGAGAATCGATGTGTATTCATACCAAGACGTTCTTGATTCCTCCAAGGAGACAAGCTCTCCTTGATAGCTTTTCCTTGCTCTACTACTACTAATACTAAACTAGAGAACAAGTAGGAAATGTGAGGTATAGTGCTCCAAATGTTGGTGTGTATGTTGGAGGGGGTGAAGCACATCTATTTATAGTTGATCAAGGGCGGTTTGGGCATTCTAAGTATGGTAGGAGGTGAAACCGCCTTCAGGGAACCGCCTTGTGCATGTGGCTAAAAACTGGGCCTGGGAAGTGCCATCTGGGGGGCGGTCGGTCCCTGGGAGGCGGCAACTGGCCACCGCCTTCGGGTGGTCGGTTGCTTCCTAGGCCTGGATGCCTCCCCCGTGGTTACGGATGGATCCTGTTTGCTGCTTTGATGGGCTTTTCTCTTTTATTCTTGATTTGCGCCTTTTCTGAATGCGTTTCCTGGAAGTGCGCTTTCCTTGATATTTTGATGCATTTCCACGTGCTATCTCTGTAAGTTAGGTGCACAACAAAACTCTTGGAAAGGTTAGATAAAGCCCTATTCTCTATTTATTTTAGTATTAAAATAACGTTATATTTATGTTGCTAAGGACCGCCAACACTCGTGATGTGCCGCCTTGCTCAAATTGGGCGGCTTGTGACATGCTCCTTGTCACCCTTCTTGATACTGCAATATTTTGGCTTCTTGCCTCTCGGTCCCAATTTATAGTTAGTGGGCGCAGCGCATACAATCGACACCTCCCACAAGGGAGAGAGATTTCGGCTGTATAGCCAGGATAAATCATTTTTATATCACCATTTTCATCTCTTTTTAGGACTTGAGTACTTATGAAGAAATCTTCGGTTACAACATCTCTAGGAGAAGCAATGTATTCAAAGTAATGTTTTCCATCTAGCAAGTCCATTGTTTCAGCAATGCGCGTGATAAAAGAAGTGAAGAATATGGGCTCACTTCTATGGAAAATACCAAGCCAAAAGTGGACTAACATCTTAGCAGGTGAAATTTTTAATTTCTTTGTCATGGCATAGAGTAGTCCTAATTCATCATTATAAAGAACTTGCACATTAGAGCCAGGAAGGAAAGTTATAGCCATCAAATATCAGATCAAGCGCAAAGTAGGATTATAGATTTCATCGGTTTTAGGGTCAGAGCAATCATTAGATCCTGTTATAGCTTTCCAAAATTCAGTTTTATCAAATCTTCTTGTTGCATTAACAAGGTCTAGATGACAGTCATTATCAAAACCAAGTGCCATGCCAAAAACTCTCCATGTTAAATTATATTCTTGGTTAAACATGCGAAAGTAGACAGTATTTTCAGTGGCTTGTAAAGAGCATAAAAATTCAATGGTGAGCTTTTCTATTCTAAGTTCTTGCACTTCCCAAAAACTTCCCGACCCGATTGTATTGAAAATAGTATTGAATTCCGCGGTCATACCTGTGCTGTCCAAAAGGACAGGGTCGATGATGCCGGTATGTCCATACCCTCGGTGTCGGATGGAGACGTACCTTTGGTACTCTTCTTGATTTAGCATGAGCCCGCTCTCGGAATCAAACGTCCTCTCGGAAGGCACTCCAAAGCTTCGTCTTGGTGGAGCTTCTCTTCCTTCATCTTCATCATGGCGGGGTCATCGGGAGAAACTCCCTACGACACTCTTGGCCTTCTCGAGTGCGGAGGAGAACTTCTTCACCCTGCAGCAATGAGATCACACAAGAACACACTACAACAACAGGGATTAGCGTTAGCTATCCCACTGTTAGTAGTACTTGCGGGGTATGGTTACCTCCATAAACAAGAATTTGAGAGCAAAGATGAGAGTGAGACAAGCTTCTACTACTACAATATTTTTGGGTTTTTGGTTTGAGTGGCTAAGCTTAAACTAAACTTGAGAAAGAACTTGCTCAAATGGAGAGAAGAAGAGAGATTGTGCGCTCGGCAGAAATCAGCTGATTTGGGTGTGGATTTGAGCACACAATGCAAGGGTATTTATAGGAGGAGAAGGGCTGGTGGCCAGGCCACCATGGCCAGTTCGGCCGACCCCCCTAGGTCAGGTCTTTGTTGTTTTCAGCTTTGGACAGGGAGTCTATTTGAATTCAAACTTGACCTTGCTAACAGCTCTCCAATGATGGGTCAGCTGAACCCATTATGACAAGAAAAGAGTTGCTTTTGCCTTTGGATAGGGAATCTATTTGAATTCAAATGCAACTCTGCAGAGAAGACCTCAATAATGGGTCAGCCGAACCACTAATTACAGGTTCAGTGTTGCTTTTACCTTTGCACAGGGAATCTATTTGAATTCAAACAACACTTTCTTGGGGGGAGCCAAAACATGGTTCGGCCGAACTGGGTTTGTCCCCTTTCAGCTTTAAACAGTGTGTCCAGAAAAGTAGAGACTAGTGGTGGACCAAAAGTTTTGAAATTTTCAGAGATTCCTTTGTTTAGTGTTTTGTGAAGGTAAAAGGTGTATGACAAAAGTGGGGACATGTTTAAAGTGATTCCCATGGACCATGGGAACACTAATGCATGCCAAAGTGTCCACTTTTCAGGATTGGATGGTAGTGGATGTTGGATTTTCCTTGGAGCAAGTGGAAGTGATCATGACCAAATTCAAGAAGGAGCTGGTGTTCAAAATTCAGGAGGTGAATCACTACACCAGGCCAACACCACCAGAGGTGGATGGCCCCTATGGTGGGGTCGGCCAACCCCACCTAGGTGGTCCCACCACCTCAGGTGTGAGCACTACTGTTCATTCTCAAGTTTTATTCATCTAAGTGTTTTATATTGTCGAAATAAATTATCACAAAATTTAAATATGAAATGCCATGAGAAAAATACAAAAATTGAAATGCAGGAATTGAATATGAGATAAATACTGATTTACCTTACCAACAAGGGCTCCATGTTTTAGGTCCATAGAGCAGGACCTCTCCATTTCGGGTTTATTCTTCGGGTGCTTCGATCGGCCCCGGAGATGGAGATCGTGATGATCGTACCTCTTTGTTTCGCCATTCCTTCTTTGTTGATGCTTATGATTCAGCGGAGTCAGACTTATTTATCACCTCAGCCTTACTTATCAGTTCAGCCTTTTTGGACCTTGGCGGTTGATTGTTTCGGCGGAGTGCATATTGTGGCTTGTTGGTGGTATCAGAGCGATCCATTGCCCAATCATTACAGTGTTACTTTTGAAAACTTCAAAATGTCTTGGATCACAAAAAAAATCTAAATTGGTATTTTGGTCCAAAATGCTTACATTCTTACCTTATCCATCCATTCTCACCTTATCCAATAGTTCTTACCTCATTCTCTAATTTTACCTTACGCCATAAACTATCTATGGTAGCAAGTGGGTAGCATATTTATTTAGCCCTATATTAAAGTGATATTTATTTTTCCTATTGCATGATTTAAAATTCGTGAGTGCGATTCATGCATCATGATAATCTCACATGATTAATTTACTTCCTCCTTAAAAGTGGTTTTGGGTTCCTGTAACAGAACCGCCTAAATCACGTGGCCCACAGGCACCTATCATTGTCACTAATGACCTCTGACAGCCGAGCCCGTTTGGCAATGGCGCGGGGAGAGAGGGAGTGACTGACAGGTGGGGCCCGTTTGTCAGTGGCGCGGGGCAGAGGGAGGCCGCGCTGGGCCGGCCTGCGTGCTGTTGGGCCGACCCGGGCCAGTTTCACGTTTTCCTTTTTTCGGGAATTTCCAAAGGTTTTCTATTGATATTTGAAATGAATAGTTCTGCGTTTTAATCGTTTTGTGTGAATTAATATACTACACCAAAAATTATGGAAATTTTTGTGAATACTCTCTGTAGTGTGTAGTATTTTATAAAAATATTAAATATAGGTTTTGAACACTTTCTATAGTAGCTAAAAATCAGTATATTAAATCAAAAATGCAACTTTAGGCATTTTTAATTAATTCTCTGTAATTCCAAAAATCATGAAATTTTATTTTGCACTGTTATAAGTCAAGATGTATCTGTTTGTGAAGTTTGAGGTCAAATGGAAATAATTTAATTAAGTATTAATTATATGCTTGGTTAATTGATTAATAAAATAAATAGGAAATTTTGGTGATTAGGGTTTGATGTGGATTTCGGATTGATTGTAGTTCTAGGTCAAACACCCATATGACCTAAGGCACCTTAGTCTAGTATGGTTATGACTAAGTGATGAGGTACAGTTATGCTTGAATTAGGCATTATTTATTCTGGGATTTTGCATTTGTCATTTTATGTTGCATCGCATTGAAACATTCATCATTGCATGCGTATAGTGACCGAGGAGCCGGAGGTAAAAGTGAAGGCAGTCACTGAGGAGATTGTTCTTGAGGTCGTTCTGGATTTTGACATCTGTGGTACTGGTCCGGATCCGACACTTCACGCAATCCAAGGCAAGCCCCGGTGCATTCAACCGTTCCTTGTGTTTTTAAAATGTTATCACCTTGAGTTAAATAATTGCATTAGGTTGATAGGAGTTGATTGTCACCTACTTGCTGCATGACCTACCTTGATATATAACCCCGAAACCTATTTTAAAGTGAAAATGTTTGAAAATGCTTAGCTCTGCTCTTTAAAGTTAGTTTTGCATAAAATGCTATTTTCTGAGCTATGATGATATACTAGAGATGAATATGAATTTGCAACCATGCGGGTGACTTGCACTTGGGTTGGAGTCCCAATGTATTGTCATCGACGGATTGGAAACCGTTCGGTTGGCTTTGCACTTTGGGTTAGAGTCCCGATGCATTGCCGCCGCCGGAAAAATGAAAATGAAAAAGGAAGTCCATTCGGATGGATGTGCACATGTGGTGGCGTTCCCATGTCTTGTCACCGACGGGCACGGATTTGGAACCGTTTGGCTACTTTGTACTTGGGTTAGAGTCCCAATGCATGGTAACCAATGGAAAACTGTTTTAGGGACCGTTCGTTGTCGGCCTGCTGGATCGAGACTTTGTAACTAGCCACATACTACGGGAAGCCTCTGACTCCGGTGGCTCTACTGCTGGAACCGACAACCACGCAGTGGGAGTGGAGAGATGGCGAGAGTAGCGTGTACCCTCGTGGCCGGCGTGCCTGGAGACTAGAGGAGTACTGTGCTCTCGGGTGGCGCAGGACCAGTTCCGGGGTATGAAAAGCCATGGTAGGCGGGGTTGGCATATGCAAGCTTAAGCGCTACATATGCAGTGTGGATAGGGATCCCCAGCTGGGTACTTTCTGGATTCGAATCGACGTTGCTCCTCGGTTAATGGAGACTTGATCCACTGACTTACACCGAAAAGTTGTTCGGAACTAGGTTTTATTTTGAGAATGATTAAGCAATTGAAAGAATGTGACATATGAAAAGGAATATGGAACTATGGTTATGATTAAAATAATATTGAGATGAAATATTGAAATAGGATAGTAATGCTTTTCCGCAAAACTCTTGAACTCTTGCTATAGCCTTACCTTGACTCCCCTCAGTCTTGAACTTTGACAAGGATGTCCATTGCCAATCCCTCGAGGAACCGGATTGATTGGTCGGTCATCTGCAATTTGACAAAAGTGGGGTACAAAGGTCCCCCTAGCAAGTTCTCGTACATTACCTTGGACATTATATTCACTCCAGATCCAAGGTCGCAGAAGGCGTTGTTGAAGGTGTGCGGCCCGATTTCGCAGGTGATGGTAGGATGGCCGGGATTACTCTTCTTGGACATGAATGGCGGGTCAAGAAGACAACCTGGGTTTTGCCTAACCGGAGGCTTACCAAACCTCATGGAAATTAACTTAACACCCTCAATTGGTTCCTCAGGTTTCCCTGGGATCTTACCTTGTTCGAATGATGGGACAGCTGCTGCTATTTGAGCTAATTGGGTTTCTAACATTTTATTAAAGCTCAGTTGATTTTTCATAGCAGTGTTAAAGCTATCCATTTTCTCACTAAGATTTTCAGGAATCTTATCATTAGCCATTATTTTCTTGTTTATGCTATCATTGATTTTAGATTGGCCTAAGACAATATCTTTAAGAGAAGGTTGGTTACCATAAGAATTATTGAAATTATTGCTGTAACCATTACCTTGATTTCCTTGGTAGAAGGGGCGCGAGTTCCATCCTCCTTGTTGCTGGGGTCGATACCTATTGTTGTTGTTGCTGATGAAGCTCACTTCCTCCTTCGTCTTGGGACAGTTGTTTCCCGAGTGATCTTCTCCACCACATACCTCGCACCATGGATCAGCTTCGATTGCTCGTGCGGTGGCAGTGGATCGATTGGCCTCTTGTTCCTTCTTGGAACCTTCCTCAATCTTTTTCATCAAGAGGTCCATTTTTGCCGAGAGCATGTCCACCTCATGAACGGTGTGCATACCCCCTTTTCTTGGGCTGGAGACGTTCCTCATTCCATCCTTGGTTGGTAACCATCTTTTCAATGAGGTCTTTGGCGTCCTTGACATTGTGTTGTAGGAATGCTCGTCCAGCGGCAGCATCAAGGTGACTACGGGCTAATCTAGTTAGCCCATGGTAGAAACCTTAGATTAGGAGCCATTCTTCAATCCCATGATGAGGACAAGCACGAATGTACTCCTAGAGACGTTCCCATGCTTCGGGAATCGTCTCGTCCGCTTGTTGTTGGAAGCTTGAAATTTTGTCATGGAGAGCGCTTGTTTTGCCCATTGGGAAGAACTTCTTGAGAAAAGTGTTGGCACATTTCTCCCAGGTGGTGACTTCACTCTTGTTGGCATAGAACCATTGCTTCACCTTCCTAAGCAGTGAGAATGGGAACAGGCGAAGGCGGATGGCGTCAGTCGAGACATTTTTGATAGTGAAGGTACCACACACCTCCAGGAAGTGCTGGAGATGGGCATTGGCATCTTCATACGGCTTCCCATAGAATGGATTGGCTTGCACCATGTTGATGAGTGCAGGCTTGAGCTCAAAGGTAGCATCTCCAAAGTTGAGCTGCGGTCCGGTGGCAATGTTGTCAGCGGACAGTGCTGAGAACTCAGAGATGGTCTTTTGGGCCATAGCTTCCTTGATTGATAGTGCAGAGCCTCTCTCCTCGAACGGATTCAAGTTTGAAATGAACCTTTGAGGTGGAACTTGACGGCGTCTAGTTCTTCTCAACAATTGCTCAGGATCTTCAATATAATTCGACGGCCATTGGAAACCATTCATGCACTGTCTAGCTTCACGATAACGAGAAACACAGACAGGGGTAGCCCCTAACACTACTCTATAACTAAATTGATAGTAGACTCCGGATTCAATTTTTTATTAATATTCCTAGATTGATGCTTTCCCCGGCAACGGTGCCAGAAATGCTTGTTGACACTTCTTAGCGCAACCACCAGAGACAGTGTGTTAGGCTATCTCTGATAATGGCGCCAGAAGTGCCTGAGGTGTTTCTTATGTCTATTGGATAATTCCACAAGCGCACAGAATATACCGCTGTAGCACTTCACCCGGGAGTATTCCAAGGTATCGTTATTTATTTTTATCCCAAGGGAAAGCGGTTGCTAGGAATAATTAATAAAAAGAGAGAGATCCTTAAGTCTATAGCATCTTAGTATCAACTAGTGATAGGAGGGTAAATCGATATATGGAGGAAAGGGTAATGACACCAAGACACGACAAGGTTTTGAGATAACTAAGATAACTAGTAGAGTATAGCTAGGTGGGAGGACAACGAGTGAGTATAAGACTCCTATGACACTTACTTTACTCTTGTGAATTATCCTATCAAATAGATGAACTATACTAAGACAGCTACCTTACTTCCGATGTGTAGGAGATAGGCGAGACAGTAGGGGATATAACCTCTACCCGAAGCGGCTATTCTCTTATGGGAGCCTACCTTTTAAGAACTTGCCTAAAACATGTGGAGGGATACTAAGACTAGACAGGGCTGTCACCATCTGCTAGCACCCACAAACAATCCGTGCGACAAGCGGCATTCAAAGGCAAGATCTAGTCTAAGCACCACGCTTACACTAAGCCTTACTACTCTAGTTGCGTACCAACAACTAAAGTACCCTATGACAGGCGATGAACTACACACGTGAGTTAGTTATAGGATCACTATCCAATATAACTCAACTATAAGTTAAGACAAAACACAACAACACTATAAAGAATAGTAATGCACTAAGTAGAGACTTAGTAAAGTAAAGAAAAGATAATATATTGATAAAGGTAAAGTCTTACAGAAGGAAAGGTACAAGAGCTATACCAGACTCTCCAGCAGACGACTTCGGAGACTCCGAGCGTAGCTCGACTCGACTCTAACTCCCACACTAGACTAATACTACTACTAAAGTGTAAAACTCCTGTGACTTGTAACTCTTGGGTGTCTTGTGTGTGTCTTGAAGAGGAGTGGGCAGCCTCTATTTATAGTGGAGAGTGGGGGGATGCCACATCAGCGATCCGTGTGCTCCTCAACTCTCCACCCTTGGATCCACCGCCTTGTAACTGCCTCAAAATGGACGGTCTTGGCAATTTGAGCACATGGGAAGCATGCTTGGAGTCGGTGGGGAATGTCGGTGGCTGGGGCCACACCACCTGGTTCGGCCGACCCCTATGATGGGTGGGGCCAGGCCAAGTGTGGTCCCCACCAGTCATAGGGTCTCCCCTGGTACTTGTCCTATCTTGATTGCTTCGTTTCATGCCTCAATCCGTGTGCCTTTGATCTCCACCGTTGAATGAAAGCACAAGTTGATCCGATGGATGAAATGACTTGGTTGGAGTGTCACACGGATCCTGCCACATCACCAGAGCTAGGTGGGCCCCATGGCCAGTTCGGCTGACCCATGGGTGGGCCCACCCTTGGCTTGGATTTCTTCCATTTGATGTTATATGCACCATGTGAAAAGGTGGTGGCCTGGGGCAACATGACATGGTTCGGTCGAACCATGTAGTTAGCCCTTAGCTGCTTACTTTTGCACTGTTTTGGTGTTCCCTGCAATCACACGCTAAGAGTACAAGTGGAACTCGTTATTGATAAAATATGCTCATGTTGTGTTTATTCTCCTTTGAATCCGAGGCCTGTTGACGGTGTTTGAATGTGGAATTTTAGGGTATATCCATCGTCAACAGTGCCCAGTGCAGAGTGGCTTGAAGGAGTTGATCCTCGACACCGCTACCAGCCTGGCAGTGATGATGAGGACTTCTCAGAGCCCTCCGATGCAGAAGCCAACGAAGACGAAGAGGACTAGGAGACCCCCACTCGACGAGAAGCTCACGGCAAGCAGCCCATGCCTGATAAAGCTGGGTCATCAAGCAGAGTCCGAATGCCTGAGAAGCCGGTGAAGCTGTCCGAGGAACGAGCTCGCCGCTAGGCGATGATCCCGAGCTCAAGTGATGATGAAGGACCTCCTCTGAAATGCCAGAAAGGGGAGGTCTCGCCAACCAAGAAGCCTGGCGATGAGGAGGGGACTTCGGGTCTGAAAAGAAGCTTCGCATGAAAACGTCGCCTCTCAGAACTGTAAGCACCCAGATCTTCTTTTGTTGCTGCCTTTTTGCTGATCGGTGTGCTCCGTTATATGAAGTCCGTATTATTGTATAGGGACACCTCAGCCGAAGATGTCGAGGGGATGGCCGGTGGAGAGACTGGTGGTGATACCTCAACGAAGGATGGTGGTACCGCAAGCTGGCCTTCCGACCAAGAGTCACCGAAGACGCGGCCAGAGCAGCAACCAAACTTGGACTCGCACGAGCAGGCGCCACCATCCGACCAACCTCGCGAGTCGACTCCCCCGCCACCGTCGCCACCCTCAACACGGGGTACAGAACTACAATCTGAGGACGCCGGAAGAGGCCATTCTCCAAGCCGAAACTCGCCCACTGGTTCCGACCAGGGAGCAGGTATGCAGACCAGTGGGCCTTCTTTCGGAGGAGCACCGGGGTCAGGCCAGGAGATCGCCGAGCAACCACCAGCGGGCACAACCTTTCCGGAGCAGGACGTCGAGGAGATCTCCCGTCAGGCTGCAGGTGGGTCTCCACTGGTGGTGCTCAGAACCTTCAGGCGGGTCGGCGATTAGTATGCCACCGTCGTGGAGGAAGGAGCGGCGGACGAAGAGCTGGAGGCCTTAAAGGCAGATATCTCAAGCACCCGCTCCGATCTCAGGAACGTGCTCCGCCGTCTGGGGCAGTTGTCCTCTCGAGTTCTTGTAACTATACCCTTCTTGAATTTTCCTGAAGTTTCTTTGCTTGCCGTTTCGTCATGCTCTATCTTTGTTGATCAGACCGTACATGATATGGCCGAAGAACGAAGGAAATCACTGCAGTGTGCGGCTGGACTCGTGGTGGAGAATACTAGGCTGGAAAAAGAGAATGCTCATCTGGAGATGGCGATGGAGGACCTCCGCGAGCAGCGTGACACGTTGCACTTGCACTGCAACAATTTGATGGAGGCCGAACAGAAACTTCTGCAGGACAAGAAAGGTATGGAGACCGATATGGCTCTGGTTACTGTATCCCATTTCCTTATTGCTAAGCCTCGGAGTCTTTGACTGGCAGATCTGTCCGATTTGCTGGATGGAGCTACAAGCCGAGGTACATGCTTATTCAGACGTCCAATCTTTGCCCGATTTGCTTCTTTAAAGGAGTGATGATCCGTCGTCTTTCTTGGTACAGTTAAAGAGCTGGACGGTGAAGTGTCCATGCTGCGGGAAGCTGCTCGGAGGAATGAAGAGGCGCGATTGGGTGAGTTTCTCCTGCTTGTAGGATGCGTTAGTTCTCTTGTTGAGACTTCTAATTTTCGCCTTCTGTCCTAAATAGATACTGATCGGAGAACCCGAGCACAGATGAATGATCTATCGCAATGCCTTGAAGCTGACGAGAGCCATTATGACGCCGTAGTGGAAGGTGTCAAACCTATCTTGGATATTATCGAGTATGCTCCAGGCGATCCTCCTGCGGATGCACCGAGGCGTTTTGACATCATCCGCCGTAGCCGTGAAGCGCTACGGCACTTCAAAGCCTTTTGCACTGATGTAGCGAAGAATGTTGCAACCCACGTGTTCGGTGTAGTGCGCTCCCATTACCCTAGAGTGAACAACAACAGGGTAAAGGGAGGTTACGCTCATGGCACCACCGAGCAGCAAGAGGATCAACTGGAGGAGGAGGCGAAGCCCGTGGCGGAACTCTTGGCAACAGATATGCAGCTGTTTCCCACGGAGAATACTTGAAGACACCTGCATAGGAGCTGTAGATTGCTTTGTGGAACAAACGATGATTAATGTGATCAGGGATCATATTATGTAAAAACCACTCTACATGAAGTTTATGTAAATTCACTTTTGTTCTTATAACGTTGGTCGGATTTTCGTCGCATAGTAACCGAGTAGTACTTCGAACGCTCTCATGGCGTTTTATTTTTTTCTTTGATTGGTCGGCCTGAAGCCAGAGCGTACAGCTCATTAGCGTGATCGACGACCGGTGCTCGTTCCTTTCGACGGGGCTTTTGGAGACGCTGCTAACCTGCCCAAGCGTCCCCGGGGCTTACGTGTTAGCGAAGACTTAAACGGCCCAGGCATCCCTGGGGCTTACGTGGTGGCGAAGCTGCCCGCGCCTGGCGGGGGTTACGCTTATCGTGGGCGATGGCTTCCCGAATCTATCGGGGCGGTCGATGAAGTGGCGAAGTTGGGCAGCCTATTGAAGGTAGGGCTTATGCGTTGACGTGACTAGGATGCCTGAACGGGTGCGGGCCTTACACGTAGTCGTAGTTGTGCTGTCCGAGCAGGTGCAAGGCTTATGCATTGGCGAAGTCGTGCTACCCGAGCAGGTGCGGAGCTTATGCATTAGCGAAGTGGTGCTGCCCGAGCAGGTGCGGGGCTTATGCATTGGCGAAGTCGTGCTGCCCGAGCAGGTGCGGGGCTTATGCATTGGCAAAGTTGTGCTGCCCAAGCAAGTGCATGGCTTATGCATTGGTGATGTAGTGCTGCCCGAGCAGGTGCGGGGCTTACGTTGGTAAAGGAGAATCATGGAGATAATCTTGGCAATGATATGTCTTAGACGGCTCGCTTAGCGATGGCTCGACGTGGCTCGGTGCATAGCTCGGACAGCTTCAGGCTTGCTGCTGTCGAGGTCACCGTAGAGCGTTTGGCGACGAGAGGCGTAATTATTTTCCTGCCAGCAAATATTATATAGATTTGTGGAGAGATCCGAGAACGAATAATATATAATAAAAATATTAATTATGGTAAAATCATGACTTGCCTTTTCATTGAAGTAACAAGCGTCAGATCATCAAACCGCATATGCGTATACTCGTAGATCGTACGTGGCTTCTATCTCTATTTTTTGGAGTGCATGTACGTGGATGTGTATATGCAAATCTTGGTTGCTTGCATGGCCTCTTCCTTGCCTCGGCTTGCAGTTCGCGACGCCGTCTTCGGTGGGCGTTTTTCCCCTCGCGGGCTGCTCGGGCCTCTTTAGTTTCATTCGGAGGAGCAGCACTGTCGTTGCTGATGGTAAGGACGGGTCCGCCAATGAACCAGTCCAGTGGGAGGTGGCAGATCAGTGAGATCGCTGCCTTCCACGTCGTCGAGGTCAGAGCAGTCGTTGTCGGCGATGATGAAGCTAGAGCTGGTGCCGACGTGCTCGGGGGAGGGGTGGTCAGAGTAGTGTAGTAGATGTGTGAAACTGGAGGCCGCGTTCTGTAGGCCGAATGGCATATAGCCGCTCGGGAGGTCGTGGTCGGAGGCCCTCGAAAGCGTGACAGCTCGGGGCCGTAGCTCAACGACGCGCCCCCGAGGAGTGATGGTGATGCTCAGAGTCATGTCTTGGCAAAGCGGAGAAGGTCGTTGCGCCATCGATGGGCACTGATAGGGGTCTGCAGTCGACTCCAAGATCTAGAGACTCTCGGACAGGCCTTGGGAGATCTGATCTATGGATCTGATCAGGTCATCGTTGTCGATGCCCTTCCGGGAGTAGCGTGGCAGCTTTCTTGACAAGGCGGAGGTTGCTGGAGGAGTCGGAGTAGATGCGATCTGGGATGCATTTAGGATCTTTCCTACAACATCGGGACCGATGATCCAGGTGATGGATCCCACCGTAAAGATCTGGCTCAGCGTCGGGAGCTCGATGGAGCTTGAAAAAATCACCTTGTTCGCCATGGATCAGGAAGCACACCCCCTACCTGGCGCGCCAACTATCGACGGAATACCGGCGATAGTCTACCGAGCGGTATGCCAAAGATAGTAGATTGATCGGTGAAGGTGCGCCTGAGACGGGCAAGAGTTACGCTGGAAGCGTGAGACACGAGATTTATACAGGTTCAGGCCGCCGTTAAGCATAATACCCTACGTCCTATGTGTTGCTGTATTGTATTGCTAGTATACGAGATGAATTAAGGGGATCTCCTGCCCGCCTTATATAGTATGGGGAGTAGGGTTACAAGTCGGTTTTACCATACATATCAGATTACAATCCTAATCGAATAAGGAAACTAATCGGCCAGATATCAGGAAAGATATTTCCTTGCCCGCCATGTCTTCGGCGGATACACGTGATCTTCAGGAGATCATGTAGACGACGTGTCCTTGGCAGTCCGGGCCTGATCGGACGACTCGGCCCATGTTTAGCCATGCGGGTATGTGGGTCTATACCCCACAGCGTGCGAGCTCGCGAATCTAGAGGAGGGACTTGTGATGGTGAGGGATCACCGGAGCACTTCGCTCCGTGGCGGCGCCATGGACGCCGGTGACCGGACTCGTGAAAGTAGCGCAATCCGGCGCTCCGGCCTACTATTCTCGACGCTATTGTGACCTACGCGAAGCTTGAGACCCCGCGAACTCAACTAAGCCCACGAAGAAGACAGAGATCGAATTGAGACGATGGTCCCCACGGCGGCACCATGGATGGCGGACACTGGAGCTCTCGATTATGGCGACTCAGGGAACGAGATGGGAAATTGAAGGCACAGATAGCTATAGGAGTATACTGAGAGTACTTTGGTGCAATTCTCGGCGACCGGAGGTGCTCCGAGAGGCTTGGCGTCGCACAGCGGTGAACTAGAGAGAGAAAATCACGAATGTGAGCGCGTAGCTGAGCCATTTGTGACCAAAGAAACAGAGGAAAAGCCACCTACGGATGCGGTGTAACTCCGCGAAGCTCCAAAGAACGATCACGACGCCGATTGAGGCTTAAATCACGAATTTGACAGTGGCAGTGAGGGTGTGCTCTCTGTGAACGAAAGAGAGAGAAGAGGGGCTCAGTAGTGAGCTTTATAGGGCGGAGGGGTGTTAGAGGCGGGGCAGTTACGCTCCAGGGCGTCACTGCAGGGCTTGAAGACGGCACCTTGATGGCCTTCAATGCTCGGTCTTCAAGTGCAGTGAAGGGGAGGGCGTTGAATTCCTCTGCCCGATTCATGGCTCGAGGAAGAGGATATTGTGGGTGCTGACGAGTGGGTCCCACAGATAGAGAGGAAGAGAGAGCACATGCGGCCGCTGCTGATGCGGCTGACGAGCGGGCCTGACACGCGGTGAGATAGAGGGAGAGAGCGTGGAGTGGGGAGTTGGGTTGCCGACTCGGGCCGCTGAGCAGGCCGTGACGCTGGGCTGGGGCTCGGCCCACGCACGCAGAAGGGAGGGAAGGAGAGAGAGCAGTGGCCCACTTAGGCTGGTGGCCTGCGGCCCAGCTTGGCTGGCTGGTGCGGTCAGCAAGGGAAAAGGAGGGAGGGGATGGCCGGTTAGGCTACTGCCGGCCTAGGACCACGAGTGCGCAGAAAAATAAAAGGGGAGGGATGGGCTGTGCTGGGTCATGGGCTAGAATAGAGTGGGAGGGAGAGAAATAAAAGAAAGCTTTTTATTTTTTTCATGATTTGCAAGTCAAGCCAGAATCAAATCAAATTTTGAAATCAAAAGCAACCAACTAGATTTACAATCAACCAAAAAAATTGCTATGCTCCAGCATGAGTGCAACAAACAAGTTTCTATACCCTAAATTTAATTTTATTTATTCAAAAACTATTATTTGTTCTAGGTTTAAATGCAAAGAAAAATTAAATAAATGCTCAATTTAATTCCAAAATAATAAATGAATTTTTAGAGTGTTACAAATCTACCCCCTTAAAATGAATCTCGTCCTCGAGATTCGAAAGATAAGGATAGATAAGGGTGAATCCTTCTTAACCAAAATCCGAAAGAGATATGAGACTCCAACACAGGGTTCATTACTTGGTATCTTCTTAGAGAAAACTTTAGAATACTTCTTTACCTTCCACATTTCCTCTTTTGGGTAATCCCTCCAACTATTTGACTGTATAATACTTTTTCGCAGACATAGAAACTTCTACCTCAATTGGTTCCCTTGACGGTGTTACCAATTGTATTGACTTACTCTCATAGTTTATCACTGCTCTCATTTGTTTCAACCAATCCATGCCCAAAATGACATCGATACCAGATGAATTCAGAACCACAAGATTAGCTGTAAATTCTACCCCCTTAGAATGATACTCACAAAAGGACATCTAAGGGTGGCTTTCATTTTTGCTCCTGGTGAGCTAACTATCATGGAGTTTTTCATGGTATTCAAAGGTATATCATGCTTCTTCACAAATGAATAGGATATAAAGGAATGTGATGCACCAGAATCAAATAATACTGAAACAGGATTTGAGTTGACTGGAAACATACCAAGCATCACGTTCGGTGCTCCTTGTGCAGCCTCTGTAGTGACATGATTCACCCTGCCGCGAACAATGTTTTGTTGCACTCTTGGGCCTTGCCCCTGATTGCCTTGAGCATTACGTGCCATCTTCTTAGGACATCTATTAGCATAGTGTCCTAGCTCCTTACAATAAAAGCATTTGTTGTTATTGATAGGAGTGGGTGCATGGGTGCACCATTCTTTGGTAGAGCATCGGGATCATTATCCTTCATAAGAGCATTATTAGTCTGTTGTTGATGCTGATCAGGTGCCTTGTATTGTTGTGTTTGCTGTGGGTATTGATTACGATTTACCATACTAGACTGCCCCTGGAACTTCTGTTGAGGATAGGCCTACTGATTATTAGGATGGAAACGAGTGTTGCTTCCAGATTGCTTCCCCTGAAACTTTCTTTTCTTTTCTTTCATTTCAAGACGCTTGCTCTCAATTATGATAGCTTTATCCACCAAATGCTGAAAACTAGGAAAGTTGTGAGAGAGCAACTGATATTGTAGACTGTCATTCAATCCATCCATGAATAACTCCTGCTTTTTGGCGTCATCTTCAACTTCCCCGGGTGCCTAACGTGACAACTGTGTAAACTTGTCATGATATTCAGTGACTAGCATACTGCCTTGTTTCAGACTCAGAAATTCTTTCTTCTTCATCTTCAGCAATCCTTCTGGCACATGATGCGAGCGGAAAGCACTGCAGAATTGTTGCCAAGTGATTGGCTGCTTCTCAGGATGACCAAAACGATAGGAATCCCACCAATCCAAAGCATCCCCTTTAGTTGACCAGATGCATATAGAACTTTCTCTCTGTCATCACATTGGACAATCTCAAGTTGCCTCTCAATAGCAAGAAGCCAATCATCGGCTTGCAATGGTTCAGTTGTATGAGTGAAGAGGGGTGGACGTCCTTTCAAAAATTCACTTCTCTTGTCATGAGCCTGAGGAGGTGGATTGGCATGTTGATTATTCTGCATATTCTGAACATTTTGAGCTAGTTGTTGCATGATCTGGGTTTGCACCATCATTAATTGTGCCATGGTGACAGGTGGGTATAACATATACCGTATAAGTTCCACTTGACCGAACTAGGAAGAATACTTGTTGGCTGATAGCATGACAAGGGTAGATGATAAGCAATAAGGCAAGGGATACTCATTTATATAAAGAAAATATAACAATATGAGGTTGACTGCTTGGAAGGGAAAACAGCAGTGCAGAAAAACTGATGTAAATCTTTCTCTGTTCATCCTCTATGTGCAAACCATACATTTCTGGAAATTTCTCGAAATTCACTACAAATTTTATTCAGAACTCATTCTCAGATTCTGTCATTTACCTTGGCAAAAACAGACTTGAAGCAGTACTGCCCCAGATTTCAGACAGCACAGATAACTCAACTTGTAACAGCCATATCTCACAAACCATGCTAGATATCAGGTTAATTCTAGTTGGAAATGAAAGATATAGCAGTCTACTTGATTCCATAAATTTTTCATGATTTTTGAATGAGTATATTTTGAGATATAAGCTGATAAGGACAGAGTGCTCAGAAAAACAGATTTGGACACCAAGATAGGAGATAACCAAACTATTTATTCAACAATACCATTACACCTTAAACTTATTCTAGATGATTGTGGTCATATTCCACAACTCATCACAGTCATGACAAAGATCCAAATCAAACATTTAGCATTATCACAAACATGCATGCATACAAAAGCAATTATTCATGTAATGGACTCGACTCAAACTCGCACTAGCATTTTTTTTACATTTTATAAGCCAAACTCCTAACGGTCTAGGGTGGTGCAGGTGTGTGCATCTTCATGACCACCTCTATTCCTTAGGCTTATCATGCCCCTGCTCCTCGGTTTAGTCTTGCTTTACATGTTGCACCTCGAAATCATCCTCTAGGTTTCATAGGAATTCAACCAAGTGCGGGGGAACACTCTTTCCAAAGGTGAAACTTTGCCTCTAGATGGTGATGTGTCTGCGAGGAGTCAACTTGGTGCGGGCCATCTGTAGGTTAGAAAAGTTGAGGATTAGATCAAGGATAACTTTTTGCAACGGATATAGATAGAATATAAGCAATAGTTTTTTTTATCTAGGTTGATCGTACTAGGGTATGGTACTAGGGTATGCCCATTTCTATCTAGGTTGATCGTCCTACAATCAGCTTAGCTTTGATACCAATTTGTCGCAGCCGGTTTTCCAAAGAATACCAAGCGCTCATATATGTGTGCCCAGGATGTCCAAAACACACATATAATACCAAATTGTACAATATCAAAGTAAAGTACTTTATTACATCAAATATTACATTACATTATTGTCACATAGTCTTTGCTCAAAGGCAAATTATTACATAAGCGAAAACTAGCCCGTGCTGCCACAGGGACTCTGACTAGTGAACATCAACTAGAAGTCCTGGACGTCTTCTGGAAACTCCTCATATCCATCATCTGTTACCCATCCGGGATTTTCATTAAATTTACAACAAGTGTAAGTGCACCATGCTTAGCAAGTATAACAAAGGGGTTCATGATGCTCAAAGCCTTGACTCGGTTTGACAACGGTTAGCAATTTTAAGTTGATCAAATTTTATTTATCTTATTTCTACTTTAAATGAGTAAACCCTTCCAGTTTTGAAAACATATTTGAATCAATATTTCATCATATCCATTCTTTTAATGTAAACAAGAAACAGTAACCATGAAGGATCGAGGCCGCTCGTGTCCGTGAGCACGGCCGATATATCAGATGAGAGAATTCTGCAGAATTTGTACAACTTTACCCGCCGAGTCGTGATTCCCATATGCCAGGGGTTGTGAACCCTATTAGACCTCTTTTCTAGAAGAATGGCAGGGTTTCACTACGAAATCTTTCACTAGGCACCCTAATAAGTTAGTGGCCGTGAGGTTTCAATGGCAAGTGTGCACAGACATATCCTCCTCAAAAACCAAAGCATGTGTAAGTGGTCACAGCACTATACACGAGGTAGGAACATCCATGACCCCACGAGGCACCCCCCGTCTTGCGCCTTTGGGTAACCACTAACAAGCTAGAGATGCACTAGTTATATGATTAAGATCAGAGCCATTTAGTCCTCGGGGTTGTACGGAACCTCCTAGGTGGTCGCTTCAGGATTAAGCCCCTAATATCTCATTGCTAAAAAGCATGATTTTATCATATTGAATATACCATTAATCAAGTTAAATAATTAATCTTGGTTTTACACAGCAGCAACTATAAACATGCATACCAACCCATGGGGAACAAGGATATGTGGTACAAGAATAAACTAGGTAAGTTCCGAGGGTTCATCAAATTAACACATGCATATATGAATGATTAATAGTTAATAGGTACAAGGAGCCTTTGTAACACTTGCCTTCCTCAAAAATATTCTCTGGGTACTGCTGGTCCAAACTCTGTTCTTCAGCAAAACCAACTTGATCACCTTCTAAACGCGTAGCAAATCACCATTAAATCATCCAATACAAGACATACATGCAAACAAATGATCTTCTATTAGAACAGTATACCAAACCGTATAATCATAAGCTAAAAAGTTTATAAATCTATTCTAGGTTTCTCTACGAACACGTGAGCGCAAAAATCACTCAAAACAGACTTAAAACGTGAAAGTTATGCATAAAATAAGGTTAGAATGGCATTTCTATAATTAAACAAACTCATTTTTGAATTTTAAACAAATAAAAATGAATTTCTGTGCAACATATGGATGGCGGGTCCTATTTTTTAAAAAGACAGGGGCTGGAACAAAAGAAATCTGGGCCGAAATTAAATAGATTTGAACTAGAGTGGACTGCGGGTTGATTCAGCGAAAACTAGAGGGCTAAATCGCAAAAGATGCACAGCTGACCGTGGTTGACCACGCTGCAGCTGACGTGGCGCCACGTGGCTTGCTCTGATAGGTGCGGTGCAAGGCTATGCTGTGAACCCGAGGTGGTGTTGTTGTGGACCGCGTTCACGGTGGACCGGTTACACACCGAACCGGTATGTTTTAATCTCAGCCATTCGCAAAAGATCGGACGGCTACAAGTGAAAAGGGGAAATGCCCCGCTGTGCTCAGAGCCAACCATGGCGGCGCCATTGCCGGTGGCAGCCCGAGCTCGTCACCACCGGTGACGAGCCATCCGGAGCTCTCGGCCTCAATTCACCGAACCGAACACATTTTCAGGACACGTGCGAGCTCGCGAATCCAGAGGAGGAACTTGCGATGGCGAGGGATCACCGGAGCACTTCGCTCCGTGGCAACGACATGGATGCCGGTGACCGGACTCGTCGGAGTAGCGCAATTCGGTGCTTCGGCCCACTATTCTCGACGCTATTGGCACCTACACGAAGCTTCAGACCCCGCGAACTCAACTAAGCCCACGAAGAGGACAGAGATCACATTGAGACGATGGTCCCCATGGCAGCACCATGGATGGCGGACACTGGAGCTCTCGATTATGGCGACTCAGGGAACGAGAAGGGAAATTGATGGCACGGATAGCTATAGGAGTATAGCGAGAGTACTTTGGTGCAATTCTCGACGACCGGAGGTGCTCCGAGAGGCTTGGCGTCGCACGGCGGTGAACTGGAGAGAGAAAATCATGACTGTGAGCGCGTAGCTGAGTGATTCGTGACCAAAGAAATAGAGGAAAAGCCACCTACGGATGCGATGTAACTCCGCGAAGCTCCGAAGCACGAACACGATGCTGATTGAGGCTTAAATCATGAATTTATCAGTGGCAGTGAGGGTGTGCTCTCTGTGAATGAAAGGGAGAGAAGAGGGGCTCGGTAGTGAGCTTTATAGGGCGGAGGGGCGTTAGAGGCGGGGCAGTTACGCTCCAGGGCGTCACTGTATGTAGTACCACTGGTATTACTAGGTAATTAAAATGCCATGTCATCATGTTTAAATTAATCATCTGTATATGATTGTGCTTAGGGCTCTTAGAGTGATTTTATGGTTTTCATATTGATTGTGTAATTAAAGCCTAAAAAGAAAAATTAAATTGAATTCAAAAGGGGATGGATATTAAACCCTAATATGACCCCAAAACCCTAATTCAAAATATATTGGGAATCAGATGAAAGTGTCTTAATGAAAGTTGTAGATCTTTTAAAATGGAACAACTTCTATTTTTGGAGATTTTGAAGTTATACATTGGAAATTTGAATTAAACTCAAAACAATGACTTGAAATTTAAATTTGAAACATCAATTTAAAATTTTTCAAGAATCTGGCAAAACACCATTAATAGAAGTTGTAGGGCTCAGTATGTTGAACAACTTTCATGTTTACAGAATTTTCCGTTGTTATAAAAATTTTGGAGAATTTTAGTAAATTGTGTTTAAATTTCAAACCCCATTTTTACCCCCTTTTAAATATTTTGCAAATTGAGCCGAATTTGAAAATGATTCTAAAACCAAAATGATCTACATGAAATTCCCCACAACTTTTGTAATTGTCACTTCTGCAGATTCGAAATGGATGGGCTTTGATTTGAATCAAATAACTTTTGACCCTTAGGGGAATAGCTACAATATCTAGGGGGGTCCCCTGTTGCGCTCGCCGCCGTACGCGCGTGCCTGCGCCGGGCGCTGGCCGCCATCCGGCCAGACCGGGGCACGTACACCACCGTGTCGAAGACGTTTGGGGGCCCCGGAGCCGTGCCATCCTTATCCCTCCACCTTCCCGAGCTATAAGACCCGGCGCGCCCCTGTCCACTCCCGTTTTTCCTCTCGCCGCCGCCGGTAACCACCTCCTCGGGACGACGAAATTCATCATAACCGAGCCACCTCCACATCCTCCATCTTTCGGTTAGGTAGACAACTTCATTGCGCCTCGATTGCCACTGCCCGTGCCAGCTCTAGTGCACCATGAGCTCTAGAACGCTCGTCGTCGTCCCTTAGTCCGGTGAGTGCGGCGCCGCGTGACATTTCGCCACGTCGGGTGCGCGTCGGTGAACTTATTCACTCCCGGATTTATGTTTCGTGCTCCATATGGTTTGTTGAGTCTCATGCGTGCGTCGGTTGGTCATTTGGTCCACAGGTTAACCCGGAACGGGACCTCGCCGTCGTGCTCGACCTGTCACCACCGCCGCCGCCGTCGCGTTCGCTTCTCTGTTGCACCGCGGGTCGATCCTAGCCCATCAGTCAAGTCCCGGTGAGCTCCTGGTTCTATTGCGATCCTAAAACCAAACGTTACCGCTCTGTCCTCGCCGGCGTACGGCACGCCGCAGTGGGCCGTGCTGTGCTCGTTGCCGATCGGTTTTAGCCGACTCTAGGTCCATGGGAGTGTGGTCTGGGGTTCGGGCGGTCGTCAGAGAGCTCTCTTGCCGAAGAAGGGGTCGCTGGTGGTGGATGGCCGCGGTCGGGCCGCCGTGCCACCGGTCTGTGTGCGTGTGTGAGGGGAGAGTGGAGAAGCTGACGGGTGGGGCCCGGTCGTGGGCGAGTGCGAGAGAGGGAGGGCGTGCGGGTGTGCCTGCGGGCCTAGCTGGGCCGTGCCGCATCTGAGTGAGCCGGCTCGGGCCAATGTTTGGTTTTTCTTTTTCCAGCAAATATTAAAAGCCTTTTCCATTTTAATTTGATATGAATAGTGTTTGACTTTGTTATTTTCGTAGGAATATTTCTGTGGTCTATAAATCCTAAAAATTTTTGTAGACACTCTCTGTAATGTGTAGTATTTAATAAAAATATTAAATAGTGATTTTGAATAGTTTCTCTAGGAAGTAAAAATCAGTCTTTTAATTCATAAATGCAACTTTTCTGAATTTTAATTAAATCTCTGTAATTCCAAAAATTGGTTTGGTACTGTTTTAGGTAAAGATCTATCTGTTGGTGAAGTTTGATGTCAAATGAAAATAGTTTAGTTGTTTATTAATTAAATGTTTGATTAATTGGTTAATAAAAGGAATAGGAAATAAAGATAAATATGTTATTGCGTGATTTTTGGATTGATTGAGGTTCTAAGTCAATCACCCTTATGATCTGTGGGCAGGGTGGGTTAGAATAATCTTGGTTAGCTTGAGGTAGGGTTATGACCATGAGTGTATTATTTATTATCGAGTTCTGTCTGTCATTTCATGTTGCATCGCATTGAAGCATTCATCATTGCATACGTGTAGTGACTGGCAACGAAGGAGTCAAAGCCGAGGTTCCTGCTGCAGAGGTGGTTCCTGAGGAGATCCAGGGCTTTGATATTTGTGGTACTGACCCGGACCCGACACTCTACGCAATCCAAGGCAAGCCCCGGTGCATTTGCCCCCTCCTTGTATTTAAAAATGTTTTATCTCTTGAGTTAATCTGTTGCATTAGGTTAATAGGAGTTGGGTGATAACCTATTGATGCATTACCTATCCTTGACCACTAATTATACTCTGAGAACCAGATTTAATTAAATATTGAAAAATGCTTAGCCCTGCTTAATTGATTTAGATTTGCATAAAATGCTATTTTGAAATATGATGTTATGCAAAGAATGAATCATTGAAAGGGAAGGGTATGGTCTTCATTGTTGGCAGTGTACTTGGCCAGTCCATTGTCATCAATGGGGATGGATTTTCCGGGTGGTGGTCATATGTTTGGGTTAGAGTCCCAACTTATCGTCGCCAATGGAAAAGGGATGTGAAAACCAGGTGGTTACCAGGGTATTTGGGTTAGAGTCCCAATGCATGGTATCCAACGGAAAGTATTAGGGACTGTTCATTGTCAGCCTATTGTGATTGAGAATTTGCAACTAGCCACATACAACAGAAAGTCCTATCTCCGGTGGCTCTATTGCTTGAACCGACAACCAAGCACTGGGAGTGGAGAGATGGCGAGAGTAGCCTGTACCCTCGTGGCCGTCGTGCCTGGAGACGAGAGGAAGTACTATGCTCTCGGGTGGCGCAGGACCGGTTCAGGGACAGAAAAGCCGTGGTAGACAGAGTTGGTATATGCAAGCTTAGGTGCTACATATGCAGTGTGCTTAGGGATCCCTAGCTGGGTACTAATCGATTCGAATCGTCGTTGCTCCTCGGTTATGGAGACTTGATCCTCACACCTACATCTAAAAGTGGTTCGGAAGTAGGATGTTTTGATAATGAATAAATAATTGGATTTGATGGGTATATTAGTAAAGAATTGTGAATTATTAATACTGACTATTAATAAAGTTCATTAAAAAAGTGAGAAAGGATTAGTAATGCTTTTCCGCAAAATATCTTGACTCTTGCTAAAGCCTTACCTTGACTACCCTCAACCTACATTCTTGAGTTTCATTCCTTCTTCTTAGTCGGGTAAGTCTTGAGGAGTACCCCAGTACTCATGGTTTGTTAACCCCATTGCAGGAAGTCAGCAGCAGGAGGTTTGCCTTGCCCCTTGCTGTGTGACCATCATCCAGGATAGCGAGGAAGAGTAAAGCGGACCTGTGGGTAGGGTCCGTGTTATTACCTATCTTATTATGTTATGATGTTGTTCTACTACTGCTACTATTTGAACTATGGTTTGTAATAACTGCATTTGAATTCTATTTGAACAACCGGTTTGTAATCTAAGTACTATTTAAATCCTCCGCACTTTTACTCTGATGTACTTTATTATGAAATGTTGTAATCCTATTATGGCTTCGCAATGGGATCCTGTCGGAGAAACGGATGCTGATGTAACCCGGCAGGGCTGTCTCGATCATCTGGGACACGGGCCCGGCTGTCAGAGGTCATTACAGACAATGATAGGTACCTGTGGGTCATGTGATTGAGGTGGTTCTGTTACAGCTAGTATCAGAGCGTTCCATTGCTAAATCATTACGGCATTACCTTGCAAAACTTCAAAATGTTTTGGATCTTAAAAATCTAAATTGCTATTTTGGTCCAAATTGCTTGTTCTTATCTTATTCTGTAAAATAGTTATCGTAGCATGTGGGACAACTTTATTACTAGCCCTATGTTAAATTTATTTATGCATTAATTATCTTGCATTGATTTAAAATTTCGTAAGTACAATACATGCATCATGTTTGACTCACTATGATAATACTTCCTCCTTAAAAGTTGGGTATATGGGTTAGGATTTACCAAACCTATTCTTGCTAGCCTGTTATATCTTTACTAATCCATACTTACCTTCCAGCTGGCACGTTGCAAGCTTACTGCTCGCAAGATGACGGGCCCCAGGGGAGTGCCGCGCCACCAGCTGGCGCCGCGCACTGGAGAGAAGGCTTCCGGTAGCCGCCTTCCCCGACGTAGTCGCAAGGAGATGAAGGCTGAGATCAAGGAGCTTAAGAGGGAGGTGAAGCTCATGCAGGAGGACTTCAGAGTGGCTCGTGTCAACCACTACAGGGACGTGAGGTTGAACAACGAGCTACGCCAGGAGGTCGAGCAGCTGGTTCAGGAGAGGGATGAGGACCTAGAGCGTGAGCACGCGGCCCGTACAAGGGTCGAGTGGTATGAGAACTGTGCGGAGCACCTCGAGGGTTACAACGATGCTCTGCATGAGGAGGTCCACAGGCTCAACAATGAGCTTAACCCTATCCTCGTTCCTCATGAGGAAGACCCTATGGATGGTGTAGTTGTGGGACCTGGGGAGGAGGAGTATGACGAGGAGGTGACTGAGGATGACCTTGAGGTGGCAGAGGATCCCATGGAGGAGGAGATCATGGAGGATGAGGAGGAGGAGGAGATTGTCCTTGACGACGACTAGACTAGTCTTAGGACTAGGAGTGTCAGCTTATCCCTATCGTTTGTGTTGTAATGTTAAGTGCCAGGAACCTTAGTTGGGTGTGGGAACTTTGCTAAGTCTTAGTTGTGTCTTTCAAGCATTATCTAAGTGTTGTAATGTTTAAGTTTGAACCGCTACTATGTTTCGTTAAGTAATATTAGTCCTAAAATTCGGTTTGCTATTGAACAGATGCCTGTCCACACCTGCTCAACTGGTACCTATGAGGATGAAAATGCTCCCAACCCACTACCTATCCCACCGACTTTAGCCGATGCTATTGCAGCCCTGGCCAATGCTGCCAACGCAATGGTGCAAAACAGGGACAACCGTGGAGGGCGTCGTGGTCGCCGCGACGATGACGAGACAACATATGTGGATTTCACAGATACTCGTCCACTGGTGTTCACAAAGGCCGATCAGCCATTGGAAGCTGATGATTGGCTCCGCACCATTGAGCAAAAGTTAAGTCTGATTCACTGCACAGAGACACAGAAGCCTCTGTTCGCAGCACAGCAGCTGCGAGGTCCTGCCTGTGCATGGTACGCAAATCTTCTAGCAGCTCAGCCTGATGGACATCAAATGACTTGGGCAGAATTTCATGAAGCTTTTCGTGCCCACTACATTCCAACTGGTGTTATGAAGATGAAGCTTGATCAGTTTCTGGCTCTGTAGCAAAGAGACTCTACTGTTACGCAGTATGTGGGGCATTTCAATCACCTAGCACAGTATGCCCCTGAAATAACAACACTGACCAAAAGAGGAAGGACTGTTTCATCAGGGGTCTGAATTACAAGATCCAGCAAAGCTTGTCCAACAACCTCAGCTGCACCTACCATGAAGCTGTCAACATCGCCATTGCCTTTGAAGAAAGTGATCGCAAGCACCAAGATGAAAAGAAGAAGAAGAAAGCTGGGTCTTCTGGCGGCCAGAAGCGTCAGGAAACTCATTTACCACCCTACCCACCACTCTCATCCATCCTACCCACAGCAGCAGGTAGTTGTTCGTACTGCTGCTGCCTCCCACACCTCCAACCAGCAAAACACCACCCAGCCGAATGCCCCTGGCGTTCGTGTTACCACCCCGCAAGTCAACTACAATCACCCGTGCTACAACTGTGGCAAGATGGGCCACTGGGCCCATGCCTGTCCGTTTCCCAAGCAGTACAATCAAAATGCTCAGAAGGGTCACGGCCATCAGCAACAGCAGAATCAGCAGCGTGATCATCAGCAGCACGCTCAGAAGGGAAAGATGGTCAAGAAGGCAGGCCACGTCTACTACACCCAGGTTGATCAAATCCCCGAGGGTGAGCCCGTCATGATGGGTAGGTTCCCTATCGCAAGTCACCCTGCAGTTATGCTTTTCAATTCTGGTGCATCTCATTCATTCATCAATCAGCACTTTTGTCGTCAAGCACGAGATACCAATTGGGGAAATAAAGGAAAATTTCTTAATACATTCGCCCGGGGGGCGTATGAATACAAAAGAGGTAGTGCAACGAGTACCTATAGAACTAGGTGGGCATATATTCCCTACCACCATGATAGTACTCAAAGATCAGGACATAGATGTGATATTAGGCATGAATTGGATGTACCAGCACAAGGCTCTCATTGACGTGCTAAATAGGACCATCAGGGTAAATTTGCCTAATAGTTCAACCCAACTCCTCATCCAACTTCCAATCCCTCAAAGAGCAGTTGGTAGAATATGTGCAACCGCAGTCAAGGAAGTGCAGGATATCCCGATAGTCTATGAATTTCCGAACGTGTTCCCTGAGGATTTGCCTGGTTTGCCACCTGATCATGATGTGGAGTTTGCTATTGAGCTGAACCCTGGAACAGCACCTATATTCCGTAGAGCCTATAGGATGCCTCCCAATGAATTGGCAGAGCTTAAGATCTAGTTGCAAGATTTACTGGATAAGGGTTTCATTAGACCTAGTTCATCACCATGGGCTTGCCCTGCCATTTTTGTGAAAAAGAAAAACAAGTCCCTTCGACTCTGTGTTGAACTCAACGAGGTCACCATCAAAAATAAATATCTTTTACCTTGTATTGACCTACCCTTTGACCAATTAGCCGGAGCCAAAGTATTTTCCAAGATTGACCTTAGGTCTGTCTATCACCAAATAAAGATCCGTCCCGAAGACATTCCTAAAACAGCCTTCACCACCAGATTGCTTCGGATGTATTCCTGAAGCCTTTCCCATGCTTCGGGGATGGACTCTAGCGAAGATTGCTGGAAGTTTGAAATCTTTCCCCTTAGAGCGCTGGTCTTGCTCATGGGGAAGAGCCTAGCGAGGAACGCCGTGGAACATTTGTCCCACGTGTTAACAGCTTCCTTGTTTTGGTAGAACCATTGCTTCGCTTTCCCCGTGAGGGAGAAAGGAAACAAGCGGAGTCTGATGCTGTCCTGTGCGACATTCTTGATGACAATGGTGTCGCACAGCTCAAGGAAGTGTTGCAGGTGAGCATTTGCGTCCTCACTTGGCAAGCCACAGAACTGACTCGCCTGCACCATCGAAATAAGGCCCGTACGAATCTCGAAATTTCCATCTCCCACATCGACAGCGGGCCCAACGGGCATGTTGGCAACAACGGGAGTGGAGTAGTCATGGAGTGTCTTGGCCATAGCGGTAGTGGCGGATGGTGCGAGAGTGACCGGTTCGTCTACTGATGGGGTAGCAGAGGAAGAAGCGGTACGAGACCTTTTCTTCCTTAGGAGTGCTTCCGGATTACTGGTGAAATTGTTCGGCAGAGAAAAACCGCTCATACACTATACTATTTTCATTCCAATAAAAAGAGGAAGAAAACAGCGAAGTTAGCCTGTTTAAACTCCGTCTACCAATGCTTTATTGTGAAATCGATGTTTATGCCAGCTTAGATGTTTTTGCCCTCCCCGGTATCGGCGCCAGAAATGCTTGTTGGCATCTCTTAACGTCATTACAAAAGATAGACTAAAAGTCCATCCCCGGCAACGGCGCCAGAAATGCTTGTTGGCGTTTCTTAGCATCACTACTAAAGATAGACTATAAGTCCGTCCTTAATAATAATACTAGAAACGTAAGTTGACATCCCTAACCACCATTACTTCAGAAAGGTAACCCTTGGCCCTCAAAGGCGCCGGCCTAGGTAATGTAGTCTGGTAATAGCAGTTAAAAGTGCCGGATTGGCCTTCCTAACCGTCATTACTTACCATATGCAAAATTGTGACACGGCGCCGTGGGGTGCACAAGAATTACAATCCTTAAGTAATGGTACTTAGGTACGCCAATCGATAGCTCAGTAAGAAATAAGATTACTCTGCAAGCGCACAGAATTATCATCGTAGCATTTCAACCCGTGAGTATTCAAGGGTGTCATATTTATAATTTCCCGTAGGAGGGCAATATGCATCAAGCGTGGTGTAAACATAATCACTTATCATACACCTTTTCTCTTTCATCAAACACTAGACAAGGAAATCTCTGAAAATTTTAAAACTTTTGGTCCACCACTAGTCTCTACTTTCTTGGACACACTGTTTAAAGCTGAAAGGGGACATGACATGGTTCGGCCGAGCCATGTTTTGGCTCCCCTCAAGAAAGTGGTGTTTGAATTCAAATAGATTCCCTGTCCAAAGGTAAAAGCAACACTGAACCTGTCATAAGTGGTTCAGCCGACCTATAATTGAGGTCCTCTCTGCAGAGCTGCGTTTGAATTCAAATAGATTCCGTGTATAGAGGCAAAAGCAACTCTGATCATGTCATAATGGGTTCGGCTGACCCATCAATGAAGAGTTGACAGCAAAGTTGAATTTGAATTCAAATAGATTACCTGTCCAAAGATGAAAACAACAAAGACCTATCCTAGGGGGCGTCGGCCGAACTGGCCATGGTGGCCTGGCCACCAGCCCTTCTCCCCCTATAAATACCCTTGCATTGTCTGCTCAATTCCACACACAAACCAGCTGAACCATCTCGAGCACACAATCTCCCTTCTTCTCTCCATTTGAGCAAGTTCTTTCTCAAGTTTAGTTTAAGTTTAGCCACTCAAACCAAATACCCAAAAATATTATAGTAGTAGAAACTTGTCTCACTCTCATCTTTGCTCTCAATATCTTGTTTGTGGAGGTAGCCATACCCCGCAAGGACTACTAACAGTGGGATAACTAACGCTAACGCTAAGACTAATCCCTGTTGTTGTAGTGTGCTCTTATGTGATCTCATTGCTGCAGGATGAAGAAGTTCTCCTCCACACTCAAGAAGGCCAAGAATGTCATAGGGAGTACCTCCCGACGACCCCGCCATGATGAAGATGAAGGAAGAGAAGCTCCACCAAGATGAAGCTTTGGAATGCCTTTTAGGTAGGTATGTGGGCATACTTACATCACCTGTGTTGCTGAGTCAAAGACCGGACCATAAGGAGATACAAGTCATACACTTTGATTGAGATGTGCAAGTGTGTTGAATATAAGTATGGTGGAAACCTATCTCTAATTAATTTTTTTGGCACTCCATGCATCATGACTCTCTTTTATTGGATGGAACAAAGTCTTTTGGAGAGATATGGGCTATAGAATGATCATTCTCTCTTTTTTTTGAACGGGCATTTGGATTTTCTTTCCCGTTTGTTTTCTCATGCCCCTTGGTTTTTTTCTTTTCTTCTTCTTCTTCTTTTTTTACATAGCCCATATCTTTTTATTGACGTATGGAAACTCATGGATGGAGAGGTGTCATGATGGTGGATGCAAGGAGTGAAAATTTTGTATGAAGGGTGCGCGACTCTCAGGGTAAGAGTTGGCGTATATTTTTATTTTGTGGATGGAAGGGTGCATGTTGTGCGCAACACTTAGGGTGAGAGTTGGCTTTATTTGGTGGGTGTACGTGAATCTCAATCATGGGTGCATGACTATAATCTCACTAGGTCTTAGCTTTTTGACTCGACTCAAAGTTCCATAAGCAGCATATGACTCAAGTTTTACAAAAGTAGAGCATGTCATATGGCCTTGGTAGGTATTTCATAATCATCGGGAACTTTTGATTTTTGAATTTTTGAAAAGAAAACTCCTGATGCCAAGTTTCTCTTAGAACAAAGTCATAGCAAAGTCTATTTGTACCATCTCATATCTTGCAACAACTTAGAAAAGGATCTTGCAATTGCAACCCACAAGATTTCAAGTTCTCAGAATGAGACATTTTTAGCCAACAAACTTAAATCTTGAGGAATACTAAGTTATAACTTTAGGCACAAACGAATTATAGACAGAGCAACTATTCATCATTTCAACAGAAGAGAAACTAACATATATTAGCACATATGGGAGTGGAATATTTTATTTTATTTATTATTATTATTATTATTATTTTATTTTTAATAAGGAAATAAAATTGTAGAATTTAAAAGTGCGAGAAATAAAGTGCAAGAAATTTTAACGATACATGTTACCTCTGTGGGGTCTCCTCCCCCAAGCTGGTTTAATGCCTAGGTCCTGGGAATTGTCCCATAGACCGAAGGTAGGCCATCTGTGCCTCGTGCTACCGCCGGTTCGCATCTTCGAGGTCCACGAATTGCTGCTGGTACTGCTCATGCCATTGAGTGGCAGTTTGGATGTGAGCGTTGAGCGTACCTTGGATTTGCCTGTTTTGCAGCTCTAGTCCTCCCATGCGTGTGTTGAGAATCTCTAGTGTGACCGGCTGTGGGTGAAGTGGAGGTGGCATGCCTTCAGAATCTGAGGAATGCACATGCTCTTGCTGCCTTGATCCTCCTGCCTCGTGTGAGTGTTGCCACATTGACCCTCCAGCCCCTGAGGGTGAGGAATGTGTCCCATACCATATCCATACCCAGGGGTGAACCCGTGTGTAGACATGACAGGGGACCATCCCATCCCTGGTGTCATGGTGGGCATGGACGGTGGTGTAGGCTGTACGGATGGTGCAGACTCCTCCTCCTGTAATCCTCTCCTTCGTGATCTCCTGCGGGAAACGGAACTCCTGCGTGCTTCTTCCTTCTCAACAAGGTCGAAGGTGAGAGATGGGGATTTATATAAAGCGAGATCCGGGTTAGGTAACGGTATCTCGTTTATATATCCCGGAAAATAAAATACCAAATTCTGTCCTGATTCGTCACGTTTTAGAGTGTGGGCTTGTACGAAATAAAACTCATTGAGCATAATGCAAGGAGTGGAGAAATAAACAATAGTATTAGCACCATGAGGATCAATACTAGCGGCAAGACGAGTGATGAGTGAAGTGCACATGATAGGTGTAGAAGTTTTGAAAGAGTTCAACCAGTGCTTAACAATATCATAGACAGAAGCAATTTTAATCTTTTTAAGCATGGCATAAAGCAACTTCAACTCAATATCATAAGCATGATGCGTGTCCTCTCTAGGAAAGAAAGAATTAGCAATCCACATAAGCATAAACCACAAAGTAGGATGATGGATGTTGTTGATATTAGGTTTGAATTTTCCAGTCATATTTTGTCCAGTTATCAAGTGCCAAAAAGTATGACGATGATAACCCGAGAGAGAAAAACCCAAGTCAACAGAGCATCGCTCATGAAAGCCTAAGTGGTCAGCAAACTCCTTCCAATAAAGACTATGCTCCTTCCCAAAGCAGCGGAAAGTAATACAATAATCGACAATTTGTAGAGTACCCAGAACTTGGATGGTCAAAAGACGAGATCCAAGTTCGTGTACAGGGGCAACTCAGCTCCAACCAATATTTTTGAAAACGGTATTAAATTTCGACGTTCATACCTGTCTGCTGGAGAAAGTGTGGGTCGAAGGCCGGTGTATGTAGGAACTCGCGTCCCTTGAGGAGGTTGTATGCTTGCATCTCCCGCTCGCTCTCCAAGTCGATGAAGGGGGAGTCGGTCTCGTCCATGGCGTGGCCTCTTGGCGCCTCCTCTTCTTCATGCAGCGGGCTGTCCTCACTTGCAGGGCGGGGGCCTTGAGTAGACTCCCCACGAGAGCGATGGCCTTTCCGGAACATGCCGGAAATCCGACCTCCGATCCCACTCATGGTGAGTGAGCTTAGCACGAGAGCTTACTTTGTGGTGGAAAATGCAAGAGGTTCTTGCAGAATTTTCTTGCACTTGAACTTTGTGGAAAGGATTTGGAGAATGGTGGAGCAAGAGAGTGATGGGGGGAGTGAAAGAATATGAGTGTGAGAAGGGTGAGGAGCTCTACCCAAGATCCTAGTATTTATAGACTTGATCGTAGGCGGGGGAGTGCTCCCTGTAACGGATAGTAGCCGTTGGCAAAAGGCCGCGCCGCAGAGCCGTTGGGCAGGGGGCGGTCGCCCCTGGGACCGGCCGGTCCCCTAGCGGGGCCAGTTCTGTCCCGTCTTTTTACAGCTCCCTCGAACGGCTACCTCCAAGATGCAGCCGGTTACGAATGATTCCCATTTGGAATTTTGCCCCAGATTTTAATTTTCCACAAATTTATTTGAAACTTTTTTTTCAAAAATTAAAAAAATAAGGTTTAGATATAACAAAATCTAAACTTTCTAAGAATAATTTTTATAGAATTTTTTTGAGAAGAGTTTATTTTGGACTAAAAATAGAGTTTTATAAAACTAGAAAGAGGGAAACTCTTTTTAAATGCATGAAAATAATTTTATGAAATATATATAAATTATATAAGTATATATATATATATATTTTCAAAAGGATAAGATACAATACCTGAGTGGGGACACCTCCCCCAAGCTTGAAAGATGGTGTGGGCCCCTTCAGATATTTATTTATTTCTTTATATTTATTTATTTTTAGATAACTGCCGATGACCTATGGCAAGGACTCAACGTTTACAGTCCGTTGACAAGACTCTTCTTCCTTTATTGCTCTGCAGCTGCATGAACAAACTCGGAAGAAGCCTCGGGTTGCCCCGGGATTTTTCCCGTATTGTTGACAGGGATAGAAGCAGCTATTTGAGCCATTTGGGTTTCTATCATTTTGTTAAAACTTGCTTGATTTTGAATAGAAGAAGACAGAGTTTCAAGCTTTGCATTTATATTTTCAAACATTTTATCGTTGAAGGACAGCTTTTTGGTTAGATTTTCATTGATCTTAGCTTGTCCTAACACGAGGTCTTTTAAGGAAGGTTGATTTGAATTGTAATTTGAATTAAAATTATTACCTTGCGGGTGGTGTTGGTTGTTCCACCCGTTATTACCTTGCTGAGGTTGGCGAAACCCGTTATTGACGTATGAAGCTTCTTCTTGGGTTTTAGTGCAGTTGTTCCCCGAGTGGCTAACGTTCCCACAGACTTCACACGTCATGTGTGAGTCCATGGCCTGGACGGTACTCATGGTAGGGTTGGTGGCACGATCGTCCAGCTTCTGCATCAGCAAGTCTATTTTTGCGGCTAGCAAGTCCGTCTCGTTCATGGTATGCGTGCCTTTTTGTGTTTTTTTTCCTTCTCCCCAACTCTGGTTGGCCACCATCTTCTCAATGAGTGCAGTTGCATCCGCGATGGTGAGAGAGAGGAATGCACCTCCAGCTGCGGCATCTACATGCCCTTTTAACATGGCCGTGAGGCCTTCATAGAAGTTTTAGAGCACGAGCCAATCTTCCATTCCATGATGAGGACAGGCTTGGATGTATTTCTGAAGCCTTTCCCATGCTTCAGGGATGGACTCTAGCGAAGATTGCTGGAAGTTTGAAATCTTTCCCCTTAGAGCGCTGGTCTTACTCATGGGGAAGAACTTGGCAAGGAACGCCGTGGAACATTTGTCCCACGTGTTAATAGCTTCCTTGTTTTGGTAGAACCATTGCTTCGCTTTCCCCGTGAGGGAGAAAGGAAACAAGCGGAGTCTGATGCTGTCCTGTGCGACATTCTTGATGACAATGGTGTCGCACAGCTCAAGGAAGTGTTGCAGGTGAGCATTTGCGTCCTCACTTGGCAAGCCACAGAACTGACTCGCCTGCACCATCGAAATAAGGCCCGTACGGATCTCAAAATTTCCATCTCCCACATTGACAGCGGGCCCAACAGGCACGTTGGCAACAACGGGAGTGGAGTAGTCATGGAGTGTCTTGGCCGTAGCGATAGTGGTGGATGGTGCGAGAGTGACCGGTTCGTCTACAGATGGGGTAGTAGAGAAAGAAGCGGTACGAGACCTTTTCTTCCTTAGGAGTGCTTCCGGATTACTGGTGAAATTGTTCGGCAGAGCAAAACTACTCATACACTATCCTGTTCTCATTCCAATAAAAAGAGGAAGAAAACAGCGAAGTTAGCCTGTTTAAACTACCTCTACCAATGCTTTATTATGCAATCCATGTTTATGGCAGCTTAGATGTTTTTGCCCTCCCCGGCATCGGCGCCAGAAATACTTGTTGGCATCTCTTAACGTCGTTACAAAAGATAGACTAAAAGTCCATCCCCAGCAACGGCGCCAGAAATGCTTGTTCGCGTTTCTTAGCATCACTACTAAAGATAGACTATAAGTCCGTCCTTAATAATAATACTAGAAACGTAAGTTGACATCCCCAACCACCATTACTTCAGAAAGGTAATCCTTGGCCCTTAAAGGCGCCGGCCAAGGTAATGCAGTCTGGTAATAGCAGTTAGAAGTGCCGGATTGGCCTTCCTAACCGTCATTACTTACGATATGCAAAACTGTGACACGGCGCCGTGGGGTGCACAAGAATTACAATCCTTAAGTAATGGTACTTAGGTACGCCAATCGATAGCTCAGTAAGAAATAAGATTACGATGCAAGCGCACAGAACTATCATTGTAGCATTTCAACCCGTTAGTATTCAAGGGTGTCATATTTATAATTTCCCGTAGGAGGGCAATATGCATCAAGCGTGGTGTAAACATGATCACTTATTGAGTGCAATGGTAGGCATAGAGTAAACAGGAATAAGACATGATTTCAAAATAGTGGACACACATCTGGGTCAACCTCAAGGATAAAAAAGGGAAAATAAAGAATAAAAGAATATAACAAACTGAGCAGGCATTGGTCATATATAATTTTGCACAAAACTGCTAGCAACACATCTAATTAGCAAGTCTAGCATCAGGACTAAGTCTGGGGTGATGGGGAGATCCCCGCAGCTAGTCTGCCAGCCGATAGAGACTTTACGAACTCATACTTCAATATCCGAACGTGGGGGAGTGCTAGGGATGGACAGGGCTGTCACCCCCTGCCCACCTACCCCTCTGCCCGTGGGATACCGACATATTCGCCGATCTCCGCATACCTGAGCACCGTGCTCACGTACTTGGAAACAACTCCTAACCTCCGCGGACCCCAACCCTTCGGATTGACAGGCTAGGTTAAGAGCAACCAAGAATGCACGATGAACCATCACCTCATTCCTAGTTCTTCCTCTATTCATACTAATTTGATGAACAATGAAGAACGATAATAAACAAGTCAAGAACATGACATATAAACTATATTCTAGTCCATATATTATGTTCATAACAAGATCATAACTTTGCTCTAGTTCATATGCATGATCATATAAATAAGATAAGAACTTGCTCATGGAAGAAGACCGAATTATATTCATACCAAGATGATCCTATTCTTCCAAGGAGACAAGCTCTCCTTGATAGCTCTTGCCTTGCTCACAAACTACTAGTACTACTCTAAAGATACAAGTGAGAGGTGTGAGGTAGATGACTCCAAAATGATGTGTGTGTTGAATGAAAAGAGCACCATCTATTTATAGTTGAACTAGGATGGTTTGGCATCTCTAAACTTGGAAGGAGGTGAAACCGCCCTTGGGAAACCGCCTAGAGCACCACCACCGAAGACTGGGCCCGGGAGGCCTCACCAGGGGGTGACCGCACCTGGGGGCGGTCGGTCCCCTAAGTGGGCCCGCTGGCCACCGCCTTCTGGTGGTCGGTTTCTCTCATGGCCTGGGCCTCTCCCGTGGTTACGATCAGGCCCAGATATGCATCGAAGATGGGCTTCTTTATTATTCTTGTTTGCACATTTGCTGAATACGTCTTTGGCTTTTACGCTTTCTTCATGATGTTTGTGCATTTTCACTTGTTACACCATTAAAACCTGCAAAACATGAATACTAGGGGAACAAGCGGAACTTGTTAGTATTAAAGGCATATGTGCTAGAATATGATTGTCTTTCTTCTTTTTAGTCTAAGTTGGCAGCATAGAAATGATCCATAAGGACTGCCAACACCTAACCTATGCACCTGCCTATTTCATGTACCTAATGTACTCCGTCTTCATGCCAGAGCTCGACAAATTCGTGGTCGTGTTCATTGACAACATCCTTGTGTACTCCAAAACCCCTGAAGAAAATGCCAACCACCTCCGTATTGTCCTGTCTCGCTTGAGAGAACATCAGCTTTATGCCAAGTTCAGCAAGTGCGAGTTTTGGTTGGACCGAGTTTCGTTTCTCAGGCATATTCTGTCCGCGGAAGGTGTGTCAGTTGATCCGAGTAAGGTGGAGGAAATCTTGAATTGAAAGCCACCAACCACGGTGCATCAAGTCCGCAGTTTTATGGGAATGGCGGGATATTACCGTCGCTTTATTCCAGATTTTTCAAGAATAGCCAAGCCTATCACAAACTTGTTGAAGAATCAAGTCAAGTTTGTCTGGTCATCGAAGTGTGAGATAGCTTTTCAGACTTTGAAAAAGTTGTTGACCACTGCACCAGTCCTGGCTCAACCTGACATTGAAAAGCCGTTTGACGTATACTGTGATGCTTCTGGTACCGGTCTGGGTTGTATCCTGATGCAAGAGGGCCGGGTCATTGCCTATGCTTCACGGCAACTCAAGCGTCATGAAGAGAACTACCCCACCCATGACTTGGATTTGGCAGCAGTAGTGCATGCCTTGAAGATTTGGCGTCATTATCTGCTAGGCAGTACTTGCAATGTCTATACTAACCACAAGAGTTTGAAGTACATCTTTACTCAAGAAGAGTTGAACATGAGGCAAAGAAGATGGCTTGAGTTGATCAAGGATTATGATATTGAGGTACACTATCACCCGGGTAAGGCGAATGTGGTTGCCGATGCGCTCAGTCGCAAGGTTCACTGCAATTGTCTGACAGTGAAGCCCCGAGATCTTTCCTTGTGCTATGAGCTGGAAAAGTTGGGGATTGAAATTGTTCCACAAGGCAATATAGCTAACATCAGCATCAAAACACCTATCTGAGATGAGATTATTGCTGCTCAAAAAGGAAGCAAAGGAATCAAGCACATCAAGGAGAAAGTACAAGCTGGAAAGGCAGATTGTTTTAGGATTGATGATAAAGGTGTTGTGTGGTTCAATGATCGTCTGGTAGTCCCGAAGATACCTGAGTTGCGTCAAAAGATCCTCGATGAAGCACACTTAACAAGATTCTCCATTTATCCAGGAAGCAACAAGATGTATCAGGACTTAAGACAGAAATTCTAGTGGACAAAGATGAAGATAGAAATTGCTCAGTATGTTGCCAGGTGTGATACCTGTCAAAAAGTGAAGGCTGTGCATATGAAGCCCGGGGGAGAGCTACAACCATTGCCTATCCCTGCATGGAAGTGGGAGGATAACAGCATAGATTTTATCGTGTGATTACCCAGGACAACTATAGGTTTTGATTCAATCTGGGTTATTGTGGACCGTCTCACGAAGCAAGCTCATTTCATACCAGTCAAGAAGGATTATCGGGCACCGACTTACGCGAAGCTGTTTATTGAAAACCTAATAAAGCTGCATGGAGTGCCCAAGACCATCGTCTCTGACCGAGGTACCCAATTTGTCTCCAATTTTTGGAAGGCATTTCACAAGTCGTTGGGGACAAAACTTTTGCATAGCACAGCATATCATCCGCAGACTGACGGACAGACTGAAAGAGTCAACCAAGTACTTGAGGACATGTTGAGGGCTTGTGCACTCAATTACACCAGCACATGGGATGAGTGTCTAGCTTTGGCAGAGTTCTCATACAACAACAGCTATCAAGAAAGTATCAAGATGGCTCCGTTTGAAGCAGTCTACGGCCGTAGGTGTCGTACTCCGTTGAATTGGTCCGAACTAGGAGAAAGATGGTTCTACGGAGTCGACTTGGTTAATGAAGCCAAAGAGAAAGTCCGACTGACCCAGGAGAATCTGAAAGTGGCACAGTCACGTTAGAAAAGTTATGCTGACCCAAGGCGTCGACCATTAGCATTCAAAGTCGGGGACTATGGCTACCTGAAGGTCTCACCAATGAAAGGGGTTAACCGATTCGGGGTCAAAGGTAAGTTAGCTCCGAGATATATTGGGCCGTTTCTGATTGTAGAACGTGTGGGAAAAGTAGCTTATAAGTTGCAATTGCCAGAGCACCTCTCTAAATTACACAATGTGTTCCACGTGTCGCAATTGAAGAAGTATCTTCGGGTGCCCGACCAAGTTGTGGATGTTGGAGTGGAACTCGGACCGGGTCTAACATGTTCTGAGTATCCAATTCGAGTCTTCGATCAAAAGGATCGAGTTACCCGAAGAACTACAACCAGGTGGTACAAGATCCAGTGGAGCCAGCATTCCGAAGATGAAGCCACTTGGGAATCGGAAGACTATCTCGCGGAAAATTTTCCCGAATTTTTCGCTACTCTGTAGACGTAAGGTTCTGAGTCACGTAATGTATAAACTCTTTTACTCATCTAATGATCAAGGTTGAGTTAGATTAATTGTTACATTTTATTTTCCATTACTTTGTTTCAAGTCTTAGTTTTATATCAAATCTCGGGACGAGATTTCTTTTAGGGGGAAAGGCTATAATACCTCTGGTATCACTGGACAATTAAAATGTCATGTCATCATGTTTAAATTAATCATCTGCATATGATTGTGCTTAGGGCTCTTAGAGTGATTTGATGGTGTTCATATTGATTGTGTAATTAAACCCTAAAAAGAAAAATCTAAATTGAATTAAAAAGGGGATGGATATTAAACACTAATATGACCTCAAAACCCTAATTCAAAATCTATTGGGAATAAGATGAAAGTGTCTTAATGAAAGTTGTACATCTTTTAAAATGGAACAACTTCTATTTTTGGAGATTTTGAAGTTATACATTGGAAATTTGAATTAAACTCAAAACAATGACTTGAAATTCAAATTTGAAACATCAATTTAAAATCTATCAAGAATCTAGCAAAACACCCTTAATAGAAGTTGTAGGGCTCAGTAATTTGAACAACTTTCGTGTTTATAGAATTTTTAGTTATTATAAAGATTTCGAAGAATTTCAGTGAATTGTGTTTAAATTTCAAACCCCATTTTTACCCCCTTTTAAATATTTTGCAAACTGAGCCGAATTTGAAGATTATTCTAAAACCAAAAATGATCTACACGAAATTCCCCACAACTTTTGTAATTTTCACTTCTGCAGATTCGAAATGGATGGGCCTCGATTTGAATCAAATAAATTTTGACGCTTAGGGGAATAGCCACAGTAGCTAGGGGGTCCCCTGTTGCGCTCGCCGCCGTACGCGCGTGCCCACGCCGGGCGCTAGCCACCGTCCAGCCGGACTGGGGCACGTACGCCTCCATGTCGAAGACGTTTGGGGGCCCCAGAGCCGTGCCATCCTTATCCCTCCACCTTCCCGAGCTATAAGACCCGGCGAGCCCCTCTCCTCTCCCGTTTTTCCTCTTGCCACCGCCAGTAACCACCTCCTCGGGACGACGAAATTTGTCGTAACCGAGCCACCTCCACATCCTCCATCTCTTGGTCAGGTAGACAACTTCATTGCGCCTCGATTGCCACTGCCCGTGCCAGCTCTAGTGCACCGTGGGCTCCAGAACGCTCGTCGTCGTCCCTAAGTCCGGTGAGCGCGCCGCCGCGTGACATTTCGCCACGTCGGGTGCACGCCGGTGAACTTCTTCACTCCCGGATTTATGTTTTGTGCTCCATATGGTTTGTTGAGTCTCATGCGTGTGTCGGTTGGTCATTTGGTACACAGGTTAACTCGGAACGGGACCTCGCCATCGTGCTCGACCTGTCACCACCGCTGCCGCCGTCGCGTTTGCTTCTCTGTTGCACCGCGGGTCGATCCTAGCCCATCAGTCAAGTCCCGGTGAGCTCCTGGTTCTATTGTGATCCTAAAACCAAACGTTACCGCTCTGTCCTCACCGACGTACGGCACGCCGCCATGGCCGAGCTGCCATGAGTCGTGCTGTGCTTGTCGCCGGTCGGTTTTAGCCGAGTCTAGGTCCATGGGAGTGTGGTCTGGGGTTCGGGCCGGTCATCGGAGCTCTCTCGCCGAAGAAGGGGTCACCGGTGGTGTATGGCCGCGGTTGGGCCGCCGTGCCGCCGGTCTGTGTGCGTGTGTGAGGGGAGAGAGGAGAAGCTGACGGGCGGGGCCCGGTCGTCGGCGAGTGCGTAGCTAGAGTCCTAGTCGAATTACAACTCATTATTAGATAAGGAAATCAACAAACTATCCTATATCTAAGGTAATTTGGAGTCACATCTTCCCTTTCATAACGGACTCCGATCGTGATCGCATCTCGGCGGTGCAGACTCTAGATGACGTCACCAATACCGACGCTGCACGTCTTCTGTCACCTTCGCCCGATAACCGATTCACCGTTCAATCGGCTATTCTCCTTCCTTCGATATCGGCTATCGGCTTCTGGCATCGGCTATCGGCTCCCAGCCCAAAATTCGGTGTTAACAGGATGAAAACGCTCCCAACCCACTGCCTATCCCACCGACTCTCGCCGATGCTATTGCAGCCCTGGCCAATGCTGCCAACGCAATGGCGCAAAACAGTGACAACCGTGGAGGGCGTCGTAGTCGCCGCGACGATGACGAGACAATATATGTGGATTTCACAGATACTCGTCCACCGGTGTTCACGAAGGCCGATGAGCCATTGGAAGCTGATGATTGGCTCCGCACCATGGAGCAAAAGTTCAGTCTGATTCACTGCATGGAGACACATAAGCCTCTGTTCGCAACACAGCAGCTGCGAGGTCCTGCCAGTGCGTGGTACGCAAATCTTCTAGCAGCTCAGCCTGATGGACATCAAATGACTTGGGCAGAATTTCGTGAAGCTTTTCGTGCCCTCTACATTCTAGCTGGTGTTATGAAGATGAAGCTTGATCAGTTTCTGGCTCTGCAGCAAAGAGACTCTACTGTTACGCAGTATGTGGTGCATTTCAATCACCTAGCACAGTATGCCCCTAAACATACCAACACTAACCAAAAGAGGAAGGACTGTTTCATCAGGGGTCTGAATTACAAGATCCAGCGAGGCTTGTCCAACAACCTCCGCTGCACCTACCATGAAGCTGTCAACATCACCATTGCCTTTGAAGAAAGTGATCGCGAGCACCAAGACGAAAAGAAGAACAAGAAAGCTGGGTCTTCTGGCGGCCAGAAGCGTCAGAAACTCATTTACCACCCCACCCACCACTCTCGTCCATCCTACCCACAGCAGCAGGCAGTTGTTCGCACTGCTGCTACCTCCCACACCTCCAACCAGCAAAACACCACCCAGCCGAATGCCCCTTGATGGCCTTCAATGCTCGGTCTTCAAGTGCAGTGAAGGGAGGGCGTTGAATTCCTCTGGCCGATTCCTGGCTCGAGGAAGAGGATGATGTGGGTGCTGATGAGTGGGTCCCGCAGACAGAGAGGAAGAGAGCGCATGCGGCCGTTGCTGATGCGGCTGACGAGCGGGCCCGACGCACAGTGAGACAGAGGGAGTGAGCGTGGAGTGGGGAGTTGGATTGCCGACTCAGGCCGCTGAGCATGCCGCGACGCTGGGCTAGGGCTCGGCCCACGCACGCAGAAGGGAGGGAAGGAGAGAGAGCAGTGGCCCACTCAGGCTAGTGTCCTACGGCCCAGCTTGGCTGGATGGTGCGGTCAGCAAGGGAAAAGAAGGAGGGAGGGGACGGCCGGTTGGGCTACTGCTGGCCCAAGACCACGAGTGCACAGAAAAAAAAAGGGGAGGGATGGGTTGTGCTGGGTCATGGGCTAGAATACAGTGGGAGGGAGAGAAATAAAAGAAAGCTTTTCATTTTTTTCCTGATTTGCAAGTCAAACCAGAATCAAATCAAATTTTAGATTTACAATCAACAAAAAAAAAATTGCTATGCTCCAGCATGAGTGCAACAAACAAGTTTCTATACCCTAAATTTAATTTTATTTATTCAAAAATTATTATTTGTTCTAGGTTTAAATGCAAAGAAAAATTAAATAAATGATCAATTTAATTCATAAATAACAAATTAATTTTTAGGGTGTTACATAGGTCGAGTGCGGCCCAAGCGTTGAAGAGGTGGTGCCTGGGTCTGCTCCCCCTGACTCGGAGTCTCCTGCTGCTCCTGCTGCTCGGGCTGTCTCTGTGACTGTGCCTCTGGCTCTGTCTCTGCCTGAGTCTGCTCCTGAGGACCTTCTCTGCCTGACAGACTGACTGAAATGCCTCCAATATGAAGGCCTGCCCCTCCCTCTGCCCTGTCAGCTGCCTCTGCCACTCGGATAGCCTGCCTCTGTGCTGCTGTCAACTTCGGCTTCCTCTTCTTGCTGCTCTCAACCATGGGAGCCTTGCCCTTGTCCTGAAGTGGACGTGGAGGAGACCTCTCATCCTCACTTGTGCCACCCTCACTGTGGCTAGCCTACTTGCAGGAAGCCATCTTTGCCACTCTGTCAACCCCTGATCACTGCCTCACTGCAACTGCACTACTACAAAACAAGGATATAGTAACACCATCTTGTGTTACTGTATGTTAATAAAAGTGTTACTATGGTTTTTAGTAACACTTATATTTAAGTGATACAATTGGCCATGTTACAATGGTTTGATCTAGTGTAACACATGACATGTGTTCTTTTACATGTAAAAAAGTGTTACTATATTAGTAATAGTAACATAATTACTTATCTATTGGAACATTTATAAGTGTTGCTGTAATTCACTGATAAAATAAAAAAAGAGTGTTTTCTTGGATTTGAGCTTGCAACCTTGAGTGTCACACACGTCACCATTTACCATTGAGCTACAACCAAACATGCAACTATGAAATACATGCTGTTCTTTTAACTTCACTTCCCAAAATATTGTCTTGGTTAATTGAAACATCAAACAATATTAAATGGAAAAGGTTTCAGATACAAAGTTGAAGATCTTCTTGAGTACTTCAACATTGATGTATATTGTTTCAACATTCTAGATTGTTCATTGTAAAAAAATATCAATGTTTCTTTGTATCACTTAATTGTAACATTACTATGTGTTACTATTAGTTATATACTAGTAACGTAATTTAAATGTCCTAATAGAGTGTTACAACATACTAATACTTTGTAACATTTAACGTGTAACACTGATTTTATGGTACTATATTAATCTATTTTAACACATTTTTAGAGAATAAGTCTTATGTGTTACAATCTTCTTTTGTAACATATAGCTTTGTGTTCCTATACAATTTCTTTGTAACGCATTGGCCAATATGTTACAAGAAAGCGTTACAATATCCATGTGTTGTAGTAGTGCTGTCACTGACACTCGAGAGGCTTGGCCTCAATCCATATCTGTGGGCTTGTCCCTGGATTCATTGACCACTGCCTCTGACCACAGACACACTGCAAGAGAGAAGGACAGGGTTTACATAAGCATATGTAAGTTAGAGATGAGAAATATCATGTAGAAGCAAGCATCGGGGTAAGAGAGTAGAATAGAGAAGCAACCTGCGAGACGAGGAAAGCCCTGTGCAGAGGTGAGGAACTCTGTCAAACGATGGGCACCACAAACGGGAAGATTGAGCTCCTGTGAAAGACAGGCACAGAAGAGTGAGCTCAAGAGAGAAGAGGACTAGGGTTCCACTTGAGTAGAGCAAGGGAGGCACACACCCTAGGGGAAACAACACTGAAGAGGTCGAAAACCACCCATGGATCAACTCCAAAACCCTCGAGTGCACCTGCGAAAGCACAGAGGTACAAAGGAATAAGGAAAAGGAAGACAGGTCCTCTGTGGCAAAACGTCGAGCACTTGGCGGGCAAGAGTGAAGCTGCTCACCGTCGGCAGGGAAGAAGGCCACAAGACTCGGCCACTAAAGGGTAGTAGTCGAGGTGAGGCCTGACAGACAGATGAAACACGCCGGCGAGGAGCTTGAGGAGGACTATGGCAATGGCAGCAACCAGCGCAGCCGAGGGCGGCGAGCGGAAAGAGCACAGGCGGGCAAGCAGAGGGGTGCGAGCTCGCGCGGGGTGTAGGTGCTCGTGCCCGCAGGCGGTGAGGGCGCAGACGAGCAGAGTGCGGCGAAGGAGGAAGGCGCGCGGCGGCTAGGGTTCGGGCACGGCGAGACGGCGGTGGTGTATGATTGGGCTCGAGAGGAAGGGATGAAGATGAAGAAGTGATGCGGGCCCCATGTGCCAGAGTAAGAAGAGGAACTGCTTCACGCCTTCACGCGGACCGTCGGACTCTACTGGGCGGACCATCGGACCAATGTGTGCAAGGGTCCGATGCTACAGAACCGACCAGAGAGCACCAACAATCGTCAGACTCGGTCCGACAGCCTTCCGTCGGACCATAACCTCCAGTTCGACGGCGTGAACTGCCGTGAACTAGAAAATTGAATGGTCTGACGCCCTAAAAAACTCCGTCCGACGCTTCTAGGCACAGGACCAAGGACCATCGGACTGTGGCAAATGGTCCGATGCTGAGAAAACTAGGGTCCGACACCTCAGTCCGACGCCCTAAAACTGGATTTTCTTCAAACTTCTTCGCGCTGATTTCTCTCAACTAAGTTCCAACCCCAATAAGAGTCAAATAAACACCAGTTGGAACTAGTATGAGATGTCCTCTCTTAAACCCTCAATTTTTCAAATAGTTTGCCATAGGCATATGTAGTTTTTATGAAAAATAGGCAATAAAATCCAAGAACGAAACGAGAAAGAAACAACCATGCATATGCAATGCAAATTTGCGTAAATTAAACTAGTTGTTTGTCAAGTTTGTCCTCGGGTAAGCTTCTTCACATGCTTTTGGGCGGTTATCTTAATCGAGTTAGACAAGCCCTACGTGCAATTCAAGGTTGGACATGTTTTATGTTACAATGCAATGCACATGAAAACACAAGATCATCTTTTTGTGAAGTTGTTTAGATCAAGGCAATTGAGTTCATTCCCTAGTGTACAAAACTGTTCACACCACATTTTGGATGAGGCGACAGGCGGCTGCTGCAAGGAGGAAATAGCCGATCAAAAGTTTCGGATCAAGTGTATGATGATATCAGCAAGGCACGTATGGACTCTACAATGGCTGCAGTGAAGCGATCATGGAAGGGGCCCACAAGAAAGGCAAGGCTGGGTTCCCAGTTATCTTAGAATTAGGAAATTGTATTATTTCCTTATTTTTAGCTAGGGTTTCTTTCGGTTGAGATTTCCCTTTAGCCGCTGGGTATAAATATATGCCCAGGCGCATTGTAACAGAACACGTCAATCAATACAACAACAATTTATTTTTTTCCGGCCCCCGGCCAAAACCCTAGGAGTAGGAGTAACGTAGAACCGACGAGTTCTTCAACAAGTTGGGTGTAACACCCCAGGTGTTAGTCACGAGTTAACCAGCGAGTGTGAACCTAATCAAGATATGTAAATCAATGATCTTGATCACTATCTCACATTCATCTTCATCTCCCATAGCTATTGGAAAGGTCTCATAAAGATCCGAATCAAGAATCCACTTGAAATAGCAAATTATATGCTTGTTTGGATTTATTGATTTTGTAAACATGAGCATGCAAAGTCAACCAACCCTTTCAATCTTGTCCAAAGAACTCTACTTGAACTATACAACAAAAGTCATGAAGAGTCCGTGTTAAGCAAATGCCCCAAAAATATCTCAATTGGCCTAAGTCCCCAATTTGAGCTCTCTAATAATGTTGCTTTGACCAAAGTGGAAATATTATCTCTGAGCATGATATGAGGTTTGACCAAAAATAAGAGTTGCAGATCTTTTGGAGTACAACAAATGTTATTTTTAGACTAAGTCATGATTCAATCTCTAAGTGCCTCAAAAAGTGGAATCAAGACAGGAAGAAATCCTGATTTCAGGACTTAATTATTTTCTAAGTCTAAAATCTCTACCGATTACAATGACGTCTCAAGTTCCCAAAATTTTATTAAGCAACTTGAGTTGAACCAAAAATAGAAGTTGAAGAGGACTCTCTGAAGCACAACATATCAAAGTTTGACATCAATCCGAGACCGTTTGATAAGGTCTGCCACTCGATCCTTGATCATAATTAAGCTGTTGACAACATCAACTTGGAGCTTAATTACCTGCTGAACCAAGCTGCTAACGGCTAAGCGCCCTTAATACAAATTATAGAGCAATCAGAGGACAATAACTTCTGTATTGGCGCCAATATCGGAATCCAAAGGGAATATGCCGAAATCAGCCGTCCAATTTGCCACACCGCTGCCTGCCACGTGTTCGTCGAAATGCTGCAAAGATGGACGCGTGCTGCCCGAACTCAGAGCGCCCTGCCACCATTGTCGCCCGCTTCCACCTCCATCTCCTCGCCCTGCTTCAGTTATGGAGCGCCCGAGTTCCTCTCTGCGCCTCTCTCTCGCCTCTGGAACGTCTCCCCTCCTCCTTTGCCATCCCTATCCCTCTCTGCGTCAGTCTGCAGAGCGGCACTGCCATGGCCGGCGGGTGAAGCACCGCCATGGCTGCTACTCGAAGCAGCTGCTTCTCCCTCCTCCCTGCGTTTCTTGGTTCCTGTAGATCTCATCGTCGTTTCTTCCCTGCGCAAAGCTTCAGCAGGGCTCAGCCGCTCCTCGCGCTGCTGCCGTCTTCGAAGCGCCGTCGCCGGTGCCGCAGGCTGCCGTTGCTACGTGCCGCAAGCTGCTGCTCGCTGCTGCTGTGTGCTGCTGCTTGCTTTAGCCGGCCACCGGTGCCTCTCCTCCGCCATGCCGAAGCCGGCCACCACCCCGTCATCCACTCCCTCTGTGTTTTGTTCGAACGAGCCGAAGGAAGAAGACAGCCCCTCTCTCTATGACAGTGGGCCCCACCAGAGAGCAATGCTAGACTAATGCATCTCAGATTTTTGTTGACCTTTAAAAATGCATATCTCAAGTTTGATAGCTCCAAAAATAGTGTGGTTTATTTTGTTAGATTGCTTGTGAAGTGCTCTGCATGTTAGATCCATAAAATGTGCTATGTTATTTACATTTATGTGCTATAGAAATTATTCTTAGAAAGTGGTCTAAGAAAAGAATTAACTTGCTTTTGTCAATATCTCGAGTTTTAGAAGTGCAAAAATAGTGGTTCCAATTGTGTTAGTCTTCTAGTAACATGCACTTGCTCATAAAAATATAAAACATATAGGTTGTTTACTGTTTTAATGGTGTTTTGCTTTAATCTTTTTAAATAGAAAATAAATGGCTATTTTACTTGTCATTTTTGTATCTGGAGTTTTTGTGCTCCAAATGGCATGAAAATTTATTTGTAGACTCTTGGTATGTTGTGTGATGTCTGGTTAAATGTTTGGGATTTATGGCACAAGTATGACTGAGTTTTTGATTTATCTTGTTTTATGTCTATTAAGTAGATTTAAATGCTTTATAAATAATATATTGGTGTAAAAATGGAAAATGGTGCTCCACTACCTTTGTATAAGGTTGTGCTAACCTGAGAAAACATAATATGGGCATGTTGTTACAGAAAGTATTGAGTTTCACATTTATCTTACTCTCCAATGCTTCATTACATTATAAACTTGTTTATTTTGTATTAATTAATGTATAATACCTGAGCATTTAAGATTTGAACCTTGGTCATGTTTTGTAATTATCTAGCTCTCATAAAAATATTGGCTCCATTTGAGATGTTTATCACATGACTTAAATAATTAAATAAATGACTTTTATGTAATATTTAGAAGGAGATTGGAGGTAAATAGACACATGCATGTTGTTTATGACTTCTTGTCATGTCTTAATTTGATATGAGTGTTATTGATCATGCTATAATGGTTGGAGCTATGTCCATGGCTCATAAGTATAGGTATGCTTTGATAGAAATTAAATTAATGTTGTTTTGCTTATATGCCGAAAATGGCTGCAGGAGCAGCATCTGTTGTTGTGATGATTTACCTAGGAAAATGATGTTGCATGAGAATGTGTTCTATACAAAAGTTGTAGCCAACTTCTATGTCTAGCTTGTCCTAAAATTTCATGTTCATAGGCCTAATAGTTTAGGAGTTATGGCTTTTGGATGACTGCTGTCAGGTTTCGCCAATTTTCTATCTAGATCTGATTGATTGCATTATTTGACTGAGTTATGCTTTGAATCTCTTCTTGGTGATAATAGAGAAGTTGTAGTGATTTTCCTATAGTTTCTAAATTGTCTAGGATCATCCCTTTTGGTGGTATAAATCTCAAGTTATGATTGTTTGAGTTGGGAGGACAGAATCTGTCCAAATCTGGACAGAGCTGCCTTCTTTGTGTTGTTTAACCTTTATATGAATTAAATCATCTGAAGAGGATAATACCAAAGTTGTAGACAATTTCAATAGCTTTCCAGAAAGGCTTAGATCACCCTGGTCGGATGTATATAGCTTCAGTTATGGTTAAATCTTATGCTTGCTGTCCTGCTGTCCTTAAACTGCATATGTGAGATTATGATTGCTTCCATGTTGCTTTGCTTGGTGTGTTTGTTATCTCATGGTTCAGTGACTGTAGATTAACATGCCTTGTATTACTTCCTCTTATTCATACATGTGTATTTTGCATCTCATTTAGATACGCTAGATGATGAACACGTGAACATGAGGGACATGATGGTGGAACTAACCACAAGACGGTGTGGTGGACTAATCATGAAGGTGGAAGGACTAATAGAGTGCTTGGATGGGAAATGCTTGTCGAATAAGTATGATCTAACAAACACTAACTTAGTGCTGAACCCCAGGCAAGCCCCGGAGCATCCCTAAGCCTCCACCTATTCTTTTTTATAAATGCACTGGTCTTTATTAAATCGTATGATTATGCACTTAAGTATAGGAGTTGATATAATGCCGTTGCTGCATTTATACCTTGTCCACTTATACTGATCCTGAAGTTATTACTAGACAAGGGATGGGTTCGATCTTATGCTTAGCCATGCTTAGACCGGTAGAAGTCGAGGGATTTCCTGTCCTTCGCGAGCATAGGTGGTTACTAATGATGTTGGGGATGGATTCCACATGATGGACTATATGAGCCACCATGCCACAGTGTGTAATGAGAGAATCAAGGCTAGGTAGCGGGGAGCCGCATGACAGGGTTGAGGTCATGCCGTCTTCGGTGCTGCTTGCGGCCGACTAGGACTGAGGCCACCAGACATCAGTTGAGATTGAAGGACGTCGTCACATAGCTGGCCAGATAAGTCGTTCTGACCGCGAAGCCGAGTATTTCTTTCTGAGCCGAGCTTTGGTGCGACTAGGCAGACATATTCTGGAGGTAGGAAGTATGTGCGGAGACACCATTTTACCAAGGGCAGGTCAGGGACCTGATGCATCCTGGAAGTGGGTTGGTCTCTGAGAATATGGTCCCCGCCAAACTCGCGACATATTGCGTCTCAGAAGGATTTAACGGTGACCCAAGAAGCCAGTGGCTCGGCTGACAGGGTTTGTGATTGGCATATTTGCCAGCTGGTACAATCGATTCGAATCACCATCTCTCCTGGTTAGTGAGAAACTGAACTGATCTTCTGGTGAGGTAGAGGTTAACAACTTGAACGTGATTATTGGTGAGATGAGGAAGATATCTGTGGATATCAGAAATCGCTATGGTTTATTGATTGCTATAATATCAAGTGATTGCTTAGTATAGCTGCAAACCTTAGCTATAATAGCTGAACTGAAATCGAAGCTGAACAATATCTAAAATTGATAAGTTGAGGAATTATTGTAGTAATGCTTTTTATGCAAAATGTTGCTATCCTCTGAGCTACACCAAATAAGCTTGCATATCCTTGAGAGTCTTTTTATTTACTTCCTGTCGGGTAAGTCTAGCTGAGTACAATTGAGTACTCAGGGTTTTATTCCCAATGTTGCAGGAGGAATACTTGGTTGACTAAAGAGTTACTTCTATCCTTCGGGAGAGGAAGACTAGACCTTGGGCAAGGTCATGTTATCTGTCTCATCTATGTTGCTGTGACTGGTCGGTACTTGGCACTGTATTAGGAAATTAAGCTTATGTAAAACGATTTCGTTTCCACTATTGAACTTTTATGTAAAGGTTTATCTTGTACTCTGATGTATTTGAAATATGTGCGAATCTATGTATCAAGTGTATGTGTACTGCTGAGTTTCTGCGACCCTTGGGGTATGTACTGTGTAAAAGTTTGAAATCCTTCGAGATTTCACGGACTACCGGGTTTATATTGGCTCAAGTGTGGCTTGATAGCTGGGGAAACAGCTGTCGCTGTACTTGTGCTCGTATAAATTGGTCGGTTCTGTTACAGTTGGTACCAGAGCAAAAATTTAGCATGTACCGTCACATGAGTATTTAAAAATAAAAAGTTTTGAGTTTGCAAAACTAATTACCAACTTATAGCTATATATATAGGTGTTTTAAACAAATGGTTTGAACAAACTATGTGTGCCAAGGACCAAGTATTATAGCCCATATTAGGATTATTAGGTGGCTTATTTAAGTACTAATTTGGAGAAATTGCATCATGTTTCTATTTGCGGTTCATTTGGTTTTATCGTGCGGATAATTATGAACTGTCGGTTTCTTATTGCTTCTTATGGGCCAATGTGCCACGTCGAATGAGGTAAGGTGAGATGTGAGTGTACGATCGAACAACCGTCGATCTATGGTGAGTGTTTATGGTTACTGAAGTGAGTACATGTGATTCATATGTGTACTTATGGAAGTATGATGGAGTAATTACTTTCTTGGGGTCGCAAGTGCTCATGGGAGCATTTCCGGCAAAAAGTGCTTCTTATTGCCATGCATACATGTGGGGTTGGGCTGAAATGAATCTTCTGCAGGTACGCTAACCTCGAATGCGTATATGGTAGTTAACGACTAGCTATATACCGAGAGAGTACGTAGGTTATGCCACCGACTTAGAACGTATTTGCCATGTTATATAGGCAACTAAGTGAGAACGAATAGGACGAGCATGCATCATGATTGTTGCATCATGTGATTGTTGCTTGTTGCATAAGTATGCTTCTTCTCACCCTTGTTCTACGTTGTCTGAATAGCCTTATTAAGTTTACAACTTGTGTTGCCACTCTTCCTTGGTTGTTTTGAAATCATAAGAGTTGCTAAACCTTTAAGTAGCCTCTATAAGTATTTCTCAACCATAAATCTTGTCAGAAGCTAAACCAATTCTACCTGTAGGCTTTTCATTTGGCACAATAGACCCACCTGAGTTTTCTCTTAATGCTAGCCTATGGTTGTCATATGTTCTTGTTCAAGATCTATGGAACCATGCCTGCATCTTCTTTCAACTAGAGCCTTATCCAAATCCTATCTGGAGTGTCTCCTCTACTCTTTCTAAATGCCATGATAATTGCTTGATCTTTCTTAAATTAGATTTTGTAATCTTTTCTTTGGAAATCAGGTTATGCCCAATCAATCACATCTACAAATGATTTTATCCAATCTGTTCCTTGTTTCCAGCAGTCATCTCCACATCTAGAGAATGTTCTGGTTTCAGTCTGTAAAGCTTGCCTATATCGTGTTCGTTAGAGTCTTTGCCCAAATCCTCGATTTAGACCTCTTTTCAGCTTATCCAGAAGTTGCCTTGTAATCTTTCATTATGGATCATGTTATGGTTTTGGTAAATTCAATCTCATAAATCATGCATTGAACCTATTCCCTGATCTTGTTGTTTTCCTCCAACTCTCCCCAAAATCCTAGCGATGTTGATCAGTAAGAGTCTTATGGTACTAATTAATCATACACAAGCTTATGCAATTGGATGGTCTGAAGGTTTTTTGATAGATACAAGATGCATGTGGAATTAAAGAATCTCATGTTGGTTATTCTTGGTAGCTAACCTATAATTCTCTTATGCCATGTTCCTATCTAGAACCGTATCCTTGTTACTCACTTGAAGGAAACCATCTTGTGTGAGTTAAATCCCTCCTTCCCTGCCATCCTTACATTCTTACTTGTTGATCATGTTGGCGTTTTATCAACTAAATCTAGGAATTGTGTATCCGCTTGGTTGCATGAACCATGTTATTGTTTATGGTTCTCACATGTCTCTAGAGTGTCAATCTTTGTCTCATGATTGTTTCCTCCGTGTATCTAATCACTTGTAAATCATGGGTTTGGTAATCTCCATACTAGACACATGGAAACCGCATGGGGCTAAAACAAAGTCTCATGTTCTGTTATTTTGGCAACTAATCTATTTTCTAACTCATTTCTGTGTTGACAAATCATACTCTTGTTGGCTCTTAACCTTGTAGGTCATCCTTGTTTGTTGACCTTTCTCTTTGTAATGTTATCCTTGCATAATCTATTTTTGCCACGTAGGATTTCCTTATTGGTTGTATGTTCGGTAGTGTTTTTATGATCCGCGATTGATGATGCAGTGACGAAACCGAGAGCCTCTTTGTGGGGGTGCACACAAAGTAGTGCTACTTGGCACGCGCTGATGTCAAGATCTCTGGTCATGAAACATTGCAAGAACTGCACCGATATGTTATCTTTCATAGAATTATCCTAAAATTTATCCATGTCTCGTAAGATTTCTTGCTGGTTTTGTTTGATAGTGGTGTTATGCTTAATGACTGATGGTGCCACGACGGAACCTAGAAGCCTCCTTGTGGACTGGCCGGCACATGGTTGTGCTGCTGGGAGCGCGTTGGTATCACGGTCTCTAATCGTAATCCATTATGAAACAATACCAATGTGTTATCTTCCATGGACTTTCCCAAATATATCTTTGAAGGTGTTTCCAAATGAAATTGATCCATCCCTATGTTCCTTAATCTATTTTGCAAAGTCTCTACTAAATCTATCCTCCGATGTTCAATCAGAAGGTACGTATGTTGGATCAAGTATAGTAGAGCTTCCTTCTGAAGTTACAAAGAGAATGACCTTTGAAGAGCAAGTCACTGACAATAATATTAACAGACTACAAGAAGTGGTGAACAAAGAATTTGTCATGATCTACCGAGAAAATCAAGCACCACATGCCATTATAGTTGGATTGAAAGAGCACATGAACATTAACGTTGGACAAGTATTAGTCAGTAATAATCAACAAGATATGATATGTTCCTGATAGGTTGCCAACAAGTTCAAAAATTTCCATCTCGGCTCAATGTCCATTTGTATGATGATCATACAGTTAAGATCAATCTTCTCATGTGTTGCTTCATGTCTGCTGACTGTGGTGACCATGTGCATGTATATCATCTGCAACCATTTGCTACAAAAGCTGAAGACGTAGAACCTTTTTAGGGACAACTGACTAGTTACCCCAGTGTGAAGAATAGTCTGCAGATAAGTAATGAAGTGTACTTGATTCTCGTGACAGGGAAAAAGCAAGACCGACCCAATATCACTTTCTGCTCGATGAGATAGTTTCCTCTGCTGATGAAATGCAGGAGTTTGTTCATTCGCTCTCTCATGTGAGCAATGTATTTCCCAATTGGATCAGTCTGTCTGACATGAAGAAATGGATGCATGAAATAGCCGAATAGATCTCTATCAAGAAGTGTTGTTTCATGCTAACAAGTATGTCCCGTGGTTATATAGAAGTAGTTAACCCCGTTTTTGAGGCCATGTCTCATAGAACAATGCTATACAAGAAACCTATAAGCCAATTGGTACTGTTTATGGTACTCTTACTTCCAAGACCCTGCTATAATGAAGCCAATTCCATCTTGGACAATCACTCAGATAGTGCAAACTATGGTTTCAGCCTATCGAAGAGCTACAAAAGACACAGCGATAGATGCGGTCAATGACATAATACATGTAAGTGCACTCAAGTGCCCTGCTTGATATGCCTTTGGATGAAAAACAAAAAGGACATTTATAATTAGTCCCTTAGTCTTGATCGGTCAACGTGTTCTACCACTCAACTCATGAAAGTATGAAGTGAAGACAAGTTGAATAATGTCAAACAACATATTTTAGATCTCTATTTAGAAACCCTAAGATCTTAGATTGCTGATGCAAAATAAGAAGGTTTACCCATTGTCAAAAGTAGTTCAACAAGTTGGTTTTGTTGACCTACAACTAGATCACAAAGAAAAGTTATACTCAAGTTGCTGGTAGAGGACTGCTTCTCAAACTTTGTGAATAAACAATTAACTTTGAGGACAAACACTCTTCACAACCGACCTCTTTGAACCTGCCAATCCGCTTCAATATTGTTTATTCTCAGCTGCGAATGAGAAGAGATAAGTTTGGATTTTATCATCGGTTTTCCTCGTGTATAAAAAGATTTTTATTCCATGTAGGAAATTGTGTTCTGTCTCATTAATTTGCACAATTCATGTCTAACTAGACCGACTATCGTGCAACTAAGTATGCTGAGTTGCATGCTGCACAAGCATTGCCACTGCATGGTGTATCCCGAACCATTATCTCGGATCGTGAACTACAGTTTTAGATCATTTTGGAAGCATTTACAAGGATCACCCTCCTCAAGTGAATGCCTGCCAGAATCTTATGCTTTGGAAGAATTAGAGTGTAGTTATACACACCGATCTGGCTACCCTTTTATCCTGTCATCCTCTATGCCTCTATCACTGAGTGACAGAAAACTCCATGTACCTCATGAAATCAATCAAGAGTTCATCCTATCTTCAACATAGCATACCTCAGGCCAATCAGAAAGAATTAATCAAATCTTGGAATACTTATTGAGAGCATACATGTTTTGTTTTCGAGGATCTTGTCAGAAATGGCTATTGCTATTAGTGTTTTTCCTACAATAATAGTTATAAAGAGGTTACCTCAGACTCAACCCAAATGATTGTTGCTACTTGGATACAAAGATTTCTTTATTTTAGCGGTCACCAAAGGCACTGAACCAACATAATCAGCTATCACCTTTACTGTTCATTCAATAGCCTTAGATAATTCCATGTTGCCATAAGGAAAAGAAAACTGCACACATGGAACCTTATGTAGCTTTCCATCAGTCTGCATTTCAGTAATTTGGCCTCTACAATACACATAAATCTTGGATGTTGGTTAGCCGATTTCCTCAGCTTAGCAAATATCTGCCTCATCTATGATCTCATCCCACATGAAAATGGTGGTATATGCTATATCCTCTAGGGAAACAGATGTTCTGAAGCTACTCTTGGACACTCCAATTCACACCCTCATACTAAGAGTGCTAATTGGGACATTTTGTCTTGGGTTCCTCCCAAATTAGCTGTGTTGTCTTGGATTCCTCCCAAAGTAACAATGCTTCATAGAAATCAATGAAGGAAAATTCTTCAAACAAGAGTCAACAAAAAAAAATCTTGAATGATCAGAAAGTTGTCCTATCCTTAATGATCTCTCTTACATTTGCACAAAGGTAAATGGAAGTACATGATATCTTGGAGTAACGACTCAACAAACCTTTATCGTCCGCACTTTATTGTGAGCCATGAGGTGATCACTCCTGCCTACCAGTGTTTTGGAATTTTTACGTAGCCTTAGCCTGTACTAGCACCACCTTGAATGGGTTACATTCTTTTCTGCCCTTGAAAGCTCTTACGTTCCGAATCTCGGGACGAGATTCCTTTAAGGGGGGAAGGCTGTAATACCCCAGGTGTTAGTCATGAGCTAACCAGCGAGTGTGAACCTAATCAAGATATGTAAATCAATGATCTTGATCACTATCTCACATTCATCTTCATCTCCCATAGCTATTGGAAAAGTCCCATAAAGATCCAAATCAAGAATCCACTTGAAATAGCAAATTTATGCTTGTTTGGATTTATTGATTTTGTAAACATGAGCATGCAAAGTCAACCAACCCTTTCAATCTTGTCCAAAGAACTCTACTTGAACTCTATAACAAAAGTCATGAACAGTCCGTGTTAAGCAAATGCCCCAAAAATATCTCAATTGGCCTAAGTCCCCAATTTGAGCTCTCTAATAATGTTGCTTTGACCAAAGTGGAAATATTATCTCTGAGCATGATATGAGGTTTGATCAAAAATAAGAGTTGCAGATCTTTTGGAGTACAACAAATGTTATTTTTGGACTAAGTCATGATTCAACATCTAAGTGTCTCAAAAAGTGGAATCAAGACAGGAAGAAATCCTGATTTCAGGACTTAATTATTTTCTAAGTCTGAAATCTCTACCGATTACAATGACGTCTCAAGTTCCCAAAATTTTATTAAGCAACTTGAGTTGAACCAAAAATAGAAGTTGAAGAGGACTCTCTGAAGCACAACATATCAAAGTTTGACATCAATCCGAGACCGTTTGATAAGGTCTGCCACTCGATCCTTGATCATAATTAAGCTGTTGATAACATCAACTTGGAGCTTAATTACCTGCTGAACCAAGCTGCTAACGGCTAAGCGCCCTTAATACAAATTATAGAGCAATCAGAGGACAATAACTTCTGTATTGGCGCCAATATCGGAATCCAAAGGGAATATGCCGAAATCAGCCGCCCAATTTGCCGCACCGCTGCCTGCCACGTGTTCATTGAAATGCTGCAAAGATGGACGCGTGCTACCCGAACTCAGAGCGCCCTGCCACCATTGTCGCCCGCTTCCACCTCCATCTCCTCGCCCTGCTTCAGTTATGGAGCGCCCGAGTTCCTCTCTGCGCCTCTCTCTCCCTCTGGAACGTCTCCCCTCCTCCATTGCCATCCCTATCCCTCTCTGCGTCAGTCTGCAGAGCGGCACTGCCATGGCCGGCGGGTGAAGCACCGCCATGGCTGCTACTCGAGCAGCTGCTTCTCCCTCCTCCCTGCGTTTCTTGGTTCCTGTGGATCTCGTCGTCGTTTCTTCCCTGTGCAAAGCTTCAGCAGGGCTCAGCCGCTCCTCGCGCTGCTGCCGTCTTCGAAGCGCCGTCACCGGTGCTGCAGGCTACCGTTGCTGCGTGCCGCAAGCTGCTGCTCGCTGCTGCTGTGTGCTGCTGCTTGCTTTAGCCGGCCACCGGTGCCTCTCCTCCGCCATGCCGAAGCCGGCCACCACCCCGTCATCCACTCCCTCTGTGTTTTGTTCGAACGAGCCGAAGGAAGAAGACAGCCCCTCTCTCTATGACAGTGAGCCCCACCAGAGAGCAATGCTAGACTAATGCATCTCAGATTTTTGTTGATCTTTAAAAATGCATATCTCAAGTTTGGTAGCTCCAAAAATAGTGTGGTTTATTTTGTTAGATTGCTTGTGAAGTGCTCTGCATGTTAGATCCATAAAATGTGCTATGTTATTTACATTTATGTGCTGTAGAAATTATTCTTGGAAAGTGGTCTAAGAAAAGAATTAACTTGCTTTTGTCAATATCTCGAGTTTTAGAAGTGCAAAAATAGTGGTTCCAATTGTGTTAGTCTTCTAGTAACATGCACTTGCTCATAAAAATATAAAACATATAGGTTGTTTACTGTTTTAATGGTGTTTTGCTTTAATCTTTTTAAATAGAAAATAAATGGTTGTTTTACTTGTCATTTTTGTATCTGGAGTTCTTGTGCTCCAAATGGCATGAAAATTTATGTGTAGACTCTTGGTATGTTGTGTGATGTCTGGTTAAATTTTTGGGATTTATGGCACAAGTATGACTGAGTTGTTGATTTATCTTGTTTTAAGTCTATTAAGTAGATTTAAATGCTTTATAAATAATATATTGGTGTAAAAATGGAAAATGGTTCTCCACTACCTTTGTATAAGGTTGTGCTAATCTGAGAAAACATAATATGGCTATGTTGTTGCAGAAAGTATTGAGTTTCACATTTATCTTACTCTCCAATGCTTCATTACATTATAAACTTGTTTATTTTGTATTAATTAATGTATAATACCTGAGCATGTAAGATTTGAACCTTGGTCATGTTTTGTAATTATTTAGCTCTCATAAAAATATTGGCTACATTTTAGATGTTTATCACATGACTTAAATAATTAAATAAATGACTTTTATGTAATATTTAGAAGGAGATTGGAGGTAAATAGACACATGCATGTTGTTCATGACTTCTTGTCATGTCTTAATTTGATATGAGTGTTATTGATCATGCTATGATGGTTGGAGCTATGTCCATGGCTCATAAGTATAGGTATGCTTTGATAGAAATCAAATTAATGTTGTTTTGCTTATATGCCGAAAATGGCTGCAGGAGCAGCATCTGTTGTTGTGATGATTTACCTAGGAAAATGATGTCGCATGAGAATGTGTTCTATACAAAAGTTGTAGCCAACTTTTATGTCTAGCTTGTCCTAAAATTTCATATTCATAGGCCTAATAGTTTAGGAGTTATGGCTTTTGGATGACTGCTGTCAGGTTTCGCCAATTTTCTATCTAGATCTGATTGATTGCATTATTTGACTGAGTTATGCTTTGAATCACTTCTTGGTGATAATAGAGAAATTGTAGTGATTTTCCTATAGTTTCTAAATTGTCTAGGATCATCCCTTTTGGTGGTATAAATCTCAAGTTATGATTGTTTGAGTTGGGAGGACAGAATCTGTCCAAATCTGGACAGAGCTGCCTTCTTTGTGTTGTTTGACCTTTATATGAATTAAATCATCTCAAGAGGATAATACCAAAGTTGTAGACAATTTCAATAGCTTTCCAGAAAGGCTTAGATCACCCTGGTCGGATGTATATAGCTTCAGTTATGGTTAAATCTTATGCTTGCTGTCCTGCTGTCCTTAAACTGCATATGTGAGATTATGATTGCTTCCATGTTGCTTTGCTTGGTGTGTTTGTTATCTCATGGTTCAGTGACTGTAGATTAACATGCCTTGTATTACTTCCTCTTATTCATACATGTGTATTTTGCATCTCATTTAGGTACGCTAGATGATGAACACGTGAACATGAGGGACATGATGGTGGAACTAACCACAAGACGGTGTGGTGGACTAATCATGAAGGTGGAAGGACTAATAGAGTGCTTGGATGGGAAATGCTCGTCGAATAAGTGTCATCTAACAAACACTAACTTAGTGCTGAACCCCAGGCAAGCCCCGGAGCATCCCTAAGCCTCCACCTATTCTTTTTTATAAGTGCACTGGTCTTTATTAAATCGTATGATTATGCACTTAAGTATAGGAGTTGATATGATGCCGTTGCTGCATTTATACCTTGTCTACTTATACTGATCCTGAAGTTATTACTAGACAAGGGATGGGTTCGATCTTATGCTTAGCCATGCTTAGACCGGTAGAAGTCGAGGGATTTCCTGTCCTTCGCGAGCATAGGTGGTTACTAATGATGTTGGGGATGGATTCCACATGATGGACTATATGAGCCACCATGCCACAGTGTGTAATGAGAGAATCAAGGCTAGGTAGCGGGGAGCCGCATGACAGGGTTTAGGTCATGCCGTCTTCGGTGCTGCTTGCGGCCGACTAGGACTGAGGCCACCAGACATCAGTTGAGATTGAAGGACGTCGTCACATAGCTGGCCAGATAAGTCGTTCTGACAGCGAAGCCGAGTATTTCTTTCTGAGCCGAGCTTTGGTGCGACTAGGCAGACATATTCTGGAGGTAGGAAGTATGTGCGGAGACACCATTTTACCAAGGGCAGGTCAGGGACCTGATGCATCCTGGAAGTGGGTTGGTCTCTGAGAAAATGGTCCCCCCCAAACTCGCGACATATTGCGTCTCAGAAGGATTTAACGGTGACCCAAGAAGCCAGTGGCTCGGCTGACAGGGTTTGTGATTGGCATATTTGCCAGCTGGTACAATCGATTCGAATCGCCATCTCTCCTGGTTAGTGAGAAACTGAACTAATCATCTGGTGAGGTAGAGGTTAACAACTTGAACGTGATTATTGGTGAGATGAGGAAGATATCTGTGGATATCAGAAATCGCTATGGTTTATTGATTGCTATAATGTCAAGTGATTGCTTAGTATAGCTGCATACCTTAGCTATAATAGCTGAACTGAAATCGAAGCTGAACAATATCTAAAATTGATAAGTTGAGGAATTATTGTAGTAATGCTTTTTGTGCAAAATGTTGCTATCTTCTGAGCTACACCAAATAAGCTTGCATATCCTTGAGAGTCTTTTTATTTACTTCCTGTCGGGTAAGTCTAGCTGAGTACAATTGAGTACTCAGGGTTTTATTCCCAATGTTGCAGGAGGAATGCTTGGTTGACTAAAGAGTTACTTCTATCCTTCGGGAGAGGAAGACTAGACCTTGGGCAAGGTCATGTTATCTATCTCATCTATGTAGCTGTGACTTGTCGGTACTTGGCACTGTATTAGGAAATTAAGCTTATGTAAAACGATTTCGTTTCCGCTATTTGACTTTTATGTAAAAGTTTATCTTGTACTCTGATGTATTTGAAATATGTGCGAATCTATGTATCATGTGTATGTGTACTGCTGAGTTTCTGCGATCCTTGGGGTATGTACTGTGTAAAAGTTTGAAATCCTTCGAGATTTCACGGACTACCGGGTTTATATTGGCTCAAGTGTGGCTTGATAGCTGGGAAAACAGCTGTCGCTGTACTTGTGCTCGTATAAATTGGTCGGTTCTGTTACATTGGGTGTCATCCGATGGACACCAGGCTTGCTGTAAGTACCGTCACGCTCGTGTTTATCATGTATTGCTAGTACGATTCTGTCTCATGCCGCATTGGTAGATAGATTTGAGTAGTTATCGATTCTCGTTTGATCTAAATCATCCTTAGATCGAATTGAGGGTTAGTTATCGGCTCTAACTAAATTGGCATGTTAGTTAGATTCATTAGGTTACCGATGTTGATTATGATCATTCATTGTTTATTTATGTCCTTTTAAGCATCATCAATCTGCCCAATCTTGATCTGTTCTTGTCGGCTTAAATCCTTTGTATCTATCTTGCTTAAATGAACATTAATTGAATATCTTGTTTAGGCAAATAGATCCGTTTATCATTAGCCGATTGGTCCAGATCTTAATTGTGTATAGGTCGCACTCAAGTAATAAAGTAAGTTATGTGAAGAGTCTTTGATTAATAGATCTAATCATTAGCTTACGTCATGGGCTGCAACGATCCAAGCGATCCCCTTGACGTAAGCGACAGGTTAGGTAGATTAGTTTAAGAGTCAAAGCATCGTTTACTTTATATGCTTGTATGTTGCCTATACTTCAGATCGGTTGTTCAGCCGATTCTGCTTGTGCTTGCCTGCTGCACGTTGTATTTTCCTGATCTCTTCTATATGTTGTTTTATGTTTCGCTCATGTCAAAATCGATTCAAGTGCATTAATTAGTTGTAGTGATTCAGTCGATCCTAATTAATGATGTGATAGATTGAGACATGTGTTGGTGCATTAGGCAACATATAAATTAGATCTGTTGGATATAAGTTGCTTTCATTCATGTTGTCCTTGAATCGGTTAAAATGTGTATTGAATGTTTCTGTTATATTCATATTACCGATTCATGTGATCGGGTATCAGTTCTCTAGCCGATGGCCTAATGAGAAGGCCCACTGCGCCAGATATCTGGAACCGCTCGGGGCATACCAGCGGTTCTGCATTGTGTTACTGATCAACCATTTTCTCCTGTGTCAATTGCAGGTCAAATTGACTGGCACGCTTGGAGATTCATCGGTGCTCATCCACGCCAATTGTCGAAGCTAGCTAGGTCTGTTTGCTCCGTGCTCCACAAGACCGTTCTGGCTTCGTTGGTGTGCTGAGCGCAGACCAGAATTCGCGCCAACACACTTTTTGGCACGCCTGGTGGGACAACACTTCGCTGAATCATGGCTGTCGACTGTTGATGGTCCTTAACACCCCGTTTTATACTGTCAATAGTGCCTAATTTGGTCATGAAAATGATACAAACCATAGTCGCAGGTTTTTATTTCTAACTATTTTCACAAGTTGTGATGGCTATGTGAGTGTAGGTGCAAAGTAAGTACAAAATGGTAATATAAGGATAAAAGGCTTCATCCATGCTTCTTGTGACTACACCAAGTCAAGGAGTTGGAAATGGAGCTTTGGTTCACCCAAATCGAAGGTCGGATGATAAGGTTATGCTTTCCAGAGATTGGAGAACGGGTCGCAGGAGCAGTCCCGGGTAAAATGAGCACCCAGGATGCATCCAGACTCGGAATCAGGCAAATGACTAGGAGTTGGAAAGCTAACTGAGAGGCCTACATGCTCACCAAAGATGAGCCAATTTGGCCCAAGTTTTAGGGCACCCGCCCTATCCACAGGGCGCCCACCCTGTCCCTGTCACGTTCCACGTCAGCAATCCATGGGAGATGCCAAATAAAGTTTGTCCTCCGTTGATCCAAGGTCGGTGCAAGATCTACGGTCCGGTGGCCCTATCAACAGGGTGCCCGCCCTGCCTCAGTCACCTACCACGTCCACAATTCGTGTGAAGGTCCCTAGAAGCGATCCTAGCCATCAATCAAAGTCGGTTTTCAACCAATGGTGCAAGATGGAGTTGTCAAGGATCCATGGACCCACATGTCATCCTCCAAGGGTCACAAACCGACTCTACAACCACAAAACGGGCATCAACCAACCTTGCAACTGCCTTTGGGGAGGAACCACGGCCATTGGATCGCAAGTCGATGAAATCATAGGGCGCCCGCCCTTGTTCCGTAGGGCGCCCACTCTACCCCTGGGGCCATCGACCTTCAGAAGCACCTACAAATAGCCCTAGAGCTCTCCTACACTATATACAGGACTTGTTTCCTCACTTGTGGGGGGAACAATGACTAGATACACACTTTCCACATGAGAGTCATAGCCTTAGAGCTCTCCTAGTGAGGAGTAGAAGAGAGGGAGAGAGTGAGGAGAAGCTGGAGGGGTGTCGGGCCTGTCAGCACCATCTTCGGCGTGTATCTCTGCGGATGCGGGTCTCCTCCAAGTGAGCCGCTCCGGGATTCTTCTTGGTTAAGGTACTTGGCTCTGTAAGTGTTCTACTTCTATTGTTCATTGGTACATTGTTCATTTACTTGAGTGCTCTAGTCTATCTTGGTGCCAAGATTAGAGTAGTAAGCAATAGTATAGGCGTGGTGCTTAGGCTATTGTTTACCAGTGTGTGCGGCTTGCTCCTCGGATGTGTGGTAGCTAGTGGGTGGTGGCAGCTCTATCTAGTCTCTGTAGTCCACCACGTGTTTGTGCAAGTTCTTAAAGCGTAGGGCCTGAAGCTGTAACGGCACAAGTTATCTTTTGCGGTGCTTGACCGAAACAGAGCTCCGAAGTGAACAATAATTGTAGACCTTTCCTTGATCTAGAACCTTTGCTATTAAGACCCTCTCTACCCTATTTATCCCAAACATCTAGTTATCTTAGGACGACCTTGATTCTTAGTAGAAGACTCACGTTCCCTGTGAAAATCGATACATTAGAATACTCCTAGGTGAAAGCTACTTTGACAACCGTGCACTTGCGGTTTTACCCCGTTGCCATATTTAGTGCCAACAAGTATTCTAGCGCCGTTGCCGGGGATATCTCTGTCCTTGGTGATTGCGTTAGGAATTATCAACAAGTTTTTTGGCGCCGTTGCCGGAGATATCTCTAGCCTTGGTGATTGCGTTAGGAATTGTCAACATCGACAACGACGATGTTCTCCGGGTGACCATGGAGGAGCTGTCACCAGAAGTAGTGCGGATGGTGGAAAAGCATGTCTCTGAGTTCTAGGAAGCCTGCCTCGGATGCTTTTCCAAGAGCCGTGACAAGTACATGTACCAGAAGACACGGCTTCCTCAATATCTTCTGAGTGGGCAGTCCGACGCGACAGAAGAAGAGGAGCGCAAGCAGTTTGAGAAGGTGATCTACATGGTCACCCAAGATGCTGTGGCCAACCATCAGAAGTGCTTCATGGAAACCTTCATTGAACACATGATGATGCTGTTCCGGCAATACATGCCGAATGAGCACCCAAACGGGCACGTTTACACCACCGTGCCACCGGCGGGATCGTCAGAAGCAGCAGGAACATCAACCTAGCCGCAACAGCCAAAGGGACAGACAGAGAACTTTGCCACTACGAGCACCCTCAATCGGCTGCAAAAATATCTCTGTATCATCAGAAGTTGAGCAGAGGCGCCGATCCCAATGCGCACGGGGAAGGAGCGCCTGGGTATGGCACTGTGCCTCTAGGAGCGGCTGGTTAATATTACTACTCTGACCCCAACTATTGGGGCATGCACTCGAATCTAGGCTATCATGGGGTTCCGAACTACGACCCTTATGTCAACCACCAACCCCAAAGACAGAATGAAGACCTGTTGCAGAAGATGACCAATGTGCTCAAGGAACAATTTGGTCTGAAGCCTAAAGGGGGAGCAGTCGTCTACAAGCGTCCCTACCCGGATTGGTTTGATATGGTGGCTTTACCGTCAAGTTACAGGATCCCTGACTTCTCCAAGTTCAGCGGGCAGGACAGTACTACCACGTTGGAGCATGTCAGTCGGTATCTCACCCAGCTAGGCGAAGCCTCGGACGAAGATGCTCATAGGGTCCGCTTCTTCTCACTCTCGTTGACAGGGCCAGCCTTCACTTGGTTCACATCGCTGTCCCCTAACTCGATTGTCAACTGGGCTGACCTAGAGAAGAAATTCCACGCATGCTTTGATGCTGGAGATGAGGAGAAGACTATCGCCGACTTGGCTGGTATGAGGCACAAGCCAAATGAATCGGGCATTGACTTCATCAAAAGGTTCAGGGAAGTCAGGAACCTCTGCTACTCATTGGAGTTATCTGATAGCAGTTTGGCGCAGATGGCTATTGTGGGGCTTCCTTCAGCGGTCAAGGAGAAGTTGGCAGGCATGGAGTTCGATAGCTTGAGTGAGCTTTCTCAGAAGGTGGCTATGTAGGGGCACAGTTGTAGGGTCACCGCAAGGAGAACCGATTCAAGGGCAGCGCCTTCGTCAGTAATGATTATTCTGACGAATCTGAGGAGGCCGATGAGGACATCGCTATAGTCAAGCTGAAGTGGTGCAAGAAGTCGATGACCGTTCCCAAATCCTGGTGCACTGAAGAGAAGTATGATTTCAATTTCCAGAAGCGCGATCAGTTGTTTGACTACCTGCTAGAGAATGGTCAGATCGAACTTCCGGCGGATCACGTCATGCCGAATACTGAGCAGTTGAAGGGGAAGACTTTCTGCAAGTTCCATGCAAGAGACTCTCACCATACCAGCAAATGCAAGATCTTCAGGCAGCTCATTCAAAAAGCCATACTGAGGGGAGATTTGAAGTTCGAGAGCTCCAAAAAGATGAGCATAGAAGACAATCCTTTCCCAAAGGATCAGAACATGGTCCAGGTGTGGGGTATAAACCCGTATACCCGCATGGCTATACATGGGCCAAGTCATCCGATCAGGCCCAGACTGCCATGGACGCGTCGTATACACGCTCTCCAGAGGATCATGTATATCCGCAGGCTTAGAACTCTTGGCGGTTAAGAAAATATCTTTCCTAATTAGCCGATTAGTTTACTTGTTCGGATAGGATTGTAATCTGATATACATGATAAACCAACTTATAACCCTGTCTCCGGACTATATAAGGTGGGCAGGGGATCCCCTCAAAACAGATCATCTAATAGCAATACAATACAGCAACATACAGGACATAGGGTATTACGCCTCGCGGCAGATCGAACCTGTATAAACCTCATGTCCTGCGCTTACTGCGCTACTCTTGTTTGTCTCAAACGCACCTTCGCCGATCATCTACTACCTTGGATATACCCCTCGGTAGACTATCGCCGGTATTCCGTTGACAGTTGGCTCGCCAGGTAGGGGATATGCTTCTTGATCCCATGACGGGCAAGATGGAATTTTTCCGTCATCCTCGTCGGCGTCGTGCTCCACGGTGGCAGCATCATCCGGTCGGGCTCCTCTTCTCACGACGTTGATCCTCAACAAACTGCTACGACGACAGCAAAGGGATCCATGGCTTACCATGCAAACTGCTACGACGACGGCGGACGGATCCGTGGCTTACTTGCCGTGAACCACCTCGCTCGTGATGCTTGCGGCCTTGTGATGCTTGCGGCCGGCTTGCCTCCACCAATAAACATAGCGTGCATGATCCATACTTCTGTAAAGGCATCCAAGATAATTACGGAAACTTGTGTCCAGACTTCCTTCTACTCCGTACGTGACAAGCCAGCAAGCAGGGGTGATTTCCATCTTCAACGATCAAGCAAGCAAGGAAACAAATCTACATCCAAGTTCACAGAGACAAGACTATTGTCACGTACGATGATATGCAAAGTCTTGCGATGTCTCCCCCCAATCCGAAAAGCTAAGTGTTATATTTTCATCTTAATTAAAATATTTTATATTATATATTCCTCATATTCCTCTTCGGATTTCTCCACAAATCTGTATGATATTTGTTGACAGCAAATCTGTTACGCCTCTCGTCGTCAACGCTCTACGGCGGCCGCAACAACAGCAAGCCTGGAACCATTCAGGCTATCACGCGAGCCACACCGAGCAACTCCTCGACACGCCAACTACTTCGCCTGACGTCAATCAAGCTAAGTCATATTTTTAATATTCTTATACGAATCCTTCGATCTCCATATATCTCCGGATATTTTCTCCAAAAGCCCCGATCACGCTCGGGCACTCGCCGCCGACCTCTCCATAAGCCCCGACAAAGCTCGGGCAACTCGTCGATGATTTCTCCATAAGCCCCGACCGTGTTCGGGCACTCAGAAGATTTTTTCCGCCGACGAGATACTAAGTATCTCTCCGTTTTCTTCTCTTAAGGGTTGCTTAACGTACTTTGGTAGCACACGCCTTAATCCGTGAAACCTGTCTATGCTCCATAAGCCATCATACTCACATGGTCACGTTAAGAAACATCTGAACCAGACGCCAGGTCAGGTGCTTAAACGTAATAGGCCAACTACCAGGGGAAATTACGTGACCTGACAAGAGCAAGAAACGGACAATCTTATCATGCATTCTACAATATTGGGATCCGCTACAAAACCTACATCTTGTACAACCCACTGTAAATATTTATTTTGCAGGAACTCGCTGCCAAGCTCTCGTCGCTCCTCGCCGTCCTCGCGTTGTTCGGACACCGTCTCCTGACCACGCTAGGGACTCGTCGTCGCTCCTCGCCGTCCTCTCGCTGTTCGGACACCGTCTATGACCACGCTGGGACTCGTCGCCACTCCTCGCCGTCCTCGCGCTGCTCGGACACCGTTTCCGACCCCGCTGGGGACTCGTCGCCAGACGCGTCGCCGCTCCTCGTTGTCCTCGCGCTGATTAGACACCATCTCCGGCCACGCTAGGGATTTGTCGCCGAGCTATCAAGTCACTCCATGCTGTTCGGATCAGGGTGTTGATCTTAGGCAGCACATCGGGAGTATTGATATGCGCCTCGCCTACTCGAAAGACTTTCCTGATTCACTTGATGTGCTCGGGGGCTGCGTCATCACCTCGCCTGCTCGGAAGACTTTCCCGATCACTTGCTGTGCTCGGAGACTGCGTCAACACTTCACATATAAAGGCTTTGACCCTGACACCACGTGACTGCATCACCTACTATCAGGCTCGAGGACTAAGACGATACACTTCACCTAACGGTGAAGGTATTGGTTCTGAAGAACCAAAAGTGGATACACTTCACCAAAGGGAATGCTCTTTTAAATTTTTTCTGAGCTCCTTACATCCGTTTGGTCAAGAAATTCTAAAGATCTGCACCTCCTGACGAATGCAAGGTGCTCAGGGACTAGATGTGGGGGTATAAACCCGTATACCCACATGGCTATACATGGGCCAAGTCATCCGATCAGGCCCAGACTACAAAGGACGCGTCGTATACATGCCCTACAGAGGATCACGTATATCCACCGGCTTAGAAGTCTTGGTGGTTAAGGAAATATCTTTCCTAATATCTAGCCGATTAGTTTCCTTGTTCAGTTAGGATTGTAATCTGATATACATGGTAAACTGACTTGTAACCCTGCCCCCCAGACTGTATAAGGCGGGCAGGGGATCCCCTCAAAACAGATCATCTGATAGCAATACAATATAAGAACACATAGGACGTAGGGTATTACGCCTCGCGGTGGCCTGAACCTGTATAAACCTCGTGTCCTGCGCTTACTGCGCTACTATTGTTCGTCTCAGGAGCACCTTCACCGATCATCTACTACCTTGGGCATACCCCTCGGTAGACTATCGCCAGCATTCTGTTGACACCAGGCGGTGCTCCTAAAGGGTAATGTCAGGGTTCTGACTTCTGAAGAAGCCAAGGAAGAGTCATCAGTTGACCTATCTTCAGATCACCATTGGTGAGCTAGAGCAAGGGGAGACATCCAAAAGGGGATCTAGCAAGCAGAAAGTAACATCCCAGATCCTGCTGAATAAGTGGCGACGACACAGAGAGAAAGACTACCAGAGATGGCTTGAGGAAGAGGACTATCGTAGGAGGGCCAGAGAGGAAGAAGAGGCTTACTACCAAGAAAGAGCAAAGGAGCACTGGCACCGTCCTTTCTTCAGGCACTGTAGGAATGAAGGTCTGAAGTTGCCAACCATTGACAATTGTCCTGAATGCAATGATCAGTATCAGGACTACAGGAGGCATTAGACCAACCGTCGATCCGTACACGATCGCATAAGGTACCCTTACCAGAGTGCCGATCGGCGTGAAAAAAGAGATATGCACGAGGAACACAGGTACGACGACTACCAGTGTGACGAGCCAAAGTGGCGCAAAGGACAGTGGTGCCTCGGCTATATGACACGCAGCCAGAGGAGACGCGTTCAGCGACTGAGGAAGGGAGCTGGAGGAAGAATCCCGCACAAGGCGAGTCTGGCGCAGGAAAGAGACTGATGATAAGGGCAAGGAACCGGTGGACGACCAGATGGTCGTTATATTGCCTGCAGAGTTCAGGGCGCCAGCAGTACGTGGGACGGAGACTCCGCCAGAGTCCGATGAAGATGAACTTGAAGAATTGGAGGTCAGATTGATGATTACACAGTAGGCTACCTTTGATAAACCTCCCAAACATTGATACCTGAAGGCACTATACTTGAAGGGTTATGTAGACGGGGTGCCGATGACCAAGATGTTGGTAGATGGCGGCGCGTCTATTAACTTGATGCCCTATACAACATTCCAGAAGCTCGGCAAGGGACCTGATGACTTGATTGAGACCGATCTGATGCTCAGGTACTTTGGGGGTAACTCGTCTCCGACTCGGGGGGCAGTCAACGTAGAGCTGAAGGTTGGGAAGAAGACTCTACTCACTACCTTCTTCGTCATAGATGGTAAAGGTTCATACAGCCTACTCCTCGGCCGTGACAGGATTCATGCCAACTGCTGCATTTCATCCACAATGCATCAGTGCATCATTCAATGGCATGGGAATGAAGTAGAGACTGTCCCTGCCGATGATTTTGTAAGCATAGCTGCCGCAGATGTCGCTTACTAGGAGCTGGCAGATTTTGATTGTTTCTCAGGCAAGATATGGGAAGGAGGCGTCATCAAAGTCACTAGTGATGACCAACAGCCGATCCAGTCAATCGGCTTCGAGACTTTGTTCTGAGCCTTTAGAGACACAAGGAAGAGCTGATCAAGGGGATCAGGCTAGGACAGCCGATTTTGTAACAGGGATCGCCTTTAGCGTAAAAATACGATTCTGAGTGTAATAGCCAATTCTCATGAGGATCACCTTTAGAACAAAAATGTAAAGACCCTCGAAGGGGAAATAGTCGATTTGCAGGAAGCAGATCGTCTTTAGCACAAAAATGGGATGCCCTCGATGGGGTGTAACAGCCGATGCGATAAGCATCGCCTTCAGAGCAAAAATGAAAGACAATAAAGTTCGGATGGCTGATTATATTTACATTGTGCCCTAAATACATTCTAGTTTTCTGAGCTGGTAGCTCCATTGATGATGTCCTCAGCGTAGGTGACGATGGCAACTCCCTTGGCATGGGGGAAGAAGGCCCATAGCTGAGCGTGGGCTTGTGTTAACGGTCGTTAAGTACTAATTTTATACCGTCAACTAATACATAGAAAGGGGCAAAAATAGAAACATAGGGGTTATTACTGACAAATTCCACGAGTTTTGATGAATTGTCTATTTCCAGGGAATTATCAAGAAAAGCTTAAAAGAAGGATTAAAGTGCATAATTATCACGAAACTTAATTGCGAACGCAACAAACATCATCCGCAAGGTAGAAGTGTCTAGAAGGCACCCGAAGTAACTGGAGCCCCACATGTCAGGTGGTGGGGTCGGCCAGTGCCAAGGGGGCCGGGCGGCGCCCCCTAGGGTTTCTCGCCACCGTCTTCTGGAGTCTTCTGCAACCGCCTACGAGGAGTCATCTCAGCCCTATGTTAAGTCGATTTGATCCAACGGCATATGTTCACCCCACCGGGCTATAAATAAAGGGGCAGACCCCCTCCTTGAGGGCACCAATTTATTCCTCCTGCTTCATTTGTCAAGAGTAGACAGAAGTTAGGGTTTCTATAGATTAGAAGTAGAGCTCTAGTTCTTCATAGTTTATTAGTTTAGGCGTCTAACACGGTTCAGTGCTACGCTCAGGATTCCAGATCTGTTTGTCTGGAGATCGGTAATTTTATCTTGTATCTCATTATAACTTTGCTCTATTTTAATATATTGCTACTTATTCAATTCATAGTTTATTCTAATTGCATATTTGATATAGTTGTGATTGGTGATGATTATTGTCATATGATCGTAAAGCGCCTAATTCAGTACTCAAGTGAGTTAGGTGGTATGTATTATGTAGACGTGGTGTCTAGATATATTACGTACCTACGGAGGCACCCTAACGTGCCGGGTCGTGTGGTAGTTCGCGTAGGTGACAGCTGCGTTGGTTCCTCTGTAGTCCACCCTCCGTACGTAGGATGAGCAGAGCGCGTTCGCGAAGGAGGTGACCCTTGTATCTTAATATCCTCATTAGATGATACTCCTTATGATGTTTTCTGAGTTGATTATACTATAAATGAAGATGTGTAATAGGGCATAGGCTGTAGACTTTGTATTTAGTAATTACATATGTTTCCTTTACTTTAGCCGAATCTCGAGATTGTCTTACTACATTAGTGAGTCTCTATATTCTATCTCTGAAATACCATTTACTTCATTTACTCAGTTATCATTTATCATAGTATTATTGACTTATTACCGCTAAAGCATTCGAGTAATTGGTTATCGTAGCTTTGCACATTTATTATTGAAGTTAATTATCTTTTCAATCACTGTAGTAAATTACCCTAATGCGTATAATGTCTATTGATCCTTTTGGCATAAAACAAATCAACGATACTCGGAATACTTACCGGGTCAAGTGCTACAATGGGAGAATTATCTATGCGCTTGCGGATATATTCTATAGTATTATTTTTAGGTGGCAAGTGTAGATTATTTTATCAATGGTTTTTTGGCATCATGTTAGGGATGACAACTTAACGTGAAGTGATGTTAAAAAATACCAACAAGCATTTCTGACGCCGTTGCCGGGGATGGCAATTATATTCATTAGGATAATTTATTGTAATTCGTTGATTTTATTCGCCAGGATATTTTCTAGAATTTCATATAGAGGAGTTTTTCATAGATAATATTATAGAAAAGCATAAAAATAACTATAGACATAAATACTTATAGATAGACCATAATCTTTTGTTTTAGCAGATTTACCCGTGTTTTGTCTATGTTTAAATATTTTATATAGGGTAAGTACAGGATTGGTTGTAGTACTTTAATTCTTATCAATCAGGAACAACCATAGGAAGAAGGGTCTTACATTATTTTGTGAAGCCATAACTGAGAAAGCTCTGCGTGAATTCTCTGCTCCAAGCACTGAGAATATTCGCGTTGGGCCAACTTTTCTTGGACATCATGATTACGAGATCAAGCCAAGCCTCATCAAAATGGTGCAAGCTATCACATTTAGTGGAAAGAAGGATAAAGATGTAAGTGTCCATCTGCAGAATTTTCTGGAGATTGGCAACACCATCGACATTAAAGGCATTCCTCAAGACGTCGTGCTACTTCGTTTATTTCCATTCTCACTGGAGGGAAGAGCAAAGCAGTGGTTTTATCAAAATAAAGATCAAGTCAAGACATGGGGAGAATGTTCCAAAGCTTTCCTACAAAAAGTTTTTTCCAGTAAGCAGAACCAATGCTTTACGAGAAAAGATTTCAGAATTTTGTTAGCCGAAAGGTGAACCAATTCCAGAAGCCTGAGAACGTTTTTAAAATTACATATCAGATTGTCCTCATCATAGAATGGAAAAATGGTTACTAATGCAAATATTTTATCACGGACTAACTCAAAGGTCACGTGAGCAACTGGATGCCATTGCTGAAGGATCATTTGTGTCACTCACCCCTGGAAGAGCTGAAAATATTATGGCAAAGATAACAGAAAATCAGAGTTGGACATACGATACTCAGACATGCCATAAGAGTGAAGAAGCTCCAGAGGAAGTGTGTGCACTATCAACCAAGATGGATGTACTGTTGAACTGGTTAGAGCAAAGAGCTAATTATAAAAGAGATTATCAAGCTATTCAAGATGCATTCAATTCGCAGAATCAATGTGGAAAATATTTAAGAGTTGAGTTTGCTGATTCCCCAGAACATATTAGTACAGTCATCAAGTCCACTTCTCAGAAGCAAGGATGGACTCAACCTCGGTCAACCAGTCAAGGTAAGTACTAGGGCAATTATAATCAGAGACAGCCACCCTTAAGAGAATTAATATTAGAACAAGCTAGAATTAATGAAAGTGTTTATAAAAAGCTTGCTTTTAATGATAAAGTTTTAAAAGAAATTAATTCTTAGTTAGATAATTTTTCTTCTGCTGTTAAAGTTCAAATATTATTTAATAAAAAGATAGAATTACAAATTGCACAATTGTCCTCTACTTTTTTTACCACTAACCATGAACAAGTAAAAGGAATATCTACTAGAGGAGCTAAGTCTACACGTGATCCATCTTACCCAAAAGGGGCACGTAGACCACCACATTTACTACAGGTAGAAAAAGAAATTGAGAAGGACAACAGAGAAGATGAAGTCATACCACTTTCACTACTAGAAGTTACACCACCAGTTGAACCACAAGATCAAGAATTAACTTAAGATTTTTATGACACAACCCTCCTACCGTTTCCACAGAGAAACAGAAGAGTTAAAATGAATAATCAATTTGGTAAGTTTGTAGAGGTAATTCAGAAATTATTTGTCAATATTCCGTTGTTAGATACCATGCAGGTACCTACATACGCAAAGTATCTTCGAACCATCCTCAACAACAAAGGACCACTACCTTCTATTGAAGTTGTCAAGCTAACGGAGGAGTGTAGTGAGGCAATTCTGAGTTCTTCTCCTACTGAGAAGAAGGATCCAGGATGTCCCACTATTGATTGCTCAATCGGAGACCAGATATTCGAGAATGCTTTATATGATCTTGGAGCAAGGGTCAGCGTCATGCCCAAGACAGTCTTCGACAAACTCAACTATTCTACGCTCACGCCAACTTCGATGTGTCTGCAACTAACTGACCAATCGGTCCGTTATCCTGGAGGAATCGTACAAAATATTGCGGTAAAAATTCGCAACTTTTTCGTTCCTATAGATTTTGTAGTACTTGACATGCATGAAGAGAGGAAGATACCCCTCATCCTCAGGCGACCATTCCTAAACACCGCAAATGCAACCATCAACGTCGGAGCTGGAGAATTCACATTTATCATCAATGGGCACGAAGAGCGGTTCGCATTTAAGTCAAGACTGGAACAATGTCAAACTTTGAAGTGTCATGAAGTACAAGATGCAACAACTGTCTCCGATACTGGAGATAAATCATGACGAATAATTAAACTGAAGAAGTCCGGGTCGACGGACTTCAAAACCCCGAACCTTCGCCGGGAGGTAACTCGGTAGTTATTAGTAATTTAATTCTTGCATTAAAATTTGCACATTTACTTTCCCATAAATTGCATTATTAAAAAAATAAAAATAAGCATAACATGATTAAAGCTTAAGCCCCATGTGACTACTACTAACGGAGCGTAAAACCCCCTTCAGTGAAATTTACTGTGGTGGCAGAAAATTATAAAAAGACCATCATTAAAATTCTAATTTTTCGTAGATTCATAAAAGCAATTTAGTTTTTCATTCTTGTGTCATTATATAGTATAAATATGGGAGACATGTTATAACACCCTAATTTTGGAGTAAATTAAAATCTGAAAATTTTGATAATATCATTAAGCTGTTATGTAATTATTTTAAAATACAGGGGAAGCAATAATTCTTTTTTTAATGTAAACAAATTATAGAAATTTAAAATATATGTATTGTTGCATGCTGTTGCATAATCTCCTTCCTGTATGCTTGAATTATATGTTGTGCTTTGCTGCTTATCTTGGAAGCTTATTTGGAGAACAGAATAATGATTTTTTTTTTTTTTTGGCTGCCCGAGAGCTCCTTCTTGTTGTTTGGCCGAAGGCCTGTTCTGCCTTCCTTTCTGTTTTGGCCGAGCAAGTCCTGGCCGAGTATGCAGTGCGTGCATCCCTTTTTCCCTCCCTGCTGCTTGATCAAGCAAGCGTGCCGCGGTAGCACATCCAGCAGCCCGTCCAGCGGCCCAACAGGAGAACCCATCCGAGTGCCCTCTCCTTGCCTGTTGCGCCGATCTGCAGGGGCAAAGTGCAGGGGCAAAGTGCCAGCGCAATCCTCCTGCGTAGCGAACAAGCCGGGCTCTGCCCTCTCCATCCGATCGTCGATGTTGCCTCGGAAACCAACAATCAGCGCCCCTCGTTCGTCCTATAAAGCCTCTAGAGCCCCTCTGCCCTATCTTTTGCCATCTAATTGCCTGCACGCCGCCTCTGTGGAACTAGTAGCCACCGCTCTATTCTCACAGCCGCCTTGCCTCACATCAGCAGAGCCGCCGCCGCCGCCGATTTCCACCTGCCGCTGTCGAAAGTAGTGTAGCAGTGCTCCATTGGCGCAATTGAACCAACCCATAACCTCGTAGGGAGGTAAAGAAATTTCTCGCACCGTCAATTTTTCCGTTTTGCCCTTCCCCGTGCTGACAACCGCCGCCCTTGTCTGCCGCAGAATAGAGCCATCCGCCATATGTCGCCCCCTGCCATCTCCGTTCTGCACCGGTCAATTCCATCCTTGGTTAGAATAGCTGAACCTCCGTATCGCTCCCTGCCTTTTCAATTTGACGAATAGTGGCCTCTAGTGCCTTGGGCACGAGCGCTGATGCCTCCAAGCCGCTGTTCCAACCGCTGCTCCCTCTCTAGGCCGCTCGCGCCCGTTCCAGTACCCTAGATAGGATCGCTGTCGAGTTTCTGAGTCCTCTGCACCTTTTCCCATTGAAAACCGTGCACCATAGGCCGAGAACGAGTTTCTCCGGTGAGCTTCTCGCCGCCGGCCATGGAGACCGCCACGCCGGACTCCCTGTTCCAGGCCGGCAGCCCTTTCCTTCCCTCTTCCTCTAATCACAGCCACTCATCAGAAGATCAATGTCCGACATCGGCCTGTACCCCTTCGAGGGTAAAAGTTATAAAGAGCCCCTCCCTTTCTATCTATTCAACCCGCCATCCTAGGCGCTGGCCTAGTCTGTGCTTTCCGCCATCCTAAGCGCTGGCCTAGTCTGTGCTTTCCAACCTGGGAAGCGTATTTGGCCGGCTGTAGTTGAAATACGTTTTCAAATTAATAACAGTTTTGCCACAGTTTTATTTAGGCCATAAATTCTTCATTTTTGATCCGTTTGAATTGATTCAAATTGTGTTAGATTCGTATTTTCAAACTCTACGTGTTTGTGCCACTGTAAAGTAGGTTTGGCACTTTTAAAATTTCGAGTTACTATTATGTTAATTATTTTCCTATAGTAAATCTTCGGAAATCCATATCTTGTACGTTTTAAATCCGTTTTTTGTGATCTTTATATCAATTTAACCGTGAGAACGAGTAGAATAATTTTATAACATTTTCAAATTGTTTTGTTAATGTTTGATGTACTGTTTTAATTATTATCCTTATTTGCTTCGTGTATGTCGGCTGGATGTTGTGTGTTGATGTGGTGATCGAATCGAGTATAGACGGTGAGCAGTATATGGAAGATCAAGAATACCTCTACGATCAGGACCAGCAGGAGTTCTTTGATCAAGGCAAGTATAATATGGACCATCCTTGATGCCCTATTCATGAAAATTACAATTCATATATGCATGTGTTCACCTTGACAACCTTAGAGATCATAACCTAGATTTGCTATCATGATTCCTTGTTCACCTATTGGGATGTGCATTGGGTAGGTTTTGATAGTGCTTTATTAATACGAATGATCTTGTGATATGATTAATGGATTATGAATGAAAATTTAATATGATTTTTATTATTGTTCAAAAGGGGCTAGAGCCTTGGTTTGGATGGTTTTGGCTCTAGTTTCCCTCCATAGGATTTCTGAACCTGATGAACCGGGATTTTCCGTACAGCTGTGAGGGCTATATGGCTCTGGCTTTAGTTATTTTGTAACACCCCTGGTGTGTTACTGAACTAAAAATCTAATATGTCATCATATGCATTGCATAATATGCAAGTGTAAGCCAATTTTGATATGCAAAGAAATTAAAAAAATTAATTTCATAGGTTGTCTGTGCTTAAGTAATTTAGAGTGATTTAATTTCATCTTCTGATGGCTTGTTAATTGGGTGTATTAATTAATCACCGCTTTAAAATAAAATTTGGAATTAATTTAGAACCCTAAATCGGGCTAAAACCCTACTTTCAAAATTACGTAGAATTGGACCTTGGCCCCAAAAGCAAAGTTATAGCTCTTATTTAATAGAGCAACCTTGGTATACAAAGTTTTTCAGGTTATTGTTTGGAAAGTCGAAATTAAACTTGAATTTCACCTTCAAATTTGAATTTAAAACTCCAATTCAAAAATTACTTGGAATTTGAAGTTAAGCCTTAAATAAAAGTGGTAAAGCTCACTAAACTGAGCAACTTTGATGTTTACAGATTTTGAACTTCTTCAATAAATATTTGAGATTTGAATTGAATTTAAAAAGGGTCATTTACCCCCTTTTAAATAATTTCAAAAATATTCTGAATTTGAAAATATTTCAAATATGAAAGTTGTCCAAAATTGAATTTTGCACGTTTTCTACTCTTACCATTTTTCTGAGTTTCTACATAAAAACGAGAGTAATTTTGAAAATACTAAAACAGAATAACCCTTGCTACAGTAGTTAGCAGTGCTGGAAGCAGGGCCGGTGCTCTGCACCTCACCGTCGACACCCATCGACCTTTCCAGCGCCGCTCTCGCGCGCTTGGGTGCGTGTCCGCCTCAGTGGCACACTTGAGCGCGGTCGTGGCAAGCCGAAGAAGCCCTCCCCATCCTCTTAAGCCTAGTCAATCGCTTTCTCTCTCTCTCTCTTTGGTCTGCTCTGCCATCGCCGGCAACTTCCAGCTCATCGCGAAATACATTGTCTGTAGCTCATCATCGTTCGATTGCTCTTTCTGGAGGATTTATCACGTGCTTGCGCATCCCTTTAACCTGTTCGCACGGCCTTCGCACGGCCTCACTCCAATGGAAGCCCCTGTCGCCTTCGTCTTCCTCGAGCACGGTCATCAGCGCCGCCGCGCTCGGCTCTGACGCAGCCGGGCTGAACCAGTGAGCTACTCATTTTCTCATCTTGCGTTTCACGACTCACTTGACCTCATGAAGCTCATAGTCCAAGCCGTTTTTCCTTTGGTGAACCAGCGTAGCCGGAACGAAGGTCTTGCCACCAGAACACGCTCTGTGGCCGTCATCGATGACGACCGCGAGCTCCAGCATCCTTCCCGTTGCAACCATCGTGCGCAGCAGGACCAAGGTGAGCCGGCGAGTCGATTGCCACCATTAATTTAGCCCTTACCCCACTCGCATCGTCGGAACACGGCATGCCGCCGAGCTCCAGTTTGACAGAGCCGCCATGGCCGCCGGTTAACATGCGCGTGAGTTGGAAAACCTCTGCTGAGCCCATAGACCAGTTCGCTTTCGTGTAGCGCACGCTTCGTGGCCTTTCCGCCACCGTCCGGCTCATCGCCGGCGAGCCCGAGGCCGACCGAGCCAGCGTTGCTTTGGTCTGTGCCATCGGGAGGTAGAAGATGAAGGGGGGAGCTGAGCTGGGCCATGTCTGGGCCATTTGGGCTGGCCCACCTGGGGAGATGGGATCAGAGTTGAAACAGATTTTCTATTTACTGAAAATGCTAATAGTGACAAATGTTGTGAATTTTGTATAGATATTTATAGGGCTCCAAACATTATGAAAAAATTAGTGTATACTCTCTATAATATATTGAATTTATGAAAAATATGAAACTTGAAGTTTGAATAGTTTTTGTATCTGATAAAATGTATAAATTAATTGGAAAATGGAAATTCTAGGAATTTTGTGGCTCAAAATAATAACCCAAAAATTATGAAATTTATTGTGCCACTGTTGCTTGCTGTAAACTACCAACACAAAAATTTACGAGTCATTTGGATAAAGTTTAATTGTTTTATAATTTATCCCTAATTAACTAATAATTATAATGATATTTAGCATTAATGACTTAGGGTTTGTTCTGGGTCTTCAATCAGGGAACTGAGATTACTATGAGCTGAGTAGTGGGTCTGGGAGCTTTGTGACCCGTTGCCACCCTCTCGGCCACCTCCGGCCGCTTGCGGCCCTGGCCGAAGTTGGCCTGGCCGGCCGGTGGCCATGGCTTGGCCTCTCTGGCTAGGCCAGAGCAGGCTGGAGCCGGGTTGGACCGGGCCATTTGTATTGGGAGTGCTAAGGGAGCCAATCTGGGCCATGTTGGTCATTCATGCCGGTCCAACAGTAGAGGCTGAGTAGTTAAATAAATTTATTTATTTCCTTTCTTAATATATGAACTGTATTGTGTCTTGTGGTTTTTGGATTGAGTGAAGACCAGGGATCATAAAACCTTACATGGTCCTTGGCAACATATTTAGTAGAATAATTTATTATTATTATTATTATGTGGTGGTTAATAATAGTTAATAAAATGATTAGGTGAGATAATAACCACCATGATATTAGAATCTTAATAGGAACTTAATGACCCTTGTTGCTAGTTGGTAATTACCTTGGGGTTTACCAAAACAAAGTAACCCTTAAATACAGGCTATCCTGACCTGTAATGTCATGAGGTTGTTTCTTTAGATGCAACTTCATGGGTAAAAACATTCAAGTAGAACGACTTCTCTTTTGGACCTTTTCGTACCCTAAGTCGTGCATAGAATTCCTTATAGGACCCGTAAACCGCTAACCCAAGTTGTTGGACGACAAGCTAGTCTTGTTGGCTTGCAACTTTATCGCAAAGGAAAGTAGTATTCAATTTTCTTTGATTATTTAATGGAATGTATTTGTATGTTTCCATTATGCATCACGCCATGCATTTCATCATGCATTAATATTCGTGTAGTGAACGCAGGTTATTCTTATCTGAAGCAAGTCCCGAGTTGGCCTTCACTCTCTGGACGTGGAGTTTCCTCGGTGATAGACTTCAGGGTTGTATCTGCTCCAAGCAACAGGCAAGCCCCGGTGCATTAGCCCCTCCTTGTGTTTTATAAATCTTTATCACCTTGAGTTAAATTGCTGCATTAGGTTGATAGGAGTTGATTGTCACCTACTTGCTGCATTTACCTGCCTTGATATGTTATCCTTGAAACCTGATTTAAAGGAAAATGTTTATAAAATGCTTAGCCTTGTTTAATAGTTAAGCTTTTATGAAAAAGATATTTTGTATGCTTTGGGTATACTACTATATACTATGAACTATTATAGTTGTTTGACAGGGCAGCAGACTTGCATTGAGAAAGGAATCTCAATGTAGTGTCTCTGACTGTCTATTAAGAAAATGAAATGAAATCCATTAGGGACCATTCGTTGTCAGCCTGATGGATCGAGACTTTGCAACTGGCCACATACTACGGAAAGCCTCTGACTCCGGTCGCTCCTTTACGTGAACTGACAACCACGCACTGAGAGTGGAGTGATGGCGAGAGTAGCGTGTACCCTCGTGGCCGTCGTGCCTGGAGACGAGAGGAGTACTATGCTCCCGGGTGGTGCAGGACCGGTTCAAGTTTTGGAAAAGCCGTGGTAGACGGGGTTGGCATATGCAAGCTTAAGTGCTATATATGCAGTGTGGATAGGGATCCCCAGCTGGTTACTTAATCGATTCGAATCGTCGTTGCTCCTCGGATAATAGAGACTTGATCTACTGACTTACAGCGAAGAGTGGTTCGGAACTAGGTAAAAATGTGGGAAAGGGAATTGATGATGAGATAACTGAATGAAACAATCTAGCTTTGAGATTAAATATTAAGCTGATATAGAGAGCTTTTCTACAAAACTCTTTGATTCTTGCTAAAGCCTCTCCTTGATTCCCTTCAGCCTGAATTCCTGAGTCTTCTCCCCAATTTTTAGTCGGGTAAGTCTTGCGGAGTACCCCATGTACTCAGGGTTTGTTAACCCCCTGTTGCAGGTTAAAGTCAGGAGCTGTACAGGTTTGGCTATCGCCAAGCTGGTGGTACTCGAAGAGCTGCCCTATGCAGTAGATGACATGTGCTTATTAGCACTTCCTTGGGCAAGATGTCATCTATATTACTTATAAGTGTAAGAGCTACCTTATCTTGTCTCTACCGACAAGAGGTTTTGTAAAGACTATCACTGGAAATTGTAAACTATAATTGTACTCTTCCGCTTTTTACTCTGATGTATTTTGAACTCTATGAATGAATGTAATAAGATGGTTGGTTTCCGTTCCGTGATATGATCCTCGATGGGACATTGCGGTGTTCACGAGAGCACCCGACAGGGCTTCCGGAGTTATCAGGCTCCCATGCATAGCAGTCGGAGGTCATTGGACTACGACAGGTGCACGTGGGCCATGGTAATTCGGGCGGTTCTATCACACATTTAAAAGACCTTTTCTAGCTTGTTAGAGGTTACCCGAAACGGCGCAGTTGGGGGTTTGGCACCTTGAGTGTAGTATAGCTTCTAGTTTTATGTGTATAGCCGAGAAGGAATGTGCCATATTAAAAAGGGGGGTTCCTACATCTCACTGTCACTCACCCTTGCGGCCCTAACTTGTTAGACGAACTTTTAGATAGCTTTATATGGTTAGCTAGTATGTGGGCGGCATGAACTCATGCATTAAAAAATCATGACTCACAGTGAAAGTGTATACCTCTGCGCAGAGTTTAATAATCTGTCATGATGGACACGAGCAGCCTTGGTCACATGTTCTACTAGATGGTTACTATGAATTACATTATGTTTACTATTGTTGTTAACATCTTTGCTGTTTATTAACCTTATTACAATTGATCATTGGATTAATTATGGAATTTGGAATACCTTGATGCTACTCAACTGCTAAAAAGAATCTGAATATTAAAAGCTAAATGCAGTTGAACAGTGTCTAGCCTATTTGTGCCTCATGAACCTGTGTTGTACTTGCTGAGTACGAAATGTGCTCACCCTTACAATTCCCCACCACAGATAAAGATTGGAGTGAAGATTATCGCAATGAATATTAGGCTTGGAGTCTCCCAGTCGACCTTGTCCTTGTGATGGAGCTTCCGCGAGTGTGACGTCATAATTACTATCTATATTTCTTCTATGTAATAAATACTTATTCGTTATGTAAACACTATGATGGTACTATTTATAATTTGTCAGTTTATATGTGTGACAATTCCTGGGGCACATATGAGTTATTTATGCATCCTATTTTATTCTTAAAATATGGGTGTGACAGATTGGTATCAGAGCTTTGTTGACTGTAGGACGTAAGGCTAGTTAGCACTGGTCAATTTGCAAACCTTATTTTGCTAGAAAACTATTTTTTAACTCCTTGGCTCATTCGTTGGTTAATTCTCATCCTTGTCATATTATTGTCTCTCCCCTTGATAGCTTCCTTTGAGCTACTTCTGCTTATCTTCTTGATCTATTATTTTAGTTGCTTTACAAAATTTTCTATACTCATCTTGCTCAAAATATTGATGGCCTATCATCATATATATCCTTTAGGATGTCTACTAATTGAGGAGAAGCACGTGTAGTTTGAAAGTTGTGAACTCGTGTGTGCTTGGACGAATTTTTCTTGTGTCAATGAGTGATTTGGATCTTTATGATGATTGCTAGAACTTTGTGGACATGTCTACAAGTTTCTTATATAATAATATTGGGTTATAGTCATGTTCTTTATGTGGATTCAGTTGAAACCTGTTTCTGCCCTTGCTGTTTTCTGGAGCTGCCTGTGATATTTCTGTTATGTCTCTAAGAATAATCGTGCAAAAATTTTGAACATTTTCTGAGAATAACTAGACTTCTCTATCTTTCGAACCCCATAAGTTTTACCTTTTTTATCAATTTTGAGCTGAGGGATATACCTGTTCTAAGACGAGGTTCTGTGCAGTCTGGAAATCCTGAAACAGTTTTGGTTTTGCTCTGTTTTGATAAATTTAACGCCAGAATCTGAGAAAGTGGTCTAAATAAATGTTGTAGGAAATTTTATAAGCTTTCCAACCGTGTATGGTATGCATCAATTGAATTTTGGGAACTCTAGATATCTCTATTTTAGTGAACTGTTATAGATGTATCTCGCCAGAAAATTTCAGATGCACTTATATGTTGCTATTTTTGAGTCAATGAATAATTCTAAAGAATTTTTCACTTAACTTACAATACAGATGCCTAGTGGAAGGCCTGCTGGAGCTAACCAACCCCTACCTCCGCCACCGCCGCCAATGACGGTGGAACAGCTGATGGAAATGCAGGCACAGTTGATGCAGACGATGATGCAATTCATCCAGAACCAGCCTGCTGGAGGCAATGCACCTCCTCCACCGCTAGTGAACAAGAGGAGGGAGTTCATGCAGGGTCACCCTCCTGTGTTTTCTCATGCTGCTGATCCATTGGAGGCCGATGACTGGCTTCGAGCTTTGGAGAAACAGCTCAACATTGCTCAGTGTGATGACCAGCAGAAGGTGTTGTACGCTTCTGGACAGCTCCAGGGAGCAGCTCAGACTTGGTGGGAATCATATCAAGCTGCACGTCCTAACAATGCTCCTCTCGTCACCTGGGCAGAGTTTGTTAGGGACTTCAGGGCCTGACATATTCCAGAGGGAGTGATTGAGCTCAAGCAAGAGGAGTTCAGGAATCTCAGGATGGGACATATGACTGTCAGTGAGTATCATGATCAGTTCTCACATTTGGCTCGCTATGCACCTAATGAAGTTAGGGAAGATGCTGATAAGCAGCGCATGTTCCTCAAGGGTATCTACTATGATCTCAGGCTACATCTGAAATGAAACACCTATCCCAACTTTCAAGCTTTGGTGAATCATACTATTGTACTTGATAATGAGCGCAGGGAGATTGATAGGAAGAGGAAGTTGAGGGGTCAGTCCTCAGGAAGCAATAGGCGTCAGCGCACTAATTCTCAACCTGGCTTTCATCAGAGGTACCAAGGACCTATCAGCCAGTGGAACCGCAACAACAATCAGCAAGGCAACTAGTTCCAGCAGCGCTCTCAGTTCCAGCAACGTCCTCAGTACCAGTAGCAGAATGGTCAACAGACTCCACGTCAGGGAACTCCTAGCACCGCTCCAATGAAGACAAGTGCACCTAGTACTCCAAGAGTGTGCGATCACTGTGGAGAGACAGGCCATTATGCCAACCATTGTCCCAAGAAGAGAAACCAGCAGACCCCCCAGAGTCAGAGCAGCAGCCAGAGGTGAATGATGGGTACGTTCAGTGTCAACTCCATCCCTGCTACTGTTCTTTTTGATTCTGGTGCTTCGCATTCTTTCATCTCACACAATTTTGTTAAGATACATGCATCCCCATCACACCAATGACAAATGCACTTATAGTAAATTCACCGGGTGGGGTTTTGCAAGCTGGGTTTTAGCTTCCACGAGTTAGTATAGTTTTAAGGGTGGTAGAGTTCAAAGAAAAGCTTACAGTGTTGAGAACTACTGGTATTGATGTCATTCTAGGAATGGATTGGATGATGAAAAATAAGGCAGAAATTAAATGTTCATAGAAGATAGTTGAATTGAGTGCACCAAATGGGGACAGGCTCAGTGTTGATGTGATTGTACAAAAACCACCAACAGCTACTGTAAATCAACTGTATAAAGATGAGAACCAACAGGATCGTGTTGTGGATGAATTTCCAGATGTCTTTCCAGATGAACTGCCACGTATGCCACTTGACTGAGACATTGAATTCCTTATTGAGTTCTTACCTGGAACTGCACCTATAGCTAAACGACCTTATAGAATGGGATCAAATGAACTAGAAGAACTTAAGAAACAAATTAAGTTATTGCTAGAAAAGGGTTTCATTAGGCCTAGTTCATCACCATGGGGTGCACCTGTTATTTTTGTTGATAAGAAAGATGGTGATCAGAGGATGTGTGTTGATTATCGGTCACTTAATGAAGTTACCATAAAAAATAAATATCCATTGCCTAGGATTGATGACCTGTTTGACCAGTTGAGAGGTGTTTGTGTGTTCTCTAAGATTGATTTGTGTTCCGGTTATCATCAACTGAAGATTCGTGCTTCTGATATTCCAAAGACAACATTTACTACTAGGTATTGCTTATATGAGTATACTGTCATATCTTTTGGTTCGACCAATGCACCAGCCTACTTTATGTATATGATGAATAAGGTATTTATGGAGTATCTGGATAAGTTTGTGGTTGTGTTTATTGATGATATACTGGTATTCTCTAAAACTGAAGAAGAACATGCTGAACATTTGAGGTTAGTATTGCAGAAACTTAGAGAACATAAGCTGTATACTAAACTGAGTAAATGTGAATTCTGGTTAAAGGAAGTTGCTTTTCTTGGTTATATTGTGTCCAATGGTGGGATATCTGTAGATCCAGGCAAGGTGAAGGATGTGTTGAATTGGCAACCACCTACTGATATGAGTCAGATTCATAGTTTCTTGGGATTGGCTGGTTACTATAGAAGATTTATTGAAGGGTTTTCTAAACTTGCTAAGCCTATGACAGCTTTATTAGAGAAGAATGCCAAGTTTGTATGGTCTCATGCCTATCAATCTAGTTTTGAAGTGAAAAAGAGATTGACTACTGCGCCTGTGTTGATATTACCAGATCCGAGCAAGAAGTTCTCTATTTATTGTGATGCATCTCGTCAAGGTTTGGGTTGTGTGCTTATTGTTGGCGCTTCTTAGCATCAGCAGAAAAGTCTGCAAGCGCACGGAAGTACCGTTGTAGCCTTCACCCAGAAGTATTCAGGGTACCGTAATTTCCTAGAGGAACAGTCTTTGTACTTAGTCCCTTAAACTAGTTTACTCAGAAGAGACGGAAGGAATAGCTTGGGTAGAGAGATTCTTCTAAGGTCAAATGCATATAAGCGATGGAAACTTCCCCACTACTTGCTCGCTTCAGGCCCACTGACGCACCTGGTTTGCCAGGCGATACCAGTATCAGCGCTATTCCGCGGCCGAACGTGGGGGGATGCTGGTATAAGAGGACAGGGCTATCACCACCTGCCACCTACCCCTCTGCCCGTGGGCGTGCGCACCATATGAAGGTAGACTCCGACCTAGACACCACGTCTACGAAGGCAACTACTACTCTAGCGACGTACAGGAACATCCATCTCTATCAGGAGTCCTCTTACTAGAGCATCCGTCCAAAGGACAAACGACGATCCCACAAACAAGTAGATTTATGGAAGTAACATGCTTAATGAATCAAACCAAAGTTGAACACGAGCTTCTTACTTCAAGTAGCAAGACGATCGTAGAGGTACAAGTTGGATTGAGAGCCGACAAGCCCGGCACTTCGTCCACCCGAAGGCAGAACTGCTTCGATTCCGCTCTTTCTCCAGCTCTTGTCCCTCTCTCACTCCCTATACGAAGTTAGCTATAAGCTAATGGAATAGAGCTTGCTCTTCCTCTCTACATTGTGACCTCATGTGTTGGTGAATGAATTCATTGATGAATAGGTGTAGAGAGGAGGCCTCCTTTTATAGCTTGAGAGGAGGGGGTTCTATGCAAAAGGATCATCCCCACATGGAAGCACCCAAACTGACCTCCAAAGGGCGGTTTCCACTTTCCATCTGTGTTGATCGTAGGTGGGACCATCCTTGCGGAACCGCCCTACAACCGCCAGAAGAAAACTGGGCCCGAGAGGCCCCACCAGGGGGGCGGCTGCCCCCGGGACTGGTCGGTCCCCTGGTGGGCCCGTTTGGCCACCGCCTTCGCGTGGTTGGTTCTCCTCTGGGCCTAGACCTCTCCTATGGTTACGAATGGGCCCAGATTTGTAATAAAGGTGGGCTTCTTTGTTATTCTTGGTTGCGCATTCTCTGAATTCACATTTCTCCTTTACGCTTTCCAATTGGTGTTGTGCACTTCCACTTGTTTCACCATAAATCCTGCAAAAACATAAACACTAGGGGTAGAAGTGGAACTCTGTTAATAGCATATGTCTATGTGCTAAAGTATGATAGTTTCTCTCCCTTTAGGCATAAGTTGGCGGTTAAAAATGATCTATAAGGACCGCCAACACTTATGCAAGAAGGTAGAGTATGCATCTAGGCAGTTGAGGAAACATGAACTAAACTATCCTACTCATGATTTAGTGTTAGCATTTATGGTTCATGCTTTGAAGATCTGGAGACATTATCTAGTTGGACATAAGAGTGATGTATACACCGATCATAAGGTCTGACGTGAATTTGAGGCAGCGTAGATGGTTAGAGTTGATTAAGGATTATGATTTGGATGTGCATTATCACCCAGGAAAGGCTAATGTTGTTGCAGATGCTCGACCTTCACAGGGCAGATCAGGATTGCTTGGGAAAGCCTTATTTAACCCAAGGACAGCTACTTCATCCCACCGTGAAAGGTCTTGTTTTATGTGGAACCCTCTTCCTTTGGCCTTGGTTGGACTAAGCCTCTACTCTGCCCACTTTGATTTTCTCTCTCTTTTTTTATCAGAATAGTCCAGGAAATTGCTAGGGAGTCTAACCTCAACTATCCCCTTAAGGTAAGTAGCCTAAGATGGGAGGAATAGTCATAGGAAGAGCTACGGATGGTCTTTAAGCAAAGAAAGGTACCGAAGCGAGTCTTTTGAATTTCCCTAGCAGAAAAAGGAGCAACAAAAGAGCTCTTTTTTCATATCATATCATTGAAAAAACTTTGCCAATGTAGTTGAGTTGCTGTCTCTGCTATACCCAAAGGTGGAAATTCCTATTTATCTATTTTCTTATAGCTATATCCCGGTCTACTATGGACCAATGTACACGCCATTCTGAGGTCTATAATCAAAGAGGAATTAGTCCTTGTTCAATTATTGAGTTTCCCGTCCCATTCATTCTTTCTGCCGATCCAGATCCATTCTTTTGGAACTATGATAATAGAGGCAATGCGACTCATGGAAATGCAGAAAATGAAAAGGAGCTCAGACCGAGGAAATTACTATTACAAAGGAGAGAAAGGCACATTAGTCTGGTAATCTACAGGTATTCACCGAAATATATATATTCATTCAGGTCCAATTCAATTTGCCAACAAACAAGAAAAGAGTGGAATGAAGATGCGCACTAACTAGATCGAGGAAACTCACTCAATGCCTATAAGTTATAGAGAGAAATCCGTACATACTTTCAGGTCAATCTGGTAAATAACCCACTCCCATAAGATATAGAACGAGGGCTTTAATACGGTTTCACTGGCTAGGTTTTGAGTCTGGGTGTTTTCTACCTACTTGTTTGTCCGTCAAATAGGTTGGCTTAAGCAGCATTAGTTCGACTGGCGTTAGTCAATTCCTGTATGGGGTAATCAATATATTGCAAATGGGTAATAAAAGCTAGTTAGGAAAAGGCGCTACTATAAAGAAAGCCTCGCTCGCACTGGGTGTTCAATCCATAGATGAGCTTCCTTTGTTTGATTGAAAGCCTACTTTCAGGGATAGTCAGTCAGTTCGAGAGGATGAGCCTTTATTTAATAGAGCCAGCAAGCGAGCCTGCCTCCCTCATTCATGGGTAGCCTTTTTCGGATAGTCAGGTGATTCATCTACTACGCGCATTAGCTCATCTACTAGCTATAGGTCCAAAGCTTGCTTGATGTCCTTCCTGAATTAATATTCTTTCTTCACATAACTCTATATAATGATAAAAATAAAGACGAAATAATTCGACTTCGTTCGTTGCGTTGGTGTACATCAAAGGGAATGAATTCCTCTCATGAACAAAAGGGCCGCTCCGCTCGCTGACTTAGGGACAACAGGGCCGCTGACTGGTTGACCTGGAGAAAACTTAACTTGAAAGAAGCGGTAGAGCTCAACCCAGAGTTTATGGAAAGGATCGTGTTGTCGACTAGGTCATGAGTGAGTTTCCCATCCAACAAAAGAAAAAAGGCATAGAATCTATATCTTTCATGTTAAGCTTCCCCTACCTAAATGATGGACTACTAGTTCATGCACAGAAGGGGCTGACTTCAAAGAAGCATAGCAAGGTAAGGGCGACCTATATAAAGAAGTGGCCCTCACGTAATTTATTTTCTCGAGTGTGGGTGGGGCGGCTGTGCAAGTAAGTAAAGTAGGCATGAGTTATCTTTTCCTACGGCCAACCGAGTCAATCTATTCGGGCAAGTAAATCTATTAAATAAGTCTGGGCATTCCCTCATGCTCTTTCTACATTTACCGTCCGAGTTCTTACTTAATAAAAAAGAACTATTATGACGAAGTACCGAGAGACCCGCTCTACATTGCTAGGGGTTGGTACGGCTACCCGTGAATACTATGCATACCGAGCATCCATCAAGGAAGAAAACCAATGAATGTGGATTACTCTTTTGTACCCGGAGTAAAAAAGCCGCTTCGAGCATCGGCAATAACTCATACTAGTTGGGCTGGCGCTTGGCATACTATTGCCAGGGAAGCGAAAACGTTGAGTTCCGAAGTGAATTATAGGGTTTTCAGTTGAAATGGATTACCTGATTGCACTAGTCTCAACTGGAAATAGAATTTGTATGAAAACCCCGTGTTTTTGTCCATTTTCCCCATTTCCCTCGGGAGACTGTGAGAAAATAACAAAAGAAAATGAAAACCCGTGTTTTTGTCCATTTTCCCCTCTTCCCTTGGGAGACTGCCCTATTGTGTGACAAAAGTGGGATTCATCTATCTATCGAGAAAAGTCATGCGAGCCATTTGCCTTCAGCAGACGCCCCGACAATCTCAATCCACTATACCAACCATTAAACCATATATAATGAATGTGTAAGCAAGCAAAGCAAGGTAAGGTAAAAGTAGGACTATTAGGGGTTGTTAGGTACAAGGGAAGGCTTTACATAGGCGGCAAGAGCCATGGCATTGGTGGAGCTTAAAAAGCATAGCTGATTTCTTCCTTGATGTACATAAAGCAAGCAATATATCAACATAGTTCCTAGAACTCCGCCTAGGAAGCTAGCTCGAGCTTTGGTTCCCCAGATATTCTAAACTATTTGAATCTGGCCACAAGCTTTTCATTCAAAGGAATGATTACGAACTAAATGTTTCTTTAACTCTGCCACAAGTAATTTACTACCAATCCTTCAGTTTACCTGGGTTTCCTTATCCAATTTCAGATCAAAGGTTAACCTCTAATGTGATTTACTAATTTATAACTGCAACCAGGGAACAACTATCAACTAGTTTTAAAAGTTCTGTCCTTTAGGTTTGGGAGTATTCCGGCGTAACTTTCTCAGGGTATGGTATAGGGGCTTGAGAAGGTGGGCAATCCTTCAGTGAAGACCTAATGAGAGGCTTAAAAAAAACACACCCAAGCAAGAATAAATCGTACGAACATCTATGGAGCCTAGCAAGGAGCCTTAGCTTCACTTCAGCTCTCGTCACCTCACTCGCAAATTTGCAGTCTTTCTTGACTGGTTCTCTATTCATAAACCCTACAGCTTTGTGCCACCAGGGGCCCCTTCTTTTGAATTTGGTGAGCTACGCACTCACATCTCATCTTCAGCTACGGACCCCCCCACGGACGTCCATCTAGTCTTACCCGCGTGTACTCCCAGACAGACTCTCGGGCGGGCTAAAAGAATGAGCCTGCCTCAAACTCTCCTCATAGCATGGTCAAAGAAGAGGCTAAATAAAACCTATCGTCAAAAGAAAAGAAACTCGCAGACTTCAGAAAATAAATAGGACTGTCCATACTTTGAAGAAGAAATACCCCTTTCCTTTATTTTGAGGTCCAGCGAGGCCAACCCCAGATACTTGGATTTTTAAGTCCAGCCAGCGAGGAAAAAGACCAAATTCTGGCCAGCGATACGCCAGAGGCTGGTGAAAAAGTAGAAATAGCGGGAGGCACTGAGAAAAGAAATCATGGTATATTGACTTTGACCCAAAGACATACGGGCATGAATCTAGAAGACATATGAGCACATTCATCTCTCAGGAGAAATGCAAATGTTACATGAATTGGAATGGGTTTTTCGCTCTTTTCGACAATATAAAAAATTCAACACATCTCTCCACTTCATCTTTAGATTGAAGCCTTTTTCAGGTTTCTTCACACCAAGCTATAGCATCATTACGCGGTTATTAAAAGCTCTGTGGTGATACGCAGTTGCCTCAAGCAATGTACGATATGACTCCTCATCATACTTCAAAGTAACACTACCACTCGGAGGTGCAAAGCATATCATACTTCTTACTAAAGCTCGTGGAAGTGAAGCATACCTGATCGATAAATACGACCTCTGAAATCTATGAAAGCAGGGAAGTATAAGCGATAACCTTTGTAAGCCTTTGCCAACTCAAACACATACTTCTCATACCGAGCTTGTTGAACTCGCTTATCTAACATACCCCCCCCAAAGTGTGGAAAACCTATAAAAATCATAACCATGTTCTTTTAAGAACTGTTGGAGTGCTCTGCGAACTATAGATGTATTAACCTAAGATAGATTAGTAGGCATCAGTTTCACTAAACGTTCTCCATTTTCTTCTAGAAAGCTTAAAGCTTCACTATTAATCATGAATCCAACACCTTGAAGTAGAGTTAGTGTACTAACACAACAATTACCACCCCTATAGGGTAAATAAAAATAGTAGATAATGAAAGAAGAGAACTGCACTTACTTACTTAACTAAAGCCAGTGGTAAAGAGAAAGGGCTCAAAGACTCTCTAATAGGTAGGCTGGAAGAAGATACTAGCTTTTTAACTCTTATATAAGAAGAAGATAAGAAGACGCATCTTTCTATCTAGAGTGACCTATTGATACTCCGAAGTCCAAAGAAAGGCTCAGTTTCCTTCTCGTTAAACAGCATAAAATGAACTGGTGCTTGCTTTTTCTCAAATAGAGTTGCAAAGCTTCCTTTGTTCGTAACATGCCGTAGTTACTCACTCGGTCAGAAAGAAGGGTAAAAAAGCACTGCCAAGACTGGAATTGATCCCGCGCTGAGATCTATCTGTAGGCAGCGGATAGAATAAGCAAGCAGAAAGAAGAGAATAAGCTTGCTGGGAGAAAGAAGACAAAATCCAACTTTACACTTTTTTTCATATGCTCACAAGCTAGCTAGGGAGAAGAACAAAAGTACAACACATAGTACCGGGAAAGACAAGTAGTTTAAATCTTTTTTTCATATGCATATGCGAGATAGAAAGTCTCAACTATCGCGCCCTTGCTTGTTGAATGCGAAACAGAAGTGTTGAAAGCTACAGAATATTATGCAAGAAAAGTCGTGACGAGCAATCACTTCTTGAGTTTTGAACTAAAAGAGTACCGTTTCCGTCTCTTGTGTAGTCAATAGTGTACCCTGCTAGGCAAGAAGAAGAACGCTAGGCAGTAAACCACGTAGAAAGAAGAAATTCGAGTAGTAGTTTGAAAGCGATATTGTGCATATGAACAATATCATGGATTGTAGTGAAATTCCTTGCTTATGCAGAACGCTTCAAAGCCCAAAGAAAGAATATTGTCTTCAGACATATTTGGATTTGGGAGAGAAGTTCAGTATTCGCCTATATTCTTTAAATAAGTATATAATTTACTATCAATAATATTATTTGCTCGATGCTTTGAGGTCGGCCATGTAGTCGGATATAGCTAGAATCTTCTGTTTCGCGCATTGCCTATGACCTTCAGGGTTCATGCTTGCTAATACATGCTTCTATTCATGGGTCAATCAAGTAATGTGCATAGCTATGTTCAATCTTATCTGAATTCTAGCAGCCAAGCTCAAAAAGCTTCTTCTGGTTATAATAGAGCCAAGCATCGTATGCGCAATCAGATAAGATATGTCAGGAGGGAACGATTTACTCTATCTACGTTTCTAATAAGATGGACTGAATGTTTTCTTCCTCTCGTAAACAGCTATCTCCACAGGCGCGTAGCGACACACAATCGACACGATTATTATTGACTGCAAGGAGTAAAGAACTTCTCTATTCTATTTACTTACGAGTTTATGAAAAAAAATGAACAGGTGCTCTGGAAAAGCCTGAAACTGGTACCTTTCACTGAATACCGGTACAAGCTTGGTTGATGAGGCACTCGAGCACTCTTCTAGAAAAGAGGTGCCATCCATCTCTTTAACTTCAAGTTAGTTCGTAATTATTCTTAGCGCAGAGTGCATCGTGTTGCTTTCTTGTTAGCATGTTGTTGACACTTCTTAGCGCAACCACCAGAGACAGGGTGTTAGGTTATCTCTGATAACGGCGCCAGAAGTGCCAGGGGTATTTCTTATGTTTATTGGATAATTCCGCAAGCGCACAGAATATACCGCTGTAGCACTTCACCCGGGAGTATTCCAAGGTATCGTTATTTATTTTTATCCCAAGCGAAAGCGGTTGCTAGGAATAATTAATAAAAAGTGAGAGATCCTTAAGTCTATAACAACTTAGTGTCAATTAGTGATAGGGGGTAGATCGATATATAGAGGAAAGGATAATGACACCAAGACAAGACAAGGTTTTGGGATAACTAAAGATAACTAGTAGAGTATAGCTAGGTGGGAGGACAACGAGTGAGTATAAGACTCCTATGACACTTACTTTACTCTTGTGAACTATCTTATCAAATGGATGAATTATACTAAGACAGTTACCTTACTTCCGGTGTGTAGGGGATAGGCAAGACAGTAGGGGACATAATCTCTACACGAAGCGGCTATTCTCTTATGGGAGCCTAGAACTTGCCTAAAACACGTGGAGGGATACTAAGACTAGACAGGGCTGTCACGACCTACTAGCACCCACAAACAATCCGTGCGATAAGCGGCATTCAAAGGCAAGATCTAGTCTAAGAACCACGCTTACACTAAGCCTTACTACTCTAGTTGCATACCAACAACTAAAGTACCCTATGACAGGCGATGAACTACACACGTGAGCTGGTTACAGGATCACTATCCAATATAACTCAACTATAAGTTAAGACAAAACACAACAATACTATAAAGAATAGTAATGCACTAAGTAAAGATTTAGTAAAGTAAAGTAAAGATAATATATATTGATAAAGGTAAAGTCTTACAGAAGGAAAGGTACAAGAGCTATACCAGACTCTCCAGCAAACGACTCCGGAGACTCCGAGTGTAGCTCGACTCGACTCTAACTCCCACGCTATACTAATACTACTACTAAAGAGTAGAACTCTTGTGACTTGTGACTCTTGTGTATCTTGTGTCTCTTGGAGAGGAGTGGGCAGCCTCTACTTATAGGGGAGAGTGAGGAAGTGCCACGTCAGCGATTCGTGTGCTCCATGCCTCTCCACCCTTGGATAAACCGCCTCATTACCGCCTCAAGATGGATGGCAGAGGTGAATTCATCACGTGAACATCATGCTGGGAGGCGGTGGAGGCCAACCAACCTGGCTAGGCACCAGGGGGTTCGGCCGACCCCCCTATGACTGGTGGGCCCAGCCAGGGTCTTCTAGAAGGTGTCCCCACCAGTCAGGGAGTGTGTAGGTGGCTTGGGCCCACCAATAGTGGTTCGGCCGACCCACACCTGGGCCTACCACTGTGGTCCCCATCTGTCACAGACTATCCCCTTGTGTTGGTTCCACTTCGTTTGCATGTTGTCACGTTGAATCCTTGTGCTTTGCTTCTCAACCGTTGAATGGAAACACATGTTGATCTGAGGGCTGAAATGAGCTGAGTGGAAGGTCACACGGATCCTGCCACGTCACCAGACCCAGGTGGTCCCCATGGGCAGTTCGGCAGACCCATGGGTGGGCCCAACCTTGGCTCTCCTCTCTTCCAAGTGATGTTTTGCACCATGTCTTGATGTGTGATGACTTGGTTCCCCAATACATGGTTCGGCCGAACCACATTATTGGGCTCCAAGTGTTCATTTCTGCTCTGTTTCATCTTCCCTGCGTTCACAAGCTTAAGAGTACATGTGGAACTAGTTATTGATAAAATATGCTCATGATATGTTTATCTTTCCTTGAATCCGAGGCCTGTTGACGGTGTTTGAATGTAAATTTCATGGTATATCCACCGTCAACAAGATCCCCCAAGCTTAACCTTTGCTCGTCCTGAGCAAATAATTAAACTTAGCCTCGGTGGATCAGGGGTTGCTACTATGTTCATATTTCAATAATACCTTGTGTACAACTAAATACTTCTCTTTTGAATGGAAAAATTGGCTATAAAAATTCACCTTTTTACCTTAGTCCTTTATAGGGCTAATGACTTTTCCTTTGCCTTAGGTGGTTGAGAGACAGAACAGTTTAACTTGAGCACTACTTTTCTCATTTCTTGCAAGTTTCATGCTGGAGATTTTAGCAATGTTTTGCAAAAGACAACTTAATATTCCTCATATGGTTCTCTCATGCCGCTCAAGTGGTGTATGATTCCTTACCAAGGCATACAGTAAATGTTGCCTTCTCTTTATCATCCTACTTCTAAAAATGGCTTATGTGGAGCTTAAGGTTGGAATGAAAGAATATAGCATACTTATTTTGCATATGTTGTAGAGTCAAAGCTTGGATCGAAAGAGAGAAGTGTCATGCCCTTAGATCAAGATGTGCAAGTGTGTGGAAAATATGAACTATAATGCTCCTCTATTTGAAATTGTATCTCTCCCTAAATTTTAGAGACATGGCTATCATTTTCCTTTTATTTATGAGCCTAGACTTGCTCAAATATTTTTCTTTTCTTTTCTATGGACTTTTTTATGTCCATCTTTCTTTCTTTTTATTTTCATTTTGCATAGCCTTTTGTCTCTACTACTATAATGACTAAGAGAGATTTTCTATGACTTTAACTTATGGAGCATTTATTTAGTGGGAATGAAAGGCATGTGATTGCGTACTTCCATTGTAGAAGCAGCACATATATGTGGTGTGTACATGATCTTGATCTTGGGAGCATGATAAGACTCTCAATAAGGATCAACAAGACTTGACAACACTCAATACAAAGCAAATAGCTTAAGTGGAAGGTTTTAGACATGTGTAACATATATGGCTGTGGCAGGAATTTATCGCCATTGAGGAACAATAAGGTTTTGTTTGTTTAAGGAATAAATCTTCAGTAATCATGCATGCTTAGAACATTATTATAGTAGCTCTTGTTTCACTATATCATATCTCACGACAACTTAGACTTAGTTCTAATACTTAGCATCCATAAAGTTTTCAGGTTCATGATGATTTAAATGAGCCAAGTAATCCATACTCAAAGAGATACTAAGTTGTAAACTAGGCATTAAAGAAACATTAACAGAGCAACTATTCATTATTTCCATGAGGCAGATAAATATTCATGAGACATATGGAAATAAGGGAAATATTTTTGGTGTTTTTATCTTATGCATTTTTATATGAAATAAATTAAAATAATGTAAATAGCTAGGATAAAATACTTACCTTGGTGGGGGAGAGGATTTCCCCAAGCTTGTCCTTCTGCTCATTGTGGTGGCGGGTAGTATTGGAACCATCCCGGCCAGCGTTGTGCTTCTTCGTCTTGGATAGCTTTTAATAGTTGAGCATTTTGTTGTGCCATATTCAGAGTTGCGTCTTGCTCAACTTGCATTGCGCCCATGTCATTGATGAGTTGGTCTATTTCCGATCCTTGGCTTCGACGACCCCTCGCCCGTGTGGACGGACGAGGTGTGCGCACTCTTGGAGTGTGCTGTTGAGGCCGTTCCGTCGACCTTGAAATGTCCATGGAACTCGCCTCATCGCCTTCTTCTTCATTTCTCCCTGCAGCTCGTGATTTGCCACCTTGCTCAAATTGGGCGGCTTATGACATGCTCCTTGTCACCCTTCTTGATCCTGCAATATTTTGTCTTCTTGCCTCTCGGTCCCAATTTATGGTTAGTGTGCGCAGCGCATACAACCGATGCCTTTCACAAGAGAGAGAGATTTCGGCTTTATGGCCGGGGTAAATCATTTTTATATCACCATTTTCAATTCTTTTAAGGACTTAAGTACTTATGAAGAAATCTTTGGTTACAATATCTCTAGGAGAAGCAATGTATTCAAAGTAATGTTTTCCATCTAGCAAGTCCATTGTTTCAGCAATGCGCATGATAAAAGAAGTGAAGAATATGGGCTTGCTTCTATGGAAACTACCGAGCCAAAACTGGACTAACATCTTAGCAGGTGAAACTTTTATTTTCTTTGTCATGGCATAGAGCAGTCTTAATTCATCATTATAAAGAACTTGCATATTAGAGCCAGGAAGAAAAGTTATAGCCATCCAATAGCGGATCAAGCGCAAAGTAGGATTATGGATTTCATCGGTTTTAGGATCCGAGCAATCATTAGATCCTGTAATGGCTCTCCAAAATTCAGGTTTATCAAATCTTCTTGTTGCATTAACTAGGTCTAGATAACAGTCATTATCAAAACCAAGTGCCATGCTAAAAACTCCCCAAGTTAAATTATACTCTTGGTTAAACATGCGAAAGTAGACATTATTTTCAATGGCTTGTAAAGAGCATAGAAATTCAATGGTGAGCTTTTCTATTCCAAGTTCTTGCACTCCTCAAAAACTTCCCCAACCGATTGTATTGAAAATAGTATTAAATTCCACGGTCATACCTGTGCTGTCCAAAAGGACAGGGTCGATGATGCCGGTATGTTCATACCCTCGGTGTCGGATGGAGGTGTACCTTTGGTACTCTTCTTGATTTAGCATGAGGCTGCTCTCAAGGTCGAATGTCCTCTCGGAAGTTACGCCAAAGCTTCGTCTTGGTGGAGCTTCTCTTCCTTCATCTTCATCATGGCGGGGTCGTCGGGAGGAACTCCCTACGACACTCTTGGCCTTCTTGAGTGTGGAGGAGAACTTCTTCATCCTGCAACAATGAGCTAACACAAGAACACACTACAACAACAGGGATTAGCGTTAGCATTAGCGTTAGCATTAGCGTTAGCTATCCCACCCACTGTTAGTAGTCCTTGCGGGGTATGGTTACCTCCACAAACAAGAATTTGAGAGCAAAGATGAGAGTGAGACAAGCTTCTACTACTATAATATTTTTGGGTTTTTGGTTTGAGTGGCTAAACTTAAACTAAACTTGAGAAAGACCGAGAAGAAGGGAGATTGTGTGCTCGAGATGATTCAGCTGGTTTGGGTGTGGGTTTGAGCACACAATGCAAGGGTATTTATAGGGGGAGAAGGGCTGGTGGCCAGGCCACCATGGCCAGTTCGGCCGACCCCCCTAGGACAGGTCTTTGTTGTTTTCAACTTTGGAAAGGGAATCTATTTGAATTCAAACTCGGCCTTGCTGTCAGCTCCCCATTTATGGGTCGGCCGAACCCATTATGACATGATCAGAGTTGCTTTTGCCTTTAGACAGGGAATCTATTTGAATTCAAATGCAACTCTGCAGAGAGACCTCAATAATGGGTCGGCCGAACCCCTTATGACAGGTTCAGTGTTGCTTTTACCATTACACAGGGAATCTATTTGAATTCAAACACCACTTTCTTGAAGGGAGCCAAAACATGGTTTGGCTGAACCAGGTTTTGTCCTCTGTCAACTTTACACAGTGTGTCCAGAAAAGTAGAGACTAGTGGTGGACCAAAAGCTTTGAAAATTTCAGAGATTCCCTTGTCTAGTGGTTTGTGAACGTGAAAGGTGTATGACAAAAGTGGGGACATGTTTAAAGTGATTCCCATGGACCATGGGAACACTAATGCATGCCAAAGTGTCTACTTTTAGAATTGGATGGTAGTGGATGTTGGATTCTCCTTGGAGCAAGTGAAAGTGGTCATAACCAAATGTGTTCGGCCAAATTCAAAAGGAGATGGTGCTCAAAATTCAGGAAGTGGATCACTACACCAGGCCAACACCACCAGAGGTGGGTAGGCCCCATGGTGGAGTCGGCCGACCCCACCTAGGTGGTCCCACCACCTCAGGTGTGAGCACTGTTGTTCATTCTCAAGTTTTATTCATTTAAGTATTTTATTTTGTCGAAATAAATTCTTGCAAAAATTAAATATGAAATGCAATGAAGAAAATGAAAAAATTGAAATGCAGGAATTAAATATGAGATAAATACTGATTTACTTTACCAGCAGGGGCTCCATGTTTTAGGTCCGTAGAGTAGAACCTCTCCATTTCGGGTTCATTCTTCGGGTGCTTCGATCGGTCCCGGAGATGGGGACCGTGATGATCGCACCTCTTTCTTCCACCATTCCTTCTTGGTTGACGCTTGTGATTCGGCAGAGTCAGCCTTATTTACCACCATCGCCTTACTTACCAGTTCGGCCTTTTAGGCCCTTGGTTGATTCTTTCGGCGTGGTGCATATTGTGGCTTGTTTCTCCACAGATTCTTCCTTGCCTGTTGCATCGATTTATAACCATTGAAAGGACATTTAATTCTCTTACCTGGGAGTTGGAAGTGGACTTGGCCGGATCCCACGTAGATGATGGCATTCACAGTGTTGAGGAACGGTCTTCCCAGGATGACGGGGACTTCGTCATCAGCCCCCATGTCAAGAATGATGAAGTCAACGGGGATGTATTCATCTTGAACTTTGACAAGGATGTCCCTTGCCAATCCCTCGGGGAACAGGATGGATTGATTGGCCATCTGCAATTTGATAAAAGTGGGGTACAAAGTGTAACACCCCAGGTGTTAGTCATGAGCTAACCAGCGAGTGTGGACCTAATCAAGTTATTTCAACCAATGATCCTAATCACTATTTCATATTCATCTCCATCTACCTTGATCATTGGAGAAGTTGCATGAAGACTTAAATTGGATAGTCACATGAGATGACAAGCCCTCCGCTTGATTGGATTGCAGGACTACGTGAACATGAGCATGCAAAGTCAGCCAAACCTTGCAACCTTGCCCAAACAACTCTACAACAAAAGTCATGAAGGTTTCATGTTGACAAAATGTCAAGAAGATACCTCAATTGGCCTAAATATCCAAATTGAGCTCTCTAATGATGTTACTTTGACCAAAGTGGAAATATTATTTTGGAGCAAGAAATGAAGTTTGACCCAAAATAAAAGTTACAGATATTTTGGAGTAGAACAAATGTTATTTATGGACCAAGTCATGATTCAACTCCTAAGTGCCTCAAATAGTGGAATCAAGACTGAAGAAAAATCTGATTTCAGGACTTGGTTAAATTCTAAGTCCGAAAATGGTGTTGATTTCATGGCCTTCTCGTGTTCTCCAAATTTCGTTAATTAACTTGAGTTGGACCAAAAATAGAAGTTGTTACAAACTCTTTGAGGCACAAAATATTCAAATTTGAGGTCAATCCGACTTCGTTTGACAAGAGTTGCCACTCGATCCTTGATCGTAATTAGGCAATTGACAGCATCAAATTTAGAGCTAATTACCCGTTAATACGTTCATCAAATGGCCGAGCTTCCTTAGCAAAGATAGTAGGGCATTGCGCGGGCTCCAACTTTCACTCTAGTGCCCAGGGCAGAATATGCAAGGAAGATGCCGGAATCCACCGCCCAGCTCGTCCACTCTCGCGCGTGCCACGTGCTCGCCGTTTTGTCTCAACCGGACGCGTGGACAGCACGCTCGGAGCTCCCACCTCCATTACTGCCGCGTCTCCCACTCCTCCCCTCTCATCTCTGCGTCCTCAGGAGCGATGGGAGCCTCCAGAGCTCGCCCTCGTCCTCTCCCACTCCTCCCAGCTCGCTCGACCTCTCTCTCGTGCTCGCTTTCCGTCGCCTCGCCGACGAGCAGAGCGCCGCCGCCATTGCCGGCCGGCGAAGCTCGAGCCGCCGTCGTTCCTCGTCTTCCGGTCACCCTACGGCCAAACTGAGTGGAGCACCTCGTTCCTAGCTTCGCGCCGCCTCCCCCGCGCTCCTCCCTCGGCTCCGCCGCACCCCGAGCGCCGCGGCCGCCTGCTGCTGCTCGCCGGGCCACCGGGCGCTGTGGCCAGGCCGCCACGGGCCGCGCCGTGCCAAACTGTGGGCACCGGCAGGTGCGACAGCTGCTGGGCTAGCCCTGGCCCCACTTCGTCGCCGCCGGCCGCTCTCCGGCGAGCCCTGGCCGGGCCGGCCATCTCCTCCCCGTTGCCTTCGTTCTGTCTGTTCGCATGGGAGAGAAAGGAAGAAGAAGACCCCTCTGGTCTATGACGAGTGGGCCCCACTCAAATCAAATGGCATCAAATGTTCAGATTTGTGATTTATTTTGTAAAATCCATATCTCCCGTTTGGTAGCTCCAAAAATTGTGAAACAAGTTTTGTTAGTTTGCTTATTAAGTTTTCTGCATGTTAGATTCAGTAAATATGCTATGTTATTTATATTTTTGTGCTGTAGAAATTAATTAGGAAAAGTGGTTTTTAGGATTGATTAACTTGCTTTTGGCCATAATTTGAGAAATAGAAGTCCAACATGTGTGATTCCAATTTTGTTAGTCTTCTAATAATATGTACTAGCTCCTAAGAATATAAAACATATAGGTTGTTTACTGTTTTATTGGTGTTTCACAATAATCTTGTTAAATAGGAAATAAAGGGTTGAATTGATTGTTATTTTTGTAACTGGAGTTGTATTCCTCCAAATGGCATGAAAATTTAATTGTAGACTCTCTATGTGATGTGTGATGTATGGTTAAAATTACATGATTTATGGTGCAGGTATGACTGAGTTGTTGATTTATCTTCTTGGTGCATATTAAGTAGATTTAAATACATTATAAATAATATATTGTGGTAAAAATGGAAAATGGTGTTCCACTACCTTTGTATGATATTATGTTAGCCTGAGAATCAATAATATGGCCATGTTGTTTCAGAAAATGTTGAGTTTTGGATTTAACTTGCTCTCCAATGCTTTATTGCATTATAGATTTGTTTATTTTGTAATAATTAAATTATGAAACCTGAGCATGTAAGATTTGAACCTTGGTCATGATTTGTTATCACCTAGCTATCATAAAAATTTGGTGTCTATTTGAGATGTTTATTATATGACTTAAATAATTAATTTATAGGCCTTTATGCACTAATTAGTAAAAGGTTGTAGGTAAATGGACACATACATGTATGTTTCTTGTAATGCTTGTCATGTATTAATCTGATCTAAGTGTTGTATGATCATTTAATGATGCTTGGAGCTATCTAAATAGTTCATTCCTATGTGTGCATGGGTGATAATTAAGTGAAAAGCATGTTTTGCTTATATGCTGAAAATGGCTGCATGTATAGTCCCTGTTGTTATGGTGTTTTCTCCATGAAAATGATGTTTCATGAAAATGTGTTCTATACAAAAGTTGTAGCCAACTTCTATGTCTAGCTTGTCCTAAAATTTCTTGTTCATAGGCCTGATAGTTTAGGAGTTATGGCTTTTGGAAGTTTGCTGTCAGGTTTGGATTGTTTTCTGTCTAGATCTGAATGTTTGTTTTGTTTGACCAATTTATGCTTTAAATCACCTCTTTATGATAATAAAGAAGTTATAGTATATTTCTATGTCTTTCCAAATTGTCTATGATCATCCCTTTTGGTGGTCTAAATCTCTAGTTATGATTGTTTGAGTTGGGAGAACAGAATCTGTCCAAGTCTGGACAGAGCTGTCTTCTTTGTGTTGTTTGACCTTTATATGAATTAAATCATCTGAAGAGGATAATACAAAAGTTGTATACAATTTCAATAGCTTTCCAGAAAGGCTTAGATCACCCTGGTTGGATGTATATAGCTTCAGTTATGGTTAAATCTTGTGCTTGCTGTCCTGCTGTCCTTAAAATGCATATGTGAAATTATGATTGCTTCCATGTTGCTTTGCTTGGTGTGTTTGTTATCTCATGGTTCAGTGACTGTAGATTAACATGCCTTGTATTACTTCCTCTTATTCATACATGTGCATTGTGCATCTCATTTAGGTACGATAGATGATGAACACGTGGGGTGAAGGATATGATGATGGAACTAACCACAAGACGGTGTGGTGGACTAATCACGAAGGTGGAAGGACTAATCGAGTGCTTGGATGGGAAATGCTCGTCGAACAAGTGTCATCTAACAAACACTAACTTAGTGCTGAACCCCAGGCTAGCCCCGGAGCATCCCTAAGCCTCCACCTATCTCTTTTTATAAATGCACCGGTCTTTATTAAATCGTATGTTTGTGCATTTAAGTATAGGAGTTAGTTTGAAACCGTTGCTGCATATCTACCTTGTCTACTATATATGTGAACCTGATACTATTACTAGACAGGTGACCGATCTTATGCTTAGCCCTGCTTAGACTGGTAGAAGTCGGGTGATTTCCTGTCATCCGCGAGAAAGTTGGGTGATTTCCTGTCATCTGCGAGTGTAGGTGGTGACTGACGAGATCCACATGGTTGGCTACACCATGCCACAATGAAATAATGAGAGAATCAAGGCTAGGTAGTGGGGAGCTGCATGACATGGGTCATGTTGACTTCGGTGCTGCTTGCGGCTGACTAGGACTGAGGCCACCAGACATCAGTTGAGATTGAAAGACGTCGTCACATAGCTGGCCGGATAAGTCGTTCCGACCGCGAAGCCGAGTATTTCTTTCTGAGCCGGGAATTGGGTGTGATAAGGCAGACATATTCTGGAGGTAGGAAGGATGTGCGGGGACACCATCTTACCAAGGGCAGGTCAGGGACCTGATGCATCCTGGAAGTGGGTTTGTCTCTGAGAATATGGGCCCCTCCAAGCCCGCGATACATTATGACTCAGAAAGATTTAACGGTGACCCAAGAAGCCAGTGGCTCGGCTGACAGGGTTTGTGATTGGCATATTTGCCAGCTGGTACAATCGATTCGAATCGCCATCTCTCCTGGTCAGTGAGAAACTGAACTGATCTTCTGGTGAGGTAGAGGTTAACAACTTGAACGTGATTATTGGTGAGATGAGGAAGATATCTGTGGATATCAGAAATCGCTATGGTTTATTGATTGCTATAATATCAAGTGATTGCTTAGAATAGCTGCAAACCTTAGCTATAATAGCTGAATTGAAATCGAAGCTGAACAATATCTAAAATTGATAAGTTGAGGAATTATTGTAGTAATGCTTTTTATGCAAAATGTTGCTATCCTCTGAGCTCCACCAAATAAGCTTGCATATCCTTGAGTCTTTTTATTTACTTCCTGTCGGGTAAGTCTAGCTTAGTACAATTGAGTACTCAGGGTTTTATTCCCAATGTTGTAGGAGGAATGCTTGGCTGACTAAAGAGTTACTTCTATCCTTCGGGAGAGGAAGACTAGACCTTGGGCAAGGTCATGTTATCTATCTCATCTATGTTGCTGTGACTGGTCGGTACTTGGTACTGTATTATGAAATTAAGTTTATGTAAAATGATTTCGTTTCCACTATTGAACTTTTATGTAAAAATTTATCTTGTACTCTGATGTATTTGAAATATGTGCGAATCTATGTATCATGTGTATGTATACTGCTGAGTTTCTGCGATCCTTGGGGTATGTACTGTGTAAAAGTTTAAAATCCTTCGAGATTTCACGGACTACCGGTTTATATTGGCTCAAGTGTGGCTTGATAGCTGGGAAAACAGCTGTCGCTGTACTTGTGCTCGTATAAATTGGTCGGTTCTGTTACACAAAGGTCCCCCTAGCAAGTTCTCTTACATTACCTTGGACATGATGTTCACTCCAGATCCAAGGTCGCAGAAGACGTTGTTGAAGGTGTGTGGCTTGATCTCGCAGGTGATGGTAGGATGGCCGGGATCACTCTTCTTGGCCACGAATGGCGGATCAAGAAGACAACCTGGGTTTTGCCTAACCGGAGGCTTACCAAACCTCGTGGAAATTAACTTAACACCCTCAATTGGTTCCTCAGCTTTCCCTGGGATCTTACCTTGTTCGAATGATGGGACAGCTGCTGCTATTTGAGCTAATTGGGATTCTAGCATTTTATTAAAGCTCAATTGATTTTTCATAGCAGTGTTAAAGCAATCCATTTTCTCACTAAGATTTTCAAGAATCTTATCATTAGCCATTATTTTCTTGTTTATACTATCATTGATTTTAGATTGGCCTAAGACAAGATCTTTAAGAGAAGGTTGGTTACCGTAAGAATTATTAAAATTATTGCTGTAATCATTACCTTGGTTTCCTTGGTAGAAGGGGCGCGAGTTCCATCCTCCTTGTTGCTGGGGTCGATACCCATTGTTGTTGTTGTTGTTGTTGATGAAGCTCACTTCCTCCTTCGTCTTAGGACAGTTGTTGCCCGAGTGATCTTCTCCACCACATACCTCTCACCATGGGTCAGCTTCAATTGCTCGTGTGGTGCCAGTGGTTCGAATGGCCTCTTGTTCCTTTTTGGAACCTTCTTCAATCTTTTTCATCAAGAGGTCCATTTTCGCTGAGAGCATGTCCACCTCATGAATGGTGTGCATACGCCTTTTCTTAGGCTAGAGACACTCCTCATTCCATCCTTGGTTGATGACCATCTTTTCAATGAGGTCTTTGGCGTCTTTGACATTGTGTTGCAAGAATGCTCCTCCAGCGGCAGCATTAAGGTGACTACAGGCTAATCCAGCCAGCCCATGGTAGAAACCTTGGATTAGGAACCATTCTTCAATCCCATGATGAGGAAAAGAACGAATATACTCCTGAAGGCGTTCCCATGCTTCAGGAATCGTCTCGTCAGCTTGCTGTTGGAAGCTTAAGATCTTTCCACGGAGAGCGCTGGTTTTGCCCATTGGGAAGAATTTCTTGAGAAATGCATTGGCGCACTTCTCCCAGGTGGTAGCTTCATTCTTGTTGGCATAAAACCATTGCTTCGCCTTCCCAAGCTGTGAGAATGGGAACAGGCGAAGACGGATGGCGTCAGCCGAAACATTCTTGATAGTGAAGGTACCACACACCTCTAGGAAGTGCTGGACATGGGCATTGGTGTCTTCATGCGGCTTTCCACAAAATGGATTGGCTTGCACCATGTTGATCAGGGCTGGCTTAAGCTCAAAGGTAGCATCCCCCAAGTTGAGCTGTGGACCGGTGGCAATTTTGTCAGCTGACGGTGCAGAGAACTCACAGATGGTCTTTTAGGCCATAGCTTCCTTGGTTGACAGTGCGGAGCCTCTTTCCTCGAACGGATTCAGGTTTGAGATGAACCTTTGAGGTGGAACTTGACGGCGTCTAGTTCTCCTCAACAATTGCTCAGGGTCTTCAATGAAATTTGACAGCAATTGGAAACCGTTCATGCATTGTCTAGCTTCACGATAGCGAGAAACACAGACAGGGGTAAGCCCCTAACACTAATCGAGAACTAAATTGATAGTAGATTCTGGATTCAATTTTTTTATTAATATTCCTAGACTGATGCTTTCCCCGGCAACGGCGCCAGAAATGCCTGTTGACACTTCTTAGCACAACCACTAGAGACAGGGTGTTAGGCTGTCTCTGATAATGGCGCCAGAAGTGCCTGGGGTATTTCTTATGTCTATTGGATAATTCCGCAAGCGCATAGAATATACCACTGTAGCACTTCACCCGGGAGTATTCCAAGGTATCGTTATTTATTTTTATCCCAAGGGAAAGTGGTTGCTAGGAATAATTAATAAAAAGAGAGAGATCCTTAAGTCTATAACAGCTTAGTATCAATTAGTGATAGGGGGCTAGATCGATACATACAGGAAAGGATAATGACACCAAGACACGACAAGGTTTTGGGATACCTAAAGATAACTAGTAGAGTATAGCTAGGTGGGAGGACAACGAGTGAGTATAAAACTCCTATGACACTTTACTCTTGTGAACTATCTTATCAAATAGACGAATTATACTAGGACAGCTACCTTACTTCCGGTGTGTAGGGGATAGGCGAGACAGTAGGGGACATAATCTCTACCCGAAGCGGCTATTCTCTTATGGGAGCCTACCTTTTAAGAACTTGCCTAAAACACGTAGAGGGATACTAAGACTATACAGGGCTGTCACCACCTGATAGCACCCACAAACAATCTGTGCAGCAAGCGGCATTCAAAGGCAAGATCTAGTCTAAGCACCACGTTTACACTAAGCCTTACTACTCTAGTTGCGTACCAACAACTAAAGTACCCTATGACAGGCGATGAACTACACACGTGAGCTAGTTACAGGATCACTATCCAATATAACTCAACTATAAGTTAAGACAAAACACAACAATACTATAAAGAATAGTAATGCACTAAGTAAAGACTTAGTAAAGTAAAGTAAAGATAATATATATTGATAAAGGTAAAGTCTTACAGAAGGAAAGGTACAAGAGCTATACCAGACTCTCCAGCAGACGACTCCGGAGACTCTGAGCGTAGCTCGACTCGACTCTAACTCCCACACTAGACTAATACTACTACTAAAGAGTAGAACTCTTGTGACTTGTGACTCTTGTGTATCTTGTGTCTCTTGGAGAGTAGTGGGCAGCCTCTACTTATAGGGGAGAGTGAGGGGGTGCCACGTCAGCGATCCGTGTGCTCCATGCCTCTCCACCCTTGGATGAACTGCCTCATTACCGCCTCAAGATGGACGACAGAGGTGAATTCATCACGTGGACATCGTGCTGGGAGGCGATGGAGGCCAACCGACCTGGCTGGGCACTAGGGGGGTCGGCCAACCCCCCTATGACTGGTGGGCCCAGCCAGGGTCTTCTAGAAGGTGTCCCCACCAGTCAGGGAGTGTGTAGGTGGCTTAGGTCCACCATTAGTGGTTCGGCTGACCCACCCCTGGTGGGTTGGGCCCACCACTGTGGTCCCCATCTGTCACAAACTGTCCCCTTGTGTTGGTTCCACTTCGTTTGCATGTTGTCACGTTGAATCCTTGTGCTTTACTTCTCAACCGTTGAATGGAAACACTTGTTGATCTGAGGGCTGAAATGAGCTGAGTGGAAGGTCACACGGATCCTGCCACGTCACCAGACCCAGGTAGGCCCCATGGGCAGTTCGGCCGACCCATGGGTGGGCCCAACCTTGGCTCTCCTCTCTTCCAAGTGATGTTTTGCACCATGTCTTGATGTGTGATGTCTTGGTTCCGAATACATGGTTTGGCCGAACCACATTATTGGGCTCCAAGTGTTCATTTCTGCTCTGTTTCATCTTCCCTATGTTCACAAGCTTAAGAGCACATGTGGAACTAATTATTGATAAAATATGCTCATGATATGTTTATCTTCCCTTGAATCCGAGGCCTGTTAACGGTGTTTGAATGTAAAATTTCATGGTATATCCACCGGCAACACATGTTTGAATCCGCATAAGTGGAGTGCATTGTTTCTTCAGCGTTTTTCAAAATTGTATGTTGTGTGGAAGTGCAGAAAGAGATTGAGAATTTCCAACTGTGCTCGGCTTATTTCTTATTTGAAAGTGAGGGTGCTTACTCTTCAAACTCAGACTCACTCAGACCAAGCCTACAAAAAACAGGGATCTCACCTCTCCCCAAATAGACATCAACTATATGACTGCATTCTTTGCCACCATAACTCCACCAAGATGCTAATGAGATGCAGTTGTTGCCTACGTCAAGTGAGCTATGTGCTGAATTTGAACATCTAAACTTGGGAATTGTCGTCAATGCAGCAGAGTTGGTAATAGAACCTACACTTGAGTAAGAAATCCATGAAGGACAGTTGAAAGATGAGAAATTGAAGGAGATAACAGAAAATATAGTGGTTGGTAAGTCACCTGGTTTTAGGATGGATGACAATAGAACACTGAGGCATGGCAAGAGGTTGTGTGTACCTGAGGATCCAGCAATAAGACAGAAGATTCTGCGAGAGGCACATGAGTCAGCTTATTCTATATATCCTAGTATTACTAAGATGTATCTTGATCTTAAAGAGAAGTATTGGTGGGTTGGTTTAAAGAAAGATGTTGCTAAATATGTGGCAGTATGTGATGTTTGTCAAAGGGTGAAAGCTAAACACCAGAGACCTGCAGGATTGTTGCAACCAATGAAGATTCCTGAGTGGAAGTGGGAAGAAGTTGGTATGGATTTGATAGTGGGATTACCTCGCACTCAGAACGGGTATGATTCTATTTGGGTGATAATAGACCGGTTAACCAAAGTTGCTCACTTTATACCAGTCAAGACTGATTATCGAGGACCAAGATTAACCACCTTGTATATGGAGAGGATAGTATGTCTGCATGGAGTACTTAAAAAGATTGTGTTTACAATGAAGTTTGGACTGGGGATGGATAGCCGATGCCAAGAGCAGAGACAGTCGATTTCGGGAAGCACAGTCTTTTATAGAAGGGCTGAGAATAGCCGATCGGGTCCTGGATCAATTGTTGGGCCAAAGCGAAGATGGCATGGTTGAAGACAAGAGTCAATTGATGACATCAGCATGAGTCTCCAACACCGGGAAGAGATCATGTTTATAAGACAACAGGGCACCGAGGCGGTTTCTTTGGGAAGTGAGACGGCACGGCGGATTTTAGGTTGCAGTTAATCCGCGTTTCTTGAATCCGGAACAGTTACCAAATTGGGGAGATGAAGCGCCGCCATCAATGGTCGCACACCGATCGGCTTTTTGGGTCAGGCTGTTTAGCCGATCCTATTGGGAGTACCCACAAGCCGATTCGTAGTGAATCTAGCTGAGGGGTTAATTCTAAGGGAAAGCAGAACAAAGCCGATGCTAAGAAGCAGGCCTGAAAGCCGATTCGTATGTAGAACGGATCAGGCTGAGTAATCGATTCTAAGGTACAATGCAAGCCTGAGAGCCGATTCGCATGTAGCAAAAAGTCGTCAACATCTTTATCGGCCTAGAATGAAGGGACGTACATACATATGCGAAGAAGACCTTTGAGGAGGACACACACAGCGTCTCAAGATCCTGCATCAGCTATGCCTTGGGGGCTTGGATTCACCGCATGCACACGTTGCACGACATCAAGCGATCCATCATGAAGACGGACAAGACGAGTGACTTTCATTGCCTCCTACGTCTTCAACGATGGACTTGCATACAGAGGTGTGGAAATATGGTGAGAAACATGCTTATATTTCAAGGATTAAAGGAAGAAGACCTAGACGCACTATGGCTGCTAGTGAGTTTCTCGGCACAAGGAAGACCATCGGATCATAGTTCGAAGCATGAAGAAATCATACTCCGAACTAGGGGGCATGTGTTAACACCAAATTTCGGGCTGGGAGCCGATAGCCGATACCGAAGGAAGATAGCCGATCTCGGAAGCAGATTCCGTCGAGCAGAAGGAAGAAGAATAGCCGATTGCACGGTGAATCGGTTATCGGGCGAAGGTGACAGAAGGCGTGCAGCGTCGGTATTGGTGACGTCATCCAGAGTCTGCACCGCCAAGATGCGATCACGATCGGAGTCCATTATGAAAGGGAAGATGTGACTCCAAGTTACCTTAGATATAGGATAGTTTGTTAGTTTCCTTATCTATTGATGAGTTGTAATTCGACTAGGACTCTATCTACGCTCAGGGTATAAATATAAGCCCTTAGCCATTGTAAAAAGAGACAACAACATCAATACAACACAACTTTCGGCTCTGGCCACCAAACCCTAGAGTCAGTCGAGTCCGGCGAGTTACTTCATCCAGGCTAGGTGTCATCTGGTGGGCGCAGGCTTGCTTGTAAGTATCGTCAACCCCCTGTTAAACTATGTCCTTTTAGCGTCATCCGGCGGAACGTGGAAGCATGGCGGACCAGGGTCCTTGCTAAGCTCTGTTTCTTTGGCGTCATCCGGTGGGCGCGGGAAGCATAGTGAGTCAAGGATGATTCACGCTGGTTTACCCGATCAATCTGTGTTAACCGTCATCCGGTGGACGAGATGCAGATTAGGACGGTTTTCACGCGCGGATTAGTTATCGATTCGTGTTTGTTTGCTTGATTAATCTATTAGTTAATGTCATCCGGTGGACAGGCTATAGATTAAGACAGTTTGCATACATGGATTAGTTATCGGCTCTAGTTAAATTTGGCAGTTTAGCTGGATTCATTAAGTTACCGATGTTGCTTATGTTTATTGTTTATTATTTAAAGCAATCATCAATTTGCCCGTCTTGATCCATATGCATCGGCTTATATCTAATAGATCTATATGTTCAACGAATTATGTTTGCCATTGTTTTATATTGATAATATAGAATACTTTGCACCAGCCGGTTGTATTTTGGATCTAGATTAGATACGGGTTGTACTCAAGTAATAAAATAAACATTGTCTAGATTCAAAGGTTAACGGATTTAAGTTGCAACTTCATCATGACTGCCTCGATCCGCTCGATCTCCACTGTTGCAAGATTGTGATTTAGATCTATTAGCCGGAGAGTTGAAACATTGTCTACTTTATAGGCTTGTATGTTGCCCGTATACACTGAATCGGCTAAAGTAGCCGATTTCATTTTATTTTACATTGAGACATCTTATGATTATGATAGCTTGCTGTGACTACATCTTTTATAGTATACTTCCGTCTAATGCAAGTATATGTCATTGAATTCATGTCTGAATCGGTTAACTTGAGTTATAATGCATGTTTCGCTACAATCGGTTCATAACATGACGGAATCGGCTTTCTAGTCGATCTCCCATTACATTGGCTCTTCGAGCCATACAGTTGGAACTACCTGGACATACCGGTTAGTTCCACCCTGTGATTACTGATTACTATCTTTTTCCTTGTCAATTGCAGGTCAAATTGACTAGCACGCTTGGCTGTTACTGACACTCTCAGACCGGGTTCGAAGCTAGCTGGATCTGCGAGAGCTTTACTGCCTCAAGGGTCGTTTCCGGCTTCGCTGGTGTGTTGGGCTTAGGGAATCACTTTTTGCGCCAACACACTTTTTGGCACGCTCGGTGGGACAATTCACTGAAGACCATGGCAAAAGGAAAGGCTGCAGCGGACGGCCCCTTCAGGGATGACGGTGTCCTCAGGGTCAGGGTCGAAGATCTCAGTGAGGAGGACGCGGCAGTGCTGAACAAGATTGTTGAAGAATTCGCTGATGCCTGCCTGCTTTCATTCAGCAAGCAGCGTGATGGCTCTATAGTGAAGAAGAATGCATTCCCGAGATGGACCATGGACGGCCATTCTGATAAATCTGAAGAGGAGTGCAAGGCCGACCTCAAGCAGATGCTGGAAGAAGCGACCTGGGAGGCCGCCTATTCAGCAGTCGGCCATCACCATAAATCCTTCCTGCAGACATTCTATAACATCATGAAGACTGTTCTCAAATGGCAGGATTGGGAGTCTCTGGGTCTGGTTTACTTCAACATACCCGCAGAGGATGCAGATCCAAAAGCAGCGGCAAGGACCTCCAATTCCTCACCGCAACAGCCGAGCCAGCCGAAAACGCCAGGGCAGGGTGCCAATGCGGCCGGTTCGGCTCAAAAAATAGCAGCTTCTCCCAGATTATACAAAGATCATACTCCGGAGGAGCTCGCCGCTTTCATGCAGGCCACTGGACAGTCGGTGAACTCGATGAACTCATCAGCAGTGAACCTGACACCTGGAAATACGCCGGCGGCAGACGTGGCCAACCCAACTCCTGGATACCATGAGGGGATCACATATCAAGACCTTCAGGCAGCGCCACATCCAGGGTACGCCCAGACACCCAACAATCAGCTGCTGGAGCAGATGAGTGCCATGCTCCGTGATACGTTCGGTTTACAGCCGAAGACCGGGACTGGAATCAAGTACAGGCGCCCTTACCCCGAGTGGTACGACCGAGTGACATTGCCGCCCAGGTATCGCTTACCCGACTTCTCCAAGTTCAATGGGCAGGACGACATCACCACCATGGAACACATCAGCCGTTACCTGACCCAGCTCGGCGAAGCTTCGTATGAGGTAGCTCACAGGGTCCGGCTCTTTCCGCTATCACTGACAAGGCCGGCGTTTAGCTGGTTTGCATCTATGGAGCCTGGCTCGATTCAAGGCTGGGAAGATCTGGAGACTAAATTCCATAATTACTTCTTCTCTGGCACTGGGGAGAAAGACATCATAGATCTCACCAACATGCGCCAAAAGCCGAATGAACTTGGATCGGCTTTCATCAAGCGGTTCAGGGAGACTAGGAACATGTGTTACTCTTTGAACCTGAACGACAAGCAGCTCGCCAAGATAGTGGTCAGTGGGTTGCTCCCACACGTCCAAGAGAAGCTTGTGGGCACCAACTTCAACAGCATCAGCGAAGTGATGCAGAGGGTGGCCGCATTAGAACAGCAGGCCCAGAGTTTCAAGAAGGAATCAAAATACAAGCAGGCCTACGTCTGCGATTCTTACTCAGAGGATGGAGAGAATGAAGAAGTGGCTGCTGTTGAGCTCAAATGGGGAACAAAGCCCATGGCCGTACCGAAGGGGTAGAGCGCGGAAGATCAATACGACTTTGACACGCGCAAGCTGGACAAGCTCTTCGACCTGTTAGTCCGTGCAGGCCACATCACCTTCCCAGCTGATTACGTCAAGCCATCTCCTGAAGATTTGCAGGGAAAACCGTTCTGCCAGTACCACAGCCTCACCTCACACTCTATAAACAACTGCCGCAATTTCAAAGCAGCAATCCAGAATGCTATTAGGCACGGTTTGTTGAAATTTGAGGCTCCTCCCAAGGGGAAGATGAAGATCGACAAATTCCCATTCCCGAAAGGGCAGAACATGGTCCAGATCGCGAATCCTCTGACTAAAGTAAAGGTATTAACCTCCGAACGGGCCAAGAAGAACTCCTCAGTTGATACCGATGCACAAATCACAGCTGAGGAGCTGGCGCTGATCAAAGGAAGGAGGGAGTAGAATCAGAGGCAGCCGGAGCAAGGAGAATCCTGTGGCACCAAGAGCTGGAGGCCCACGCACCAGCACCTTCTGAACAAGTGGCGGCAACAGAAAGAGAAAGATCATCAGAGGCGGCTGCAGCTCGAAGAAGAGGAGTACCGCAGGTGGCTCCGCGAAGAAGAAGAGGCGCGCTATCACGAAGAAATGGCCCGCCACCGGGGAGGTGAGGAGGATCATTGGCATTGCCCATTCTTCCGACACTGCTGGAATGAAGGCTTGAGACTGCCAACGCTGCGCAACTGCCCAGAATGCAGCGATCAATACCGAGAGTACAGGCAGTCCCAGGTCAACCGCCGGTCTGTGCATCAGAGGCTGGGGAGCCCCCACAGCCCGCGGGATCGGCGTGAAAAAAGGGGCTCGCGCGATCGGCTTGATGAAGCGGTAGTTGAACACCGACAGCCGGTTTGGCAAGAGAATCAGTGGTGCCCAGGGGATCTAACTAGGAGCCAAAGGCGCCGGGTGCAGCGGCTCAGAAACAGAGAGCTCCAAGCTGAGGGGCGTGCCAAACAGGTGTGGCGCGAGAAGCCTCCACAAAACAATGGAAAGCCTGTAGCCGATGCATAGATGGTGTTCGTGCTGCCTGCAGAGTTCAGAGCCAAGAAGTATGATACCGAGTCCGACTCAGACAATTCGGGATCAGAAGACGGAGTGGCCAAGTTAGTGCTCGCACAGCAAGCTACTTTTGATAAGCCAGCCAAGAATCGACATTTGAAGGCCCTCTATCTCAAAGGTTATGTCGATGGCATGCCCATGATGAAGATGTTGGTGGACAGTGGTGCCACTGTCAATCTCATGCCCTACACTAGATTCCGCAAGCTAGGCAAGGGTCCCAATGATCTAATAGAAACTGATCTGATGCTCAAGGATTTCGGGGGCAATTCTTCCAACACTCCGGGGGCAATCAACGTCGAGCTAACAGTGGGGAAGAAGACACTGCTTACCACCTTTTTCGTGATCGACAGTAAAGGTGCCTATAGCTTGCTACTCGGACGTGACTGGATTCATGCCAACTGCTGCATACCATCGACCATGCATCAGTGCCTCATTCAGTGGCATGGCGATGAGGTCGAAGTGGTCTCGGCCGATGACTCGGTCAACGTGGCGACGGCAGATGCCACATACTGGGAAGCTGGGGATCATGACTGTTTCTCTGGCAAGGCTTGGGAAGGAGGCTCCATCAAGGTCAGTGATGAGAGTCAACAGCCGATCAGGGCAATCGGCTCTGAGTCTTTTTATTAAATGGAGAATCCGATCGACGGCACAGAGGGTAAGTTGGGGCAAGGATTCACGTCGGCCGACAAGCTCGAAGAAGTGGATGTTGGACCCGGCGACAGACCAAGGCCGACGTTTATTGCCGCCAATTTAGACCCAGAGTGCAGGCAGGAGCTGATTCAACTGTTGAAGGAGTACAAAGATTGTTTCGCCTAGGAATATTATGAGATGCCTGGATTGGACAAATCTATTGTTGAGCACAGGCTACCTATCAAGCCAGGGTTTCGGCCACACAAGCAGCCTCCACGTCGTTTTAGAGAGGATGCTCTACCCGACATTAAGGCCTAAATCACGAGGCTGTTAGAAGCCAAGTTCATTCGAGCTTGCCGATATGCCGAGTGGATATCGAACATCGTCCCTGTGTATAAGAAAAATGGTAAATTGCGAGTCTGTATTGACTTCAGGGATTTAAATAGAGCTACACCGATGGATGGCTACCCTATGCCAATAGCCGATATGTTGGTAGACTCGGCTACTGGGCACCAAGTTATTAGCTTCATGGATGGCAATGCTGGTTATAATCAAATTTTTATGGCTGATGAAGACATCCCGAAGACCGCCTTCAGGTGCCCTGGTGCGCTTGGTTTGTTTGAATGGGTGGTCATGACGTTTGGTTTGAAGAATGCGGGTGCAACCTATCAGAGAGCTATGAATTATATATTTCACAAGTTGATCGGCAAAGTCGTTGAAATTTATATAGATGATGTGGTGGTGAAAGAGCAATAAAGATCTCCTGGCCGATTTGAGGACCACTTTGGAGTGCACAAGGCGACATGGTCTGAAGATTAATCCTAACAAGTGTGAGTTTGGCGTGTCAGCTGGCGAATTTCTGGGATTCATGGTCCACCGCAAAGGGATAGAGATCGGCAGCAAGAGTAGGAAGGCGATCGATGAACTCGTACCTCCAACCAACAAGAAGGAATTGCAGTCTTTACTTGGTAAGGTTAACTTTATCAGAAGGTTCATTGCTAACTTATCAGAGAAGGTGCTGCCGTTCTCACCATTGTTGAAGCTCAAGAATGATCAAGAGTTTAGATGGGGTGACGTGCAACAGAAGGCTTTTGATGAAATCAGAGAATACATGAAAATTACCCCTGTCTTAGTACCGCCACGGACAGGGAAGCCTTTTAAGTTGTACGTGACGGCCGAAAGCCATACCATTGGATCAGCCCCTTTTCAAGAGTTTGAAGGGAAAGAGAGAGCAGTCTTCTACCTGAGCAGGCGGCTCCTTGACCCTGAGACAAGATACACACCGACCGAGAAGTTGTGCTTGTGCCTATTCTACTCATGCACCAAGTTGAGGCACTACTTGCTTGCCTCAGAGTGTGTGGTGGTGACCAAGGAGGATGTAATCAAGCACATGCTTTCGATGCCTATTTTAAATGGTCGGATAGGCAAATGGATCCTGGCGCTTTCAGAGTTTGACTTGAGGTTCGAATCGGCTAAGGCGGTCAAAGGTCAGGCGATAGCCAATTTCATTACACAGCATCACGGAGGATCGGTTAATGTAGCGGATATAGCGCCATGGACTTTGTTTTTCGACGGTTCTTCGTGCAAGCAAGGTGGTGGCGCCGGAGTAGTGCTCATCTCACCGCGGGGTGTGCGTTTTGAGTATGCTTTCCAGATAGGGCCAATTGTCACAAACAATCAGGCTGAATATGAAGCCGCGTGGAAAGGTTTTCAGCTTCTGCATGAAGCAAAAGCCGATGCAGTTGAAGTATTTGGCGATTCACAACTAGTCATCAACCAATTGCTCAGCTTGTATGAATGTAAAGACGAGATACTCAGAGGCTACTATGATCAGTGCCAGGCTCTCATCAAGAAGTTCATGATGGTATCTCTCTGTCACATCCCCAGGGCCCAAAACCAGGAAGCTAATCGGCTAGCGCAGAACGCGTCGGGTTATCGGCCGATGCAGGAGATTTGTAACAGCGAGCAATTAGCTGATGACTGGAGGGGCGAGATAGCAGGTTACCTGGCAAATCCTTCACAACAGGTCAGTAGAAAGCTAAGATACAAAGCCACCAAGTACATGTTGTTGGATGGTCAGTTGTATTACAAGACTGTTGAAGGAGTGCTGCTCAAATGCCTGGGGGTAGAGGAATCAGTAAAGCTGATGAGCGAAGTACATGATGGAGTCTGCGGTGCACATCAATCAGCTCACAAGATGAAGTGGATCATCAGGAGGACTAGTTACTATTGGCCTACGATGCTGGAAGATTGTTTCAAATATTCTAAAGGGTGTCAAGAATGCCAAAAGTTTGGAAATATACAAAAGTCTCCAGCTTCTGCTATGAATCCTATAATTAAACCATGGCCGTTTAGGGGATGGGGTATTGATCTAATCAGCCAAATCTACCCACCATCGAGCAAGGGTCACAAATGGATCTTGGTGGCGACTGATTACTTCACCAAGTGGGTAGAAGCCATTCCTTTGAGGAACGCCACTTCAGCTGACATGATCGAATTTGTGAAGGAGCATATTATTTACAGGTTCGGCATACCTCAAACGATCACAACCGATCAGGGGACAATGTTCACTTCAGAGGAGTTTATGACCTTTGCTGACGACATGGGCATCAAGATTTATAATTCATCGCCATATTACGCCCAAGCCAACGGACAAGCAGAAGCCTCCAATAAAATTTTGATCAAGGTCATCAAGAAAAAGATTGAGCAAAACCCTAGAAAATGGTATTTTCATTTGAGCGAGGCACTGTGGGCATATCGCATGGCACAGCATGGGTCGATCAAGGCTTCACCTTATGAGCTAGTCTATGGACACGCTGCTGTCTTGCCATGGGAGATTCAGTCTGAGATACGGTGTGTCACGTTGCAAAACAAGCTTACAGCCGGTGAATATAAAGACATTATGATGGACAGTTTAGAAGATTTGCACTGTCATCGGCTTAGGGCTTTGGAATACATTGAAAAGAATAAGGTACGGGTGGCCAAGTATTACAACACAAAGGTAAGAAGCAAGACCTTCACCGAATCAGAGCTAGTATGGAAAGTCATTCTACCTATTGGTACCAAAGATAGCCGATTCGGTAAATGGTCGCCAAACTGGGAAGGCCCGTATCGCGTGGTGGAATGCGTTCCGGGTAATGCTTATATCCTTGAAGACTTGGAAGGGCAGAGACTCGCCAGAGCCATCAACAGGAAGCATCTGAAGAAATACTACCTTAGCATCTCAGTAAGGGGATAATAGCCGATTCATGTGAATCTGGCTCTAACAGCCCGATTCATGTGAATCTGGCTCTAACAGCCGATGCCGTGCAAGCGGATCGCCTTCAGGACAAAATGGCCGACATCGTATTAACCAGTCGCCCTTAGCACAAAAATGAAATACCCTCGATGGGGTGTAACAGCCGATGCGATAAGCATCGCGTTTAGAACAAAAAATATATAAAATAATAAAAGAAAAATATTCAGTCTTGCAAATTAGATTGTTTCGGGCATAACGAGTTCAGAAGTATCATATACATCAGAATGCCTAATACAATCTAATTTGGATTATTGACGCCGTCCCGGATCACGTCCTCGGCGTCGACGGACACGGAGAGACCGTCGGCATGAGGGGCGAAAGCGGCCATCAGCGTGCCGAACTCCTCCATGTCTTGGCCTGCCCGGATCCCCGGTTCGACGTTCTCCAGCACGATGCTTGAGTTGATCTGGGCGGCGGCCAGAGCTCCCGCGGCACCGTGACGGACGCCGCTCATCGCCACCTAGCGAACGCGGTGGTGCACGTCCGCAAGCTACTCCACCTGCGTTTGCCCCCACGCGCGGAGGACGTCGGTGACGTTCGCCGCAGCCACGCGCAGTTCGTGGAGCTGCGCCGTCAGAGCTGCATAAACAAGAAAGGTCAGTGATTGGAAACGCGCCGTGCACACAGTTGGAAAAAGCGGGAGATTACCTACCACGGTGGCCTGCGACTCCGCGAGGTTGGCCCGCGCCTCCGCCAAATCTATACTGGCGGCAACAAGCACGACGGCTTGGTCCTCGTTCTCCTTGTCTAGCCGGCCGGCCTCTTTGGTAGCCTCGGAGTAGAGGTTGCGGTACCTTACCATCTCATGGTGGAAGTGGCGGCCGTCGGCGGCGGTGTAGGAGTCGCGGGAACTCGAAGATGACCCCGAGTTCGATTCCACTCCGGAGGTGGTGCTGCGAGCCGGAGCATGAGGGAGGTTCGGTTGTGGCGCCGTGCGACGCACCGAGGAACTGGCGCCGATCGGTGCGCCGGAAGGAAGATGGAGCGGGGGACGTTGGCTGAAAGGGACCATCAGATCAGGCACCTAGACTTAGCCTGATTTAAAGATCGACGAAAAGGGAGAATAAGATACCTGCTATGGACTCCCCGTCCGCTGACTTGCATCATACGCCTGATTGGAGCCCTTACAGGAGCAGAGGGCCCGGCGGCGTCACCAGCGGCGGAGGTTCCCGGGGCGACCGTCCCAGTTGCAGGAACGGCGTCACCATCCGCCGGGGCTGCCCGAGGAGGATCAGCGCCGGGGGCAGGGGTGTTCAGGCCGGTTAAGGAGCCAGCAATGCCGCTGACGAAAGATGGCTGGTGACTGCAGAAACGGATCAAATTAGATAGAAACAGCGAGGAGATGGTAGGCTGACGGTTGAACTTACCCTAATGTCTGTTCGATTCGGGCGACGCTGGCCCAGATGCGGCGGATGCTCCATTCCATTTCATCGCCATCGGCGGGCTCAGACGCCGGGCGCTTCCCACGGTCTCCATCGCCAGCCATGGTCTTGAACAAGGATTGAAAGAGCGGAAACGAAGTGGATACAAGGAGGCGGTCGGGAGAGTTGGTCGGCGAGACGGATACGATGGCGTGTGATATTGCCTCAAGCCTGCCAACTATTTATAAGACAACACGGGCACCGAGGCGGTTTCTTTGGGAAGTGAGATGGCACGGCGGATTTTAGGTTGCAGTTAATCCGCGTTTCTTGAATCCAGAACAGTTACCAAATTAGGGAGATGAAGCGCCGCCATCAATGGTCGCACACCGATCGGCTTTTTGGGCCAGGCTGTTTAGCCGATCCTATTGTGAGTACCCACAAGCCGATTCGTAGTGAATCTAGCTGAGGGGTTAATTCTAAGGGAAAGCAGAACAAAGCCGATGCTAAGAAGCAGGCCCGAAAGCCGATTCGTATGTAGAACGGATCAGGCTGAGTAATCGATTCTAAGGTACAATGCAAGCCTGAGAGCCGATTCGCATGTAGCAAAAAGTCGTCAACATCTTTATCGGCCTAGAATAAAGGGACGTACATACAGATGCGAAGAAATAATGGCGAAGAAGACCTTTGAGGAGGACACACACGGCGTCTCAAGATCCTGCATCAGCTATGCCTTGGGGGCTTGGAATCGCCGCATGCACACGTTGCACGACATCAAGCGATCCATCATGAAGACGGACAAGACGAGTGACTTTCATTGGCTCCTACGTCTTCAACGATGGACTTGCATACAGAGGTGTGGAAATATGGTGAGAACATGCTTATATTTCAAGGATTAAAGGAAGAAGACCTAGACGCACTATGGCTGCTAGTGAGTTTCTCGGCACAAGGAAGACCATCGGATCATAGTTCGAAGCATGAAGAAATCATACTCCGAACTAGGGGGGCATGTGTTAACACCAAATTTTGGGCCGGGAGCCGATAGCCGATACCGAAGGAAGATAGCCGATCTCGGAAGCAGATTCTGTCGAGCAGAAGGAAGAAGAATAGCCGATTGCACGGTGAATCGGTTATCGGGCGAAGGTGACAGAAGACGTGCAGCGTCGGTATTGGTGACGTCATCCAGAGTCTGCACCGCCAAGATGCGATCACGATCAGAGTCCGTTATGAAAGGAAAGATGTGACTCCAAGTTACCTTAGATATAGGATAGTTTGTTAGTTTCCTTATCTATTGATGAGTTGTAATTCGACTAGGGCTCTATCTACGCTCAGGGTATAAATATAAGCCCTCAGCCATTGTAAAAAGAGACAACAACATCAATACAACACAACTTTCGGCTCCGGCCACCAAACCCTAGAGTCAGTCGAGTCCGGCGAGTTAGTTCATCCAGGCTGGGTGTCATCCGGTGGGCGCAGGCTTGCTTGTAAATATCGTCAACCCCCTATTAAACTATGTCCTTTTAGCGTCATCCGGCGGACGTGGAAGCATGGCGGACCAGGGTCCTTGCTAAGCTCTGTTTCTTTGGCGTCATCCGGTGGACGCGGGAAGCATAGTGAGTCAAGGATGATTCACGCTGGTTTACCCGATCAATCTGTGTTAACCGTCATCCGGTGGACGAGATGCAGATTAGGACGGTTTTCACGCGCGGATTAGTTATCGATTCGTGTTTGTTTGCTTGATTAATCTATTAGTTAATGTCATCCGGTGGACAGGCTATAGATTAAGACAGTTTGCATGCATGGATTAGTTATCGGCTCTAGTTAAATTTGGCAGTTTAGCTGGATTCATTAAGTTACCGATGTTGCTTATGTTTATTGTTTATTATTTAAAGCAATCATCAATTTGCCTGTCTTGATCCATATGCATCGGCTTATATCTAATAGATCTATATGTTCAACGAATTATGTTTGCCATTGTTTTATATTGATAATACAGAATGCTTTGCACCAGCCGGTTGTATTTTGGATCTAGATTAGATACGGGTTGTACTCAAGTAATAAAATAAACATTGTCTAGATTCAAAGGTTAACGGATTTAAGTTGCAACTTCATCATGACTGCCTCGATCCGCTCGATCTCCACTGTTGCAAGATTGTGATTTAGATCTATTAGCCGGAGAGTTGAAACATTGTCTACTTTATAGGCTTGTATGTTGCCCGTATACACTGAATCGGCTAAAGTAGCCGATTTCATTTTATTTTACATTGAGACATCTTATGATTATGATAGCTTGCTGTGACTACATATTTTATAGTATACTTCCGTCTAATGCAAGTATATGTCATTGAATTCATGTCTAAATTGGTTAACTTGAGTTATAATGCATGTTTCGCTACAATCGGTTCATAACATGACGGAATCGGCTTTCTAGTCGATCTCCCATTACATCGGCTCTTCGAGCCATACAGTTGGAACTACCTGGACATACCGGTTAGTTCTGCCCTGTGATTACTGATTACTATCTTTTTCCTTGTCAATTGCAGGTCAAATTGACTGGCACGCTTGGCTGTTACTGACACTCTCAGACCGGGTTCGAAGCTAGCTGGATCTGCGAGAGCTTTACTGCCTCAAGGGTCATTTCCGGCTTCGCTGGTGTGTTAGGCTTAGGGAATCACTTTTTGTGCCAACAGAGTCCTTCTTAGAAAGGGAAGATTGGACTCCAAGTTACCTTTAGAATAGGAAAGTTTGTTAGTTTCCATATCTATTTTTGAGTTGTAATTTGATTAGGACTCTATCTTGTCAAGCCCAGGGTATAAATATAAGCCCCCGACCATTGTAATATGCACGTTCACATCAATACAACACACCTTTCGGCTCCGGCCAAACCCTTACTAGTAGGAGTAAAGTAGATTCCGGCGAGTTTCTTCGAACGGGCTGAGTGTCATCCGGTGGACGCGGGCTTGCTTGTAAGTACCGTCATGCCTTTCTAAGCTTTGTCTCCTTAATGTCATCCTGTGGGCATGGGAGCTTTGTAGATCAAGGTCGATTCTTGTTTGATATGAGTTTAGCGTCATCCGGTGGACGTGGGCTTAGATCAAATAAGGATTAGTTATCGATTCATGCTTGTTTGCTTACTTAATCTATGTTTAGCGTCATCCGGTGGACGAAGGCTTAGATTAAATTGGTCAATATGCATGGATTAGTTATCGGCTCTAACTAAAAGTGGTATCTTAGTTAGATTCATCAAGTTACCAGTGATGTTTGAGTTTATTTGTTTATTTACATATATCACTCACCAAATTTGCCCAATCTTGATCTGTTTATATCGGCTTTATATCTTTAGATCTGTTTGTTCAATGAATGATAATTGTTTCATGTTTATGCATTGATAAATAGAATATGCTTGCAATAGCCGATAGATCTAGATCTTGATTGTGAACGGATTGCACTCAAGTTATAAGATGAACAGTGTTTGAATTCGATATTCGATAGATTTAAATCATAGTTTACATTGTGGCTGCCTCGATCCACTTGATCCCCACTATTGTAAACGTTGAGTTAAATGTATTGGTTTGAAGATTTGAGCATTACCCGTCTTATCTGCTTGTGTGTCGCTCGTATTTGCCGAATCGGCTAAGTAGCCGATTTCGCCCTGTTTCTACATTTAGACATCCTTTGATCAGATTAACTTGATATGTGTGCATTAAATATGTTGCATTTTGTCTCATGCAAGTCATCACTAGTATTGATGCAAGAGAATCGGTTATTTTACTTCATAATGCTAATCTCATGAAAATCGGTTCATGCCATCCAGATATCAACTCTTTAGTCGATAGCCTGCAAACGGGGTCTGTAAGGCCAAAAATTCAGAACTATCTTGTAATACCTCTGGTATTACAATTCAATTAATCTTCCATGTCATCATATTTAAATTTAAGCATCTGCATATGATTGTGCTTAGGGCCTAGAGTGATTTGATTTCAGCTAAGTATTGATTGTGTAATTAAGTCCTTAATCAAAAATCAAAAATGAAATTAAATAGAAATCAAATTAAACCCTAAAGTTGACCTAAAAACCCAATTCAAAATCTATACGGAATATGGGAAAAGTGTCTTAATAAAAGTTGTAGAGTTTTAAAAATGGAACAGCTTTTATTTTTGGAGATTTTGAAGTTATATTATAAAAATTCAAATTAAACTCAAATTACTATATTGAAATTTACATTTGAAACTTCAATTTCAAAAATATTAAGAATATTCAAAAACTTCCTAAATAGAAGTTGTCAAGCTCTCTGAGTAGGACAACTTTCATGTTTACCAATTTTCAAGTTGTTGAGAAGAATCAAAAGTAATTTTAAAAATTCAGTTTGAAATTCAAAACCTAATTCTACCCCCTTTTGTATAAATTCAAATTGGTGCAGAATTTGAACATGGTGTAAAAAGCAAAGATGTTCTACATAAAATTTGGCACAACTTTTATTTTGGGAGCACCTACTGTAGCGGCACGGTTTGGGAGGAATTTCAAATCTATAGCTGTTGACCCCTATCTGCTACAGTACCGGGGCCCCCCTCCCTGTTCCGGCCGCGTGGCCGCGCGTACGCGCGCGTGCCGCGCCGCACGCCGGCGACGTCCGGCCGGGGCATGGCCCTGTCGCCATCAAGCCACGACCGCCTGAGGGCCCCGAGACCCCTCCCGACCTTATCCCCGAGCTTCGACGGCTTAAAAGCGACGGCCGCGTCCATTTCTTCTCACCTGCTCCCGTTCGGTCGCCGGCCAAATTGCCGCCGCTCCGACCACCTCCACCTCTCCCCTCGTGCAGTAGTCTGATTAGGTTCCTTGCGCGTCTTCTGGACCGCTTGTGGTGGTAGTTTGTGGTCGGAGTGCGCCGCTCGTTCGTTTTTCTTCCTCCGCTCCGGCCGAACACCGCCGCGGCCGCCATCAGCGCGGCTAACCCGTCCCGGTGAGCTCCCTCTCCGTTTCGGCTTGCGTTTTGTGCTCCTTTCAGTGTCGTGATGCTCATATTCCCGCGGGTTCCGTGTTTGGGGCCTTAGGTACCTCGGAACAGGACCTCGTCGTGGAACTCGCGCCGCCCCGTCAACCTTCGTCGCCGTTCTCGTCCTCCCGTACCGTCGTAGTGCGAGTCTCCTAGCCAGACCAAACCGTGGTGAGCCCCTGAAGCCTTAACAAGATTCATCTCGGTCGTTTATAGTTTGAGCTCGCCGGCATGTGGCTTGTCGCCGCCGCCGAGCCGCCATTGTTCCCGACGAGCTCGTCGCCGGGCGTATTGAGTCTTCTAGGGGTATTGGAGTAGCGTCCTAGGGCTATGCACGTTGTTCGGAGGTGTTTCCCTCGCTAGTGGAGCCGCCGGCGGCGAGCCGCCGCGCTCGCACGCGCGCGGGCACCGGGAGGAAGACGACGTCGGGGAGGTGAGAGGCTGACAGGTGGGGTCACCTCGTCAGCGACCCAGTGCGGCGTGCGCCCGCGCCGCGGTTGGGCCGGCCTACGCTGTTGGGCCGTGGTGGGCCGAATGGCCGTTTTCTTTTTTTTCGGTTGTTTTACAAAAGCTTTTTCATTTTTAATTAAAATGAATAGTGTTAGGTTTTAATATTTTTGTGTGGATTAATCTACTGTACCATAAATTATGAAAATATTTCTAGATACTCTCTGTGATGTGTAGAATTTAATAAAAATATTAAATGCTTGATTTGAGTGTTTTCTGTATTAATTAAAAATCAGCACATTAAATGATAAAAGGAACTTTGATGATTTTTAATAATTTCTGTGATGTTCCAAAAATCATGAAATTTATTGTGTCACTGTTTGGTACTAAAGTCTATCTGTTGGTGCATTTTGGCATCAAATGGAAATAGTTAAATATTTATTAATTATATGTTGGTTTAAATGATAAATATTAGGAATAGTAAATGGAATGATTGTTGATTGGTGTGATTTTTGGATTGATTGAGATTCTAGGTCAATCACCTTTATGACCTAGGGCAGTATGAATTAGGTTATTCATGTCTAGCTAAGGTAGGGTCTTATACACATGTGTGGTTTATTTGTTATTAAATTTCATCTGTCATTTCATGTGCATCACATTCATACATTCATTCATTGCAAACGTGTAGTGACCGAGAATCCGGAGGTAAAGTCTGAGGGTCCATCTGAGGAGACTACTCAGGAAGTTGTACAAGGATTTGATATTTGTGGAACTGACCCGAATCCGACACTCTACGCAATTCAAGGCAGGCCCCGGTGCATTCAGCCCCTCCTTGTTATTTAAAAATATTTATCATTTGAGTTAATCTACTGCATTAGATTATTAGGAGTTGAGTGATAACCTATTGATGCATTACCTTTCCTTGACCACATATTATACCTAAGACCCTGATTTATTTAAAAGTATTGAAAAATGCTTAGTCATGCTTAATGATAGAATTGCAAAAATGCTATTTTGAAAACTGTGATAATATGAAACAAATGAATCAATTTATGGGATTGGTCATGTCCTTGTTGGTTGGCAGTGTGCCTAGCTAGTTCATTGTCAACCACATGGATGGGTTGTTCCGTTTGGTCGACCATCTGTTGGGTTAGAGTCCCAGCGATCCTCGCCATCGGAAAGGATGTGAAAACCGGGTAGTTACCAGTGTACTTGGGTTAGAGTCCCAATGCATGGTTTCTAACGGAAAAATATTAGGGACCGTTCGTTGTCAGGCCTGCTGTGATCAAGACTTTGCAACTAGCCACATACTACGGAAAGGCTCTGACTCCGGTGGCTCTACTGCTGGAACCGACAACCACGCACTAGGAGTGGAGAGATGGCGAGAGTAGCGTGTACCCTCGTGGCCGTCATGCCTGGAGACGAGAGGAGTACTGTGCTCTCGGGTGGCGCAGGACCGGTTCCGGGGTATGAAAAGCCGTGGTAGGCGGGGTTGGCGTATGCAAGCTTAAGTGCTACATACGCAGTGTGGATAGGGATCCCCAGCTGGGTATTAATCGATTCGAAACGTCGTTGCTCCTCGGATATGGAGACTTGATCCTCACCCCTACATCGAAAAGTGGTTCGGAACTAGGATTGTTTTGAATGGATTAAGCAAATGAAAGAATGTTGATATATGAGAAAGAACTTGGAGAAATGGATAATGATGAATGGTATTATTGAAATAAAATATTGAGTTAGAAATAGTAATGCTTTTCTGCAAAATTCTTGAACTCTTGCTAAAGCCTTACCTTGACTCCCCTCAGCCTGCATTCCTGAGTCTAATCTTACACTTTTAGTCGGGTAAGTCTTGCGGAGTACCCCATATACTCAGGGTTTGTTAACCCCGTTGCAGGAGGGCAGCAGGAGACTAAAGTTTGTCTCGCTCCGTGCTGCGTCACCATCGTCCAGGAGAGTGAAGAAGACTAAGGTTAAACCCTTGGGCAGGGTTCGTGTAATATTTAACTATCTGTCGTACTGTTGTTCCAAACTCTACTGCTACTCTTCAAATTTATGGTCTGTAATAACTGCACTTAATTTTATTCGAACACTGGTCTGTAATATTAAGTACTATTTACTCTTCCGCAAATTCTATTCTGATGTATTTTATTATGAAATGTTGTAACTCTGTAATGGCTTCGCAATGGGATCCTGACGGAGATAACGGGTGCTTATGTAGCCCGGTAGAGCCCGCCTAGGTCATATGGAACACGGGTCCGGCTGTCAGAGGTCATCAGTGACGTTGACAGGTGCCTGTGGGCCACGTGATTTAGGCGATTCTGTTACATATCTGGACACACCAGCAGGTTCCACCTTGTTGTTACTGATTAAATCTTTTTCCTTGTCAATTGCAGGTCAAATTAACTGGCACGCTTGGGAGTCATCGGCATTCTCAGACTGGGCCTGAAGCTAGCTAGATCTGCGAAAGCTCCGTCTGATTTCAAGGGTTGTTCCGGCTTCGCTGGTGCGTTGAGCATGAGAACCACTTTCTGTGCCAACACAATTTTTGGCACCCTCGGTGGGACAGTTTTCACTCATGGCCAAGAACAAGGGAGCTGCGGACAACACTCCGAGGGATGACGGCGTCATCAGGGTCAAGCGTGAAGAAATCGACCCTGAAGATGCTGTGATCATGGAGCAGCTCATTGAGGAGTTTTCTGATGCCTGCCTGCTATCATTCAGCAAGACCCACGAGGGTCGAGTGGTGAAGAAGAATCCCTTTCCAAGGTGGATCCTGCATGGCCACAGCGACAAGGGGGAAGAAGAGTTCAAAGATTATCTTCTCAGCGTCATCTGGTCGGCTTCGCATTAGGCAGTCGGGCATCATCACAACGTTTTCCTGCAGACATTCTACAACATCATGAAGACATTCATCAAGAGGCAAGACTGGGAATCATTAGGCCCAACACACTTCAACATACCTCTAGAAGATTCCAACCCAAATGTAGCGGCCGGAACGTCCAATCCTCCACCGCAATAGCCGAATCCGCCAAAGCCGTTTGTTCAAAATCCCAATATGACGACGGATTCGGCTCCAAAAATAGCTGCGCAACCCAAGCTATACAGAGACTACTCTCCTGTGTAGATCACTGCTTACATGAGTACAACTGGGAACGTGCCGGTCGGGAACGTGTCTCCAACAACTCCAAATTATCACATCGGGCACACTTATAGCGTTCTCACGTCGGCATCACACCCCGGTTATACTCAGTCGCCTCAAGATGAACTGCTGACCAAGATGAGAACAATGCTCAGGGAACAATTCGGCTTGCAGCCGAAGGCAGGAGTCTCGATCAGATACATACGCCCTTATCCTGAGTGGTTTGATCGTGTGACGCTGCCTTCTAGGTATCGCATGCCAGACTTCACCAAGTTCAGTGGGCAGGATGACGTGTCCATCTTGGAGCACATTAGCCAATATCTTACTCAGCTTGGCGAGGCCTCGTATGAGGACGCTCACAAGGTCCGCTTTTTCTCACTATCATTGACTGGCCCGGCTTTCAGTTGGTTCACTACTCTGGAGCCGGAGTCGATTCAGAACTGGACGGATTTAGAGAGCAAGTTCCTGTAACACCACTGTGTTACTGAATTAAAATTTGACATGTCATCATGAAACATTGCATGTCATCTGTGATTGATATTAATTTTTGCCCTGCATCAACTAAAACAAGTTTGAATTATATTCATAGCTTGTGTTTAGGGCTAGAGTGAATTTAAGTTCCGGTTTAATTTTAAAACCCTAAATCTGGCGAAAACCCTAGTTTCAAAATTAAGTAGAATTGTACTTTGGTCCCTAAAGGAAAGTTGTAGCTCTTGTTAAATAGAGCAACTTTGGTATACAAAGTTTCTCAGGTTGCTGTACAAAAATTTGAATTAAACTTGAATTACTATTCTTAAATTTGAATTTAAAACTCTAAGTTAAAAATTATTTGGAATCTGAAGTTGGTCATTAAACAAAAGTTGTAAAGCTCACTAAACTAAGCAACTTTGATGTTTACGGATTTTGAATTTGTTCAATAAATATCTGAGATTTAATTCGAATTCAAAAAGGGCTATTTACCCCCATTTCCATAGTTTTGAAAATAATTGGAATTTGAAAATATTTTGAATACTAAAGTTGTGCATTACGAAATTCTGCACATTTGATATTTTGGACTTTTTCGACTTATTACAAATCTTGCTTAATTTGGCGATTACTGTCGGCGAAGGGGTAAACGCAAAATTTCCAATCCTAATCCAGAGTAGCGCCACCAAGCTGCCTGCCTGCCTGCCTCGTCCGCCGCCGCGTTCCACCGCCGCAGCGCGCGCGGGCACGTGGCCCTGGGACGTGGCGAGGGCGTAGTGTCGTGGCAACCCCCTGGAACTCCATCTCCTCCTTATAAGCTCGAAGACGAGCTCATTCTTCCCCTTTTTGCCGTTTCGGTTCGTCGCCGGCGAGCTCGCTGCTCGTCCCAAATTCGCCATTCTCGTTCGCTAACACGCCAAATCGAGTGTGCCAGTAGCTTCACAAGTCCTTTGCGAACCCGTAGAGCCTACACCCACGCCTTCTCATTGCCGGAGTCACCGGTGCGTCATCGTCGTCCTCACGGGCGGCCGAAACGGCGCCGACCTCGGTTCGTCACGACCAGGTCGTTTCAGTGAAGCTATCTCCTTTTCTTCTTGTGTTTGGTGCTCCCTGGAGATCCGTAAAGCTTACAGAGGAGTCTGTTTGTTGTTTCCACTGCAGAGCTCACCGAAACACCGCTTGCAGTCAGGTTCACGCCGCCGTGGACACAGTTGTCGTCAAGATCATCTCTCCGGCCATCTTTCTGGCGAACCAATGTGAGCAGTGTGTATCTGTGAACTTCCTGATGCCGTAGGTATGATTGGTTTGGTCAGGGAAGGTTCCGGCTGGCCGGAGCGCGGCAAGCCGCCATCGCCGCCACCGCCGAGCCGCCAAGGCCGCCTGCTAGCTCTCGTTGGTGCTCTGGATTCCACTCTAACAGTCTAAATAGGTGGGAGTGCTCGTGGGAATCTTGTCTAGGGCTTTGCCCTCGCCGGTGAGGCACCGCCGGCGGGCAGCCGCGGCGAGCAGCCACTGTGCTCGCGCGGGCTCTGTCTGTTCTGCTCTGTTTGAGCAGAGGAAGAGGAAGCCTAGGTTGGGCTCTGCTGGGCCCGGCCGAGTCGGCCCAGTACCCCTCAGTAAATGTTCTTTTCAATTTTGAAATGAATAACTAGTGCTGAATCTTGTGAATTTTATGGAAATTAATGTATAGCTCCAAAAATCACAAAATAAATTATATAGCCTCTCTGTGTTATGTGATATTTATGAAAAATATGATATAAGTATTTCGAGTACTTTCTGTAGACTGTAAAAATATGTATTATAATTAATAAATGGCAATTCCATGATTTTTATAGCTTAAAATATTAATCCAAAACTTATGAAATTAATTGTATAGCTGTTTTGACCAGTGAGCTACCTTCACAAAAATCTGTAGCTCATTTGGATGATGTTTAATTATTTGATAAATTACCTTTAATTAAATAAATAAATAAAATGATTTAATATTAATCACTTTAGGTTTTTTTTGTGTATTTTGGATTGTGTGAAGACTTAGGATCAGGAAACTATAATTGGTCCTAAGCACTTTTCTTAGTGTTGAATGTCGTGCTAATTGCGGTTTTCTATGACTGTTAAAATAATTAATATAATAATTATGTAACATTAACACTGCTTGGTGAGATCCTGATTACAACTTTACAGTGAAGGAAAGTTATACTCAAGGTTATTAAATTAACATTTGTTTATTTGTCAGTCATATCATTTGCACCGTCATTAAGCATCATTATCACGTATAGTGACCGAAGCCGAGGGTGTCAAAACCGAGGAAATTGTCGTTGACGAGACCTAGGGAGCCGTCGGAGGATTTGACATCTGCGGATCAGATCTTGATCTGTCCCTCGCCATGCAACAAGGCAAGCCCCGGTGCATTAACCCCTCCTTGTATTTATAAATTTTTATCACTTGAGTTAATCTATTGCATTAAGTTGATAGGAATCGATTGTCACCTACTTGCTACATTTACCTGCATTGACAAATTGATTATCACCCTTAATACCTGGTTTTAAATGCAAATATTTATGAAATGTTTAGCCAGGCTTAATAGTTGAGTTTTATGAAAAGATATTTTGTATGCTTGGGTATACAATTATGTACTATTGTAATTATTCGACAGGGCAGCACATTTGTATTGAGAAAGAAATCTCAATGTAGTACCTCTAACTGTCTATTAAAAAAATAAAATGGAATCCATTATGAACCATTCATTATCGGCATGCTGGATCAAGACTTTTTAACAAGCCACATACTATGGAAAGCCTCTGACTCCGGTCGCTCCTTTACTTGAACCGATAACCACGCACTGGGAGTGGAGAGATGGCGAGAGTAGCATGTACCCTCGTGGCCGGCGTGCCTGGAGAGGAGAGGAGTACTGTGCTCTCGGGTGGCGCAGGATCGTTTCAAGTTTTAGAAAAGTCGTGATAGGCGGGGTTGGTATATGCAAGCTTAAGTGCTACATATGCAGTGTTGATAGGGATCCCCAGCTGGGTTTTCAATCGATTCGAATCGCCGTTGCTTCTCGATCAATTGAGACTTGATCTTTCGGCTTACAGCGAAGAGTGGTTCGGAACTAGGTGAAAGATGTGGGAAATGGGTGTATAAAGAGATTATCTTAATGAATCAATCTAGATTCAGGATTAAGTTTTAAGCTGACTTAGAGAGCTTTTCTGCAAAACTCTTTGATTCTTGCTAAAGCCTCTCCTTGATTCCCCTCAGCTTGCATTCCTGAGTTGTCTTCCCAATTTTTAGTTGGGTAAGTCTTGCGGAGTACCCCTTGTACTCAGGGTTTGTTAACCCCATGTTGCAGGAAATCAGCAACCCAAGGTCTGCCTTGGACCTTGCTGCATGACGGTGTTCGAGGAAGTGGTCGAGGAGGATAGTGATAGTGAGTGAGTGTTTCATCCCTTGGGCAGGGATGATATGTAATATATGTTGTATAAGCTACTTACCTACTGCCACTACTCGTATTTTGGTTTTGTAATAATCGTACTTATGTTTAATTAAGAACACTGGTTTGTAATAATATGTAATATTTTAAGTCTTCCGCTCTTGTACCCCGAGTTGTATAATTTGTATGAAATGTTGTACTCTGTAATCTCTTTGCAATTAAGATCCTGTTCAGAGAAAACGGGTTTACGTGTAAACCCGGCAGACCCTTTTAGGTTATACGGGTCACTTGCATGGCTGTCGAAGGTCTTTGGGATGACGACAGGTGCATGTGGGCCATATAGCTTAGGAGGTTCTATTACAGCTGGTACCGGAGCCTTAATTGCAAACACTTGCAGGGTCTTTTTGCAAAATTTCAAAATGATTTGTTTCCATTATTAAATTTGTATTTTGGTCCAAATTGCTTATTATCTTGTCTTAATCAATTTAATAAAAGTAAAAATTGATGAGTATTGGCATTGTAGGAAAATAGCATTTATGATATACTAGCCCTATGTTTAAAAATTTATTATCAAGTCAATTTATTGTTTTGCTTGTGATTGTTTCGTAAGTACGTTGCATGCATCATAATTGTTAAACTTGATAATAATTACCTTCCTTCTTAAAGGGGCATGGGTTTAGTAGAACCAAACCTATTCTTGCTTACCTGTAATTTCGTAAACTAATTCTAGTTTACCTTCTACAGCGGTTGGACCTCAAGGTGTGCCACAGCACCAGATCGCACTAAGAGTCACTCCCAACAGTAGCCAAGCTAAGCTGTGGGCGGAGATCGAGAGGCTGCACGAGCGTCTCGACAGGATGTCTGACAACCGATGCAGGGGCGCAATCGAGGTGTGCCAATTGAAGACACGTCTACGGGAGGTGACGACGAAACGTGATCTCGTGGGACAGCAGGAGGACCTCGCCCTGACTCGAGTTCGTGAGTTAGAGGTTTATGCAAGGGACCTCGAGCGGCAGAATGAGGAGGTGCGTGAGGAGATGTACCGACTGTACCATCAGCTGCACCCTCATGGCGTGTCCGAAGAGGTGGACCAGGACGAATAGGACGAGGAATCCTGCGAGGCCAGCAACATGCATGCATCGACCAGCACTGATTAGGATAGTTTAAGCCTTAGGTTGGGTATGTAGAATAGTTATCTAAGTTAGGCTAACCACTACGTGACAAATTTTGGTATTGTAATCTGTAAAGTGCTATGTACTGCTAAAGTTTGAAATAAGTATATGTGAATATAGCTTGTTTATATATAGATGCCGGTGCGTACTCGTGCTTCATATGAGGCTAGAACCTCTCATGGCGGAGATGAGCTTCCTAACCCGCCACCAATTCTACCAACATTAGCTGATGCTATCGCCGCACTGGCGAATGCCACTGCTCAACTGGCTCAGAATCAAAATCCGAATAATTAGGGAAACCATCGTGGGCATAACAATCGGGACGAAACCACTTATGTGGATTTCACACATACCCGTCCATCGGTTTTCACTAAGGCTAATGAGCCGTTGGAGGCTGATGATTGGCTCTGCACCATGGAGCAAAAGTTTAGTCTTATTCAATGCACCGAATATTAGAAACCTCTGTTCGCAGCACAGCAGCTTCGGGGAGCTGCCAGAGGTTGGTGGGAGAACTTTGTTGCCGCCCAGCTGGAAGATCACCGTGTGACATGGGCCGAGTTCTGTGAAGGTTTTCGTGCCCATTACATTCCTACTGGAGTGATGAAGCTGAAGTTAGATGAGTTTCTAGCACTTCACCAGAGGGAGGACACCGTGATGCAGTATGTGTCCAAGTTCAACCACCTTTCTCAATATGCACCTGATCATGTGAACACTGATCGCAAGAAGAAAGACTGCTTTGAAAGGGGTTTGAACTCAAAAATTCAGAAAGCGTTGACCTCAAACCCAGATGCCACTTATCACCAGGCGGTCAACATAGCAATCGCCTATGATGCTAAGAATTGTGCTCACCAGGCGGAGAAACGAAAGAAGAAGAATGTACCAACCGGATTTTCTGGTGGTAGGAAGCGCTAGAAGATTTTGTTCCATCCTATTCAGCACCAACATACCCAGTATCCACAGCCACAATATCCATCCCGGCAACAGGTTGTTATCTGTCCTGCTACCCCACCACAGAACACTAATAAGCCAAATGCCACTCAGCTGAACGCCCCTGGTGTTCGTATCCAAGCTCCACCACCAAACTACAACGCTCCATGCTTTAACTAGTGGGAAGCCCGGGCATTACTCCCGTGATTGCCCATTTCTGAGACAGTATAATTAGAATGTTCCAAGAGTTGTTGGTGGTCAGCAGCAGCAGCAGAATCAGAACCGTAACAATCAGCATAATCAGAAAGGTAAGGCTATGAAGAAAACCGGACAAGTCCACTATACTCAGGTCAATGAGATTCCAGAAGGAGAACCTGTCATGCTTGGTAGGTTTCCTGTTGCAAATCATTCTGCTATTATGCTTTTTGATTCTGGTGCATCTCATACTTTCATCAATCGTACATTTGTCATGAAGCATGATATTCCAATTGGGGAAGCTAAGGAAAGTATTATAGTGCAGTCGCCTGGGGGACGACTGATTTGGTATATCAGGTACCTATAGACTTGGGTGGTCATATTTTCCCCACATCCATGATAGTGTTAAAGGATCAAGCTATAGATGTGATCCTAGGTATGAACTGGATGTACCAACGAGGAGCTATTATTGATACTTTGAATAGAACCATAAAAGTGAACTTACCTAATAGTACTTCTCAACTCCTCACCCAACTTCCAACACCTCAGAGAGCTGTTGAAAGAGTTAATGCCACCCCAGTGAAAGAAGTTTAGGACATTTCGGTAGTCTATGAGTTTCCAGATGTGTTTCCTGCAGATTTGCCTAGATTACCTCCTGACCGGGACGTAGAGTTTACCACTGAGTTGAAGCCAGGAACAGCTCCAATTTCCCGAAGGTCCGATAGAATGCCTCCGAATGAGTTGGCAAAACTGAAGATTCAGCTGCAAGAGTTGCTTGATAAGGGATTTATCGGACCAAGCTCTTCTCCATGGGGTTGTCCTGCTATCTTTGTGAAGAAAAAGGACAAGACTCTAAGGTTGTGTGTTGACTATAGACCGTTGAATGAAGTCACTATCAAGAACAAGTACCCTCTGCCTCAGATTGAACTTCTTTTTGATCAGCTTGCTGGAGCAAGGGTGTTTTCTAAGATTGACATTCGCTCTGGGTATAACCAAATAAGGATTCGTCTCGAAGATATTCCTAAGACAGCTTTCACCACTCGTTATGGGTTATATGAGTACTTGGTCATGTCTTTCGGTCCGACCAATGCTCCTGCTCATTTCATGTATCTGATGAACTCTGTGTTCATGCCCGAATTGGGCAAGTTTGTAGTAGTGTTCATAGATGACATCTTGATATATTCAAGGAGCGAGGAGGAGCATGCGGAACATCTTCGTATTGTTCTGACTCGATTAAGGGAGCATAAGTTATATGCCAAGTTCAGTAAGTGTGCATTTTGGTTGAAGGAAATCCAATTTTGGGGACATATACTATCAGCTGAAGGCGTAGCTGTCGATCCTAGCAAGGTTGAGGAAGTCTTGGATTGGCAACTGTCGACCACTGTTCATCAAGTCAGAAGTTTCTTGGGAATGGCAGGATACTATCAGGCCCGGCCCTAGGGCAGTGCCTGCCGAAGGGCCAAACTGGGCCCTTGAGGGTTGGGGGCCCAGCCCCATATACGTAGTAGTAGTAGTAGTTATTCAGCATACAGGGTACAGCCCAAGAACAAAGGCAGAAAGCAAGCAATCGTACACGTCCGATCGATTCAGCTTCACAAGTTCGGCGGCGTCCGTGAGATCGCGACTCTTCATGACCCTGCCTGCGTGCCCTTACGCCGCCTGCCGCGACTTCCTATGAGTGATTGGCCGTCGACGATCCTTGGTCCCGTCCTACGAGAGTACGACTGTAGTCTATACGAGCGGCCTCCGGCCTGCATCCATATACAGAGGTACAAAACTGCTCTTGCCCTCTATCTTACTGTCGGCTGATTTAGGTTTAGAAATTAGAATGACATAATTTTATTTAATTACTTACTACTTTTTTCTAAAGTTACAGTGAACTCATGTTGCCCAAAAAGCATGCATCTGGAAGTGAGAAAATAAAAAAGAGGAAAAGGTTAGAGGAGGCTAAAGAATCACAAAGAGGAGCTCTTGATAAATTTTTTAAGAGCACTAGAAGCACTACAACAAATCCAGATGAGTGGGCAATAGTTCCTGTGGAGGAACATATACATCCAGAAGATGAAGGCCCTATAGAGGAAAATGTTGGCATCAACACAGATGATGTAAATGTGAGTGATCATGAGCCCGTATTTAATTCTCCTACAACGGAATCTACTCGTGTTGATGAAGAAGAACCAGTTCATACTATTGATATATATGATCCAGTAAATTGGGGTAATCTTGATAACAAATCAAGGGACATATTAGTGGAGAAGGGGTCTATAAGAGAACAAAATATTGTGTTTCCTATGGATGCAAGATCAAGGCGTTTTGCATACACTCATTATTCTAGAAGAATGAGCAATGGAGAGGTACGTGATAGGAAATGGTTGGTCTATTCAAAAAGTGTTGACAGAGTGTTTTGCTTTTGTTGTAAGTTGTTTGGTTCTATCAACTGCAAGAGTTCATTGGGGCATGATGGGTTTAGTGATTGGAGTCATGTTAGTGACAGACTAAAAGATCATGAAGTTAGTGTGGATCATATGACCAACATGAACTCTTGGAATGATTTGAGAGTAAGATTAAGCAAACATGAAACAATTGATAAGGAGTTGCAGCATCAAATCGCAAAGGAGAAAGAACGCATAAGGCTAGTTCTAATAAGAATTGTTGCCATTATCAGGTTTCTTGGTAAACGCAGTTTAGCTTTCAGAGGATCTAATGAGCAACTTTACAATGATGTGAATGGTAATTTCTTAGCTGCTTGTGAGATGGTTGCTGAATTTGACTTGGTAACGCAAGACCACCTTAGACGCATTCAAAAGAAAGAGTTGCAATATCATTATCTTAGTCATAAAATTCAGAATGAGTTGATTTCGCTCATGGCTTCTAGCATTACAAACTCCATCATAAAGATTGTTAAAGAGGTCAAATATTTCTTAGTTATCCTTGATTGTACCCCAGATGTGAGTTTGTTGGTTCGATGTGTTGATATGTCTGATGGTACAATAAAAGTTGGGGAGTACTTTCTTGGTTTCTTGAAGGTAGATGACACGTCTGGCTTGGGACTTTTCAATGTATTAGTTGACTCCATCAAATCATTTGGTCTTAATGTTGATGATATTAGAGGACAAGGTTATGACAATGGCTCTAATATGAAAGGAAAAAATAAGGGGGTACAAAATCGTTTGCGTGAGATAAATTGAAGAGCTTTGTATATGCCATGTGCATGCCACAGTCTCAATCTGACTCTTTGTGATATGGCTAAATCATGCAGTAAAGTTATTACATTCTTTGGAATTGTCCAGAGGATATATGCATTATTTGCAAGTTCTACCAAAAGATGGAATGTTTTGCTTGAACATGTTCCAGATTTGATCATGAAATCATTGTACAATACTCGTTGGGAGAGTCGCATCAAAAGTGTCAGAGCAATTAGATATCAAGCTCCACAACTAAGGTCAGTGTTGTTGTGGCTAAGTAAGGATCCAGATACTGAAGCAAAGGATAGAAGTGATGCAAAAAATTTATATAAAGTGCTTGGCAGCTTTGAGTTCATACTTGGTATGGTTATTTGGCATGACATTTTATACTCCATAAATATTGTCAGTAAGAAGTTGCAGTCACCATCCATGTGCATTGATTCTACATTGCAGCATATTGAAGGCATGGCGACTTACTTTCAGAACTATAGAAATACTAGTTTTGCTGACAGTGTGGTTGCTGCCACAGAAGTTGCACTTGAAATGGGAGTAAAGGCATCCTTTCCACCAAAGCGTGTTTCTGTTAGGAAGAAACAATTTGATGAAACTGAATGCAATGAAGCTATTTTGCAAGATGAGAAGGATTTTGAAGCTTTTTATTTTTTGGTTATGGTTGATATGGCAATCGGTTCATTGAAGCGCAGATTTAAAGAACTAGAGTCATTCAATAAAAAATTTGGATTTCTAATGAATTCCACATCCTTGAAGGCATTGGATGCAGCTGGTTGAAAAAACCGTTGCAATGAATTTGCAAAAACTTTCTCTTAAAATGGTTCGTTAGATGTTGTTGTAAATGACATGATTTCTGAGTTAGCTGTTATGCAATCTACTTTGCCAAATAAGCCAATGTCTGCTATGGAGATTTTTGAGTTTGTCACGGAAGCCGATTGTTATCCTAATATTTCTATTGCTTATCAGATCCTATTCACTATGCCTATGACTGTGGCCTCAGCTGAAAGGACCTTTTCGATGCTGAAATTATTGAAGAATTATTTGAGGTCCGTAATGTCCCAAGAAAGATTAAATGGGTTGGCAACTTTATGCATCGAGAAGAAATTATTAGATGAAATTGATATTGAGGCAATCATCAATGACTTCGCAGCAGCAAATGTTAGAAGAAACTTTTAAAGTAAGATAAGTTGTACCACTTGTTTCATAAGAATGTTTTTTTATACATTATGCTTATTAGAATATTCATTATATTATCATATTAGAGTTGTATTAAGGGGCCTATTGCTTGTAGCTTCACTCCTGACCTATAATTTGGCAGGGCCGGCCCTGGGTACTATCGTCGGTTCATCCCTAACTTCTCTAAGATAGCTAAGCCAATCACTGAGTTGCTCAAGAATGGTGTGAAGTTCAAATGGTCAGCTGAATGTGAAGAAACTTTTCAAACTCTAAAGAAACTCTTGACCACTGCTCCTGTTTTAGCTCAGCCTGACATCGAGAAGCCGTTCGACATGTATTGCGATACCACAAGTATTGGTATTGGTTGTGTGCTCATGCAAGAAGCCGAGGCATTGCATATGCATCTCGTCAGCTGAAGCGACATGAAGAGCACTACCCAATTCATGATCTGGAGTTAGCCACTGTTGTTCATGCTCTAAAGATCTGGCGTCATTATTTGCTAGGCAACACTTGTCATATATATACAGATCACAGGAGTTTGAAGTATATCTTCACTCAGTCAGAGTTGAACATGATGCAAAGAAGATGGCTTGAATTAATAAAGGACTATAATCTGGAAGTGCATTACCATCCTGGTAAGGCGAATGTAGTTGCCGATACACTCAGTAGAAAGGCTCACTGCCACTGTCTGAGAGTGAGGCCGTTAGAACTTTCTTTGTGTTATGAGCTTAAAAAGTTGAACATTGAGATGGATCAACAAGGCAGCTTAACCAACCTCAACATTGAGTCGACTATCCGATAAGAAATCGTTGCTGCACAGAAAGGGAATAAGGGCATTAAACATATCAAGGAAAAAGTTTTAGCTAGAAAAGCTGACTGTTTCTGAATTGATGATGATGGTGTCGTATGGTTCAAGAATCGTCTAGTAGTTCCAAAGGTTCCGGAGCTACGTCGAAAGATCCTTGATGAAGCGCACTTAAAAAGATTTTCTATTCATCCAGGAAGCAATAAGATGTATCAGGACCTAAAACAACGATTTTGGTGGACCAAAATGAAGATTGAGATTGCCCAATATGTTGCTGAATGTGATACCTGTCAGAGAGTGAAAGCTGTACATATGAAATCAGCGGGTGAGCTCCACCCATTGCCTATTCCTGGAGGCAAGTGGGAGGATATCAGTATGGACTTTATAGTGGGTTTGCCCAAGACATCCCAAGGGTTTGATTCAATCTAGGTAATTGTGGATCGCCTCACTAAACAAGCTCATTTTATACCCGTCAAAATCCTTTATCGTGCATCGACCTATGCAAAGTTATACATTAATAACATCATGAAACTTCATGGGGTGCCGAAGACTATTGTGTCTAACAGAGGTACACAGTTCGTCTCCAATTTTTGGAAACCCTTCCATGAGTCCATGGGTACCAAGCTCCTGCACAGTACTGCTTATCATCCTCAGACTGGGGGGTCAAACTGAGAGAGTCAATCAGATTCTCGAGGATATGCTGAGAGCTTGTGTTCTCAATTATTCGGCTAGTTGGGATGAATGTTTACCCTTGATAGAATTTTCTTATAATAATAGTTATCAGGAAAGCATCAAGATGGCACCATTCGAAGCAGTATATGGTCCAGATGTCGAACCCCACTGAATTGGTCCGAACCCAGGGAACGATGGTTCTTTGGAGTTGACATGGTTAAAGAAGCCGAAGAAAAAGTTCGAACTATTCGAGCTAATATGAAGGCGGCACAGTCTCGCCAAAAGAGTTATGCTGACAGAAGACATCGACCCCTAGCATTCAAAGTTGGAGAATATGTGTATTTCAATGTCTCACCTATGAAGGGAGTCAGTCGTTTCGAGGTTAAAGGAAAGTTATCCCGCGCTACATTGGTCCGTTTCAAATTATACAGAGGTGTGGACCTGTAGCTTATCAACTAAAATTGCCGGAGCAATTGTCAGAGGTTCACAATGTATTTCACGTGTCGCAATTGAAAAAGTGTCTTCGAGTGCCTGATCGAGTCATCGACCTTGAAGGGGTAGAACTCAAGTCAGACTTGACCTATGCAGAGTACTCGATCAGAATCTTGGACCAAAAGGATCATGTCACTCGAAGGACAACCACGAAGTGGTACAAAGTTCAGCGGAGTCAACACTCTGAAGAAGAGGCTACATGGGAATCTGAAGATTTTCTATCTGAGAACTTTCCGGAGTTCTATGCTTCTTTGTAGCCTGATCTATTTCTTCTGTTTTGTAAAAAATGCAAACTTCCTGACCTATTCTATAGCAATAAAAGAAGTGTGTTGGTGTGACACATTTTCTTTTCCATTACTCAACCCAGGGTTTTTAGTGTTACTAAATCTCGGGACGAGATTTCTTTAAGGGGGAAGGGCTGTAACACCACTGTGTTACTGAATTAAAATTTGACATGTCATCATGAAGCATTGCATGTCATCTGTGATTGATATTAATTTTTGCCCTGCATCAACTAAGACAAGTTTGAATTATATTCATGGCTTGTGTTTAGGGCTAGAGTGAATTTAAGTTCCGGTTTAATTTTAAAACCCTAAATCGGGCGAAAACCCTAGTTTCAAAATTAAGTAGAATTGTACTTTGGTCCTCAAAGCAAAGTTGTAGCTCTTGTTAAATAGAGCAACTTGGTATACAAAGTTTCTCAGGTTACTGTTCAAAATTTTGAATTAAACTTGAATTACTATTCTCAAATTTGAATTTAAAACTCCAAGTTAAAAATTATTTGGAATCTGAAGTTGGTCATTAAACAAAAGTTGTAAAGGTCACTAAACTGAGCAACTTTATTGTTTACAGATTTTGAATTTGTTCGATAAATATCTGAGATTTAATTCGAATTCAAAAAGGGCTATTTACCCCCTTTTCCATAGTTTTAAAAATAATTGGAATTTGAAAATATTTTGAATACTAAAGTTGTGCAGCACGAAATTCTGCACATTTGATATTTTGGACATTTTTCAACTTATTATACAAAATCTTGTTTAATTTGGCGATTACTGTCGGTGAGGGGGTAAACGCAAAATTTCGAATCCTAATCCAGAGCAGCACCACCGAGCTGCCTACCTACCTGCCTCGTCCGCCGCCGCCTTCCACCACCGCAGCCTGCGCGGCACGCGGCCCTAGGACGTGGCGAGGGCGTAGTGTCGTGGCAACCCCCTGGAGCTCCATCTCCTCCTTATAAGCTCGAAGACGAGCTCATTCTTCCCCTTTTTGCTGTTTCGGTTCATCGCCGGCGAGCTTGCTGCTCATCCCAAATTCGCCATTCTCGTTCACTAACACACCGAATCGAGTGTGCCAGTAGCCTCACAAGTCCTTTGCGAACCCGTAGAGCCTACACCCACGCCTTCTCGTTGCCGGAGTCGCCAGTGCGTCGTCGTCATCCTCACGGGCGGCCGGAACGTCGCCGACCTCGGTTCGTAGCGGCCAGGTCGTTTCAGTGAAGCTATCTCCTTTTCTTATTGTGTTTGGTGCTCCTCGGAGATCCGTAAATCTTACAGAGGAGTCCGTTTGTTGTTTCCACTGCAGAGCTCACCGGAACACCGCTCGCAGCCGGGTTCGCACCGCCGTGGACATGGTTGTCGTCAAGATCGTCTCTCCGGCCATCTTTCCGGCGAACCAATGTGAGCAGCGTGTATCTGTGAACTTCCTGATGCCGTTGGTGTGATTGGTTTGGTCGGGGAAGGTACCGGCTGGCTGGAGCGTGGCAAGCCGCCATCGCCGCCGCCGCCGAGCCGCCATGGCCGCCTGCTAGCTCTCGTTGGTGCTCTAGATTCCACTCTAGCAGTCTAGATAGGTGGGAGTGCTCGTGGAAATCTTGTCTAGGGCTTTGCCCACGCCGGTGAGGCACCAGCCGGTGGGCAGCCGCGGCGAGCAGCCACCGCGTTCGCGCGGGCTCTGTCTGTTCTACTCTGTTTGAGCAGAGGAAGAGGAAGCCCGGGTTGAGCTCTGCTGGGCCTGGCCGAGTCGGCCCAGTACCCCTCAGTAAATGTTCTTTTCAATTTTGAAATGAATAATTTGTGCTGAATCTTGTGAATTTTATGGGAATTAATGTATAGCTCCAAAAATCACAAAATAAATTGTATAGCCTCTCTATGTTATGTGATATTTATGAAAAATATGATATAAGTATTTTGAGTACTTTCTGTAGACTGTAAAAATATGCATTCTAATTAATAAATGGCATTTTCATGATTTTTTTAGCCTAAAATATTAATCCAAAAATTATGAATTAATTGTGTAGCTGTTTTGACCAGTGAGCTACCTCCACAAAAATATGTAGCTCATTTGGATGAAGTTTAATTGTTTGGTAAATTACCTTTAAATAAATAAATAAATAAATAAATAAAATGATTTAGTATTAATCACTTTAGGCTTTTTGTGTATTTTGGATGGTGTGAAGACTTAGGATCAGGAAACCCTAATTGGTCCTAAGCACTTTTCTTAGTGTTGAAAGTCGTGCTAATTGCGGCTTTCTATGACTGTTAAAATAATTATGTAACATTAACACTGCTAGGTGAGATCCTGATTACAACTTTTCAGTGAAAGAAAGTTGTACTCAAGGTTATTAAATTAACATTTGTTTATTTGTCAATCATATTATTTGTACCGTCATTAAGCATGTATCATTATCACGTATAGTGACCAAAGCCATGGGTGTCAAAACCGAAGAAGTTGTCATTGACGAGACCTCGAGAGCCGTCGGAGGATTCGACATCTGCGGATCGGATCCTAATCCGTCCCTCGCCGTGCAACAAGGCAAGCCTCGGTGCATTAACCCCTCCTTGTATTTACAAATTTTTATCACTTGAGTTAATCTACTGTATTAAGTTGATAGAAATTGATTGTCACCTACTTGCTGCATTTACCTGCCTTGATGAATTGATTATCACCCTTAATACCTGGTTTTAAGTGCAAATGTTTATGAAATTCTTAGCCAGGATTAATAGTTGAGTTTTATGAAAAGATATTTTGTATGCTTGGGGTATACAATTATGTACTATTGTAATTATTCGACAGGGCAGTAGACTTGCATTGAGAAAGGAATCTCCATGTAGTGTCTCTGACTGTCTATTAAGAAAACGAAATGGAATCCATTAGGGACCATTCGTTGTCGGCCTGTTGGATCAAGACTTTTTAACTAGCCACATACTACGAAAAGCCTCTGACTCCGGTCGCTCCTCTACTTGAACTGACAACCACACACTGGGAGTGGAGAGATGGCGAGAGTAGCGTGTACCCTCGTAGCCGGCGTGCCTGGGAAGGAGAGGAGTCCTGTGCTCTCGGGTGGCGCAGGACCGGTTCCAAGTTTTGGAAAAGACGTGGTAGGCGGGGTTGGTATATGCAAGCTTAAGTGCTACATATGCAGTGTGGATAGGGATCCCCAGCTGGGTTTTCAATCAATTCGAACCGCCGTTGCTTCTCGGTCAATGGAGACTTGATCCTTCGACTTACAGCGAAGAGTGGTTCGGAACTAGGTGAAAGATGTGGGAAATGGGTGTATACTGAGATTATCTTAATGACTCAATCTAGATTCAGGATTAAGTTTTAAGCTGATTTAGAGAGCTTTTCTGCAAAAGTCTTTGATTCTTGCTAAAGCCTCTCCTTGATTCCCCTCAGCCTGCATTCCTGAGTCTTCTTCCCAATTTTTAGTCGGGTAAGTCTTGCGGAGTACCCCTTGTACTCAGGGTTTGTTAACCCCATATTGCAGGAAATCAGCAACCCAAGGTTTGCCTTGGACCTTGCTGCATGATAGTGATAGTGAGTGAGTATTTGATCCCTTGGGCAGGGATGATATGTAATGTATGTTGTATAAGCTACTTACCTACTGCCACTAGTCGTATTTTGGTTTTGTAATAGTTGTACTTATGTTTAATTAAGAACATTGGTTTGTAATTATATGTAATATTTTAAGTCTTCTGCTCTTGTACTCCGAGTTGTATAATTTATATGAAATGTTGTACTCTGTAATCTCTTCACAATTAAGATCCTGTTCGGAGAAAACGAGTTTACGTGTAAACTCGGCAGACCCTTTTAGGTTATACGGGTCACCTGCACGACTGTCGATGGTCTTTGGGACGACGACAGGTGCATGTGGGCCATATAGCTTAGGTGGTTCTGTTACAGTCGACGACAGGTGCATGTGGGCCATATAGCTTAGGAGGTTCTGTTACAGTTCCACAACTATTTCTTCTCCAGTACTGGGGAAAAGACTATCGTCGATCTGACCAGCATGCGCCAGAAGAGCAGTGAGACAGGGTCGGCCTTCATCAAGCGTTTCCGAGAGACGAGGAACATGTGCTATTCATTGAACCTCACGGACAAGCAGCCCGCTCGCCTGGTCATCGGTGGATTGCTCCCGCACATTCAAGAGAAGCTGGTGGGCACTGACTTCGACACTATCAGCCAAGTGATGCAGAGGGTGTCAGCACTGGAGTTGCAAGCTCCAGCTTCAGGAAGGATGCGAAGTACAAGCACACCACGTACGTCGGCAACTCTGATTCAGAAGATGAAGGCGAGGACGAGGTTGCTGCTGTCGAATTGAAGTGGAGCAAGAGGCCCATGGCTGTGCCCAAGAACTGGAGCATTGAAGATCAATATGATTTCGACACAAACAAGTTGGACAAGCTCTTTGATTTGCTGGTCAGTGCTGGCCAGATCACACTCCCTGCTGAATATGTCAAGCCCTCTCCTGAAGAATTGAAAGGGAAGCCATTTTGCCAGTACCACAGCCGTGACACGCATGATACTAATGGGTGTCGTGCGTTCAGAACTCAAATCCAAAGAGCTATCTCTCGCGGCCTATTGAAGTTTGATAGTCCTGCCAAAGGGAAGATGAAGATTGATAAATTCCCATTTCCGAAAGGCTAGAACATGGTCAAAGTGACATCCCCTGCAGGCAAGTTAAGAGTCCTGACATCTGATCAGGCGAAAAAGAATGCGTCAGTTGATCCAGGCATGCAGATAACAGCCGAAGAACTGGAGATGATCAAGAAAAGCAGGGAGCAGAGTAGGAACCGACTTGAGCAGGGGGAGTCCAGCAAGACAAGGGTGACTTCTCGCAACTTATTGAACAAGTGGCAAAGGTAGAGGGAGAAGAATCACCAGAGGCAGCTTGAAGAAGAAGAATACCGAAGGTGGGCCCGTGATGAAGAGGAAGCACGCTTGTCACAGAACCGACCAATTTATACGAGCACAAGTACGACGATCGCCAATTTAGTAGCCATCAAGTCACACTTGAGCCAATATAAACCCGGTAGTCCGGAAATCTCGAAGGATTTCAAACATTTTAAACAGAGCATACCCCAAGGATCTTACAAATTCAGCAACAACCCATCAAATGATACATAAGTTCACAACCCAATTAAAACATCAGAGTACAACATAGTCTTTTACATAAATGTAACAGTAGCGGAAGTCAACATAGTTTTAAAACAACGTAGTTCACATACGAGTACAACCAGCTGACCATGTCACAGCATCTTACAAAAGCTAAAGATGGATAACGACCTTGCCCTAGGTCTAATCTTCTCCGCCGGCAAGGGTGAAGCAGTTCTTGCAATAAGCATAGTAGACTACTCCTTCTGCAACAATGGGAATAAAACCCTGAGTACTCAATTGTACTTAGCTAGACTTACCTGACAGGAAGTAAATAAAAAGACTCTCAAGGATATGCAGGCTTATTTGGTGGAGCTCAGAGGATAGCAACATTTTGCATAAAAAGCATTACTACAGTAGTTCCTCAACTTATAAATTTTAGATATAGTTTAGCTTTGATTTCAGTTAAGCTATGAAGCTAAGGTTTGCAGCTATACTAAACAATCACTTGATATTATAGCAAACAATACAACCATATGATTTCCGATATCCACAGATATCAACCTCATCTCACCATAATCAATATGTTCAAGTTGTTAGCCTCTACCTCACTAGAAGATCAGTTCAATTTCTCACTAACCAGGAGAGGTGACAATTCGAATCGATTGTACCAGCTGGCAAACATGCCAATCACAAACCCTGTCAGCCTGATCAGTGGCTTCTTGGGTCACCGTTAGATCTTTCTGAGACATAATATGTATCGCGGGTTTGGAGGGGGCCCATATTCTCAGAGACGAACCCACTTCCAGGATCCATCAGGTCCTTGACCTGCCCTTGGTAAGATGGTGTCTCTGCACATCCTTCCTGCCTCCAGAATATGTCTACCTTATCAGCCCCAATTCCCGGCTCAGAAAGAAATACTCGGTTTCGCGGTCAGAATGACTTATCTGGCCAGCTAAGTGACGACGTCTTTCAATCTCAACTGATGTCTGGTGGCCTCAGTCCTAGTCGGCCGCAAGCAGCACCAAAGATGGCATGACCTCATCCATGTCATGCGGCTCCCCGCTGCCTAGCCTTGATTCTCTCATTATCATTGTGGCATGGTGGCATATATAGTCAACCATGTGGAATCCATCCCCATCATCATTAGTCACCACCTATGCTCGCGAAGGACAGGAAATCCCTCGACTTCTACCGGTCTAAGCATGGCTAAGCATAAGATTGAACCCATCCTTTGTCTAGTAATAGTACCAGGATAGTAGACAAGTGGACAAGGTATAAATGCTGCGACGGTATAAATTCAACTCCTATACTTAAGTGCACAATCATACGATTTAATAAAGACCAGTGCATTTGTAAAAAGAATAGGTGGAGGCTTAGGGATGCTCCGGGGCTTGCCTTACACAAAGTTAGATGGCTGATGGTCAGTGCACTCCGGCAGTTCAGTTTCCTCCTCGGCCTCGGGAGCTTCCGGCACCTCGATCTCCGGGTGCACTCCTTCCTCTAGCGGATCGAATCGCAGTAGTGTAACTCCTTCCGGCGATCCTGTATGCATGATATCTTGCCAGTGTAGGCCGCTTGTCGCACGGATTGTTTGTGGGTGCCAGCAAGTGGTGATAGCCTTGTGTGGTCTTAGTATCTCACCACGTGTGTAAGACAAGTTATTAAAACAGTAGGGCATCAATACAATAGTACAGCCGCCTCGGGTAGGAGTTATATCTCCTACTGTTTCGCCTGTCGCCTCTTGTAAAGGGAGTAGGTATATACCTCTTTGTACTTAGAAAGCCAAGACCAGATATCTTTTGCTACATAAGAACCTCTCTACCTAGTTATCATAGCTCCTTTGTCTCATCACTGGATGGCCTTGAATGTCACAGAACCGACCAATTTATATGAGCACAAGTACGACGATCGCCAATTTAGTAGCAATCAAGTCACACTTGAGCCAATATAAACCCGGTAGTCCGAAAATCTCAAAGGATTTCTAACATTTTAAACAGAACATACCCCAAGGATCTTACATATTCAGCAGCAACCCATCAAATGATACATAAGTTTACAACCAAATTAAAACATCAGAGTACAACATAGTCTTTTACATAAATGTAACAGTAGCGGAAGTCAACATAGTTTTGAAACAACATAGTTCACATACGAGTACCACCAGCTGACCATGTCACAGCATCTTACAAAAGCTAAAGATGGATAACGACCTTGCCCCAGGTCTAATCTTCTTCGCCTGCAGGGGTGAAGCAGTTCTTGCAATAAGCATAGTAGACTACTCCTTCTGCAACAATGGGAATAAAACCCTGAGTACTAAATTGTACTCAGCTAGACTTACCCGACAGGAAGTACATAAAAAGACTCTCAAGGATATGCAGGCTTATTTGGTGGAGCTCAGAGGATAGCAATATTTTGCATAAAAAGCATTACTACAGTAGTTCCTCAACTTATAAATTTTAGATATGGTTTAGCTTCGATTTCAGTTAAGCTATTAAGCTAAGTTTTGCAACTATACTAAACAATCACTTGATATTATAGCAAACAGTACAACCATATGATTTCCGATATCCACAGATATCAACCTCATCTCACCATAATCAATATGTTCAAGTTATTAGCCTCTACCTCACGAAAAGATCAGTTCAGTTTCTCACTAACCAGGAGAGATGGCGATTCGAATCGATTGTACCAGCTGGCAAACATGCCAATCACAAACCATGTCAGCCTGATCAGTGGCTTCTTCGGTCACCGTTAGATCTTTCTGAGTCATATTATATCGCGAGCTTGGCGGGGGGCCATATTCTCGGAAACAAACCCACTCACAGGAAGTGCAGGTCCCTGACCTGACTATGGCAAAATGGTGTCTCCGCACATCCTTCCTACCTCCAGAATATGTCTATCCATGTCACACCAATTCTCGGCTCAGAAAGAACTACTCGGCTTTGCGGTCAGAACAACTTATCTGGCCAGCTATGTGATGACGTCCTTCAATCTCAACTGATGTCTAGTGGCCTCAGTCCTAGCCGGCCGCAAGCAGCACCGAAGACAGCATGACCTCAACCATGTCATGCGGCTCCCCGCTACCTAGCCTTGATTCTCTCATTATCATTGTGGCATGGTGGCACATATAGTCAACCATGTGGAATCAATCCCCATCATCATTAGTCACCACCTATACTCGCGAAGGACAGGAAATACCTCGACTTCTACCGGTCTAAGCATGGCTAAGCATAAGATCGAACCCATCCCTTGTCTAGTAATAGTACCAGGATAGTAGACAAGTGTACAAGGTATAAATGCAGCAACGGTATCAATTCAACTCCTATACTTAAGAGTACAATCATACGATTTAATAAAGACGAGTGCATTTGTAAAAAGAATAGGTGGAGGCTTAGGAATGCTCCGGGGCTTGCCTTTCACAAAGTTAGATGGCTGATGGTCAGTGCACTCTGGCAGTTCAGTTTCCTCCTCGGCCTCGGGAGCTTCCGGCACCTCGATCTCCGGGGGCACTCCTTCCTCCGGCGGATCGAATTGCAGCAGTGTAACTCCTCCGGGCGATCCTATATGCATGATATGCATATATGAGAACTGAGAATGCACATGGAATGCAATATAGAGATGCACAACTTGAGCCATGAGATGCATTAGACAACATGTGAGCATCCAAATAATTATCAAACATTTACTGAGTATGTGCATATTTCTTCCCTAAACAACAACACATACTCACCCTTCTTAAGCAAGCTATAAAATAATTTCTCGTCTTGCGTAAGAGGTCTACAACCTGCACTAACAATTAATTTGAATCAAACTTCCCTACCACACCCACCTTTTTAACTAATAACCACGAATAAAGCATATAAGCAAAGACATTTGACCTAGCTGCCCTACACATGAACAAGATCAACCCCAAAGTGTCTAGCAAGGTTACCAAGCAGGAGCATCACAGAAATGCATGAAAACATCTCCTAACCAATTATTACTCAATTAAAAACAATTAATTTAACCCTAGCTTATAACTGGACCTTACATCTGTTTACCCAGAAAATTCTATAAAAATTACAGTAGATAACACACTCCAACATTAGGCTACTGGAAAAATTTCAAGTCATTTGGACAGATATAACATGCTACACAAAAATGACAAGCAGACAGCCATTTAAGCAATAGAAAATACTTACTACAGTGAAAAGTATCAAACAATAGATTCCCATTTTTCTTAGCTTCTTTATCACAAAACAAGGCTGAGGAAAAATATTCATAACCATAACTTATCTACACTAAGCATGGTGAATTTAGCAATAGTATAGCATGAAAGGCATGTTACACATGACATCATATAAATAACAATAACCAACTAGCAAACATATTTTTCCCAGATCCTATACTCCAAACAAGATTAATGCAAGTGGAATCACATTTTTAGCATATTTCTATAATTAGTTATGCATTTATCAAGTTTACAAGCATATAACAAATTAATTATAACTGCACAGAAAAATTACCACAAAGTCATATTTCATATTTTCCTGTATAGAGTTCAGAAATACAAACCCAAAAAATTTGGTTCACCTCATTTGGACACTTCTAGCTCCAGATATGATGTTTGGAAGATTTACCAAAATTTCTGGAAATTCATTTTCTTAATTCCTTTAAAATGAAACCAGACCTAAATGCTACATGCACCAGGTCCAGTGCACCCCACCACAACAGAGCAACTGACCGGTGGGCTCCCCGATCAAACGGGTCCCACGCGTTAGAGAGAGAGCAGAGCCGCCGGCGCTGACCGGCCCTATCTCGCCGGCGGCGAGGTCACCGGCGGCACCGAGGGGCACCTACGTGTTCCTGGGAACGAGACGAACTCGATGAGCTAACTTTCGAGACCTAACTACCACCGGAGCAAGCTCAACGGCGGACAATGGCGGACGGCGGAGCTCCGGCAAGCGCGCGCCGGCCGCTACCAGCCTTCACCGGCGAAGCTAAGCCTCGTTCCGAGAACCTGGAACCCTAACGAAGCTATACGGCCCGCGGATCGACCTTTGGTCCACTACGAGTCGACCTAACTGCACGCAAGGCGGCACGGTGGCGGACGGGAACTCCGGCGAGCGGCGTCCCGGCCGAAACAGGGCTCGAGCGGCCCGACCAACCCTCTAGGCTAGATCCACGACTGGCGGAGACACCTAGACGAGCAAGAGAGAGGGAAGCCGGCCACGACATTGTGCTTGATGGGGCGAGCAGTGAGCTCGGCGGCGCTCCGGCAATGGCACGGCGGCGAAGGGTTCTAGGTGCTATACCTTGCCTCGGCTGGTTCCAAAAATGGGCGAGGAAGGTAGAGTAGAAGATGGCGAAGCTCAGGTGGAGATGGAGCGGTCGGAGATGGTGCGGTGGCGGCGGATTTCAGCGTGAAGCGGCTCGGCGGCCATGGCGTCCTGCGGAGAGAAAAGAGGAGAGCAGAGAGGCGAGAGCGAGAGAGAGAGAGCGAGTGGAGTGGCCAGGAGACAAGGTGGAGTGTTGCCCTCGGCTTTGCAGGCCGACCGAGGGGGCAACGGCGGCGTACGGCGCCACCTGGCGACAATTTGCTGCGGCGGCCACGTCGGCCCCTCGCCGGTTCACTGAATCGGTTTTGATTCAGTTCCAACCGACTGAAACTCGATTTTGATCGAGCCACAACTCGCGACCTAGGGCGTTTCAGCGAAAACTTCACTAATACGGGTCAAAGAGCTACACGAGTACTCCAATCCATATTAGAGCACATTCAACTGAAACGGCTTGGTTTGAGAGATATGGATCGAAGAACACAGGTACATTGAAACTGGAAACAGCTAACACTTAGCAAATTTCAGCAACTCCAAAACAGCCCCAAATCTGCACAATTTCACAATTTTGACCATCTTACACACATTTTCATGAGTTGACCCAAAAATAAAGTTTGTTGCTTATAAAATTCTACACAACTTTGATTAAGGGTGCTCAAGTCTCTAAATTAACTTTCGTGTTTGGTCAAACAATATAGGTTTAGGAGGGCTTTCTAGTCAACTATGAGCTAGAGGGGTATTTTGGGGATTTCACCAACATGAACATTGTTCCAAATGTTAACCCAAACATGTTTAAGTCATCTAGAACAGTAAACAAGCATCACATTTGCATGCTAACACACCTATGGCATTGTAAGCATATAAGCAAACATATAGCATATAAAGGAATGTAAATCAAATCAAATGGTGATGATGCATGAAATGACATGATCAATGCTTGATGTCATGCAAATGTAAGTGTAAAAATAGTAACTAACACTAGGGTGTTACAACGCTATCAGGAAGAACTAGCCTACCATCGGGAGGAAGAAAAAGAGCACTGGTATTGCTCGTTCTTTTGCCACTGCTGGAATGAAGGTTTGAAACTGCCGACTGTCCGCAATTGCCCGGAGTGTAGTGATCAGTACCAGGAGTACAGGTAGTCACAAACCAACCGCCGGTCTGTGCATGAGAGGCTTGGACGCCCGCAAGACATGCAGGATCTGCACAAAAAAGGGATGTGCATGATCGGCTTGATGCAGCGTTAGTCGATCGCGAGGAGCCGGCCTCGCAAGAAGGCCAGTGGCGCCCTGGGTACTTGACCAGGAGTCAGAGACACCGTGTGCAGTGCCTTAGGAATAGAGAACTCAAAGCAGAAGGCGGCCACAGGCAAGTCTGGCGGGAGAAGCCCTGTCAAGACAAGGGGAAGGCAATAGCCGATGCACAGATGGTGTTCGTGCTTCCGGCTGAGTTCAGGGCTCCCAAGGCTAGGAAAGGTTATGTATCTTTCGAGTCTGACGAGTCAGAGTCCAAGCAGGGCACCGCCAAGTTGGTTTTCGCGCAGCAAGCTACTTTTGACAAGCCGCCCAAGCATCGGCACCTGAAGGCCCTCTACCTCAAGGGATATGTTGATGGAATGCCGATGACCAAGATGCTGGTAGATGGTGGTGCCACAATCAATCTCATGCCCTACACTACTTTCCGCAAGCTAGGCAAGGGCCCTGATGACTTAATTGAGACCGACATGATGCTGAAGGACTTCAGGGGCAACTCTTCTAATACTCGGCGGGCAATCAATGTCGAGTTGACAGTCGGGAAGAAGACGCTGCTCACTACCTTCTTCGTGATTGACAGTAAGGGCTTGTACAGTTTGTTGCTTGGACGTGATTGGATCCATGCCAATTGCTGTGTGCCGTCCACAATGCACCAATGTGTGATCCAATGGCATGGTGATGAGGTTGAAGTCAACGATGAGAGTCCACAGTCGGTTCGGGCGATCGGCTCTGAGTCTTTTTATTAATGGAGAATCCGATCGATGGCACCGAGGGCAAGCTTGGGCAGGGCTTTACGTCGGCCGATAAACTTGAAGAAGTAGATATTGGACCTGGTGACATACCAAGGATGACATACATTGCCACTAACCTTGACCCTGAGTTCAGGCAGGAGTTAATCGATCTATTGAAAGAATACAAAGATTGCTTTGCCTGGGAATCTTATGAAGTGCCTGGTTTAGACAAGTCAATTGTTGAGCACAGGCTGCCTATCAAGCCTGGATTTCGGCCATTCAAGCAACCTCCACGACGATTCAAGTCAGACGGATTACATGACATCAAGGCCGAAATCGAGAGATTGTTGGAAGCCAAGTTCATTCGAGCTTGCCGATACGCCGAATGGGTGTCGAACATTGTACCTGTATATAAGAACAGTGGCAAATTAAGAGTTTGTATTGATTTCAGGGATTTGAACAGGGCTACCCCGATGGACGGCTATCCAATGCCAGTAGCCGATATGTTGGTTGATTCAGCGGCAGGGCACCAGGTCATCAGCTTCATGGACGGCAACGCTGGTTACAACCAGATTTTTATGGCTGACGAGGATATTTCCAAGACAGCTTTTAGGTGTCCCGGTGCAATTGGTTTGCTCGAGTGGGTTGTAATGACTTTTGGCTTAAAAAATGCCGGTGCAACTTATCAAAGAGCTATGAATTATATTTTTCATAAGTTGATCGGTAAGTTTGTTGAAATTTATATTGATGATGTGGTTGTGAAATCTAAGAGCTATAAAGATCATTTAGCCGATTTGATGGCTACCCTGGAATGCACGAGAAAGCATGGGCTGAAGATGAATCCTAATAAATGTGCTTTCAGGGTATCGGCTGGTGAGTTTCTGGGTTTCATGGTTCATCGCAAGAGGATAGAGATTGGTAGCAAGAGCCGAAAAGCCAATGATCAACTTGTGCCTCTGACCAACAAGAAGGAGTCGCAGTCGTTGCTTGGCAAGATTAATTTCATCAGAAGATTTATTGCCAATCTATCAGAGAAGGTGCTCCCATTCTCGCCACTTTTGAAGCTCAAGGATGATCAAGAGTTCAGATGGGGTGACGTACAGTAAAAGGCTTTTGACGAGATCAAAGAGTATATGAAATCTTCACCTATTTTGGTGCCACCATAGATAGGGAAGCCTTTCAAGTTGTACGTGACGGCCAAGGACCATACAATTGGATCGGCCCTTTTTTAGGAGTTTGAAGGAAAAGAGAGAGCAGTTTTCTATCTGAGCAGGAGGCTCTTGGATCCTGAAGCAAGATACACACCAACTGAGAAATTGTGCCTGTGTTTGCTTTATTCATGTACCAAGTTGAGGCACTACTTATTGTTAGCCGAGTGTGTGGTGGTGTCCAAGGCGGATGTAATCAAGCATATGTTATCAATGCCAATACTGAATGGGCGGATCGGCAAATGGATCTTGGCACTCTCTGAGTTTGACTTGAGGTTCGAATTGGCTAAGGCAGTCAAAGATCAGGCAATAGCTGATTTCATTACCCAGCATCACAGAGGCACTGTTAGTCTGGTCGACGTAGCGCCATGGACTATGTTCTTCGATGGGTCATCTTGCAAGCAAGGTGGAGGTGCTGGAGTGGTGCTCATATCACCTCGGGGACAGTGTTTTGAGTTTGCTTTCTAGATTGGGCCTACGGTGACAAATAATTAAGCTGAATATGAGGCGATCTGGAAGGGGTTTCAGCTTCTGCATGAAGCAAAGGCCGATGTAGTTGAGGTTTTCTGAGATTCACAACTAGTCATCAACCAATTGCTTGGCCTACTCAGAGGCTATCATGATCAGTGCCAAGCTTTGATCAAGAGATTTATGGCAGTCTCGCTTCATCATATTCCCCGAGTTCAGAATCAGGAGGCTAATCGATTGGCACAGAGCGCCTCGGGCTATAGGTCCATGCAGGAAATCTTCAACGCCGAGCAATTAGCTAATGACTGGCGGGGCGAGATAGCAAGTTACCTTGCAGATCCTTCTTAGAAAGTCAATAGAAAGTTGAGATACAAGGCTATCAAGTATGTGTTGCTAGATGATCACTTGTACTATAAGACTATTGAAGGAGGTGCTGTTAAAATGCCTCGGGCCAGAAAAGTCAGCAAAGCTAATGAGTGAGGTTCATGAAGGAGTATGCGGTGCTCACCAATTGGCTCACAAGATGAAGTGGATCATCCGAAGGACTGGTTACTATTGGCCAACAATGCTCGAAGATTGTTTCAAATATTATAAGGGTTGCCAAGAGTGCAAGAAATTTGGGAATGTGCAGAAATCTCCTGCTTTAGCTATGAATCCTATCATCAAGCCATGGACGTTTAGAGGTTGGGGAATCGATCTGATCGGCCAAATCTATCCACCATTGAGCAAAGGTCACAAGTGGATACTGATTGCAACTGACTATTTTACCAAATGGGTAGAAGCTGTGCCTCCGAAAAGTGCTACATCTAGTGATATAATAGAGTTCGTGAAGGAGCACATTATCTACAGGTTTGGTATACCTCAAACCATCACAACCGATTAAGGAACAATGTTCACTTCAGATGAGTTTCTGACCTTTGCTGACGACATGGGCATCAAAATTTATAATTCTTCGCCTTATTAGGCCCAAGCCAATGGTCAGGCTAAATCTTCAAATCAGATTTTAATCAAGGTCATCAAGAAGAAGGTTGAGCAGACTCCTAGAAGATGGTACTTAACATTAAGTGAGGCTCTGTGGGCGTACCGAATGGCGCAACATGGATCGATCAAGGCCACACCCTATGAGTTAGTCTATGGACACACTGCTGTCCTGCATGGGAGATCCAGTATGAAACATGATGCGTCACGTTGCAAAACAAGCTTACAGCCAGTGAATATAGAGACATCATGATGGACAGCCTTGAAGATCTACATTGTCATCGGCTCAAAGCTTTGGAGTACATTGAGAAGAACAAGATACGGGTAGCCAAATATTACGACACCAAGATGAGAAGCAAGAGTTTTGTTGAATCAGAGCTGGTATGGAAAGTTATATTGCCTATTGGTACTAAGGATAGTCGATTCGGCAAATGATCTCCAAATTGGGAAGGCACGTATCGAATTATGGAATGTGCACCCGGCAACGCCTACATCCTTGAAGATTTGGAAGGGAGAAGATTTGTTAGGGCGATTAACGGGAAGTATGTAAAGAAATATTAACCTAGCATTCCAGTCGGGGGTTTATAGCTGATTCGTTTGAGTCTGGCTCTGACAGCCGATTCTGAGCAGAGAATCGCCTTCAGGACAAAAATAGAAGTTATGTAATAGCCGATTTCGTTTTAACGAATCGCCTTTAGCACAAACATTGTAATACCCTCGATGGGGTGTAACAGCCGATGCGATAAGCATTGCCTTTGGAGCAAAAAATAAAAAAATAGTAAAAAGACATTTGAAGATCAGATTGCCGGTTCCCAACAGAGTTTTTTTATTACTGATTATATTTACAATGCAGTCTGATGCATTCTAGACATCATTTTTGGCGGCCCTAGCAATGACATCTTCGGCGTCGGTGACTACCCCGGCCCCGTCGGTGTAGGGAAAGAAGACTGCCAGTTGAGCACTGGCCTCTCCCATGTCCTGGCCCTCTGGGAACCCAGGCTCGATGGCCTCCAGGGCAATGCCGGAGCGGAGTCGGGCCGCCACGAGAGCCCCGGTGGCGCCATGACGGACGCCAGCCATGGCCACCTGTCGGACTCGGTGGTGGACATCCTGGAGCCTCTGTGCCGGTGTCTCGCCGCGGGCGTTGATGACGTTGGCGGCGTCCTCAGCGGCCACGCGCAACTCCTGCAGCTGCGCTGTTAGGGCTGCAAGAAACAGAGGAGTTAGCACAAGAATCTTCATCGACACATCACAGGATGATTCCAGAAGGTTACCTGCCACCGCGGCGTCAGACTCGGCGAGGTGGACCTGCATATTCACCACCTCCGTCTCGGTGGCAGCGAGCGCGGCTGCTTGGGCTTCGTTAACGCCCTGCTGCCGGCCATTCTCCTTCGTAGCCTCTGAATAGAGGTTACGGTATTCCACCATCTGATGGTGGAATCGGCGGCCATCGTCGGCGGTGTAGGAGTTGGCCGAGCCTGAGGAAGACCCGGACCTGGACCCCTCCCGTGAGGCGGCACTAGAAGCCAGATCCTGTTGAGGGATCGGCTGAGGCGCAGTGCGACGCACTCGCAAGCACTCGCCTATCGGCGTGCCTTACGGCAGGTGGAGGACGTGCTGCTACCTAAAAGAACGATGGAGGAACAAGAATGTCTGAAGTTGAGAGCCGGGAATCAATGCCATAGATGCAGATCGGCTTACCTGCTGTAGATAGCCAGCTGCCGACTCGTCGCCCAGCGCCTTGGCGTGTGAGATGAACCCGCAGCGTCGCCAACTGCAGGGGTGGCTTCGACGGCGGCAGGGGTAGCGCCGCCTGATGCAGGAGTGGCTGGTGAAAGCCCGGCGGCGGTTCCAGAAGCCTCGGCACCAGTGGTCACCCGATTGCTGCACAGATGATGGCAGTCAGATTAGGTTTGGGCAGAGAATTCAAGAAATGAACAGTGGCTCTACCTCAGGAAGGTTTCTAACTGACTAGCATGGGACCTGATGCGGCGGAGTCCTTTGGCGAACTCGTCGCTTTCGGCCAGCTCCGAAGCCGGACGCTTGCCACGATCTCCATGGCCTGCCATTGTAGGATTTGAAACTGGAACTAGGTCTGAAGACGAAGAGACAGAGAAGGAAGGCCGGGTGAGTAAGGGCTAATGGCGTGTGCAGTTGCTCGTTCGGGCCTGACGAATATTTATAAGACGGGAGGCGTCAAGGCGGTTTCCTCGGGAGACGAGACAACGCGGCGGACTTTATGCTGAAGTTAAGTCATGTTTCTTGAATCTAGAACAGTTGCCGCGATCGGTTGCCATTCGATCGGTTGTTTTGAATAGGCACCCCGGAATCGGCTGTTGGAACGATTCTCGCAGACAATGGCAAGAGGGTCTGGCTGTTTAGCCGATTCTAGAGCAGACGGGTAAAATAGCCGATTTACGGCTTTTAAAGCAGGATGAAATTGTCAAAGGCTACACATAGAGTGAATATACATTGTACAGAGTAAGTTTTACAGGAAAGCATTACAAGGATAGCATCGATCGAATGGATGAGATAATTTCAGCATGAAGGACTTGGCCGGCTTGTATCAATGGTTGATCTTCATCGGCCATCGTCTTCAAAAGAGCTAGGCATTGGTGAATTGCCCTGCCATCAGCAACCATGACACTGACTTGCTTTCTTTTCTGGCTAATGTCGATGGTGCTGGTTGATAAAGTGATTTCACGTTGGGTGATGGCAGAATTAACTTCCTCAAGCTCCTTCATCAGTTGGTCACGCTTGGTTTTCAGCGTTTCTAGCTCTGACTCGGCTGTACTGATTGAAGTTTTCAGCAATTTAACTTGGTTGGATAGTCCAGTTGCTTCTTGCTTGTTGGTCAGCTTGCTGTTCTTCAATTGTTCCAGCTCTGTCAGGTTGGCATGTGCAGACATGATCCTTGGAGTTTCATTCTTGAGCTTGGTGAGCTGCTTCAAAGGGTTAAAGGCTACTGAATGTGCTTGTTGCTGAAGCAATTGGATAGCTTGATCGATTGGTTCAAGATTCAGAGCAAGGTTGACTAAGTTTTCTTCCAACCGAGGAAGGAGCTCGCTTAGCCGATTTTTGAAATCTGGCTTGGACAGTTTCAGAGATCTGGAACTTAGCTCTTCCTCATTGTAGCATTCTTCTAGATCAAAAGAGTAGCTGGGAGATGAAATCTGCAATGCCTGCATTTTATATATAATTCTGTCAGATGATGCATGTTAAGAGCAATCAGCCAATCTGGTAAGATTTTACCTTCCCAGTATCTGATGCAGAAGGAGCTGATGAGGTCTCTGGCCGTCTTGGTGTCTCTGTGGCCACTTGTTTCCCAGCATCCGGTGCAGTATCAGCTAGTATTTCTATGGCTGAAGTGGGAATGGCCGATTGGACTTCTACAAAAGTGACAGTCAATGATATAGTGGAAGCACAATGGTGTTAATAGCTGAATTATCCTACCTGGAGATGGTGTCCCTTCTTTCTCGAGCTTGCCCCAGGTGTCTTCAGAGGAAGGACTGGTCAGCTATATTTTTTAAATCTGGTAGTCAAGATCATGTGCCCAGTTCTAATCATTAACTACAATAGTGGTTCCAGTAGATACCTGAGTGGGAGGTGCTTCAAGGGCTTCCTGTTGAGTTTCTATCATGCCTGGAGAACCCAGGCCGGCGTCTTGGGGGCCAGTAGGTACTGGTTGCTTTTCAACCTGAGGTACCTCAGGCAGTGTTGGAATCGGCTGAGCAGTCACCTGGTGATTAGCCGATTTTAGCTAAATGGCTAATGGATGGTGCAGAAAATGTTTCAGGATATTCAGATACCTGGGTAGGCTTCCTTTTGGACCTTTGTTTCTTGGTGGTCAACTTCTAAAGACTATATGAGGTTTTCCTTTTTGGAGCTGGAGTAGTCATTATGGCAACAGGAGCCTTCATCATCTTCTTCAGAGAGGGAGCTTGAGAGCCTAGCCTTGTAACCGGGTGTTGACACTTTTTAGCGCAACCACCAGAGATAGGGTGTTAGGCTATCTCTGATAACGGTGCCAGAAGTGCCTGGAGTATTTCTTATGTCTATTGGATAATTCCACAAGCGCACAGAATATACCGCTGTAGCACTTCACCCGGGAGTATTCCAAGGTATCGTTATTTATTTTTTATCCCAAGGGAAAGCAGTTGCTAGGAATAATTAATAAAAAGAGAGAGATCCTTAAGTCTATAACAACTTAGTATCAATTAGTGATAGGGGGGTAGATCGATATATAGAGGAAAGGATAATGACACTAAGACACGACAAGGTTTTGGGATAACTAAAGATAACTAGTAGAGTATAGCTAGGTGGGAGGACAACGAGTGAGTATAAGACTCCTATGACATTTACTTTACTCTTATGAACTATCTTATCAAATAGATGAACTATACTAAGACAGATACCTTACTTCCGGTGTGTAGGGGATAGGCGAGACAGTAGGGGATATAACCTCTACCCAAAGCGGCTATTCTCTTATGGGAGCCTACCTTTTAAGAACTTGCCTAAAACACGTGGAGGGATACTTAGACTAGACAGGGTTGTCACCACCTGATAGCACCCACAAACAATCCGTGCGACAAGCGGCATTCAAAGGCAAGATCTAGTCTAAGCACCACGCTTACACTAAGCCTTACTACTCTAGTTGCGTACCAACAACTAAAGTACCCTATGACAGGCGATGAACTACACACGTGAGCTGGTTACAGGATCACTATCCAATATAACTCAACTATAAGTTAAGATAAAACACAACAATACTATAAAGAATAGTAATGCACTAAGTAGAGACTTAGTAAAGTAAAGTAAAGATAATATATTGATAAAGGTAAAGTCTTATAGAAGGAAAGGTACAAGAGCTATACCAGATTCTTCAGCAGACGACTCCGGAGACACCGAGCGTAGCTCAACTCGACTCTAACTCCCACACTAGACTAATACTACTACTAAAGAGTAGAACTCTTGTGACTTGTGACTCTTGTGTATCTTGTGTGTCTTGGAGAGGAGTGGGCAGCCTCTACTTATAGGGGAGAGTGAGGGGGTGCAACGTTAGCGATCCGTGTGCTCCATGCCTCTCCACCCTTGGATGAATTGCCTCATTACCGCCTCAAGATGGATGACAGAGGTGAATTTATCACGTGGACATCATGCTGGGAGACGGTGGAGGCCAACCGACCTGGCTGGAAACCAGGGGGTTTGGCCGACCCCCCTATGACTGGTGGGCCCAGCCAGGGTCTTCTAGAAGGTGTCCCCACCAGTCAGGGAGTGTGTATGTGGCTTGGGCCCACCAATAGTGGTTCGGCCGACCCACCCCTGGTGGTTGGGCCCACCACCGTGGTCTCCATCTGTCACAGACTGTCCCCTTGTGTTGGTTCCACTTCGTTTGCATGTTGTCACATTGAATCCTAGTGCTTTGCTTCTCAACCGTTGAATGGAAACACATGTTGATCTGAGGGCTGAAATGAGCTGAGTGGAAGGTCACACGGCTCCTGCCACGTCACCAAACCCAGGTGGGCCCCATGGGCAGTTCGGCCGACCCATGGGTGGGCCCACCCTTGGCTCTCCTCTCTTCCAAGTGATGTTTTGCACCATGTCTTGATGTGTGATGACTTGGTTCCCCAATACATGGTTCGGCCGAACCACATTATTGGGCTCCAAGTGTTCATTTCTGCTCTGTTTCATCTTCCCTGTGTTCACAAGCTTAAGAGTACATGTAGAACTAGTTATTGATAAAATATGCTCATGATATGTATCTTCCCTTGAATCCAAGGCCTGTTGACGGTGTCTGAATGTAAAATTTCATGGTATATCCACCGTCAACACCGGGCAACAAGGATAATACTTGATTTGCTCTGGTGGATTAGATTCTGGATCCTGCATTGGCAAGAGTTAGATTACAGGGGACCGGTTTAGATAGGATCGGTTGATAACACTTGCTGCTAATTCAGAGGCGAAGCTGCTGTCCAGGGCCTTGCATTTGTCATGAATTGCCTGACAAAATAGCTGGGCATGCCATTATTGCCATCAGTTGTCGAAGCTCTCATGGGTGACTAAAATTTGATTCTATTGCTCCATTGAGTAAAGTGGCAGGCCTGCTCCCAGTGTAAAAACTCTGTCAGCTTCTAGATTTTCAGTGATTTCTTCTCTAGGCTTCAGAAGGCGTAAGAATGGAATGCTTTGGGGGCAGTTGGCCAAAACCCAGTTGTCTTGCTGCAACATTGGGGTGGTAGAATTCATATGAAGGCCAGCTTGGCTCGGTGCTGCTTGCACTTCGAAGGTGTTTGAAATTGACTGGCAGTATGTAGGGTTTCATGATCACATTAAGAATTTCAGTAGCCCCATTATCTGAACACCCTGTACTGAACTTGAAGGTATAAGGCATTGGGAACTCTTCATCATCTTCATAGGGGAACCAAGTGAATGCATCTGGTCCCGGGCCCATATAGAATGCTTCAAACATGCTGCCCCAGTTGACACGTATGGTTATAGCTGAGGCAGCTTCACCAAAGTTTTGTCAAACCCTAGTTATCGTGTTTTTCTCCTCCTCTGCATAGTTGATGGAAGGATAACTAAGGTTGTGAAGGTCTGGCTTGGCCATTTTGTGCAGGTACAGGTTGAGCCATAATTGAATCAGCCACCAAGGGCCCGTTGTGCATTGAACCTCTTCACCTTTCAACAGAAAGCCAGCAACTCAGCTCATCAGCCTATAAGCAGATCCCAGTAAAAGTTTACCTTAAGGGATTGAGCTTCCTTGGGCTAATCTCTCTGCAAGGGCCTTGAAAGGGTAGGCTGGTCCTAGAGAAGCACCACAGAAGACAAACCTCTCCAGCCACATGATCAAAAATGCTGTGTGCTCTTTCTCACTGATGCTTGGAGTTGTCAGATGGTGAGTGTTGACATAGCCGGTCCAGCCTTTATATTCATTCAGCTTTGGGAACTGCTTTTCGCCTGTGGAAAGGAGATTCCAATACGGGTAGGTCCCGATAATCTGAAGGCCGGTGAGCATGTGAATGTCACCCAAGGTAATGGTCATCGGCCCATTTCCAAACACGAAGGCGTTCAAAGAATTGGACCAAAAGTAGCAGGCAGCAATCAGAAGCGGTTCATTCTTCTCCTTTTGACAGAGAGTGATTGAGGCATTGGCTCAGATTACGCAGCTCCCAATCTGCCCGTTTCTTCTCTGACACCTGCCGGAACTAGCTCCTCCATCCGGTGGGTATATTCGGCCAGTTTCCGAGCGATTTCTTGGACCACGAAGATGCATCTACTAACGGGCTTCTGAAGGGGATTTGGTTGGTCTCTTTGCTGATGAACTCTGCGGGATTTGGATTGCCCATCGGACCCAGGTCATAAGCGGAAGGGACATCACTCAGTGGAATCAAGATCTCATTTTCAAATCCTGGATGATGAACAACATATGTGACCGATTGGGCGAGGGTTCATGAATGAGACTACGGATTGATGAAATTCATACCTCGAGGATCTCAGAGGGAGTCACCATCTACTTGAGCTGATTGAAGGCGGCAGATCGAAGCCTGAGGAGAAATGCGACGGAAGCTTTCTTGGTTAGGGTTTCGGTTTGGTGCGAAACTTTGAAGTGCTGAGCGGGAGATTGCGGTTTTGGCTGCGTTTTGAGGATGGAGATCGATTAAGACTCAGTGCTAATTTTGGAACAAAGCAAGTTTATCCCAAAATTGGGGGCATGTGTTTACACCAAAAATTGGACTGGGGATGGATAGCCGATGCCAAGAGCAGAGACAGTCGATTTCGGGAAGCAGAGTCTTTTATACGAAGGGCTGAGAATAGCCGATCGGGTCCTGGATCGATTGTTGGGCCAAAGCGAAGGCGACGTGGTTGAAGACAAGAGTCGATTGATGACGTCAGCACGAGTCTCCAGCACCGGGAAGCGATCACATTCGGAGTCCTTTTTAGAAAGGGAAGATTGGACTCCAAGTTACCTTTAGAATAGGAAAGTTTGTTAGTTTCCATATCTATTTTTGAGTTGTAATTCGATTAGGACTCTGTCTTGACAAGCCCAAGGTATAAATATAAGCCCCCGGCCATTTTAATACGCACGTTCACATCAATACAACACACCTTTCATCTCCGAACAAACCCTTAGGAGTAGGAGTAAAGTAGATTCCGGCGAGTTTCTTCGAACGGGTTGAGTGTCATCCGGTGGACGCAGGCTTGCTTGTAAGTACCGTCATGCCTTGCTAAGTTTTGTCTCCTTAATGTCATCCGGTGGACATGGGAGCTTTGTAGATCAAGGTCGATTCTTGTTTGATATGAGTTTAGCGTCATCCGGCGGACGTAGGCTTAGATCAAATAAGGATTAGTTATCGATTCATTCTTGTTTGCTTACTTAATCTATGTTTAACGTCATCCGGTGGACGAAAGCTTAGATTAAATTGGTCAATATGCATGGATTAGTTATCGGCTCTAACTAAAAGTGACATCTTAGTTAGATTCATCAAGTTACCGATGATGTTTGAGTTTATTTGTTTATTTACATATATCACTCACTAAATTTGCCCAATCTTCATCTATTTATATCGGCTTTATATCTTTAGATCTGTTTGTTCAATTAATGATAATTGTTTCATGTTTATGCATTGATAAATAGAATATGCTTGCAATAACCGATAGATCTAGATCTTAATTGTGAACGGATTGCACTCAAGTTATAAGATGAATAGTGTTTGAATTCGATATTCGATAGATTTAAATCATAGTTTACATTATGGCTGCCTCGATCTGCTCGATCCACACTTTGTAAACGTTAAGTTAAATGTATTGGTTTGAAGATTTGAGCATTACCCATCTTATCTGCTTGTGTGTCGCTCGTATTTGCCAAATCGGCTAATTAGCCGATTTCTCCCTATTTCTACATTCAGACATCCTTTGATCAGATTAACTTGACATGTGTGCATTAAATATGTTGCATTTTGTCTCATGCAAGTCATTACTACTATTGATGCAAGAGAATCGGTTATTTACATCATAATGCTAATCTCATGAAAATCGGTTCATGCCTTCCGGATATCGACTCTTTAGTCGATAGCCTGCAAACGGGGTCTGTAAGGCTAAAAATTCAGAACTATTTGGACACACCAGTAGGTTTCGGCTCCGTCTGCTTTCAAGGGTCGTTCCGGCTTCGCTGGTGCGTTGAGCGCGAGAACCACTTTTTGTGCCAACAGATTGTTTCTGACAGAGGTACGCAGTTCACTTCTCATTTTTGGAAGGCAATACATGAATCTTTGGGAACTTAGTTGAACTTTAGTACAGCATATCATCCACAGACAGATGGACAGACTGAAAGAATCAATCAGATACTAGAAGATATGTTGAGAGCCTATACATTACAGTCTGGTACCAGTTGGGATAAAAGTTTGCGTTATGCGGAGTTTTTATACAACAATAGCTGTCAGCAAAGTCTTAAGATATCACCATTTGAACCTTTGTATGGGTGTAAGTGCAGAACTCCTCTGTTTTGGAATCAAACGGGTGAAACTCAGGTGTTTGGATCAGATGTTTTGAGAGATGCAGAAGAACGAGTGCAGATAATCCGGGAGAACTTGAGAGTAGCACAGTCCTGTTAGAAGAGTTATGCTGACAATCGGAGAAGAGAATTGGATTTTGAAGTAGGTGATTATGTCTACTTGAAGGTGTCACCAATGAAAGGTGTGAAGAGGTTCAATATGAAAGGGAAGTTAGCACCGAGGTATGTTGGACCGTTTAAAATTATAACCAGACGAGGTGAAGTTGCTTATGAATTAGAATTGCCTGAAAACCTAGCTGGTGTACATAATGTGTTTCATGTCTCTCAGCTGAAGAAGTGTTTGCGTGTGCCGAAAGAGCAAATACCTTTGGAAGAATTAAAGATTAAAGATAATCTCACATACGAGGAGTATCCGATTAAGATTTTGGAGACATTACCAGGAGTAGAATTGTTAAAATGTGCAAAGTACAGTGGAACCGTTATACAGAGGCAGAAGCAACTTGGGAAAGAGAAGATGATCTCAGGAAATCATACCCGTAGTTGTTCGAGTAAGCACAACTCAATCTCGAGGACGAGATTATTTTTAAGGGGGGTAGAATTTGTAACACCCTAATTTTGGAGTAAATTAAAATCTCGAAATTTTGATAATATCATTAAGCTGTTATGTAATTATTTTAAAATATAGGGGAAGCAATAATTCTTTTTTTTATGTAAACAAATTATAGAAATTTAAAATATATGTATTGTTGCATGCTGTTGCATAATCTCCTTCCTGTATGCTTGAATTTTATGTTGTGCTTTGCTGCTTATCTTGGAAGCTTATTTGGAGAACAGAAGATTGATTTTTTTTTTCTGCCCGAGAGCTCCTTCTTGTTGTTTGGCCGAAGGCCTGTTCTGCCTGCTTTTCTGTTTTGGCCGAGCAAGTCCTGGCCGAGTATGCAGTGCGTGCATCCCTTTTTCCCTCCCTGCTGCTTGATCAAGCAAGCATGCCGCGCGAGCACATCCAGCAGCCCGTCCAGCGGCCCAACAGCAGAACCCATCCGAGTGCCCTCTCCTTGCCTGTTGCGCCGATCTGCAGGGGCAAAGTGCCAGCGCAATCTCCTGCGTAGCGAACAAGCCGGGCACTGCCCTCTCCATCCGATCGTCGATGTTGCCTCGGAAACCAACAATCAGCGCCCCTCGTTCGTCCTATAAAGCCTCTAGAGCCCTTCTGCCCTATCTTTTCCCATCTAATCGCCTACACGCCGCCTCCGTGGAACTAGTAGCCGCCGCTCTATTCTCACAACCGCCTTGCCTCACATCAGCCGCCGCCGCCGCCGCCGATTTCCACCTGCCACCGTCGAAAGCAGTGTAGCAGCACTCCATTGGCTCAATTGAACCAACCCATAACCTCGTAGGGAGGTAAAGAAATTTCCCGCACCGTCAATTTTTCCGTTTTGCCCTTCCCCGAGCTGACCACTGCCGCCCTTGTCCGCCGCAGAACAGCCGTCAGCCATACGTCGCCCCCTGCCCATCTCCGTTCTGCACCGGTCAATTCCATCCTTGGTGAGAATAGCTGAACCTCTGTATCGCTCCCTGCCTGTTCAATTTGACAAATAGTGGTCTCTAGTGCCCTGGGCACGAGCGCCGACGCGTCCAAGCCGCTGTTCCTCCCGCTGCTCCCTTTCTAGGCCACTCGCGCCCGTTCCAGTACCCTAGATAGGATCGCGTTGAGTTTCTGAGTCCTCTGCACCTTTTCCCATTGAAAACCATGCACCATAGGCCGAGAACGAGTTTCTCCGGCGAGCTTCTCGCCGCCGGCTATGGAGACCGCCGCGCCGGACTCCCTGTTCCAGGCCGGCAGCCCTTTCGTTCCCTCTTCCTCTAATCACAGCCGCTCATCAGAAGATCAACGGCCGACATCGGCATGTACCCCTTCGCGAGTAAAAGTTATAAAGAGCCCCTCCATTTTTGTCTATTCAACCCGCCATCCTAAGCGCTGGCCTAGTTTGTGCTTTCCAACCTAGGAAGCATATTTTGCCGGCTGTAGTTGAAATACGTTTTCAAATTAATAACAGTTTTGCCACAGTTTTGTTTAGGCCATAAATTCTTCATTTTTGATCCGTTTGAATTGATTCAAATTGCGTTAGATTCGTATTCTCGAACTCTACAGTGTTTGTGCCACTGTACAGTAGGTTTGACACTTTTAAAATTTCGAGTTACTATTATGTTAATTATTTTCCTATAGTAAATCTTCGGAAATCCATATCTTCTACGTTTTAAATCCGTTTTTCGTGGTCTTTATATCGATTTAATCATGAGCACGAGTAGAATAATTTTATAACCTTTTCAAACTATTTTGTTAATGTTTGGTGTACTGTTTTAATTATTATCCTTGTTTGCTTCGTGTATGTCGGCTGGATGTTGTGTGTTGATGTGGTGATCGAATCGAGTATAGACGGTGAGAAGTACGTGGAAGATCAAGAGTACCTCTACGATCAGGACCAGCAGGAGTTCTTTGATCAAGGCAAGTATAACATGGACCATCCTTGATGTCCTATTCACGAAAATTACAACTCATATATGCATGTGTCCACCTTGACAACCTTAGAGATCATAATCTAGATTTGCTATCTTGATTCCTTGTTCACCTACTGGGATGTGCATTGGGTAGTTTTTGCTAGTGCTTTATTAATGCGAATGATCTTGTGATATGATTAATGGATTATGCAATGAACATTTAATATGATTTTTATTATTGTTCAAAAGGGGGATAAAGCCTTGGGTTGAATGGTTTGGGTCTAGTTTCTCTCCATAAGTTTTCTAAACCTGATGAACCGAGATTTTCCGTATAGCTGTGAGGGCTATATGGCTCTGGGTTTAGTCATTTAAAAGACCTTTTCTATCTTGTTAGAGGTTACCCGAAAGGGCGTAGTTGGGGGTTTGACACTCTGGGTGTAGTATAGCTTCTAGTCTTATGTGCATAGCCGAGAAGGAATGTGCCATATTGAAAAGGGGTTCCTACATCTCGCTGCCACTCACCCTTGCAGCCCTAACTTGTTAGACGAACTTTTAGATGGCTTTATATGGTTAGCTAATGTGTGGGCGTCATGAACTTATGCATTAGAAAATCATGACTCACAGTGAAAGTGTACACCTCTGCATAGAGTTTAATAATCTATCATGATAGCCGTGCTCACGTACACGAGCAGCCTTGGTCACACGTTTTGCTAGATGGTTACTATGAATTACATTATGTTTACTATTGTTGTTAACATCTTTGCTGTTTATTAACCTTATTACAATTGATCAATAGATTAATTATGGGATTTGGAATACCTTGATGCTACTCAACAGCTAAAAAGAATATGAATATTAAAAGCTAAATGCAGTTGAACAGTGTCTAGCCTATTTGTGCCTCATGAACCTGTGTTGTACATGCTGAGTGTTGACACCAGAAATGGCAAACGGATATACCGCAAGCGTACGGTAGTCAATGTAGCCTTTACCGGGAGTATTCCAGGTATCGTATTTTTCACGGGGAACGTGAAGTGTTCTAACTAGGTTCGCTGTAACACCCTAGTGTTAGTTACTATTTTCACATTTGCATTTGCATGCCTTCAAGCATTGATCATGTCATTTCATGCATCTTTAGCATTTGAATTAAATTAAATCCCTTTATATGCTATATGTTTGTTTATATGCTTACAATGCCATAGATGTGTTAGCATGCAAATGTGATGCTTGTTTACTGTTCTAGATGACTTAAACATGTTTGGGTTAACATTTGGAACAATATTCATGTTGGTGAAATCCCCAAAATACCCCTCTAGCTCATAGTTGACTAGAAAGCCCTCCTAAACCTATTTTGTTTGACCAAACAAAAAAGTTAATTTAAAGACTTTGCATGTCAGAGCACCCTTAATCAAAGTTGTGTAGAATTTTATAATCAACAAACTTTATTTTTGGGTCAACTCATGAAAATGGGTGTAAGGTGGTTAAAATTGTGAAATTATGCAGATTTAGGGCTGTTTTGGAGTTGCTGAAAATTTGCTAAGTCTAAACTGTTTTCAGTTTCGTTGTACCTATGTTCTTCGATCCATATCTCTCAAACTAAGCTGAATAAGTTCAAAGTGTTCTAATACCAAATGATCTACTCATGTAGCTCTTTGATCCATATTAGTGAAGTTTTTGCTGAAATGCCCTAGATCACGAGTTGTGGCTCGATCAAAATTGAGTTTCACTCAGTTTTGTTGAAACTGAATCGAAGCCGATTCAGTCCGGCACCGGTCAGCGACCGCGCAGCCGTCGTCAGAAAGATCGTGCCAGGTGGCGTCGTACGCCGTCGTTGCCCTTGGCCGGCCTGCAAAAACCGAAGGCAACACGCCATTCTGTCGGCTGGCCACTCCACTCGCTCTCTCTCTCTCGCGCGCCTCTCTGCTCTCCGTTTTCCTCTCCGCCGTCGCCATCGCCGCCGAGCCAGCTCCGCGGTGAAATCCGCTGCCACCGCACTGTCTCTGACCACTCCACCTCCACCATAGCTTCGTCTTTCTCCGCTCTACCTCCTCGACCTACTCTCAACGTCTGAGATAGAGAGGTAAAGCTTCTAGGGTTCGTCGCCGCCGCGCCATTGCCGGAGCGCCGCCGAGCTCACTGCTCGCCGCGTCGAGCACAATGCCGTGGCCGGCTTCCCTCTCTCTTGCTCATGTAGGTGTCTCCGTTAGCTGTAGATCTAGCCTAGAGTGTTGGTTGGGCCGTTCGCCCCCTAAGTTCACTGGAACCCGAGCTCACCGAGGTTCCACTCGCCACCGTGTCGCCATAGGCATGCGGTTAGCGTGTTCTCGTGCACAATAGTCCGATTAGTTGTGCACAAAGAACCGTTAGGGTTCTAGGGTCGTGGAACGAGCCTTAGTTTCGCCGGTAACGGCCGGAATCGGCCGGCACGACTTCGCCGGACCTCTGCCGTCCACCATTGCCGCCGACGAGCCAGCTCCAGTGTGGGTTAGGTCTCGAAAGTTAGTTATTCGGGTTCGCCTCGTTCCCGTGAATACGTTGGTACCCTCGGTGTCGCCGGTGACCTCGCCACCGGCGAGATAGCGCCGGTCAGCGCCGGCGGCTCTGCTCTCTCTCTGACGCGTGGGACCCGTTTGACCGGGGAGCCCACCGGTCAGTCACTCTGGTGCGCTTCGGGTGCACTGAGCCGAGGTGTGTGTAGCGTTTTGAACCGAGTTCGTTTTAAAGGATTTAAGAAAATGAATTTTCAAAAAATTGGTAAAATCTTCCAAATATCATATCTGGAGCTAGAAGTGTCCAAATGAGGTGAACCAAATTTTATTGGGTTTGTATTTCTGAGCTCTATACAGGAAAAATATGAAATATGACTTTGTGATAATTTTTTTGTGGAGTTATAATTAATTTGTTATATGCTTGTAAACTTGATAAATGCATAACTAATTATAGGAATATGCTAAAAATATGATTCCACTTGCATTAATCTTGTTTAGAGTAGTAGGATCTGGGAAAAATATGTTTGCTGGTTGGTTACTGTTATTTATATGATGTCATGTGTAACATGCCTTTCTTGCTATCTTTTTGATAAATTCACCATGCTTAGTTTAGATAAGTTATGGTTATGAATATTTTTCCTGAGCCTTGTTTTGTGATAAAGAAGCTAAGAAAAATGGGAAATCTATTATTTGATACTTTTCACTGTAGTAAGTATTTTCTATTGCTTAAATGGCTGTCTGCTTGTCATTTTTGTGTAGCATGTTATATTTTGCCAGTAGTTTAATATGGGAGTGTGTTATCTACTGTAATTTTTCTAGAATTTTCTGGGTACAGAAAATGAAGGGTCCAGTTATAAGTTAGGGTTAAATTAATTGCTTTTAATCGATTAATGAGTTGTTAGCAAGTAATTTTCATGCATTTCTGAGATGTTCTAGTCCAATAACCTTGCTAGACACTTTGGGGTTGATCTTGTTCATGTGTAGGTCAGCTAGGTCAAATGTCTTTGGTTATATGCTTTATTCGTGGTTATTAGTCAAAAGGTGGGTGTGGTAGGGAAGTTTGATTCAAATTAATTGTTAGTGCAGGTTGTAGACCTCTTACGCAAGACGAGAAATTATTCTATAGCTTACTTAAGAAGGGTGAGTATGTGTGGTTGTTTAGAGAAGAAATATGCACACACTCAGTAAATGTTTGATAAATTATTTGGATGCTCACAAGTTGTCTAATGCATCTCATGGCTCAAGTTGTGCATCTCTATATTACATTCCATGTGCATTCTCAGTTCTCATATATGCATATCATGCATATAGGATCGCCGGGAGGAGTTACACTGCTGCAATTCGATCCGCCGGAGGAAGGAGTGCCCCCGGAGATCGAGGTGCCGGAAGCTCCCGAGGCCAAGGAGGAAACTGAACTGCCAGAGTGCACTGACCATCAGCCATCTAACTTTGTGAAAGGCAAGCCCCGGAGCATTCCTAAGTCTCCACCTATTCTTTTTACAAATGCACTCGTCTTTATTAAATCGTATGATTGTGCTCTTAAGTATAGGAGTTGAATTGATACCGTTGCTGCATTTATACCTTGTACACTTGTCTACTATCCTGGTACTATTACTAGACAAGGGATGGGTTCGATCTTATGCTTAGCCATGCTTAGACCGGTAGAAGTCGAGGTATTTCCTGTCCTTCGCGAGTATAGGTGGTGACTAATGATGATGGGGATTGATTCCACATGGTTGACTATATGTGCCACCATGCCACAATGATAATGAGAGAATCAAGGCTAGGTAGCGGGGAGCCGCATGACATGGTTGAGGTCATGCTGTCTTCGGTGCTGCTTGCGGCCGGCTAGGACTGAGGCCACTAGACATCAGTTGAGATTGAAGGACGTCATGACATAGCTGGCCAGATAAGTTGTTCTGACCGCGAAGCCGAGTAGTTCTTTCTGAGCCGAGAATTGGTGTGACATGGATAGACATATTCTGGAGGTAGGAAGGATGTGCGGAGACACCATTTTGCCATAGTCAGGTCAGGGACCTGCACTTCCTGTGAGTGGGTTTGTTTCCGAGAATATGGCCCCCCGCCAAGCTCGCGATATAATATGACTCAGAAAGATCTAACAGTGACCCAAGAAGCCACTGATCAGGCTGACAGGGTTTGTGATTGGCATGTTTGCCAGCTGGTACAATCGATTCGAATCGCCATCTCTCCTGTTTAGTGAGAAACTGAACTGATCTTCTGGTGAGGTAGAGGCTAATAACCTGAACATATTGATTATGGTGAGATGAGGTTGATATCTGTGGATATCGGAAATCATATGGTTGTATTGTTTGCTATAATATCAAGTGATTGTTTAGTATAGTTGCAAACCTTAGCTTAATAGCTTAACTGAAATCGAAGCTAAACCATATCTAAAATTTATAAGTTGAGGAACTACTGTAGTAATGCTTTTTATGCAAAATGTTGCTATCCTCTGAGCTCCACCAAATAAGCCTGCATATCCTTGAGAGTCTTTTTATGTACTTCCTGTCGGGTAAGTCTAGCTGAGTACAATTTAGCACTCAGGGTTTTATTCCCATTGTTGCAGAATGAGTAGTCTACTATGCTTATTGCAAGAACTGCTTCACCCCTGCAGGCGAAGAAGATTAGACCTGGGGCAAGGTCGTTATCCATCTTTAGCTTTTGTAAGATGCTGTGACATGGTCAGCTGGTGGTACTCGTATGTGAACTATGTTGTTTCAAAACTATGTTGACTTCCGCTACTGTTACATTTATGTAAAAGACTATGTTGTACTCTGATGTTTTAATTTGGTTGTAAACTTATGTATCATTTGATGGGTTGTTGCTGAATATGTAAGATCCTTGGGGTATGTTCTGTTTAAAATGTTAGAAATCCTTCAAGATTTTCGGACTACCGGGTTTATATTGGCTCAAGTGTGACTTGATTGCTACTAAATTGGCTGATCGTCGTACTTGTGCTCGTATAAATTGGTCGGTTCTGTGACATTCAAGGCCATCCAGTGATGAGACAAAGGAGCTATGATAACTAGGTAGAGAGGTTCTTATGTAGCAAAAGATATCTGGTCTTGGCTTTCTAAGTACAAAGAGGTATATACCTACTCCCTTTACAAGAGGCGACAGGCGAAACAGTAGGAGATATAACTCCTACCCGAGGCGGCTGTACTATTGTATTGATGCCCTACCGTTTCAATAACTTGTCTTACACACGTGGTGAGATACTAAGACCACACAAGGCTGTCACCACTTGCTGGCACCCACAAACAATCCGTGCGACAAGCGGCCTACACTGGCAAGATATAGCCTAGACACCACGTCTACACTACACTTACTACTCTAACCTTCATGAGAGACTAGAGCACTTCACTAAGTAAAACAATGTACAGGTAAAGCAATTATATACTTAAAGTACCAGAACCAGAATATCAAATACTAGAAGGACTCAGATGTAAAACTTACTTGAAGATGTGCATCCGCTGAGGTACACCTTGGAGAAGATTCCCGACAGGCCCGGAGCTTTCTCCTGAAGACTTCCCTCACTCTCTCCCAACTAGCACAGCACTATAGCAGAGATAAAGCTACTACATAGTGTTTTCTCCTTTGAATCATGCTCTAAAGTGAAGGCCTATGGGGGGTATTTATAGGGGAGGTGGAGTAGAGGCTACTCCACTGCCACGTCATCAATCCGCGTGACCTCCATCATGCACCGTTGGATCAAACCGCCATATAACCGCCTCAGGGTCAAGGGTGGAGGATTTCTAGCACATGTTCAACATGAGGAAGGCGGTAGAGGTTCAACCAACCTGGCTAGGCCCAAGGAGGGGTTCGGCCGACCCTCCTAGGGCAGGTGGGCCCAGCCAGGGTCTTCTAGAAGGTCTCCCCACCTCGCTGGAGTGCAGCTGAGCTTCGGGGCCCACAAAGGTGGGTTCGGCCGAACCACCTTTGGTGGAATCAAAGGTCCATCTTCTGCAGGTGGCTTCTTCATGCAATTCTAAGCACAATGGTGGTGCTAACTTGCCTATGGGTGGTTCGGCCGAACCACTCATTGTGCCCATGTTTTCCACATCGTCTCCAGAAGCTATTTTATTAATGATTGTGAAGTTGGTTTGTCATTTGGCCATACTTGGTTGGTTGTCCAACCTTCATATAGAGCTTTCGGACATTGAAAAGTACCTGTTCTGAGTGCCTGCATCCAAATAATGACAAGTACATGTGGAACCAAGTTCTTTGTACTTAAGTCACTATGTGTTTGGTGGTTTCCTTCCAGAAAGAATGTCTTGTTGATGGTTTTGATGGGGTCAAAACATGGTATAGCTAACATCAACAAGATCCCCCACACTTAAATCTTTGCTCGTCCTCGAGCAAAGGTTGGAGAGAATGATAAAATATGATTTTGACATGTTCAAGGTATTAGTAAACACAAAGCTTTACTCAAGACATATCTCATACAAGTGGGTTATGTGGTATTGTCTAGCATATATTCTTCAGATGTTGAAAAATGGAACAGTTCTCAAAGCAAAGTCATCTTTCCATTTTCATATTCTTAGCACTTAGAGTTTTTGATAATGATTTTAAAAGAAAGCACATAGTTCATTCTTACTCCTCAAATGGTACTCTCAAACACTTAGTAAGTATATGATTCCTCACCAAGGCACAGCATAAGATTGCCTTCTTTTGTTTCATCCTACATCTATCAAGCTTATGTGGGGCTCAGGTAGGGATAAGATAGCATACTTGCATTGCATATATTGTAAAGTCAAAACAGGATCCAAGGAGAAAACTGTCATAATCCTATATCAAGATGTGCAAGTGTGTGGAAAATGGTGGAATATATTGCTCCTTTATTTGATAAGATCTCTCTATTTTATTTCATTTGAGACATGGATAGCATTTTTTTCTTTCTTTTCTTTTTTTTCTTTTCAAAGTAATGGAACTTCATGTGTCCACTCTTTTTTTTTTGAATAAGGTAATGGACATTCATGTGTCCATTTTTTTAATAGCCTTTGTGTCTCGTCTACTGAGTCATACCAAGAGAGATATTCTAAACTTTAAAGCATGGAGCATATTTATGATGGAGATGGATGGCATATTTTTGCGTACTTCCAGTGTAGAAGCAGCATGTGTATAGGTGGTGTGTATGTGATCTTGATCTTGGGACAATGACATAATTCTCAACTAGGGTCAACAAGGTTTGACCAAACTCAAAGCAATTGCAAATAGCATGATTAGAAGGGGTTTTGAACATGGTATGATCATATATGGCTTTGGTAGAAATTTCCTTACTATTGAGGAGTGAGTGACACTATGGTTTTATGACGTTTTTAGAAAATAAATCTCTAAGCACTTTGAAAAGAAAAGGTATGAATCATGAGCTAAGAACTATATCACATTTGTCAACAACAAAGTCAATATGATATTCCTATCAAGATATGTGACCCACAAGTATAAGCATATGCAAGAATTAAACTTTGTGATGTTTTTACCCTTTAAATGTCATAAATCATGTCACATTTTATTTTCAGATAGAAGTCTTCTTGTTTTTATTTTTATTTTATTTCATCTAAGGAAAGCAAATAAAAGTAAAAATGAAAGAACAGAGGGTAGTAGGAGTGGCAAACCAGTCGGGAAGTAAGTAGACGCTGGTGGGTGCCGACTGGTGGATCCAGAGGTCCCAGGTGGGGTCGGCCGACCGCACCTTGGAGCTTCAGGTCACTCTGGTGATCGCCATTCGAATCCTCACCTTTGAAGGTGCTCCAGCACTTGTGTTTTCCTGTTTTGTGCACGTCGCCCGACCAGCCCTTAAAGGCTTCTTGGGACAGGTTTTGTCGAGCAGACGTGTCTTGTTGTGAATTTCATCGTGGTGCGTTCAGAATTGTTCCTGAGTGTGTTGGGGAGGTCACCAACCTCCTCCCACACTTGGCTTGCTGCATACTGGATCAGAGAAACAAAGGAAATGTCAAGCGCAGGGGCCCTACTGGTGGAAACACACCAGCAGAACCAAAATTTTATTAAACATAGGCGCAACTTACTAGGAGATAAGCCTAGCTAAGTGTTTATCTTATTTGTGAAGAGATTTTTTTTGTATGATATCTATCGTGAAAAGTGGATGACCTCACACCCCATGGCCTTAGAGATACACTTCATCTTCGCAATAGTGCTAATGCGAAGAGCGCAAAAGTTATCTTCTAAATCCAGGTGAGCTATTTTCAACTTCGCTATTTGCTCCTCTAAGGCACTATTGTCGTTCCTATATGTGGAAACCACACGAAGGAACTTCTCCATGACACTCTTCTCGGTGCGGTCATCCTCAAAGTGCCTTGATGGCCCATTGATCATGGAGGATTAACGTTCTGCCAGGTGGTCTTTGGAGAGCTAGTGGTGTTTCTCTACTCATGCAACTACTTCTTCTCCTCGTATGTGAGTTGGGGAACAACATCTTCCCTTGTCCCAGCCCACCGCCAATGACCATGTGGTTCTTCATGAAAGGTGGGTGTCGAAGGCGTGTAGGGGCTAGTATACTCCGTAGGGCTCAACCTCAAGCACCTTGACCTCCATGATGACCTCTATGGTCTCGAAAAGTGATCTCTCAGATGGATTAAGGTCGAAGGAGGGTGCTGGAATGGTGAAGAATGGAGGTGGAATGAAGAAGAAGGAGAGGAAGGGGTTAAGAAGACGAGTGCCAACGTTCTCCTTTTCGAAATCGGGAGAAAACATCGGGGGAACGTTGGCACAACGTTCTGAAGCCGATGGGTGGCACCAGGTTGCCATTGGTGGTTTGGCCGACCCCAATAATGGGTCATATGGCCGTGGCTAGTTCCTCACTCATTGGCCATGTGATTCCCTAAACGTGACGAGTTAGGGGGATGAAAAGTATGGGTCGGCCGACCCATATATTTGCCCTAAACTTTTGTCACGTGGCCTACAAGAGCTCCTGAACCTTGTTCTATTTTCCAAAATTTCAAATTGTGCCAAGTGCGGGTCGCCCAACCTGGGTTTCAAATTATGTAGCTTGGCCTAATTTTTGTCCCAACTGGTCACCGAATTTCGGCTGTCCACTTCTAATTGGGGGTTTTGGGAACCCAAGGTAAAGAAAGGAAGGATTTCAAGTTAATTGAGAACCTCTCTAGTGATTGTTGACGGTGGGTATACCATAAAATTCCACATTCAAACACTGTCAACAGGCCTCGGATCCAAGGGAAAATAAACACAACATGAGCATATTTTATCAATAACGAGTTTCACTTGTACTCTTAGCTTGTGATTGCAGGGAACACCAAATCAGTGCAAAAGTGAGCAGCTAGGGGCTAACTACATGGTTCGGCCGAACCATGTCATGTTGCCCCGGGCCACCAACTTTCAACATGGTGCATACAACATCAAATGGAAGAGATCAGAGCCAAGGGTGGGCCCACCCATGGGTCGGCCGAACTGCCCATGGGGCCCACCTGGCTCTGGTGACATGGCAGGATCCGTGTGACACTCCAACCAAGTCATTTCATCCATCGGATCAACTTGTGCTTTCATTCAACGGTGGAGATCAAAGGCACACGGATTGAGGCGTGAAACAAAGCAAACGAGACATAAACAAGACTAGGGGAGTCTCTATGACAGGTGGGGACTCCTTCTAGAAGCTTCTGGCTAGGCCCACCAGTCATAGGGGGGTCGGCCGAACCCCCCTGGTGCCCAGCCAGGTCGGTTGGCCTCCACCGACTCCAAGCATGTTTCCCATGTGCTCAAATCACCAAAGCCGTCCATCTTGAGGCGGTTACAAGGCGGTGGATCCAAGGGTAGAGAGGCAAGGAGCACGCGGATCGCTGACGTGGCACACCCTCATCCTCCACTATAAATAGAGGCTGCCCACTCCTCTTCAAGACACACCATACAACACAAGAAGGAAGCTGGAGTGAAGTTCTACTCTTTAGTAGTAGTATTAGTCTAGTGTGCGAGTTAGAGTCGAGTCGAGCTACGCTCGGAGTCTCCGGAGTCATCTACTGGAGAGTCCGCTATAGTTCTTGTACCTTTCCTTCTGTAAGACTTTATCCTTTTCAATATATTATCTTTACTTTACTTCACTAAGTTCTTAATTAGTCTTTACTATTATTTATAGTATTGTTGTGTCTTGTCTTATTCTATAGTTGTCTTATACTTGATAGTGATCTTGTCCCAACTCAACGTGTGTTAGTTCATCACCTGTCATAGGGTGTTCTAGTTGTTGGTACGCGGCTAGAATAGTGAGACTTAGTGTAAGCGTGGTGCTTAGATTAGATCTTGCCTTTGATTACCGCTTGTCGCACGGATTGTTTGTGGATGCTAGCAGGTGGTGACATCCCTATCTAGTCTTAGTATCCCTTCATGTGTTTTAGGCAAGTTCTTAAAAGGTAGGCTCCCATAAGAGTGTAGGCGCTTCGGGTAGAAGTTTTGTCCTCTATTGTCTCGCACTACCCCCTGCACACCGGTAGTAAGGTAACTATCTTAGTGTAAGTCATCTATTTGATAGGGTAAGTCACAAGAGTAAAGTAAGTGTCATAGGAGTCTTATACTCACTCGTTGTCCTCCCACCAAGCTATACTCTACTAGTTATCTTTTAGTTATCTTAATACTTGTTGTGTGTTGGTGTCATTACCTTTTCCTCTACCTATCGATTTACCCCCTACCACTAGCTGGTACTAAGTTGGTATAGCCTTAAGGATCTCTCTTTCTTTTTATTAATTATTCCTAGCAACCGCTTTCCCTTGGGATAAAAATAAATAACGATACCTTGAAATACTTCCGGGTGAAGTGCTACAGCGGTATATTCTGTGCGCTTGCGGAATTATCCAATAGATATAAGAAATACCCTCAGACACTTCTGGCGCCATTATCAGAGATAGCCTAACACCCTGTCTTTGGTGGTTGCGCTAAGAAGTGTCAACAGTGATCAAGCTATACAAACAATTGAAAAAGAAAGTAAGACATGTAGATTTTAATTATATCAATTCATTATCAGAGATGAATTCTAGCATGTCAACTTCTTCTTCAAAGGTTCATGTAAATGGAAAACTTTAAGAAGGTGGCCACTTACCTTAAAGATGATGAGTTGTAGCAGTGGTCTTCCTCAGTTGCATCAAAGTTCTCCTAAGCCGAATAACTTGACTTTTGACCATGAGGATCTCATTCTATCTCCCTGAATGATCTTATGACTTACCCATAGAGATATCGAGTCTCTTGCTACAGGGGTTAGTCCAAAAGTGCAACCAAGTTCCATGCAAGTATGTTTGATTCAATAATCAAGCTTAACACCATGTCTTACTTGATTAAGGTAGTCTATTTAACCTAAGCACCATGCTTAATTTAAAAAGACTATGGAGGTATGACCGATCTATACACCCAAACCAAAGCATGCTAACATAGAAAAGGAAGCATAATGGAATAAACAAGATTCATTCTACTAGAGACAAGAGCACAAGTAGTGAAGACAAGAAGCATTTTTTTAGAGGGTTGAAGACAAAAGTAAGAGGAGTGAACTAAAGAAGAGGAAGGGAAAGTGTCAAACCAGTCAAAAAGTATGTCTCAACATAGTGGAGGTTGACTGGTGGGCTAAGGGGTCCATGGTGGGGTCGGCCGACCCACCTTGGAAGCCCCAGCCACTTTGGTTCCTTCCTTAGTGGATTCTTACCTCTAATGATGTGTTACTGCACTGATGCTTTTTTCTTGGGTTGTCCTTCAACACCCAAATGTGTTCGAGGGGGTCAAATGACCCCCCTCACACTTGGTGTAAGGTGTGTCCTGAGTCATAGAAATAGAGAAAACATCAAGTGCAGGGGTTCTACTGGTGGCAATACACCAACAGAACTAAAAGTCTTACTACCCTACTCAAGTTAGGCACACAAGCTCAATGATGTTAATTTGAAGCCAACTTGTGGGGGCCTAACTGCAAGAATTCATACCACTACAAGATTTGGAGAACTTATGATAAACAAAAGCATCTACAACCTCTACTGCAAAGATTTTGGACACAAGAAGAGTGAAGGGGTTGTAGATCTCTTGTTGGGTAGTGGTAGAAAGAAAGATTGAGTCAGGAGATTTCTCAAACGAGCAAGGACTTGATGAGAGGATCGAAGGATAACTTCTATGCCCTTTGATGAAATTCTCCATCTCAAGGAGTGGGTGAGCGATTTTCTTCTCATGACATTCCAAATCCTCCTCAAGACTTGGATATGTCATGGTTGTTTGTGAAATCATCTTAAGCTCACCCCTTGGATCAAGAACAAGATTAGATTCTACCCTTCTGCTAAGAGGTTGGAAAGACCAAACAGGTACATATTCCTTGCCTATTCTATGACCAAGCTTCTCATTTCCAATGTCCTCCAAGATTCGCATGATTGGCCTTTCAATGAATGTGAGACGAAAGGAAAGTCCAGGAAGGTCAAAGATGTGAAAATCTAGGGAGATCTTTAGATCATCAACCACTATAGGTATGTCTTGAAGGACTCCTAAACAATCAAGGACTTGACCATTTGGGAGCCTAAGGTGTTTTTGGGACTGTAGCAGGTGATTCTTTGATGAACTTTGAACATGGAAATGAGGAATGATGTTTATCCCAAGGCTAAGATCATGGCAAATTTCACTATAGATGCCCATGACTTGACAAGATATTCTCCTTACATGAGTGGGCATCTTAGTGATTTCATTAGAATCTTTGGTCCCTCTAACCATTCTTGACTTACAACAGTGGATGGGTTCTCCAACTGTTGTTGTTTCTCTTCTTGGTTAGATTTATGGGCCTGATGACTCTCATGCCTTGGGTGTCTTAATGAATCCCCAGAGTCAATGACCGGATCATCATAAGACTTTGAAAGAAGGGCACAATTAGATTTATCGGGATCAAGGATGAGTTTAGAGATGGGTTCAAAGGACATGGCGGATGTGGGCATAGAAGGGGAGAGGATGGATTTTTCTTCTGAGCATTTTGGTTCTCCTTCTATGGGCACAGTGAACATTCCTTTTGGAGGTTCATCCAAGATCTTATATGTTTTCCTATGTGCCACATGGGAATTCGAGGTGTCAGATGATACTAATTTGGGAGATTTTTGAAGGGATCCTTTCTTGAGAGGTTTTGAATAAAGTTTCTTAGAAGGTCTCTTTTGGATAGGATAATTATAGGCATTCCCAAAACTAGCAATGTCAGATAAGAGATTAGCCTCGAAATCGAAGGAGCAATTTATAGGACAAATTTCTTTCTCCTCCGATGTTTGTGGTATTTGTGGTTTAGGATCGATGGCGGAATCTTTGGATAGGACTGATTTTGATTCGGCTATCGGGATTTCTTTTTGCCTGGGGGTTAATTCCTTTTCTTCGTTAGGATGTTCATTATACCCTTGGGCGAGGGGAGTGTTTTCAAGGATTTTAGCAAGAAGTTTCTTCCCTTCACCAATGGTACAACGAAGGAATTCTCCTCCAGAAGATATATCAAGGAATTGTGCGGAATCTTTAATAAGACCGAGGTAAAAATGTTGTAACAAAGCTGGCTCGGTTATAGCAAGATCAGGACCAAGGGATACTAGATCTGTGAAATGGACCCATGCCGCACCTAGAGTCTCCTTTTCCTTTTTCTTGAAGGTTAGGACCTCTAGTCGAAGATGAGCAACATGAGAGATAGGGGAGAAAGCTAAGCAGAATTTGGATTGAAGGCTTTTCCACTCTCTATGTGCACTCTCTACATGTCGAGCATACCAATGTTTAGCTACCCCCGTCAAAGAGAACGGGAATAACTTCCATTTCAAGGTTTTTCGTGTCATGCCTTCAATTTGAAGACATGAACACAATTGCTCAAAATCACGTAAGTGAGAGTAGTGGTTTTCATCTTCTTCCCCATCAAAAGATTGTTCCTGAACCTTAGCTATGAAACTAGGGCGAAGCTCTTAGATAGGCAAAAAATAGGATGGGATGATGGTGGTGGCTCCAAACTAGCGTGGAGTGGCAAGATGAGAGATAGGTGTTTGGTTCATGGTGTGGAAAGGATAAAAATAAAAGAAAGAGAAAAGAAGGGTAACTCGGACGACTCGATTCTAGTTAAGACAGCTACCGTTGCCCGGCAACGGCGCCAGAAAGCTTGTTGACACCAGAAATGGCAAATGGATATACCACAAGCGTACGGTAGTCAATGTAGCCTTCACCGGGAGTATTCCAGGTATCGAATTTTCCACGGGGAACGTGAAGTGTTCTAACTAGGTTCAAGGCCGTCTAGTGATGAGACAAAGGAGCTATGATAACTAGGTAGAGAGGTTCTTATGTAGCAAAAGATATCTGGTCTTGGCTTTCTAAGTATAAAGAGGTATACACCACCTCCCTTTACAAGAGGCGACAGGCGAAACAGTAGGAGATATAACTCCTACCCGAGGCGGCTGTACCATTGTATTGATGCCCTGCCGTTTTAATAACTTGTCTTACACACGTGGTGGGATACTAAGACCAGACAAGGCTATCACCACTTGCTGGCACCCACAAACAATCCGCATGACAAGCGGCCTACACTGGCAAGATATAGCCTAGACACCACGTCTACACTACACTTACTACTCTAACCTTCATGAGAGACTAGAGCACTTCACTAAGTAAAGCAATGCACAGGTAAAGCAAGTATATATTTAAAGTAGCAGAACCAGAATATCAAATACTAGATGGACTCAGATGTAAAACTTACTTGAAGATGTGCATCCGCTGAGATACACCTTGGAGAAGATTCCCGACAGGCCCGGGGCTTTCTCTTGAAGACTTCCCTCACTCTCTCCTAACTAGCACAGCACTATAGCAGAGCTAAAGCTACTACATAGTGTTTTCTCCTTTGAATCATGCTCTAAAGTGAAGGCCTATGGGGGGTATTTATAGGGGGAGGTGGAGTAGAGGATACTCCACTGCCACGTCATCAATCTGCGTGACCTCCATCATACACCGTTGGATCAAACTGCCATATAACCGCCTTAGGGTCAAGGGTGGAGGATTTCCAGCACATGTTCAACATGAGGAAGGCGGTGGAGGTCCAACCGACCTGGCTGGGCCCAATGAGGGGTTCGGCCAACCCTCCTATGGCAGGTGGGCCCAGCCAGGGTCTTCTAGAAGGTCTCCCTACCTCGCTGGAGTGCAGCTGAGCTTCGAGGCCCACAAAGGTGGGTTCGGCCGAACCACCTTTGGTAGAATCAAAGGTCCATCTTTTGCAGGTGGCTTCTTCATGCAATTCTAAGCACAATGGTGGTGCTAACTTGCCTATGGGTGGTTCGGCCAAACCACTCATTGTGCCCATCTTTTGCACATCGTCTCCAGAAGCTATGATATTAATGATTGTGAAGTTGGTTTGTCATTTGGCCATATTTGGTTGGTTGCCCAACCTTCATATAGAGCTTTCAGACACTGAAAAGTACCTGTTCTGAGTGCCTGCAACCAAATAATGACAAGTACATATGGAACAAAGTTATTTGTACCTAAGTCACTATGTGTTTGGTGGTCTCCTTCCAGAAAGAATGTCTTGTTGACGGTTTTGATGGGGTAAAGACATGGTATAACTACCGTCAACACTGAGTACGAAATGTGCTCACCCTTGCAATCCCCCACCACAGATGTAGATTGGAGTGAAGATTATCGCAATGAATATTAGGCTTGGAGTCTCCCAGTCGACCTTGTCCCTATGATGGAGCCTCCGCGAGTGTGACGTCATAATTACTATCTATATTTCTTCTATGTAATAAATAATTATTCGTTATGTAAACACTTTGATGGTACTATTTATAATTTGTTGGCTTATATGTGTGACTATTCCTAGGGCACATATGAGTTATTTATGCATCCTATTTTATTCTTAAAATATAGGTGTGACACATGTGGGACCCACAAACATCACATCAAGTCACCTCAAGTCTTATCATCAACCATCACCTTTCATTACCATCCAAATTCCAATCATTCATTCATGTACCACCCTCCATTCACTCTTTTCACTTCTGCCACCAGAGAGAGCACTCACGCACATTCATTTGGAAAGAGTTGTAGGCAGTGTTGACATATTTCAAAGTGGAGGGCCAGAAGGCACAAGGTGGGGCCGGCCGGCCCCACTACCACGCCGGCCGGCGCCCCTCTCCCTCTTCTCTGCCTCTCATTTCTCTCACTCACTCATTACCTCACTTGCACACCAGAGAGCACCAAGCCACTCTGCTCTGCAACTCAAGATTTCCAACTCTCAAAAATCCTCCATTGAATCCAAGTTTAAGCAAGGAAAGGAGGAGAGAAGAAGATTAGCAAGAGCACCTAGTAGAGAGATTGCCACATTGATTCCTTCTCTTCACTTGTTCTTGCTTGTTCTTGTTTTGTTCTTGTGTTCTTGTTTGTTCTTGCCGTTGTTTACACCAAAATCTGGACCGAGGACAGATAGCCGATTTTAGGAACGGATAGTCGATTTCAGGGCAGAGACAGAAATAGAGATAGCCAATCGAGTCCTGGATCGGGTGTTGAGCTGAAGAAAGGAAGGCACAGTCGAGGATAGAGCCGATCGGTGGATGACGTCAGCATGGGTCTTTGGCGCCAAAGAGCGATCATGATCGGAGTCCGTTAAAGAAAGAAAAGATTGGACTCCAAGTTACCTTTAAATTAGGAGACTTTGCTAGTTTCCATATTTGTTTTGAGTTGTAATTCGACTAGGACTCTATCTTGTCAGCCCAGGGTATAAATATAAACCCCCGGCCATTGTAATATGTACGTACACATCAATACAACACACCTGGAGTAGGAGTAGAGTAGATCTCGGTGAGTTTCTTCGAACGGGCTGAGTGTCATCCGGTGGACGCAGGCTTGCTTGTAAGTACCGTCATGCCTTGCTAAGCTTCGTCTCTTTAATGTCATCCGGTGGACATGAGAGCATAGTAGATCAGTGTAGATTCTTGTTTGGTATAAGTTTAGCGTCATCCGGTGGTCGTAGGCTTAGATCAAATAAGGGTTAGTTATCGATTCATGTTTATTATCTTGATTAATCTATGTTTAGCATCATCCGGTGGACGAAGGCTTAGATTAAGATGGTTAATGTGCATGGATTAGTTATTGGCTCTAACTAATTTGGCATCTTAGTTAGATTCAGTAAGTTATAGGTGATGTTTGAATATATTTGTTTACTTACATGCAATACTCACCAAATTTGCCCAATCTTGATCTATTTATTCAATGAAAGATGATTGTTACGTGTTCATGCATTGACAAATAGAAAATTATAACACCCCTGGTGTTACTGTAACTAAAATCTGCCATGTCATCATGATTTCATATAAATCATCCCGCATTCAACCTTGATAGTGTGCATTAAGTAAAATAAATTTTATTCTTGCATATGATTGTGCATAGGTACTTTAGAGTGAGCTTGTTATATTAATGCTTGTGTTTGTGTGTAATTATCAAAATCCAATTGGTAAATGGAAAGAAAAATCAATTATAAACCCTAAAACGGGCCCCAAATCCTAATTTTAAAACTAAAAGGAATTAGATATTGGGTCTTAAACAAAGTTGTAAATCTTTAAAAGTTGAAACAACTTCTATATTGGGTAATTTTGAACTTATTAAATAAAATTTTAAATAAAACCCTAATCTATGTTTGAATATGTAGAATTGAAATGCAAATTCAAAAACTATCAAGAATTTGACCAAATACTTTTAATGAAAGTTGTAAAGCTTTTCAAACTAAACAACTTTTGTATTTGGAAATTTTTAAGTTATTGAGGTAAATTTTAAATAAAACTCAAAACGCTGTTTAAGAATTCAAATTTAAAATGTCATTTCAAAAAGTATCAAGAATATGACAAAACTCATTTAATGAAAGTTGTAGAGCTTGTCAAGTAGAATAACTTTTATTTTTGGATATTTTCAACTTATTGAGTGAAATCTTGAGAATTTGACTGAATTAGAATTTAAATTCAAAATCCCTCTTTACCCCCTTTTGGATTATTCAAAATTCATTCAAAATTTTAATTTGGTTCAAAAACCAAAGTTGTTTAGAATTAAATTTACAACAACTCTTATTAAGAATATTTTTCGAGTTGTTACACAAAATCAAAATTAATTTCTCAAAAATAGATTGAGGTCACTTGGGCATGGCTACAGTACTCAGAACAGTAGCCCGCCTCCTCCCCTTGTCAGACGCCGGAGGCCGGCCTGCCGCCGCGCGGTGCCGCTGTCCTTGCTGCCTGTCCACGCGTTCTCAGTGGAAGGCGAAGTCGTGGGAGCCTCGGTCGAGTTTGAGTGCAGCGCAGCTCGTTAAATAGCCCCGTCATCCGCCGTTCTCTCTTTTATCTCGCACCAACGCCATGGCCGCCATGGCTGTTGGAGCCGAGCTCCGTGGAGCTGCTGCTCTTCCTCTCAATCCAAGCCATCCTCGCATTCATCTTCCTCACGTCGTGCTGCCGTCCCGACGCCCTTCTTTCCCTCTTTTGCAGGTCGACGGAGCTGCTGCTGCGCCGTCGTCGTCGCTGCTGCACGCGCTGTGTTGCAGCTGCTTGCTGCTATTCGCTGCAGCTAGTGCCTGCAGGCCGCCCCGGCCACGCCTCGCCACCAGCAGGCGGCAGCCAGCAGCCGAGTCGGCCAGGCCCTAGTCGACCGAGCCGGTTGTCTGCTCGCTGGCTGAGCTGCCTCCTTCCCTGCTCGGCGCTGCTCTCTGTCCCGTTCGTCCAAGGGAGAAGAAACATAGGAACCTCCCTCTCTGTTTCTTTTGTGCCACTGACGAGGGGGCCCCGCAAGATTCAATTCTACCTCATTCATGCAGATTTTGGTCTATCTTCTAAAATGTATAACTCCAGTTTGGGATCTCCAAAAATTGTGAAACAAGTTTTGTTAGTTTACCCTTGAAGTGCTCTGCATATTAGATCCATAATATGTGCTGTGTTATTTGCATTTTTGTGCTGTAGAAATTAGTAATTGAAAGTGGTTTATGAAATGGATTAACTTGCTTTTGACAATATCTCGAGATTTAGAAGTCCAAAAGTGGTGATTCCAATTTTGTTAGTCTTCTAATGATATGCACTAACTACTAGGAACATAAAATATGTAGGTTGTTACTGTTTTAATGATGTTTTGGTTTAATCTTGTTAAATAGAAAATAAATGGCTGATTTGCTTGTTATTTTTTTATCTGGAGTTCTATTGCTCTAAATGGCTTACAAATTTAATGGTAGCTTCTCCATATAAGGTGTGATGCTTGGTTAAAATTTCATGATTTATGGTGCATGTATCACTGAGTTATAGATTTATCTTGTTTCGTGCCCACTTGTTAGATTTAAATGCATTATAAATAATATATAAGTGTAAAAATGGGAAATAGTGTTCTACTGTCTTTGCATGATGTTGTGTTAGTCTGACAATCAATAATATGGTCATATGTTTGAAGAAAATGTTGAGTTTTTAGATTTAACTTTGCTCTCCAATGCATTAGTTAAATTGTAAATTTGTTTATTTCACAATAATTAATTTATAATACCTGAGCATGTGAAATTTATACATTGGTCATGATTTGTATTTATTTAGCTCTCATAAAAATATCAACTCTATTTGAGATGTTTACCATATAACTTAAATAATTAAATAATAGACTTTTATGTGATATTTGGTGAAAGATTGGAGGTAAATAGATACATGCATGTTGTTTACGACTTCTTGCCATGTCTTAAGATGAGATGAATGTTTTATGTTTGTGTTATAATATTCTGAGCTCTTTAACTAGCTCACATATGAGTTTCTTAGATGGAAAACAAGTTAACGAGCTTGTGGCTTGTGTGTTGACCCTGGGTCCTTAACTTAAAATAATTCTTGGCATCCTTAATCATTGTTTGAAATTATAATTAACTTGCTTAATAATAGTATAGGCCGATTAATGTGGCTTTCAACAACTGTTAAAATATAACCATAAGTTGATAGTCGGTAGGTTAGTTTCGTTGGCTTGCAATTTTATTGTGAAGAAAAGTTATACTCAAATTTCTAAATTAAGTTACTTTTATTTATTAATTTACTGATTTAGTGCATCTCCTGCATCATGGCATACATATCATCATGTTAAACATTATATTATTATTACGTGTAGTGATCGGGTTTTCAGGAGAATTGATGATTGCTTCCCGACGGAAGGATTATTCGTCAGGAGAAGTCAAGCGGATTTTCTCTGGTTTTCTGGCGGAAGCGACAGACCTACAACACAGGCAAGCCCCGGTGCATTCAGCCCCTCTTCTTGTGATTTGAAAAACGTTTATAACTTGGGTTAATCTACTGCATTAAGTTGATAGGAGTTGATTGATAACCCAATTGCTGCATTATCAACCTTGACCACTGAAATATCTGGAACCCATTTTAAAATAAAATGTTTAAAAATGCTTAGTCCTGCTTGAATAAATTAGATTTGCATAAAATGTTATTTTTGAGCTATTGTGATATATATATATATATATATATATATGCCATTGATTAATTCATGAAAAAGGGAATTGGTATATTCTCGTTCCGTGGCTGTGCACCTGATCAGTACATTGTCACAGACGAGAAGGGATTTTCTTGCTCGGTGGTTGTGAATTTGGGTTAGAGTCCTAATGCTTGACCACCGGTGGAAAAACGGATTTGAAAACCGTGCGGTACTTGTACTTGGGTTGGAGTCCCAATGCAATGTCTCCGATGGAAAAATGAATTAGGGACCGTTCGTTGTAGGCTTGCTGTGATCGAGACTTTGCAACTAGCCACATACTACGGAAAGCCTCTGACTCTGGTGGCTCTACTACTTGAACCGACAACCACGCACTGAGAGTGGAGATATGGCGAGAGTAGTGTGTACCCTCGTGGCCGGCGTGCCTGGAGAGGAGAGGAGTACTGTGCTCTCGGGTGGCGCAGGACCGGTTCAGGGGTAGAAAAGCCATAGTAGGCGGGGTTGGTATATGCAAGCTTAAGTGCTACATATGCAGTGTGGATAGGGATCCCCAGCTGGGTACTAATCGATTTGAATCGTCGTTGCTCCTCGGATATGGAGACTTGATCCTTTGACCTACAATTGAAAAGTGGTTCGGAACTAGGTGTTTTTGAGAATAATTAAGAATTTGAGAGTATGATGATACATGAGAATGAATTTGGAATTATGGATTATGATTAAAATAAGATTGAGTTAAAATATTGAAATAGGACAGTAATGCTTTTCTACAAAACTCTTTGACTCTTACTCAAGCCTTACCTTGACTCCCCTCAGCCGGCATTCTTGAGTCTCATTCCTTTTTCTTTAGTCGGGTAAGTCTTGCGGAGTACCCCAGTACTCAGGGTTTGTTAACCCCTGTTGTAGGTGAGCCGAGAGTACAGCTCTGCCTGAGACCGTGCTGGTTGGCGTATCGGGCATGGATGATGATGTGTATGATATAACCCTTGGGCAGGGTGTCTAGTTGTATGACGCTACTCCACTACGAAACTCTGGTTCGGGATAATGTCATTTATATTTGTAAACCTATGTTTATGTAATACTTCCGCACTCTTCACTCTGATTTATATTATTGTGTAAACTGTTGTAATACTTGCAAGGTCTTTACAATGAGATCCTCGGGTGAATTAGGGTTTCCGAGGAAGCCCGGCAGGCCACCTAGGTCAAGGGAAACTCGTGCAGACTGATCGTGGGTCCTTAGGGACGATGACAGTGCACGTGAGCCCTATGATTAAGGCGGTTCTGTCACAAAAATGCTTGCATTAGCCGATAGATCTAGATCTCGATTGTATACGGATCGCACTCAAGTAATAAGATGAATATTGTCTAGATTCAATAACTAACAAATTCAAGTGATGGTTTACATCACGGCTGTCTCGATCCGCTCAATCCCCACTGTTGCAAACGATGAATTGAATGTGTTGGTTTGAAGGAAAAAGCATTGTTCATCTTATAGGCTTGTATGTTGCCTGTATTTGCCGAATCGGCTAAATAGCCGATTTCTCCCTGTTTTGCACTTAGACATTCAGTATTAAATGAGATTGACGTATGTTGACACTTGTTATTATCCAAATTTTATTATCAATTATCCCTGCATTAAACATGAATATCCAGTAGAATAGGGTTATTACTGACAGATTCCACGAGTTTTGGTGAATTATCTATTTCCTAGGGGATTTTCTAGAAAAGCTTAAAAGAAGGATTAAAGAGCATAATTACCCCGAAACTTCACCGCCAAGGAAACATCATCACCAGAACACTAGAAGCATCTGAAACACACCTGAAGCACCGGAGCCCGAAACCCCACAGGGTGGGGCTGGCCGGCGCCAGGGTGGGGCCGGCCGGCGCCCCCTAGGGTTTCCCCCGCGCCGCCTTCTGGAGTCTTCTACCACCGCCTATTAGAAGTCATCTGAGCCCTTATTTCAAGTTGGTTTGATCCTATGGCATACATGAATCCCACCGGGCTATAAATAAAGGGGCAGACCCCCTGGAGGAGAGCCAGATCAGGAGATGAAGACCCTGAAGCATTAGATAGATATCCACTAGATCTAGGCTAGCAATCAAGAGAGAGATTAGAGAGATAGAGTAGATGAGTAGAGATTTGGAGGAGTCCTGACCTGTCGGAGCTTCTTCGTAGCTGTGTTCGTCTGGATTCAGCTCCCTCGCCTAGAGTTGCGTTCTGAGGTACTTTTGTATTCAACATCCTGATTCAAGTAAGCATTTGTTCTTATTCGTTCTTAAGTTTACAACTCTATTTGACTGCTTTGATCTTGGTAGCTCCTTGGTTGAAGTAGTAGTTTGTAGTGTAGACGTGGTGTCTGGGCTATAATTACTTGTGAATCTCCCCTGATTGGCCAGATAGTGGTAGATCGCGTAGGTGACAGCTGCGTTGAGTCCTCTGTAGTCCACTTCCCATTGATACGATCGATAGGTGTATAAGTGTTTGGTAGGAGGGAACTCTGATTTTGCCTCTTATTCATGTCACTGCCCGATTAGAACGATATTATTCAAAGTTTACCGGTTGTCAGATCTAGATAATCATTTGTTATGTCCTCATTCTTGATATTCTCTAGATTGATTGTGTTATCGGGTTAACAGCCAATAGACTTAGTCAGTATCACCTACTGTTCCTTTGGTTTCGATATTAAAATCGGGATTGTCTGGTCTAGTACTACATTGGTTGTTTTATCTGTGCGCTTGCGGATACCTTGATAATAATAATCTTTAATAGAGTGCAGTTAATTTATACCAAAAAGCATTTGTGGCACCGTTGCCGGGAAACGGTTTGCTGATTTTGGCTTAGTCTATCTTAATCTTGTATTATACTTTTATCTTTTATCTTTTACCTTTTAAAGTATGGAACCTACGTCCCAACTTTTATATTAATATGGAGCACCATCGGGATCGTATCTCCAGCCAAAAGAATCATCTTTACCTTTCACATCATCTGGCTATGAGTTATGCCCGGGATTAATTAAGTTAGTTCAGGATCATATTTTTTCTGGTAGTTCTAGCGAAAACCCCTATTCCCATTTAGCTGATTTTGAGCAGACATGTTCATGTTTGTACATTAAGGGCATGGCAGATGAAACTTTAAGATGGAAACTCTTTCCGTTTTCATTAACGGGAAAAGCAAAGAAATGGTATAATCGCCATGTTGGGAGTAGCCAAGGAGATTGGGAAGTATTGCGTGCTAATTTTTGTCTTAAATTTTTCCCTACCGAAAAGGTCGCTAAACTTCGTTTTCAAATTATTGGATTTAAACAATTAGATAACTAATCATTAGGCAAGGCTTGGGAATGCTTTGATGGATTTATAAATTCTGGACCTAATCTTGTTTTGCCATAACCTATGCTTTTGCAACATTTCTTTTTAGGCCTTGATGATAAAAATAAAGAATACCTTAATTTGGCCGCAGGAGGAGCATTTATGCATATTACTGCTTCACATGGTAAAACTATTCTTACTAATATCTTAATTGATCTTCCTGAAGAAAAAGAAAAGTTGTTAGAAGATGAATTTTTGTCATTTGATTCTAAACTTTTATCTGATTCATCTCAACCTTTACCTGAACTATCTAATGAGAAGGAGATAACTCCTATTTCTGATTTTATGCTTGAATTTGAGGATGAACTTTTTGATGATTATGGAAACACCTCATGCTATCATAAAATTATAAAACCACAAGAGTCTATGAATTTTAAAAGTTTTAATATTTTATATCCTACTGATTTAAAATTCCTTAGAGAGATAACAAAAGAATTGATTTTTGTTATGAGTAATGAGTGGTTGATAGAATCTGAACTTTTAAATGATATAATTCGTTTAAATTCTCCTACCATTACTATTAAATGTCAAATTGATGCATATCCTTTTGACGTCTTTTATAATCCAATAGTAGGTGTCAATATCATATCTCTTACATTTGCTGAAAAATTCTTGAAAGATATGCCATTAATTCCTACTAATAAATTATTAAAAAATCATTTAGGACATATTATTCCTAGTTCAGGTGTTTTATGTTCTCTTCCTATTGTAATTAATGAATTCCAAATTTTACTGAATTTTTATATCTTTGATGTTTGAGATTTTGATGTAATGATTGGGTTACCAATAGGAAAACTTTTGCGTGAAGGTTGTGCGGGCAATTTAGAAATTAAACTTGGGAAGGGATTTAGTCTCTCAGTGCCTATAACTCATGCATTAAAGCTAAGGCAGAGCCACCTCCTGAGTTAGATCCGATAGAAGAAGTTAAGGCTGTGTCATTTGAGGAATTTATTAAACCTAATTTAGAGGATGATACTCAGTTCTTCATTAATGAAGAGGAGGAGGATCCGATTGATCCTGAACCTCTGGATGAATTACTAGAGCCACCTAAGCCTTCTATTGAGCTTAAGCAACTACCTTCTGGTCTTACGTATGTTTTTCTGAATGATGATCAAAATTCTCCCGTGATTATTAGTGATAAACTTTCTGATGAAGAGTCTTTTAGATTAATAACTGTCTTAGAAAAACATCGTGCTGCTTTTGGTTATTCACTCCAAGACCTTAAGGGGATTAGTCCTATTTTATGCACCCATCGTATTCCAACCAATCCAGAAATTACACCTTCTAGAGAGCCCCAACGTAGGCTTCAAAATGCGATGGGGGAGGTTGTTAAGAAAGAGGTATTGAAACTTTTGCATGCTGGAATTATTTATCCTGTTCCGCATAGTGAGTGGGTAAGCCCTGTTCAAGTTGTACCTAAAAAGGGTGGTATGACCATAGTTAAAAATGATAAAAATGAATTGATACCTCAGAGAACTGTTACAGGATGGCGAATGTGTATAGATTATAGAAAACTCAATAAAGCAACCAAGAAAGATCATTTTTCGCTGCCTTTCATTGACGAGATGTTAGAGCGTTTGGTTAATAATTCTTTCTTTTGTTTCCTTGATGGTTATTCTGGATATCACCAAATTCCTATCCACACTGATGATCAAAGCAAAACCACTTTTACATGTCCTTATGGAACCTATGCTTATCATAGAATGTCTTTTGGATTATGTAATGCACCTACTTCTTTTCAAAGATGTATGATGTCTATATTTTCTAAAATGATAGAAGAAATCATGGAAGTTTTTATGGATGATTTTTCAGTTTATGGAAAAACTTTTGATGATTGTCTAGAAAATCTAGATAAGGTTTTGCAGAGATGTGAAGAAAAGCACTTAGTCCTTAATTAGGAAAAATGTCATTTTATGGTTAGAGAAGGAATAGTGCTAGGACATTTAGTGTCTGAAAGAGGTATAGAGGTAGATAAGGCAAAAATTGAAGTAATTGAACAACTACCTCCACCTGTTAATATAAAAGGAATCTGAAGTTTTCTTGGTCACTGTGGTTTTTATCGCAGATTTATAAAAGATTTTTCACATATTGCTAGACCACTAACTAACTTGCTAGCTAAGGATGTTCCTTTTGAATTTGATGATGCATGTTTAAAATCTTTTAATATTCTTAAAGAAGCACTTACATCAGCACCAATCATTCAACCCCCTGATTGGTCTTTACCTTTTGAAATTATGTGTGATGCTAGTGATTATGCTATAGGGGCAGTATTAGGACAAACAAAAGATAAGAAGCATCATGCAATAGCTTATGATAGTAAAACTATGATAGGAGCACAATTAAATTATGCAACAACTGAAAAAGAACTCCTTGTCTGTTGTTTTTGCTATTGATAAATTTAGATATTACTTAGTAAGAGCAAAAGTAATTGTTTCTTCTGATCATGCTGCATTAAAATATTTGCTCACTAAGAAAGATTCTAAACCTTGTTTGATAAGATGGATTTTGTTACTCCGAGAATTTGACTTAGAAATTAAAGATAGAAGAGGAATAGAAAATCCAGTTACTGATCACTTGTCAAGAATACACTTTGAGAAACCTCAGGAATTACCTATTAATGACTCATTGAGAGATGATATGTTGTTTAAAGTGACCAAGTCAGACCCTTGGTACGCAAATATTGTCAACTTTATGGTTGCAGGTTATGTACCACCAGGCGAAAATAAAAAGAAGCTTATTTATGAAAGTCGTCTCCACATCTGGGATCCGCCATACCTCTTCAGAATTTATTCAGATGGGTTACTTAGAAGATGTGTACCAGTAGAAGAATGCATGCAGATCATTCAGAAATGCCACGCATCACCATATGGAGGTCATTATGGGGCATTCCGCACTCATGCTAAAATCTGGCAGAGTGGGTTCTTTTGGCCAACTATGTATGAAGACACCAAAGATGTTGTTCGGAGATGTGGATCAGGTTAGAGACACGGAAATATCAATGCAAGAGATGCTATGCCACTCACTAACAATCTCCAGATCGAGCTCTTTGATGTCTGGGGAATTGATTACATGGGACCATTTGTGAAATCAAGAAATTGTGAATACATTCTGGTAGCAGTTGACTATGTATCAAAGTGGGTAGAAGTTATGCCATGCATGAATGCTGATTCCAAACATTCAAAGAAGATGTTCGAAGAGATTATATTTCCAAGGTTTGGAACACCAAGGATGGTCATTAGTGACGGAAGAACACATTTCACTGATAAAAAGTTTCACCGATACTTGCAAGCTCATGGCATCCAATCACAATGTAGCTACTCCATACCATCCTCAGACAAGTGGCCAGGCAGAAACATCAAACAAACAAATCAAGAATATTCTACAGAAAACAGTAAATGAGATGGGTACTGCATGGAAGGACCGATTAGCCGAAGCACTTTGGGCATATCGGACCGCATACAAGACACCTTTGGGTATGTCACCTTACCAGCTAGTATATGGCAAGACCTATCATTTACCAGTGGAATTAGAGCATAAAGCTCACTAGGCTATTAAGAGATGGAACATGAACTTTGAAGCCACTGGAGAAAAGAGAAAGATGCAACTATCAAAATTAGAAGAATGGAGAGAAAAGGCTTATCACAATTCAAAGATCTATAAAGAAAGAATAAAAAGATGGCATGACAAGAGGATCAAGAACAAAGAGTTTGCACTAGGAGATAAGGTATTACTTTTTAATTCCAGATTTAAATTATTCGGGCTTAGAAAACTACGAAGCAAATGGGAAGGACCATTTATGGTTGTGAATGTGTCGCCACCTGGAGCGGTTACTCTACAATCACACGAAGGTACGTTATTCAAGGTAAATGGTCACCGACTTAAATTATTTTTATAACCATTTAATTTAGAAGTTGTTGATGTGCTGGACTTTGTCCAATTACCCACTTTTAGTCCCGTCATTATTCATTACAAAAAATTATCGCGCATCACAATTAACAGGAAGTAGGAAGAGTGTAGAAGCTTCACAAGCTCGTCCAGCCAGGAAAACACATGGTGGGGTCGGCCGGCGCCCTAGTGGGGTTGGGCGGCGTCCCCTTGTCCCCTCTCGTGCTGACTCAAGTTCCCTTTTCTTTCTCTATCTTTCATAAGTGCAATCCCATAGATTCCCGATGCGTACGGATAATCTTTCGTACAAATCCTGTAGAACCTAGATTTGATCTTATCCCGTCTCCTGAAAACCCATATAAATACGCTCCTATACCATCCTCAGATTGCATCCCATCATCATTGCCTTCCTCTCTTCCAAAGAAACTCTCTAGTTTAGATCTAGTAGCAATGGCAAGCAAAGCGGTCGTCGGCGCTGACTCCGGCAAGATCCAAGGCGACGACTCGAACGCCATCGTCCTCGCGCAACCAAAGCCCCTCACCATCGTGCCGCCGAAGCACCTCGCCATCGTGCCACCGAAGCTTCTTGCTACGGTGCCCCAGTAGTTTGAGCAAGTCTACTACACGCAAGCTCAGCCTACTCTGTCATCGCCACCCAAGAGACTGCTGCTAGAAGATGGTACCAGGGGGAAGCGGATCGCTATTCCCCGAGGCACCCCACTTCTTCTACCTAGAGATAATGAGCGACTCCTGTCGGTCAAGACCGACAAGAACGGAACGCTGGTATGTGCGAAGTACGCCACTGCTCGCCCTGCCATCCAAGGAGTTCGTGCACGTCCAGGCCAAGTCCGCTACACCGAGTTCATACCACCTCCACCCAAGAGACAACGGGCTATATCTACATCAGCACTAGAGAAAGTCCCTAGACAGTCCCCGCTCTCTCTACGCATCCTTAATGATAAAATGGAAGCTCTCTCTAACACCGTTAGGGGTATAGAGAGGAATGAGGACTTAAGGAGCAAGATTATGAGTGACATGACTAAGCAGATAGAAGTCAATGCCAAGTTAATTCACAGTCTCAAACGCGAAAAGGATCAGCTGAAAGAAGAGATTGGTGATCTTAAGGAAGAAATTAGGAAGCTCGCAAAGCAGGGGCAGCCTTAAGTTACCCTCGTTATCTATGTAATAAGGCACAAGTGTGTTAGGTTTGATTATATTATCAAGTGTGCTAGGTTTGATTTATAATATTAAGTGTGTTAGATAAGCCTATTGAGCTAGGGCAATCGTTAGCTCAGTCAGTTATCAGAGTTATCTAGTATTATTAATGAATAAAGTGCCTTATTCTTTTTATCAATATTAATATTTTAATCTACTCTACTCTCTATATTTTTGGTACGCATGTTGCCTCCACATGTTGTGCAGAAAAGTATGCAGGAAAATAAGTGTGGGGGAGGCACATCGCGACTATGGAAAATCAATTCGCTTGGGAAAATCACGTAATTCGGAAGACAATCGAACCAGGACCTCGCACACCGAAGTGGACCTCGTGGGGCCACAGAGGCATGCCGCCCGGCGCCCTACCTGGGCCGGTCGGCCCCCCTCTGCACCCTCTGCATCCCTATCTTGGTCATGGTCAGGTTTGATCCCCATATAATTTAATTGGATATGTTTCGATTTCCGTTTCAATCCGAATTAAAATTCACATGCTAAAAATACCTTTTAAAAGAGAAGAAGAGATTGTTTAATTCATGGCTTAAGAATAAATTGTATAACACTTTTCTAGGAATCATGTTACTATTGGAAACTATTTATAGGGACCCCATGATTGCTTAAGTCGTTGTGAAACATGATATAGTTGAATAATGAGAACTCAATCCCTGATGTCTTGTCTTTGGAGATTTTATTTCAAAAATTTAAATGATTAGTTATACCTCTCCTTTGTGGTAAAAATATTGTCCTACCAGAGCCATATATAGGATAGAAGCTTGCTATATATAATACTTGTCTTTGTATTGAGTTTGGTCAACCTTTGTAACCCTTTGAAGAAATCTGTCATATTTTCGAATTAAGTGCCAATTCCACATAAGCATTACTCTAATCCGGAGTAATAGTGAGTCATTCTATTGAAAATGTTTCTCTCATACACTGAGAGAAAACACCAATTATATAGCATAGTCACCAAATAATTGCTCCATGTTTTGTTAAAGTCTCTCAACTACTAAATTCAAAAGAGGTATGAGCTATGCAAAAGAAGAAGGGTGTATAAAAAATGGACAAGTGTCCGAAGAAATTAAAACAATGGGTCCTTAGATACTCGCCTCCCTTGAAAAAAAAATAAAAATAAAAGATAGCTCATACTCTCTGAATAATCTCAAATTGTATAAAAGAGAGATTTATTTTCTAAAGGAGCAAGGTAGAATTAGGTTCCACCATTTTCGACCAAATAAAGCTTGATTCGATTATATGCCTCATTTCTCTGTGGATTCATTGTTTGACTTTACAATAAATACAATGCAAGTATGTTTTCACATTTTACCTACCTGAGATCCACATAAGCTTTTTAGAAGTAGGATAAAGAAGGCAATTTCATTAATGCCTTGGTAAAGATACAAAAATACCAGATATATATATCAGTGATTCGAGAGTACTACAAAAGGAGAAGGTAAAGCTAAGTTTATTTGCAAAATTACATACCCTCCAATTGACTTAACTAAAGGAAGAGAGTGATCTGTTTTCAAGCTATTCTGTTCTTCAACTACTCAAAGATTCATGGTAGACACTTTGAATTCCATCGTACATGCATGACTAGACTAGTTTTATATAATGTACTCTCAAGTTATGTTTTAAATGCTCCATTTTCTCTAAGAATCTTACATCTTAAAACCAACCTTTTTCTCGGGACAAGCAAAAGCCTAAGTGTGGGGGTAATTATTGACACTTGTTATTATCCAAATTTTATTATCAATTATCCCTGCATTAAACATGAATATCCAGTAGAATAGGGTTATTACTAACAGATTGCACGAGTTTTGGTGAATTATCTATTTCCCAGGGGATTTTCCAGAAAAGCTTAAAAGAAGGATTAAAGAGCATAATTACCCCAAAACTTAACCGCCAAGAAAACATCATCACGAGAACACTAGAAGCATCTGGAACACACCCAAAGCACCGGAGCCCGAAACCCCACAGGGTGGGGCCGGCCGGCGCCCCCATAGGGTTTCCCCCGCGCCGCCTTCTGGAGTCTTCTACCACCACCTATTAGAAGTTATCTGAGCCCTTGTTTCAAGTCGGTTTGATCCTACGGCATACGTGAATCCCACCGGGCTATAAATAAAGGGGCAGACCCCCCTGGTGGAGAGCCAGATCAAGAGATGAAGACCCTGAAGCATTAGATAGATATCCACTAGATCTAGGCTAGCAATCCAGAGGGAGAATAGAGAGATAGAGTAGAGGAATAGAGATTCGGAGGAGTCCCGGCCTGTCGGAGCTTCTTCGTAACTGTGTTCGTCTGGATTCAGCTCCCTCGCCCGGAGTTGCGTTCTGAGGTACTTTTGTATTCAACATCCTGATTCAAGTAAGCATTTGTTCTTATTCATTCTTAAGTTTACAACTCTATTTGAGTGCTTTGATCTTGGTAGCTCCTTGGTTGAAGTAGTAGTTTGTAGTGTAGACGTGGTGTCTGGGCTATAATTACTTGTGAATGTCCCCTGATTGGCCGGATAGTGGTAGATCATGTAGGTGACAACTGCGTTGAGTCCTCTGTAGTCCACTTCCCGTTGATAGGATCGATAGGTGTATAAGTGTCTGGTAGGAGGGAACTCTGATTTCGCCTCTTATTCATGTCACTGCCCGATTAGAATGATATTATTCAAAGTTTACCGGTTGTCGGATCTAGATAATCATTTGTTACCTCCTCATTCTTGATATTCTCTGGATTGATTGTGTTATCGGGTTAAGAGCTAATAGACTTAGTCAGTATCACATACTGTTCCTTTAGGTTCGATATTAATACCAGGATTGTCTGGTGAAGTGCTACATCAGTTGTTTTATCTGTGCGCTTGCGGATACCTTGATAACAATAATCTTTAATAGAGTGCAGTTAATTTATACCAACAACGTATGTGCATCATTTATATTATAACCCGTCATACATGAATTGCTATATCTATTTGACACATGTGAATCAGTTATTCAACATTATAATGCTTATTTCATGAGGATCAGTTCTTGCAAGTCGGATATCGACTCTTTAGTCGATAGCCTAGAAATAGGGCCTTTGAGTCCGGATATTTGGAACTGTCTGGACACACCAGTAAGTTTCTCCTTGTGTTACTGATTACTATCTTTTCCTTGTCAATTGCAGGTCAAATTGACTGGCACGGTTGGGAGTCATCGGCACTCTTAGACTGGGCTTGAAGCTAGCTAGATCTGCAAGGCTCCAACTCTCTTGAGATCGTTTCCGGCCTCGCTGGTGTGTTGAGCGTGAGGAACCACTTTTTGTGCCAACACACTTTTTGGCTCGCTCGGTGGAACAGTTTCACTCATGGCCAAGGACAAGACCGCGATGGACAACGCTCCCAAGGATGATGGCACCATCAAGGTCCAGCGTGATGAGATTGATCCTGAAGATGCTGTTGTGCTGGACAAGATCATTGAAGAATTCACTGATGCCTGCTTGCTGTCGTTTGGCAAGACCCATGAAGGTCGCATGGTGAAGAAAAATCCCTATCCAAGGTGGGTCATGCCTGGCCACAGCGACAAGGGTGAAGAAGAATTTAGAGATTTTCTTGTCAGCGCCATCTGGTCAGCTTCGCACCAAGCAGTCAGGCATCATCATAACGTCTTCCTGCAAAGATTCTGTAACATCATGAAGACAGTCATTAAGAGGCAGGACTGGGAATCCTTGGGTTCTGCTTACTTTGGCATTCCCACTGAAGAGTCTGATCCAAGTGCAGCGGCAGGAACGTCCACCGCTTCACAGCAACAGCCGGGTTCACAGAAGCCACACCCTCAAGCTCCCAATATGGTGGTGGGCTCGGCTCCAAAAATAGCTGCATCTCCCAAGCTATACAGGGACTACCCTCCTGAGCAGGTCACTGCATACATGCAGACAACTGGGAACGTGCCAGCCCCTCCAAATTTTTAGTATGGACATACTTATCAAGATCTTACTTCAGCCCCGCACCCTGGGTACTAGGGAACGCACGCCCGGTCACCGCAAGATGAATTGATGAACAAGATGAGTTCAATGCTCAGAGATCAGTTCGGCTTAATGGCAAAGGCAGGAGTTTCAATTACATACAGATGCCATTACCCTGTGTGGTTTGATCACGTGGCGCTACCTTTGAGGTACCGCATGCCGGACTTCACCAAGTTCAGTGGGCAGGATGACGTGTCCACCATGGAGCATATTAGCCGATACCTGACTCAGCATGGCGAGGTGTCACAGGAAGACACTGACAAGGTCCGCTTCTTTTCACTATCGTTGACTGGCCTAGCTTTCAGTTGGTTCACCACTTTGGAGCCGGGATCGATTCAAAATTGGGTGGACTTGGAAAGCAAGTTTCACAGCTATTTCTTCTCCAGCACTCGAGAGAAAACTATCATCGATCTGACCAGCATGCACCAGAAGAGCAGCGAGACCGGATCAGCCTTCATCAAGCGCTTCAGGGAGATGAGGAATATGTGCTATTCATTGAACCTGACAGACAAGCAGCTCGCACACCTGGTTATCGGTGGAATGCTCCCGCACGTTCAAAAGAAGCTGGTGGGCGCTGACTTTGACAATATCAGTCAGGTGATGTAGAGGGTGGCAGCACTTGAATTGCAAGCTCAAACCTTCAGGAAGGAAGCGAAGTACAAGCATACTGCATACGTCAACAACTCTGGTTCAGAAGATGAACACGAGGACGAGGTTGCTGCTATTGAGTTAAAGTGGGGCAAGAGGCCCATGGCTATAGCCAAGAACTGGAGCATAGAATAGCAATATGATTTTGATACAAACAAGCTAGACAAGCTCTTCGACTTGCTGGTCAGTGTCGGGCAGATCATGTTTCCTGCCGATTATGTGAAGCCTTCTCCTGAAGAATTAAAAGGAAATAAGTTCTGCCAGTATCATGGCCGTGACTCACACGATACTAATGGGTGCCGTGCCTTCAGGAACTAGATTTAGAGAGCCATCTCTCGAGGCCTATTGAAGTTTGACAGCCCTGCCAAGGGAAAGATGAAAATCGATAAATTCCCGTTCCCGAAGGGCCAGAATATGGTCGAAGTGACGACCCCTACCGGCAAGATGAATGTTCTGACCTCTAATCAAGCAAAGAAGAATGCATCAGTCAATCCAGACATGCAGATATCAGCTGAGGTGATGGAGATGATCAAGAATAGGAGAGAATAGAGCAAGAATCGATTTGAGAAGGGAGAGTCCAGCAAGACCAGGCCAACTTCCCATGACTTGTTGAACTAGTGGTGATGGGAGAAGGAGAAGAATCACCGAAGGCAGCTCAAAGAAGAAGAGTACCGGAGGTGGGCTCATGATGAAGAGGAATCCCGCTACCAGGAGGAGCTAGACCATCGCCAGGAAGAAGAGAAAGAGCACTGATATTGCTCGTTTTTTGACATTGCTGGAATGAAGGTTTGAAATTGCCAACTGTCCGCAACTGCCCAGAGTGTAATGATCAGTACCGAAAGTACAGGCATTCTCAAACCGACCACCAATATGTGCATGAGAGGCTTGGACGCCCATATGACATGCAGGATCGGCATGAAAAAAGAGATGTGCACGATCGGCTCAATGCGGCATTAGTCGATTGCGAGGAGCCGGTTCGGCAAGAGGGTCAATGGTGTCCTGGATACTTGACCAGGAGTCAGAGACGCTAAGTGCAGCATCTCAAGAACAGAGAGCTCAAAGAAGAAGGACGCCCGAAGCAAGTTTGGCAAGAAAAGCCTTCTCAAGATAAAGGGAAGGTGATAGCCGATGCACAGATGGTGTTCGTGCTCCCAGCAGAGTTCATGGTGTCCAAGGCCAGGAGAAGTGATGTTTCTTTCAATTCTGATGAGTCAGGATCTGAACAGGGCACTGCCAGGCTGATTTTTGCACAGCAAGCAACTTTTGACAAGCCATCGAAGCACGGACATCTGAAGGCCATATACCTCAAGGGATACGTTGATGTTATGCCAATGACCAAAATGCTGGTGGATGGTGGTGCTACAGTCAATCTCATAACCTACACTACCTTTCGCAAGCTGGGCAAAGGCCTTAATGATTTGATCGAGACTGACATGATGCTCAAGGACTTCGGGGGAAATTCTTCCAACACTCGGGGGGAAATCAATGTCGAATTGATAGTCAGGAAGAAGACGCTGCTCACCACCTTCTTTATGATTGACAGCAAGGGCTCGTACAGTTTGCTGCTTGGGCGTGACTGGATCCATGCCAATTGCTGCGTGCCATCTACAATGCATCAATGTGTGATCCAATGGCATGGAGAGGAGGTCGAAGTCGAAGTGGTCCCGGCCGATGATTCAGTAAGTATGGCTACTGCAGATGCCGCCTACGGGGAAGCCAGGGATCATGACTGTTTTTCTGGCAAGACTTGGGATGAAGGCTCCATCAAGGTCAGCGATGAGAGTCAACAGCCGGTCCGAGCAATCGGTTCTGAGTCTTTTTATTAATGGAAAATCCGATTGATGGCTCCGAGGGCAAGCATGGACAGGGCTTCACGTCGGCTGTTGACAGTTACTAATGCTATCAAAAGAGTGTAGCCAAATCTATCCTTTAGCTGTGGTAACAATACTTCTCAACGCAATTAAGGGAGTTGTCAATCCCTATGTTCAAAGTATATGGTTGTTCACACTTCCAACGTTGTTACTAGGAATAAAGTTATCTCTAGCAACTGCGCCAAAAAATGCTATGGGTAGCTCTATATGATAGGTGATGGGATTCTGCAAGCGCACAGAACTATTGTGTAGCACTTTACCTGGGAGTACCAGGTGTCGAATTTATATTTTCCCAAAGGAAGGTTGGGTTTGTGATTCCTGGGATCTGATAGTCAAGGATCTAGATATGGATAAATGGGGTAACAACCTTAACTAAGGTGAAAACACAATAGGATAAATTGAAGTAGCTCTGGAGTTTATGGGAGAACTCTAACTCAGTAAAAGATCAATTGTTTGTTATAACAAAGAGTCTGCTATACCCGGGGCATGCAAAGTCCTAAATTCACCGGGATTTGACTGATTAGGCCCCGTAAGTCTACAGCCCTATGCTTATACCGAGAACTAGACTGAACGTGGTGGAATTCAGAGGATTCTAGGGCTGTCACCACCTAGAACCTACCACTACTATCCGTGGGTCTAGCCGCACTCAAGGGTAAGATTATAGCCTAAGCACCGCGCTTAATCTATAAAACTTACTACTCTAACTCTAGGCAAGGAATTAGAGCACTCTAACCAAGCTTTGAGACAAGTATGCAACTGCTTAAAGTATAACAATCAATAAATAAAGCAGGGGATCTTTATTACCAATAAGAGTGAAGAACACCACAGAGGAGGTCGCCAACAAGCCTGGCTCCTCCACAGACTTCCTCCTTCTCCCGACTTCTCTCTCACTACTCTACTCTTCTCTAGCGAGCACTATTCCTAAGAACAGAGCTTCGCTAGAGAGAGAGAGTAGCTACTACTGACTATGAGCTAAATCTCTAGTGATTTACTAGTGATCCTCTAGTGGTCTCTCTTTACAAGTGTGGAAACTGGTACTATTTATAGTGTAGGAGAGCTCTAGGGATAATTATAGGGGTTCTGGAGGTCGGTGGCACAAAGAGGCAGGACGGGCGCCTCCTAGGGGTGCGGGCACCCCCTTGGATGCACCGCCTTGCATCCAACGGCCCTCCTTCCTCCTCTATGGCGGTTGCAAGGTCGGTTGGTGCCCTGATTTGGCGGTTTACAACCCCCAGGAGGATGACATGTGGGTCCTTCGATCCATGGCACATCACTTGATCACCATTGGATGAAAACCATCTTCATTTAATGGCTTGGATGACTCTTGGGGGCCTTCCCTCGGATTGTGGACTGTGGCACCAAGTTTGGACAGGGCGGGCGCCCTGTTGATAGGGCTACCGGATCCTCGTGATTTGTTTCTGAGCCGTTGATGTTAAACCAACGTTCCATAGGCCATTTGGGAGGATGGCACATGAATTCGTGAGGTGGCATGTCCATTTGGCAAGAATCATAGGGCGAGCGCCCTATGTTGGGGGGCGGCCACCCCCCTCTGGCTCCCATGTGGTAGCTGAGGTGCCAAGCTATCTTGGTTTGCTTCGTTTTTGCCTGTTTTCACCATTTTTCCTGCATACACAATATTTCTCCAAGGACATGTGGAACTTGGTGAGTTTCAATGTAAGTTCTTTGCTTTTCATGTGGTTTTACCGTGATTATGGGTGGAATGTTGATGGTAAAATAGGGTGTTAGCGACCGTCAACATCGGGCGATAAGCTTGAAGAAGTAGACATTGGACCAGGCGACAGATCATGGCCGACGTACATTGCCGCCAACCTTGACCCCGAGTTCAGGTGGGAGTTGATTGATTTATTAAAAGAATATAAAGATTGCTTCGCCTGGGAGTACTATGAGATGCCCGGATTAGACAAATCGATTGTTGAGCACAGGCTGCCTATCAAGCCTGGATTTCGGCCATTCAAGCAACCTCCGCGCCGGTTCAAGTCAGAGGCGTTACCTGATATCAAGGCCGAGATCGAGAGATTGTTGGAAGCCAAGTCCATTCAAGCTTGCCGAAACACCGAGTGGGTATCGAATATAGTCCCTGTATATAAGAAGAATGGCAACTTATGGGTCTATATTGATTTCAGGGATTTGAGCAGAGCTACGCCGATGGACGTCTATCCTATGCCAATAGCCGATATGTTAGTCGATTCTGCTGCACGGCACCAAGTCATCAGCTTCAGGGATGGTAATGCTGGTTACAATCAAATTTTTATGGCTGAAGCGGATATTCCTAAGATAGCTTTCAGGTGTCATGGTGCGATCGGTCTGTTCGAGTGGGTGGTGACTTTTGGGTTAAAGAATGCCGGTGCAACTTACCAAAGAGCTATGAATTATATTTTCCATAAGTTGATCGGCAAGATTGTTGAAATTTACATTGATGATGTGGTTGTGAAGTCCAAAAGCTACAAAGATCATTTAGCCAATTTGAAGGTGACCCTGGAGTGCACAAGAAAGCATGGGCTGAAAATGAATCCTAACAAGTGTGCATTTGGGGTATCGGCTGGTGAATTCCTGGGTTTCATGCTTCATCGCAAAGGGATAGTGGTTGGCAACAATAGCAGGAAAGCAATTGATCAGCTCGTGCCTCCAACTAATAAGAAGGAGTTGCAGTCCCTGCTTGGCAAGATCAAATTTATCAGGAGGTTTATTGCTAATTTATCAGAAAAGGTGGTGCCATTCTCACCATTGTTGAAGCTGAAGGACAATCAAGAGTTTAGATGGGGTGACGTATAGCAAAAGGCTTTTGATGAGATCAAAGAATATATGAAGTCTCCACCTCTGTTAGTATCACCGCAGGTGGGGAAGCCTTTCAAGTTGTACGTGACGACTGAAAGCCACACGATTGGTTCGGCCCTTTTTCAGGAGTTTGAAGGAAAAGATAGAACAGTTTTCTATTTGAGTAGGAGGCTTTTAGACCCTGAAACAAGATACACACCGACTAAGAAGTTGTGCTTATGTTTATTCTATTCATCCACCAAATTGAGACATTATTTGTTGTCAGCCGAGTGTGTAGTGGTGTCCAAGGCAGATGTTATCAGGCATATGTTGTCAATGCCAATCCTAAATGGGCAGATCAGCAAATGGATCTTGGCGCTCTCTGAGTTCGATTTGAGGTATGAATCGGCTAAAACAGTCAAAGGGCAGGCAATAGCCGATTTCATCACTCAACATCATAGCGGCACTGCCAGCATGATTGATGTGGCGCCATGGACCATGTTCTTCGATGGGTCGTCCTGCAAGCAAGGGGTAGGCGCTGGAGTAGTGCTTATATCACCACGAGGGCAGCGTTTTGAGTTTGCTTTTCAGATTGGGCCTACAGTGACAAATAATCAAGCTGAGTATGAGGCGATCTGGAAGGAATTTCAGCTTCTGCATCAAGCAAAGGCCGATGCGGTTGAGGTTTTTGGGGACTCACAGTTAGTCATCAACCAATTGCTCGGCCTATAGGAATGTAAAGATGACATACTCAGGGGTTATCATGATCAATGCCAAGCTTTGATTAGAGGATTTATCGCAGTTTCACTTTGTCATATCCCCAGAGCTCAGAATCAGGAGGCAAATCGTTTGGCCCAGAGCGCATCGGGTTACAGGTCAATGCAGGAAATCCTCAATATTGAGCAATCGGCTGATGACTGGCGGGCCAAGATAGCAGGTTATCTTGCATATCCCTCACAAAGAGTCAGTAGAAAGTTGAGGTACATGGCTATCAAGTATGTGTTGCTAGATGGTCAGTTGTATTATAAGACTGTGGAAGGGGTGCTGCTAAAATGCCTTGGGACAGAGGAATCGACAAAGCTGATGAGTGAGGTTCATGAAGGAGTTTGTGGTGCTCACCAATCGGCTCACAAGATGAAGGTGATCATCAGGAGGACTGGTTATTATTGGCCAACAATGCTCGAAGATTGTTTTAAGTATTATAAAGGTTGCCAAGAATGCCAAAGATTCAGAAACGTACAGAAATCGCCTGCTTCTGCCATGAATCCCATAATCAAGCCATGGTCGTTTAGAGGATGCGGAATCAATCTGATCGGCCAAATCCATCCACCATTGAGTAAAGGTCACAAATGGATACTAGTTGCAACTGATAGTGGGTGGAAGCTGTTCCTTCGAAGAATGCTGCATCTGGGATAAAATTGAATTTGTAAAGGAGCACATTATCTACAGGTTTGGCATACCGTAGACCATCACGACTGACCAGGGGACAATGTTTACTTCGAATGAGTTTTTGACCTTCGCTGATGACATGGTGCTGACACTTCTTAGCGCAACTACCAGAGACAGGGTGTTAGGCTATCTCTGATAACGGCGCCAGAAATGCCTGGGGTATTTCTTATGTCTTTTGGATAATTTCGCGAACGCACAGAATATGCCACTATAGCACTTCACCCGGGAGTAATCCAAGGTATCATTATTTATTTTATCCCAAGGGAAAGCGGTTGCTAGAAATAATTAATAAAAGAGAGAGATCCTTAAGTCTATAGCAATTTAGTATCAACTAGTGATAGGGGGGTAAATCGATATATAGAGGAAAGGGTAATGACACCAAGACACGATAAGGTTTTAGGATAACTAAGGATAACTAATAGAGTATAGCTAGGTGGGAGGACAATGAGTGAGTAAAAGACTCCTATGACACTTACTTTACTCTTGTGGACTATCTTATCAAATGGATGAATTATACTAAGACAACTACCTTACTTCCAGTGTGTAGGGGGTAATGCGAAACAATAGAGGATATAACCTCTACCTGAAGCGCCTACTCTCTTAAGCCTACCTTTTAAGAACTTGCCTAAAACACGTGGAGGGATACTAAGACTAGACTGGGCTGTCACTACCTGCTAGCACCCACAAACAATCCGTGCGACAAGCGGCATTCAAAGGCAAGATCTAGTCTAAGCACCACGCTTACACTAAGCCTGACTACTCTAGTTGCGTACCAACAACTAAAGCACCCTCTGACACGCGATGAACTACACACGTGAGCTGGTTATAGGATCACTATCTAATATAACTCAACTATAAGACAAGACAAGACACAACAATAATATAAAGAATAGTAAAGCACTAAGTAGAGACTTAGTAAAGTAAAGATAATAAGATAATATATTGATAAAAGTAAAGTCTTACATAAGGAAAGGTACAAGAGCTATACCAGACTCTCCAGCAGATGACTCCGGAGACTCCGAGCGTAGCTCGACTCGACTCTAACTCCCACACTAGACTAATACTACTACTACTAAAGAGTGGAGCTTCTCTTGTCTCTTGTGTATCTTGTGTATCTTGGGTGTGTTGAAGAGGGTGATGGCAGCCTCTATTTATAGGGGAGAGTTGAGGGGCGCCACGTCAGCGTTCCGCGTGCTCCTTGCCTCTCCTCCCTTGGATGAACCGCCTCAATACCGCCTCAGAATGGACAGCAGTGGTGAGTTCATCACGTGGAAGTCATGCCGGAAGGCGTTGGGGGCCAACCGACCTGGCCAGGCACCAGGGGAGGTCGGCCGACTCCCTATGATAGGTGGGCCCAGCCAGGTGTGGTCCCCACCAGTCATAGAGTGTTGCCTTGTGCTGGTTCTGTCTTGATTGTGTCATTTCACGCCTTGATTCGTGTGCTTTGATTCTCCACCATTGAATAGAAACACATGTTGATCTGATGATGGAATTGAGCTGGGTAGGATGTCACATGGATCCTGCCACATCACCAGAGCCAGGTGGGCCCCATGGTGGGTGTAACACCCCAGGTGTTAGTCATGAGCTAACCAGTGAGTGTGGCCCTAACCAAGTTATGTCAATAAATGATCTTGATCACTATCTCACATTCATGTCCATCTACCATGACTATTGGAAGAGTCTCATAAAGATCCAAATCAAAAATCCACTTAAAATAGCAAATCATATGCTTGTTTGGATTTATTGATTTAGGAAAGATGAGCATGCAAAGTCAATCAAATCTTGCAACCTTGGCCAAACAAATCTATTTGAACTCTACAACAAAAGTCATGAAGGACTTATGTTGAGCAAATGCCAAGAAAATACCTTTATTGGCCTAAACATCTACTTTGAGCTCTCTAATTATATTAGTTTGACCAAAGTAGAAATATTATTTTAGAGCAAGAAATGAAGTTTGACCCAAAATAAAAGTTAAAGATATTTTGGAGTAGAACAAATGTTATTTATGGACCAAGTCATGATTCAACTCCTAAGTGCCTCAAATAGTGGATACAATATAGAGGAAAAGCTGATTCCAGAGTTTGAATTAATTCTAAGTCTGGAATTCTATGCCGATTACATTGACGTGCCACTTTCTTCAAATTCCTTTAAGCAACTCAAGTTGGACCAAAAATAGAAGTTGAAGGAAATTTGTTGAGGCACAACATATCAAAATTTGAGAGAAATCCAATGCCGTTTGACAAGGTTTTGACATCAGTTCTCGTTTGTCATCATCATGTTGACAGCAGCAGGTTCACGGCTAATTATCTCTTAATTGGGTGATCAAACTGCCGAGCACCCTTAATCAAAGTTGGAGAGCATCTGGAAGGAAACAACTTTCTTATTGGCGTCCAAGACCTGAATATGCTCTGAATATGCTGAAAAATGGGTTCAAATCTGCCTACTCTGTCGCTCTCCACGTGTTTGACAAAATGCCACAACGGGGAGGACGTGTCGGCCATGCACAGAGCTTCCTCTTCCATGGCTGCCACCTTGCTCCCCTCTGTCCTCGTCTCTGCCCGAGAAAAGGCGAGCGCCAGAGTGCTCCACTCAATCCTCTCTCACTCCCGCTCTCCTTCCTCCTCGCTTCCTCGCTCTCAGGCGCCGCACGCACGCAAGCGCAGCATGCCGCCGCCATTGCCGGCCAGGCAGAACTCGAGCGCGCCGTCGCTCTCCCCTTCCGGTCACTCTCCAGCCCGACTGAGCTCTCCACCACCTTCCTCGTGTCATGCCGCCCCCACCGAAGCCCTCTCCTCGGCCCTCTGCTCGCCGGAGCGCTGCCAGCGATGGGCACCGCTCGTCGGAGCCGCCATCGTGCGCCGCCAGGCCACCTCGAGTCACCTCGGGCCGCGCCACCGGCACCAACAGGTTCGTCGGAGGACGGGCTACCTTTAGCCACGAGCTGCCATCGTCGGACGCCGGCTAGCCGGAGCTGGCCGAGCCGGCCGAGCTCTTTCCCCCTCGTGGGTTCTGAAGAAGAAGAAGAACAGCAGCTCTCTTTTGTATCTATGACAGGCGGGCCCCACTCAAATCAAATGGGGATCAAATCTACAGATTTCATATTTGCTTTACAAATTTATATCTCCAGTTTGGTAGCTCCAAAAATTGTGAAACTTGTTTTGTTAGATTCGTGGTGAAGTGCTCTGTATGTTAGATCCATAAAATGTGCTATGTTATTTACATTTATGTGCTGTAGAAATTAATTAGGAAAAATCATTTTTAGGATTGATTAACTTGCTTTTGGCCATAATTTGAGAAATAGAAGTCCAACATGTGTGATTCCAATTTTGTTAGGCTTCTAATGACATGCACTAGCTCATAAAAATATAAAACATATATGTTGTTTACTGTTTTCAAGGTGTTTCACATTAATCTTTTTAAATAGGAAATAGATGGTCGAATTGCTTGTTATTTTTGTATCTAAAGTTATATTGCTCCAAATGGCTTGAAAATTTAATTATAGACTCTTTGTATGATGTGTAATGTATGGGTAAAATTTCATGATTTATGGTGCATGTATGACTGAGTTGTTGATTTATCTTCTTTGATGCCCATTAAGTAGATTTAAATGCTTTATAAATATTATATAGATGTAAAAATGGAAAATGGTACTCCACCATCTTTGTATGATGTTGTAGTAACCTGAGAAACACTAACATGGCCATGTGTCCACTGAAAGTGTGATGTTGTAGATTTATCTTGCTCTCCAATGCATTGTTGAATTATAAATTTGTCTATTTTGTGGTAATTAAATTATAATATCTGAGAAGGTAAAATTTGTTCAGTAGTCATGATTTGTTTGCATCTACCTCTCATAAAAGTTTGGGATGCCTTTGAGGTGTTTACAATATAACTTAAATAATTAAATAATAGGATTTTTATGTAATAGTTAGTGAATAATTATGGGCAAATGAATATATATGTTTCTTGTGATTCCTTAATATGCTTTGGTCTGAGATGAATCTTGTATGACCATGCAATGATGTTTGGAGCTATCTAAATAGCCCATTCCTATGTGTGCTTGGGTGATATTTAAGTGAAAAGCATGTTTTGCTTACATGCCGAAAATAGCTGCAGGCATAGTCCCTGTTGTTGTGGTGTTTTCTCCATGAAAATGATATTGTATGAAAATGTGTTCTATAAAAAGTTGTAGCCAACTTCTATATCTAGCTTGTCCTAAAATTTCTTGGTCATAGGCCTAATAGTTTAGGAGTTATGGCTTTTGGATGACTGCTGTCAGGTTTTACCAATTTTCTGTCTAGATCTGATTGATTGCATTATTTGACTGAGTTATGCTTTGAATCACTTCTTGGTGATAATAGATCAATTGTAGTATATTTCTATGTCTTTCCAAATTGTCTATGATCATCCCTTTTGGTGGTCTAAATCTCTAGTTATGATTGTTTGAGTTGGGAGGACAGAATCTGTCCGGGTCTAGACAGAGCTGTCTTTTTTGTGTGGTTTGACATTTATATGAATTAAATCATCTAAAGAGAATAATACCAAAGTTGTAGACAATTTCAATAGCTTTCTAGAAAGTCTTAGATCACCTTGGTTGGATGTATATGGCTTCAGTTATGGTTAAATCTTGTGCTTGCTGTCCTGCTGTCCTTAAACTGCATATGTGAGATTAGGATTGCTTTCATGTTGCCTTGCTTGGTGGCATTGTTAGCTCATGGTTCAGTGATGCTAGATTAACATGTCTTGTATTACTTTCTCTTATTCATACATGTATATTGTGCATCTCATTTAGGTACGATAGATGATGAACACGTGGAGTGAAGGACATGATGATGGAACTAACCACACGACGGTGTGGTGGACTAATCACGAAGGTGGAAGGACTAATCGAGTGCTTGGATGGGAAATGCTCGTCGAACAAGTGTCATCTAACAAACACTAACTTAGTGTTGAACCCCAGGCAAGCCCGGAGCATCCCTAAGCCTCCACCTATCTCTTTTTATAAATGCACCGGTCTTTATTAAATCGTATGTTTGTGCATTTAAGTATAGGAGTTGGTTTGAAACCGTTTCTGCATATCTACCTTGTCTACTATATATGTGAACCTGATACTATTACTAGACAGGTGACCGATCTTATGCTTAGCCATGCTTAGACCGGTAGAAGTCGAGGGATTTCCTGTCCTTCGCGAGCATAGGTGGTTACTAATGATGATGGTTGGGATGGATTCCACATGATGGACTATATGTGCCACCATGCCACAGTGTCAAATGAGAGAACCAAGGCTAGGTAGCGGGGAGCCGCATGACAGGGTTGAGGTCATGCCGTCTTCGGTGCTGCTTGCGGCTGACTAGGACTGAGGCCACCAGACATCAGTTGAGATTGAAGGACGTCGTCACATAGCTGGCCAGATAAGTCGTTTTGACCGCGAAGCCGAGTATTTCTTTCTGAGCCGAGCTTTGGTGCGACTAGGCAGACATATTCTGGAGGTAGGAAGTATATGCGGAGACACCATTTTACCAAGGGCAGGTCAGGGACCTGATGCATCCTGGAAGTGGGTTGGTCTCTGAGAATATGGTCCCCGCCAAACTCGTGACATATTGTGTCTCAGAAGGATTTAACGGTGACTCAAGAAGCCGGTGGCTCGGCTGACAGGGTTTGTGATTGGCATGTTTTGCCAGCTGGTACAATCGATTCGAATCGCCATCTCTCCTGGTTAGTGAGAAACTGAACTGATCTTTTGGTGAGGTAGAAGTTAACAACTTGAACGTGATTAATGGTGAGATGAGGTTGATATCTGTGGATATCGGAAATCATATGGTTTATTGATTGCTATAATATCAAGTGATTGCTTAGTATAGCTGTAAACCTTAACTATAATAGCTGAACTGAAATCGAAGCTGAACAATATCTAAAATTGATAAGTTGAGGGATTATTGTAGTAATGCTTTTTTTTGTAAAAATGATGCTATCTCTTGAACTCCACCAAATAAGCCTTTCATATCTTTGAGAGTCTTTTTATTTACTTCCTGTCGGGTAAGTCTAGCTCAGTACAATTGATTACTCAGGGTTTTATTCCCAATGTTGCAGGAGGAATGTTTCGTTGACTAAAAGAATTACTTGTATCCTTCGGAAGAGGAGGACTAGACCTTGGGCAAGGTCATGTTATCTATCTTACCTTTGTTGCTGTGACTGGTCGACACTTGGCACTGTATTATGAACTTAAGTATATGTAAATCTATTTCGTTTCCGCTACTGAACTTTTATGTAAAAGTCTATCTTGTACTCTGATGTATTTGAATTATGTGCGAATCTATGTATCATGTGTATGTGTGCTGCAGAGTTTCTGCGATCCTTGGGTGAATACTATATAAAAGTTTGAAATCCTTCGAGATTTCCGGACTACCGGGTTTATATTGGCTCAAGTGTGACTCGATTGCTAGTAAAACAGCTGTCGTTATACTTGTGCTCGTATAAATTGGTCGGTTCTGTTACAGTGGGGTCGGCCGACGCACACATGGGCCCACTCTGAGCTCTTCTCTCTTCTAAGCGATGTCTTGAGTCATTTGTCGAAGTGCGATGACTTGGTTCCCGAATATGTGGTTTGGCCGACTGAACATATTGGCCTCCAAGTGCTCCAATTTATTCTGTTTTGATCTTCCTTGCATTCATAAGCTAAGAGTACAAGTGGAACTAGTTATTGATAAAATATTTTCATGATATGTTTATTCTCCCTCGAATCCGAGGCATGTTGACGGTGTTTGAATGTGGATTTTCATGGTATATCCACCGTCAACAAGATCCCCCAAGCTTAACCTTTGCTCGTCCCGAGCAAATAATTAAACTTAGCCTCGGTGGATCAGGAGTTGCTACAATGTTCATGTTTCAATAGTACCATGTGCACAACAAAATACTTCTCTTTTGAATGGAAAAAATGGCTAACCCATTTTACCTTAGTCCTTTATGGGGCTAATGACCTTTCCTTTGCCTTAGGTGGTTGAGAGACATAACAGTTTAACTTGAGCACTAATTTTCTCATTCTTTGCAAGTTTCATACTGGAGGTTTTAGCAATGTTTTGCAAAAGAAAACTTAATGTTCCTCATATGGTTCTCTCATGTCGCTCAAACGGTGTATGTTTCCTTACCAAGGCACAAAGTAAATGTTGCCTTCTCTTTATCATCCTACTTCTAAAAATAGCTTATGTGGAGTTTAAGGTAGGAATGAAAGAGTATAGCATACTTACTTTGTATATATTGTAGAGTCATAGCTTGGATCCAAATAGAGAAGTGTCATACCCTTAGATCAAGATGTGCAAGTGTGTGGAAAGTATAAACTCTAATGCTCCTCTATTTGAAATTGTATCTCTCTCTAATAAATTTTAGAGACATGACTATCATTTTTCCATTCTTTATTCATGAGCCTAGACTTGCTCATCATATTTTTCTTTTCTTTTCTATGGACTTCCTATGTCCATCTTTCTTTCTTTTTCTTTTCATAGTCTTTTGTCTCTTCTATCATAATAACTAAGAGAAATTTTCTATGACTTTAACACATGGAGCACTTATTTGGTGGAAATGAAAGGCATGTGGTTGCGTACTTCCAGTGTAGAAGCAGCATATATATGTGGTGTGTACGTGATCTTGATCTTGTGAGCATGATAAGACTCTCAATAAGGGTCAATAAGACTTGACAAAACTCAATACAAAGCAAATAGCTTATGTAGAAGGTTTTAGACATGTGTAGCATATATGGCTGTGGTACGAATTTATCACCATTGAGGAACAATAAGGTTTTGATTGTTAATAAATAAATCTCCAATAATCAAGCATGCTTAGAACAATATTATAGCAGCTCTTGTTTCACTATATCAAATCTTACAACAATTTAGACTTAGTTATAGCACTTAGCATCCATAAAGTTTTTAGGTTCATGATGATTTAAATTAGCCAAGTGATCCATACTCAAAGAAATGCTAAGTTGTAAACTAGGCATTAAATAAACATTAATAGAGCAACTATTCATCATTTCCATGAGGAAGATAAACATTCATGAGACATATGGGAATAAGGGAAATATTTTTGGTATTTTTTTATCTTATTCATTTTTTTTAAATATGATAAATTAAAATAATGTAAATAGCTAGGATAGAATACTTACCTTGGTGGGGGAGAGGATCTCCCCCACGCTTGTCTTTTTGCTCATTGTGGCGGCGGATAGTATTGGAACCATCCAGCCCAGCTTTGTGCTTCTTCATCTTGTATGGCTTGCAATAATTGGGCATTTTGTTGTGCCATACTTAGAGTTGCGTCTTGCTCAACTTGCATTGCGCCCATGACGTTGATGAGTTGATCCATTTCCGATCCTTGGCTTCGACGACCCCTCGTCCGTGTGGACGGACGGGGAATGCGCACTCTTGGAGTGTGCTGTTGAGGCCGTTCCGTGGACCCTAAAATGTCCATGGAACTTGCCTCGTCGCCTTCTTCGTTGTATCCCCCTGCAGCTCCTGATGTGCCTCCTTGCTCAAATTGAGCAGCTTGTGACATACTCCTTGTCACCCTTCTTGTTCCTTTGGTACTATTCTTGGTTCAACATGAGGCCGCTCTCGGGGTCGATCGTCCTCTCGGGAGGCACTCCAAAGCTTTGTCTTGGTGGAGCTTCTCTTCCTTCATCTTCATCATGGCGGGGTCATCGGGAGGAACTCCCTACTACACTCTTGGCCTTCTTGAATGTGGAGGAGAACTTCTTCATCTTCCTGCAGTAATGAGATAACACAAGAATGCACTAGGACAATAGGGATTAGCGTTAGCGTTAGCGTTAGCTATCCCAATGTTAGTAGTCCTTGCGGGGTATGGTTACCTCCACAACCAAGATATTGAGAGCAAAGATGAGAGCAAGACAAGTTTCTACTACTATAATATTTTTTTGGGTTTTTGTTTTGAGTGGCTAACTACAACTAAATTTGAGAAAGAACTTGCTCAACTAGAGAGAAGAAGAGAGATTGTGTGCTCGAGATGATTCAGCTGGAATGGATGTGGAATTGAGCACACAATGCGAGGGCATTTATAGGGGGAGAAGGGCTGGTGACCAGGCCACTAGGGCCAGGTCGGCCGACCCCACAATGGCAGTGTCAGAGCTGCTTTAACCTTTGGACAAGGAATCTATTTGAATTCAAACACAATTTTGCAGACAAGACTTTAAACATGGGTCGGCCGACCCATGTTTGGTCCTCTTTTCAGCTTTAAACAGTGTGTTTCACTTTGTCCAGTAAAGTAAAGATTTGTGGTGGACCAAAAGTGGAGAAATTTTCAGAGATTCCCTTGTCTAGTGTTTTGTGAAAGAGAAAGGTGTGTGACAAAAGTGGGGACATGCTTTAAAGTGATTGTTGACGGTGGATATACCATAAAATTCCACATTCAAACATAGTCAACAGGCCTCGGATTCAAAGGAGAATAAACATATCATGAACATATTTTATCAATAACTAGTTCTACATGTACTCTTAAGCTTGTGAACGCAGGGAAGATAAAACAGAGCAGAAATGAACACTTGGAGCCCAATAATGTGGTTCGGCCGAACCATGTATTTGGGAACCAAGTCATCACACATCAAGACATGGTGCAAAACATCACTTGGAAGAGAGGAGAGCCATGGGTGGGCCCACCCATGGGTCGTCCGAATTGCCCATGGGGCCCACCTGGCTCTGGTGACGTGGCAGGATCCGTGTGACCTTCCACTCAGCTCATTTCAGCCCTTAGATCAACATGTGTTTCCATTCAACGGTTGAGAAGCAAAACACAAGGATTCAACGTGACAACATGCAAACGAAGTGGAACCAACACAAGGGGATAGTCTCTGACAGATAGGGACCACGGTGGTGGGCCCAACCCACCAGGTGTGGGTCGACCGAACCACTATTTGTGGGCCCAGGCCGCCTACACCTTCCTTGACAGGTGGGGGGACTCCTTCTAGAAGACCCTGGCTGGGCCCACCTGTCATAGGGGGGTCGGCCGAACCCCCCTGGTGCCCAGCCAGGTCGGTTGCCCTCCACCATCTTTGATGACACTTCTTAGCGCAACCACCAAAGATAGGGTGTTAGGCTATCTCTGATAACGGCGCCAGAAGTGCCTGGGGTATTTCTTATGACTATTAGATAATTCTACAAGCGCACAGAATATACCACTATAGCACTTCACCCGGGAGTATTCCAAGGTATCGTTATTTATTTTTATCCCAAGGGAAAGCGGTTGCTAGGAATAATTAATAAAAAGAGAGAGATCCTTAAGTCTATAACAACTTAGTATCAACTAATGATAGGAGGGTAAATCGATATATAGAGGAAAGGGTAATGACACCAAGACACGACAAGGTTTTGAAATAACTAAAGATAACTAGTAGAGTATAGCTAGGTGGGAGGATAACGAGTGAGTATAAGACTCCTATGACACTTACTTTACTCTTGTGAATTATCCTATCAAATAGATGAAGTATACCAAGACAGCTACCTTACTTCCGGTGTGTAGGGGATAGGTGAGACAGTAGGGGATATAACCTCTACCCGAAGCGGCTATTCTCTTATGGGAGCCTACCTTTTAAGAATCTGCCTAAAACACGTGGAGGGATACTAAGACTAGACAGGGCTGTCACCACCGGCTAGGACCCACAAACAATCCATGCGACAAGTGGCATTCAAAGGCAAGATCAAGTCTAAGCACCACGCTTACACTAAGCCTTACTACTCTAGTTGCGTACCAACATCTAAAGTACCCTATGACAGGCGATGAACTACACACGTGAGTTGGTTACAGGATCACTATCCAATATAACTCAACTATAAGTTAAGACAAAACACAACAATACTATAAAGAATAGTGATGCACTAAGTAGAGACTTAGTAAAGTAAAGTAAAGATAATATATTGATAAAGGTAAAGTCTTACAGAAGGAAAGGTACAAGAGCTATACTAGACTCTCCAGCAAACGACTCCGGAGACTCCGAGCGTAGCTCGACTCGACTCTAACTCCCACACTAGACTAATACTACTATTAAAGAGTAAAACTCTTGTGACTTGTGACCCTTGGGTGTCTTGTGTGTGTCTTGAAGAGGAGTGGGCAGCCTCTATTTATAGTGGAGAGTGGGGGGATGCCACATCAGCGATCCGTGTGCACCTCAACTCTCCACCCTTGGATCCACCGCCTTGTAACCACCTCAAAATGGACGGTCTTGGCAATTTGAGCACATGGGAATCATGCTTGGAGTCGGTGGGGAATGTCGGTGGCTGGGGCCCACCCCAACTGGTTCGACCCACCCCTATGATGGGTGGGGCCAGGCCAGGTGTGGTCCCCACCAGTCATAGGGTCTCCCCTGGTACTTGTCCTGTCTTGATTACTTCGTTTAATGCCTCAATCCGTGTGCCTTTGATCTCCAACGTTGAATGAAAGCACAAGTTGATCCGATGGATGAAATGACTTAGTTGGAGTGTCACACGGATCCTGCCATGTCACCAGAGCCAGGTGGGCCCCATGGCCAGTTCGGCCGACCCATGGGTGGGCCCACCCTTGGCTTGGATCTCTTCCATTTGATGTTGTATGCACCATGTTGAAAGGTGGTGGCCTAGGGAAACTTGACATGGTTCGGCTGAACCATGTAGTTAGCCCTTAGCTGCTCACTTTTGCACTGTTTTGGTGTTCCCTGCAATCACAAGCTAAGAGTACAAGTGGAACTCGTTATTGATAAAATATGCTCATGTTGTGTTTATTCTCCTTTGAATCCGAGGCCCGTTGACGGTGTTTGAATGTGGAATTTTAGGGCATATCCACCGTCAACAGCGTTCCAGCATGTTTCCCATGTGATGGAATTACCTCTGCCGTCCATCTTGAGGCATTATTGAGGTGGTTCATCCAAGGGAGAGAGGCATGGAGCACACGATCGCTGACGTGGCACCCCCTCATTCTCCCCTATAAATAGAGGCTGCCCACTCCTCTCAAAGACACACAAGACACCCAAGAGTCACAAGTCACAAGAGTTCCACTCTTTAGTAGTAGTATTAGTCTAGTGTGGGAGTTAGAGTCGAGTCGAGCTACGCTCGGAGTCTCCGAAGTCATCTGCTAGAGAGTCTGGCATAGCTCTTGTACCTTTCCTTCTGTAAGACTTTATCTTTATCAATATATTATCTTTACTTTACTTTACTAAGTCTCTACTTAGTGCATTACTATTCTTTATAGTATTGTTGTGTTTTGTCTTAACTCATAGTTGAGTTATATTAGATAATGATCCTGTAACCATCTCACGTGTGTAGTTCATTGCCTGTCATATGGTACTTTAGTTGTTGGTACGCAACTAGAGTAGTAAGGCTTAGTGTAAGCGTGGTGCTTAGACTAGATCTTGCCTTTGAATGCCGCTTGTCGCACAGATTGTTTGTGGGTGCAAGCAGGTGGTGACAGCCCTATCTAGTCTTAGTATCCCTCCACGTGTTTTAGGCAAGTTCTTAAAAGGTAGGCTCCCATAAGAGAATAGCCACTTTGGGTAGAGGTTATATCCCCTACTGTCTCGCCTATCCCCTATACACCGGTAGTAAGGTAGCTATCTTGGTATAATTCATCTATTTGATAAGATAGTTCACAAGAGTAAAGTAAGTGTCATAGGAGTCTTATACTCACTCGTTGTCCTCCCACCTAGCTATACTCTACTAGTTATCTTTAGTTATCCCAAAAACCTTGTCGCGTCTTGGTGTCATTACCCTTTCCTCTATATATCGATTGACCCCCCTATCACTAGTTGATACTAAGTTGTTATAGACTTAAGGATCTCTCTCTTTTTATTAATTATTCCTAGCAACTGCTTTCCCTTGGGATAGAAATAAATAACGATACCTTGGAATACTCCCGGGTGAAGTGCTACAGCGGTATATTCTGTGCGCTTGCAGAATTATTCAATAGACATAAGAAATACAACAGGCACTTATGGCGCCGTTATCAGAGATAGCCTAACATCCTGTCTCTGGTGGTTGCGTTAAGAAGTGTCAACAAGCATTTCTAGCGCCGTTGCCGGGGAAAGCATCAGTCTAGGAATATTAATAAAAATTGAATCGGGAGTCTACTATCAATTTAGTTATCGATTAGTGATAGGGGCTTACCCCTGTCTGTGTTTCTCGCTATCGTGAAGCTAGACAGTGCACGAACGGTTTCCAATTGCCGTCAAATTTCATTGAAGATCATGAGCAATTATTGAGGAGAACTAGACGCCGTCAAGTTCCACCTCAAAGGTTCATCTCAAACCTGAATCCGTTCGAGGAAAGAGGCTCTGCACTATCAACCGAGGAAGCTATGGCCCAAAAGACCATCTCTGAGTTCTCTGCACCGTCGGTTGACAACATTGCCACCGGTCCGCAGCTCAACTTGGGGGATGCTACCTTTGAGCTCAAGCCAGCGCTTATCAACATGGTGCAAGCCAATCCATTCTGTGGGAAGCCACATGAAGACGCCAATGCCCATCTCCAGCACTTCCTATAGGTGTGTGGTACTTTCACTATCAAGAATGTCTCGGCTGACGCCATCCGTCTTCGCCTGTTCCCTATTCTCACTGCTTGGGAAGGTGAAGCAATGGTTTTATGCCAACAAGAATGAAGCTACCACCTGGGAGAAGTGTGCCAATGCATTTCTCAAGAAATTCTTCCCAATGGGAAAAACCAGCGCTCTCCGTGGAAAAATCTCAGGCTTCCAACAGCAAGCTGACGAGACGACTCCCGAAGCATGGGAACGCCTCCAGGAGTACATTCGTGCTTGTTCTCATCATGGGATTGAAGAATGGCTCCTAATCCAAGGTTTCTACCATGGGCTAACTGGATTAGCCCGTAGTCACCTTGATGCTGCCGCTGGAGGAGCATTCCTGCAACACAATGTCAAGGATGTCAAAGACCTCATCGAAAAGATGGTTATCAACCAAGGATAGAATGAGGAGCGTCTCTAGCCCAAGAAAAGGGGTATGCAGACCGTTCATGAGGTGGACATGCTCTCAGCAAAAATGGACCTCTTGATAAAAAGATTGAGGAAGGTTCCAAAAAGGAACAAGAGGCCATTCGAACCACTGCCACCACATGAGCAATCGAAGCTGACCCATGGTGCGAGGTATGTGGTGGAGAAGATCACTCGGGCAACAACTGTCCCGAGACAAAGGAGGAAGTAAGCTTCATCAACAACAACAACAATGGGTATCGACCCCAGCAACAAGGAGGATGGAACTCGCGCCCCTTCTACCAAGGAAACCAAGATGGCCGACCAATCAATCCGGTTCCCCGAGGGATTGGCAAGGGATATCTTTGTCAAAGTTCAAGATGAGTACATCCCCGCCGACTTCATCATTCTTGACATGGGGGCCGATGACGAAGTCCCCGTCATCCTAGGAAGGCCGTTCCTCAACACCGTGAATGCCATCATCTACGTGGGATCCGGCCATGTCCACTGTAACACCCTAGTGTTAGTTACTATTTTCACACTTGCATTTGCATGTCATCAAGCATAGATCATGTCATTTCATGCATCATCATCATTGCATTTTATTTGATTCCCTTTTAATGCTACATGTTTGTTTATATGCCCATAACATGCTAAATGTGTTGACATGCAAATGTGATGCTTGTTTGCTGTTCTAAATGCTTTAGACATGTTTGGGATAACATTTGGAACAATGTTCATGTTGGTGAAATCCCCAAAATACCCCTCTAGCTCATAGTTGACTAGAGAGCCCTCTAAAAGCTATTCTGTTTGACCAAACAAGAAGGGCATTTTAGAGATTCTGCATGTCAGTGCACCCTTAATCAAAGTTGTGTAGAACTTTATAAGCAACAAACTTTATTTTTGGGTCGACTCATGAAAATGGGTGGAAGGAGGTCAAAAAGTTGAATTAGTGCAGATTTGGAGCTGTTTTGAAGTTTTCAAAATCTTCCTAAGTCTAAATTGGTTTTCAGTTTCGGTGTACCCCTGTTCATCGACCTGTATCTCTCAATCCAGGCCGAACTAGGGTAAAGTTCCTTAATATGAAATGATCTACTCATGTAGCTCTTCAATCCCTATTAGTGAAGTTTTCGCTGAAACGCCCTGGATCAGCGAGTTATAGATCGATCAAAATCGAGTTTCAGTCGGGCTCGCGGAAACTGAATCGGAGCGATTCAGTTCGGCCGTCGGTCGTCGCCGCGCGACCGCCGTCAGAAGAACCGCGCCAGGTGGCGCCGTACGCCGTCGTTGCCCTGCCGCGCCGGTCGGCTTACAAAAGGCAACACTCCATCCTATCTCCCGCACGCTCGCTCTCACTCTCCCCGCTCTCTCGCCCTCTGCTCGCCGTTTTTCCCCTCCGCCATCGCCATTTCCGCCGCGCCGCCGTCGCGGTGAAATCCGCCGCCACCGAGCCGTCTCCGACCGCTCCATCCTCGGTGTAGCTTCGACTTGCTCTGCTCTTCGTCCCCGACCCGTTGCCGACCTCAGCCGACCTAAGGTATAGCTCCAGCGAGCTTCTCACCGTCCGCCATTGCCCGAGCGCCGCCGAGCTCTCGGGTCGCCACGACGAGGGCGATGCCGGGGTCGGCTTCTCTCTCCAATACTCGTCTAGGAGTCTCCGTTAGCCGTAGATCCATTTTAGGCCATCGGATAGGTCTATCTCGCCGTAGTTTCGCCGGAACCCGAGCTCGCCGTGAGCCCGCTCGCCGCCGTGCCGCCATGCGAGCGCGGTCAGTGAGCTCCCGTGCGCAATAGTTCGATTCGTTGCACGCATAGGTCCGCTAGGGTTCCAGGGACACGGAACGAAGCTTAGCCGCGCGAGCAACGGCCGGAATCGGCCGGCGCAAGCTCGCCGGACCACCGCCGTCCGCCATTGCCGCCGTCGAGCTCGCTCCGGTGGGGTACGACCCTCGGCAGTTGGTCCATCGGGTTTGTCTCGTTGCCACGAGTCGGTAGGTAGCCTCAGCGTCGCCGGAGACCTCGCCGTCGGCGAGCTCTCGCCGGTCAGCGCCGGCGGCTCTGCTCCTCTCTCTGACGCGTGGGATCGGGTTGACCCCGGGGCCCGCGAGTCAGCTGTTCGGGTGCGTCTCTGGTTCACTGAGCCGGGTGCACGTAGCGGTTCTATCGGGTTTTGGGTTTTATGATTTATAAAATGAATTTCTAGAAAATGTGTAAAATCTTCCAAAATTCATATCTGGAGCTAGGAATGTCCAATTGGGGTGAACCAAATTTTCTTGTGTTTGTATTTCTGAGCTCTATCAAGGAAAAATATAAAATATACTTTTGGAATACTTTTTCTGTGCAGTTATATTTAAATTGTTAATTGCTTGCAAACTTGATAAATACATAAGTAATTGCAGGAATGTGCTAAAAATGTGATTCCACTTGCATTCATCTTGTTTAGGGAAGTAGAATCTATGAAAAATATGTTTGCTAGTGTTTCACTGTTATTTATATGATGTCTGGTATAATGTGCCTCTTATGCTTTAATCTTGCAAAAATCACCATGCTTAATGTGTTAAGGTTATGGTCATGAATATTTTTCCTGGACTATGTTATGTTGGAAAGAAGCTAAGAAAATTAGGAAATCTGTTGTTTGATACTTTTCACTGTGTTAAGTATTTTCCATTGTTTAAAAGGCTGGTTGCTTGTTATTTTTGTGTGGACTGTTATACTTGTCTAAATGACTTGAAATTTTGTCAGTAGGCTAGTATGGATGTGTGTTAGCTACTGTAATTTTTATGGAGTTTTCTGGTCACAGTAAACAGTAGGTCCAGTTATAGGCTAGGGTTTATTTAATTGTTTCTAAGCAAATATCTTTTGGTTGGGGAGTGTTTTTATGCGTTTCTGTGATGCTCAGCATTATCACCTATGTTAAACAGTAGAGCTGATCCTACTTTGAGCTTAGGGCAGTAAGGTTAATATTTTGTTCATATGATGTTGCTCGCGCTTGTTAATTATAAGTTGGTTGAGGTAGGTTAGTTGATGCATGTTAATTATTAAGTGCAGGTTGTAGACCTCTCATCCGGGACGAGAAATTGTTCTATGCTTTGCTTAAGAAGGGTGAGTATGAGTTGGTTGTCTAGGGAAGAAATATGCACGTACTCAGTAAATGAGTGTGGATTGTTAAACTGATTGCATATCATGGGTTAATTCGTGCATCTCTATCTTGCAAGTCATGTGCATTCTTAGTTCTCATATATGCATATCATGCATACAGGATCGCCGGGAGGCGTGACGCTGTTGTAGTTCGATCCACCGGAGGAGGGAGTTTCGCCGGAGATTGAAGTGCCAGAGGTTCCCGAAGGTCAGGAAGAAGAAGCTGAACTTCCAGAGTGCCCTGATCACCAACCTACTAACTTTGTGAAAGGCAAGCCCCGGAGCATCCCTAAGTCTCCACCTACTCTTTTTACAAAGGCACTGGTCTTTATTAAATCGTATGATTGTGCACTTAAGTATAGGAGTTGATATGATACCGTTGCTGCATTTATACCTTGTCCTCTTATACTTGATCCTGGAGTATTACTAGATAAGGGATGGGTTCGATCCTATGCTTAGCCATGCTTAGACCGGTAGAAGTCGAGGGATTTCCTGTCCTTCGCGAGCATAGGTGGTTACTAATGATGATGGGGTTGGATTCCACATGATGGACTATATGTGCCACCATGCCACAGTGTCTAATGAGAGAATCAAGGCTAGGTAGCGGGGAGCCGCATGACCTGGTTGAGGTCATGCCGTCTTCGGTGCTGCTTGCGGCCGACTAGGACTGAGGCCACCAGACATCAGTTGAGATTGAAAGACGTCGTCACATAGCTGGCCAGATAAGTCGTTCTGACCGCGAAGCTGAGTATTTCTTTCTGAGCCGGGAATTGGTGCGACTAGGCAGACATATTCTGGAGGTAGGAAGTATGTGCGGAGACACCATCTTACCAAGGGCAGGTCAGGGACCTGATGCATCCTGGAAGTGGGTTGGTCTCTGAGAATATGGTCCCCGCCAAGCCCGCGACATATTGTGACTCAGAAGGATTTAACGGTGGCCCAAGAAGCCAGTGGCTCGGCTGACAGGGTTTGTGATTGGCATATTTGCCAGCTGGTACAATTGATTCGAATCGCCATCTCTCCTGGTTAGCGAGAAACTGAACTGATCTTCTGGTGAGGTAGAGGCTAATAACTTGAACCTAATGATTATGGTGAGATGAGGTTGATATCTGTGGATATCGGAAATCATATGGTTTTATTGATTGCTACAATATTCAGTGAATGCTTAGTATAGTGGCTAATCTTAGTAAATAGCTTAACTGAAATCGAAGCTTATCACAATTAAAATGAATAAGTTGAGGTTCTAATGTAGTAATGCTTTTGATGCAAAAATGATGCTACCCTCTGAGCTCCACCAAATAAGCCTTGCATATCCTTGAGAGTCTTTTTATTTACTCCCTGTCGGGTAAGTCTAGCTGAGTACAATTGAGTACTCAGGGTTTTATTCCCATTGTTGCAAATGGTGTAGTCTACTACGCATATTGCAGGAATTGCTTCACCCCTGCGGGCGAAGAAGACTAGACCCGAGGGCGGGGTCATTATCTATCCTTAGATGTTGAAAGAATGCTGTGACAGGGTCATTTGATGGTACTCGTATTTGAACTCTGTGGTGTAAAACTATGTTGACTTCCGCTACTTCTATATTTGTGTAAAAGACTATGTTGTACTCTGATGTTTAAATTCGGTTGCGAACTTATGTGTCATGTGATCGGGTATTGCTGAATGAATGATCCTTAGGGTATGAAATGTTTGAAATCCTTCGAGATTTCCGGACTACCGGGTTTATATTGGCTCAAGTGCGACTGGATTGCGCTTAAAATGCGATCGTTGTACTTGTGCTCGTATAAATTGGTCGGTTCTGTGACAGCTGGTACCAGAGCATAATTCAGCATATACCGTCACTTGACTATTTAAAAATTAAAAGAGTTTTGAGTTTTACAAACTAATTGCCAACTGGTAGTGTGTATAGGTGATTTAAATCAAGTGTTTGCGAAACTTATGAGTACCAATGACCAATTCCTATAGCCCTATATATATATGTGGTAATTAGGTGGCTTATGTAAGTACTGACTTGGGGGAAATTGCATCATGTTTCTATTTGTGGTTCATTTGGTTTTATTGTGCGGATAATTATGAACTGTCGGTTTCTTATTGCTTCATATGGGTCAATGTGCCACGTCACCTAAGGTAAGGTGAGATGTGAGTGTAAGATCGAACAATCATCGATCGATGGTGAGTGTTATGGTTACTGAAGTGAGTACATGTGATCCATATGTGTACTTATGGAAGTAAGGTGGAATTTGTACTGCCCTATCTTATTCTAAATGCTGAAAGATGTTGTAATGTACCAGATGGCAGCTGAAGGTGAGCCGCAGAGTGGTCAGTTTCTGGAGCAGTTTGGCACACCCACTGTGCTATGGAGGTTGTTGAAGTCTGTGGGATATGCAGAGCCACCACTGTATTTCTGGAAGCCAGCGAAAACCATGGTGCAGCCTTGGTTTGATGTTTGGGTGACTATCCCTGTGCTTGAAAGGGGTTGGTCATTTCTAGGAATAAAGGTGGAAGTTGACATGAGGACGCCATGGGATGGTGCGCAGCTTGCAGCTTTCGAGGTGTTGACGGATATTTGCAGCCGGTTCAACAAGCGAGCTGATTTGGGGCCAGCAAATGTTTTTCCCAGGGTGGATGCTTCTCAGGGTGAGTGGGCTCAGTCTAGCCAAGCTTCTTTGGAGCGAGGCAGGGATGAGCGTGCTCATAGCACGGGTGCTTCTATGAGTGCTATGTTTGCTGTCCTGAGGATGCATTATTCCACTAGGGATGGTTGGATGAAGTGCGTGGAAGCCCTGCATGATGCTGTGGAGAAGAAGTTAGAAGCTGAAGAGTGGGCACGTATGGCTCGTCGTAGCTCAGATGATTTGGTGGTAGCTCTCACTGCCTGTCGCAATGAGTTGTTACGATGCACTGGCGCCTTGTTGGCAGCTGATCGCCGTGTCGAGGTGCTTGAGAGGGAGAATGCAGATCTTCGCCGCTAGCTTGACAATCGCAATATGAGCTTGACATGTCAGCGCGATGAGTTTCTGCAGGAGTTGCGTGCTAGTCAGCAGCAGGTTTGGGAGTTGCAGCAGGATGTTCATCGTCTGAACAACCGTGCTGATCCGTTTCATCCTCCGGGTGCAGCGGAGTTTGCTCCTGAGATCTTCATTGCAGCTGATGATGGTGAAGCAAGTGAGGAAGAAGAGGAAGAAGACCCCGAGGAGATCGTGCCTATTGACGAGAGTGATGACCATGGTGGGAACGTGTCTGGCGTGGACAGTGACCACGATGACTAGGCTTTTTCTTGTGATCTTGCCATGATCGGCACCCTTTTGTATTGGGAAAACCTTTAATGTCATGTAATGAGAGAACCCTGTGTGTTCAGGGCTGTAACCATCAAACTTTTAATTAAGTAATAGTAACTTATGCAGTATGGAAACCCTTTTTGGTTGCGCCTTGTTATTGTGCGGTTGTGTGATGATTATTGAATTATTGTGCCGTTGTTGGTTATCAAAAATGATCATTGATATCTTTTGGGCATAATCTTTCAGTTATCTTTGGCATAACTGACACTTAACAATGGTTGTTGTGTGTTGTTACAGATGGCACCCCATACCCATCGTCATGGGTCAACCAGTGGTGGTGGGAACGAACACGAAGATGAGGAGTTGCCGCCTCCTCCACCGCGTACCCAGGAACAGATGTTTGCTCAGTTCTTGGACACCCAGCAATGCGATTTTGCAGCAGATGGTTGCTAGTAACAACCACAATCGCAATCGAGGTGGACGCCGCGGAAACGATGAGGACCAGTACAGTAACTATAAGGACTTCATGGACACTAAGCCTCCGGTATTCAAGCAGGCCGTTGAACCGCTGGAAGCTAATGAGTGGTTAAACACTATTGAGCAGTCATTCTCGGTGCTGCGATTGACTGAAACCATGAAGGCTTGCTTTGCTGCTATGTTGCTGCAAGGCCAAGCTAGAATATGGTGGGCCAATCGCAAGACCTCCTACCCTGTAGTCGCTGATATCACCTGTGAGCAGTTCACCAGGGATTTCAGGGGACATTTCATTCCAGCAGGCTTGATCAAAATAAAGGTCAATGAATTCATGCAGCTTACTCAGGGTACCAAGACCCTCACTCAGTATCATCATGCCTTTAACAATCTGTCGAGGTATGCCCTGTGGATGGTAGATACAGATGAAAAGAAGATTGAAACCTTCAAGAGAGGTCTTAGTACCAAGCTTATGAAGACTCTGGCAAACAACGCTCGTACAACTTTTAACGAGTTCATCAGTGAAGCTTATATCCAAGAGAAACAGAACAACTTGCACACTGCTTCCAAGGGAGGCAAGAGGCCATTTGAAGGAAGCTCTTCTCAGTCAAGGACTCCAGCAGCGGTGGCAAATCGCCCTGCTTACCGTCCGGCTGTTCCTGGAGCAAAATTCAGACCCCCTCCAAAGAAGCAGCCAGCGCCTCAGCGCTTCAAGAAAGGTTTCACAGTGCCTTTGAACAAGAACAACGCTTCTCCAAGCAATGCCGTTCAAGTGAGGACCAACCAAGGTCTGGGGCCATGCTTTAACTGTGGCCAACTGGGGCATCTTGCTCGTTATTGTCCTCATCCCAGGCAGGGTCGTGTGCATCACACTACTGCGGAGGAACTTCCGGAAGGTGAACCAGTCACTGCGGGTATGTTTTCTGTGAATCAGCATCCTGCTATTGTTTTGTTTGACTCTGGATCGTCGCATTCTTTCGTGAGTCAAGCATTTGCACAAAAGCATGCATTACCAATTGTTGAGTTGAGCCATAGTTTCCGGATAACTTCAGCTGGGGCTGAAATTTGTACGCGTCATGGTGTCGGGGATGTGACCATCGAGATTGGAAATCGGGTTTTCATCAGTAGTCTTATTGTGCTACCAGGGTTGAGTCTGGATGTTATTTTGGGAGTTAGTTGGATGGACAAGCGGGGTGCGGTGTTGGACGTCCCTAACCGGATGTTAACACTGAAGGAACCCCAAGGTGAAGGCACTTTTCAGGTTCATCTGCCCCGTAGGGGAGATCTTTTTAGTCTCTCTTTCTCAGTTGAAGCCGTGACACTTCAGAGCATCCCTGTAGTGTGTGAGTTTCCTGATGATCTACCTGGACTTCCTCCTGATCGAGATGTGGAGTTTGCAATAGAACTTATTCCCGGTACGGCGCCTATTTCTCGAAGGCCATATAGAATGCCTCCTCATGAATTAGCTGAACTCAAGAAACAACTCCAGGAGTTGTTGGACAAAGGGTTTATTCGCCCTAGTTCTTCTCCGTGGGGCTGTCCTGCAATCTTTGTTAAGAAGAAGGACGAAACTTTGCGTATGTGTGTGGACTATAGGCCACTGAATGCTGTGACAATTAAGAACAAGTATCCTCTACCTCGTATTGATATCTTGTTTGATCAATTGTCCAAGGCCAAGGTTTTCTCCAAGATTGATCTGAGATCTGGGTATCATCAAATTAAGATCAGACCACAAGATATCCCCAAGACGGCTTTCTCCACTCGGTATGGCTTGTATGAGTATTTGGTTATGTCTTTTGGATTAACCAATGCTCCTGCACATTTCATGTATCTAATGAATTCGGTATTCATGCCTGAGTTGGATAAGTTCGTGGTAGTCTTTATTGACGATATTTTGGTGTACTCTGAAAGCATGGAGGATCATGCTGAACACTTGAGGATAGTCTTGACTAGACTCAGGGAGCATAAGCTGTATGCTAAGTTCAGCAAGTGTGAGTTTTGGTTGACTAAGATACCTTTTCTAGGCCATATCTTATCTGCTGAAGGTATTTCTGTAGATTCGTCAAAAGTTCAGCAGGGGTTGGATTGGCAGTCACCAACAAATGTGTCTGAGGTTCGTACCTTTCTGGGATTAGCTGGGTATTATCGCCGTTTTATTCAGGATTTCTCTAAAATAGCTAAACCTATGACCAAGCTATTGCACAAAGATACCAAGTTTGTGTGGAGTGAGGAGTGTGAAACAGCTTTTCGCACCTTGCAAACGTTGTTGACCACTGCTCCAGTTCTTGCACAACCTGATATTGAAAGGCCTTTTGATGTGTACTGCGATGCTTGTGGCACTGGGTTAGGATGTGTTCTCATGCAAGAAGGCCGAGTTATTGCTTATGCCTCGCGTCAATTGAGAAAACATGAGCAAAACTACCCTACTCATGATTTGGAACTTGCCGCTGTAGTTCATGCATTGAAAATTTGGCGCCACTATTTGATGGGTCACAAATGTCATATCTATTCCGATCACAAGAGTCTCAAGTACATTTTCACTCAGCCTGAGTTGAACATGAGGCAAAGAAGGTGGTTGGAGTTGATCAAAGACTATGATCTAGAGGTACACTATCATCCGGGCAAGGCCAATGTTGCAGCCGATGCTTTGAGCCGAAAGTCTCATTGCAATGTATTGCAGCCTTTGCTAGCAGACGGATTCAATCTTGTGCATCCAGTGGTGTTGAATAATATTACTCTCAGTTGTACTTTGGAAAGCAAGATTATTGAAGGTCAGAAAATAGATCCCGGCATATATCATATCAAAAGGAAGATGAAAGAACAAGAAATGCTTCATTTCCGAGTAGATGAAAAAGGTATATTGTGGTTCAAGGATCGATTGGTAGTACCGAAAGACCGTGAGTTGAGGAATCAGATTATGGACGAAGCTCATCTGTCCAAGTTGTCTATCCATCCTGGTAGTAGTAAGATGTATCAAGACTTGAAACCCAGGTTCTGGTGGACGAAAATTAAGAAGGAAATTGCAGCCTATGTGGCCAGGTGTGATACCTGTTGTCACGTGAAGGCTATTCATCTTAAGCCAGCCGGTCTATTGCAACCTTTACCAGTTCCAGGTTGGAAATGGGATGAGATAACCATGGATTTCATATCTGGGTTGCCTCTAACGCAAAAAGGCCATGATTCTATTTGGGTGATTGTAGATCGATTGACTAAGATTGCACATTTCTTATCAGTTCGAACTACAGATCGCCCTCATCAGTTGGCACAGCTCTACTTTGCTCAGATACTTCGGTTACATGGTGTGCCGAGGACGATAGTTTCCGACAGAGGCCCGCAATTTATTGCACGCTTCTGGGAGCATCTCCACAAGTGTTTGGGAACCAATTTGGTTCGCAGCTCAGCTTATCATCCTCAAACTTCTGGTCAGACTGAAAGGGTAAATCAAATCCTCGAAGGCATGTTGAGAGCTTGTGTTCTATCGTCTAAAGGTTCGTGGGAAGAATGGTTACCTTTGGCCGAGTTCTCATACAACAATAGCTATCAAGAGAGTAGGCTCCTTTTGAAGCTTTGTATGGGCGCAAATGTAGAACTCCTCTCAATTGGGTTGAATCAGGCGAAAGGAAATATTACGGGATTGACTTTGTGAAAGAGGCCGAAGAGAGAGTGCATACCATTCAAACGCATCTCAAAGCCGCTCAGACTCGTCAAAAGAGTTATGCGGACAAGCGAAGAAGACCATTGGAATTTGAAGTGGGTGACCACGTATACTTGAAAGTGTCACCTATGAAAGGCGTACAACGCTTCGGAGTGAAACAAAAGTTAGCTCCAAGGTTTGTAGGTCCTTTTCAAATTCTGAAAAGAAGTGGGAAAGTAGCATACAAGTTACGATTGCCACCACACATGTCCACCATCTTCAATGTGTTTCATGTATCCCAACTCAAGAAATGTTTACGAGTACCGGAAGAACAAGTGGATTTTGGTGATATCAAGTTGAAATCAGATTTGACCTATGAAGAAAAGCCTATTGAAGTAATAGATTACAAAGAGAGAATCACCCGTAGCCGAGTGATCAAGTTCTATAAGGTGGTATGGAACTACCAAAGTTATTGGGATGCGACTTGGGAGCGAGAAGATTACCTCAAGGAAGTCTACCCTTCTTTCTATAAACAATGGTAATTAACTCTAATCTCGGGGACGAGATTCTTTTAAGGGGGGAGGGCTATAACACCCTAGTGTTAGTTACTATTTTCACACTTGCATTTGCATGTCATCAAGCATAGATCATGTCATTTCATGCATCATCATCATTGCATTTTATTTGATTCCCTTTTAATGCTACATGTTTGTTTATATGCCCATAACATGCTAAATGTGTTGACATGCAAATGTGATGCTTGTTTGCTGTTCTAAATGCTTTAGAAATGTTTGGGATAACATTTGGAACAATGTTCATGTTGGTGAAATCCCCAAAATACCCCTCTAGCTCATAGTTGACTAGAGAGCCCTCTAAAAGCTATTCTGTTTGACCAAACAAGAAGGGCATTTCAGAGATTCTGCATGTCAGTGCACCCTTAATCAAAGTTGTGTAGAATTTTATAAGCAACAAACTTTATTTTTGGGTCAACTCATGAAAATGGGTGGAAGGAGGTCAAAAAGTTGAATTAGTGCAGATTTGGAGCTGTTTTGAAGTTTTCAAAATCTTCCTAAGTCTAAACTGGTTTTCAGTTTCGGTGTACCCCTGTTCATCGACCTGTATTTCTCAATCCAGGCCGAACTAGGGTAAAGTTCCTTAATATGAAATGATCTACTCATGTAGCTCTTCAATCCCTATTAGTGAAGTTTTCGCTGAAACGCCCTGGATCGCGAGTTATAGATCGATCAAAATCGAGTTTCAGTCGGGCTCGCGCAAACTGAATCGGAGCGATTCAGTTCAGCCGTCGGTCGTCGCCGCGCGACCGCCGTCAGAAGAACCGCGCCAGGTGGCGCCGTACGCCGTCGTTGCCCTGCCGCGCCGGTCGGCTTACAAAAGGCAACACTCCATCCTGTCTCCCGCACGCTCGCTCTCACTCTCCCCGCTCTCTCGCCCTCTGCTCGCCGTTTTTCCCCTCCGCCGTCGCCATTTCCGTCGTAGCCGCCGTCGCGGTGAAATCCGCCGCCACCGAGCCGTCTCCGACCGCTCCATCCTCGGTGTAGCTTCGACTTGCTCTGCTCTTCGTCCCCGACCCGTTGCCGACCTCAGCCGACCTAAGGTATAGCTCCAGCGAGCTTCTCGCCGTCCGCCATTGCCGGAGCGCCGCCGAGCTCTCGGGTCGCCGCGACGAGGGCGATGCCGGGGTCGGCTTCTCTCTCCAATACTCGTCTAGGAGTCTCCGTTAGCCGTAGATCGATTTTAGGCCGTCGGATAGGTCTATCTCGCCGTAGTTTCGCCGGAACCCGAGCTCGCCGTGAACCTGCTCGCCGCCATGCCGCCATGCGAGCGCGGTCAGTGAGCTCCCGTGCGCAATAGTTCGATTCGTTGCACGCATAGGTCCGCTAGGGTTCCAGGGACACGGAACGAAGCTTAGCCGCGCGAGCAACGGCCGGAATCGGCCGGCGCAAGCTCGCCGGACCACCGCCGTCCGCCATTGCCGCCGTCGAGCTCGCTCCGGTGGGGTACGACCCTCGGCAGTTGGTCCATCGGGTTCATCTCGTTGCCACGAGTCGGTAGGTAGCCTCGGCGTCGCCGGAGACCTCGCCGTCGGCGAGCTCTCGCCGGTCAGCGCCGGCGGCTCTGCTCCTCTCTCTGACGCGTGGGGTCGGGTTGACCCCGAGGCCCGCGAGTCAGCCGTTCGGGTGCGTCTCTGGTTCACTGAGCCGGGTGCACGTAGCAGTTCTATCGGGTTTTGGGTTTTATGATTTATAAAATGAATTTCCAGAAAATGTGTAAAATCTTCCAAAATTCATATCTGGAGCTAGGAATGTCCAATTGGGGTGAACCAAATTTTGTTGTGTTTGTATTTCTGAGCTCTATCAAGGAAAAATATAACATATACTTTTGGAATATTTTTCTGTGCAGTTATATTTAAATTGTTAATTGCTTGCAAACTTGATAAATGCATAAGTAATTGCAGGAATGTGCTAAAAATGTGATTCCACTTGCATTCATCTTGTTTAGGGAAGTAGAATCTATGAAAAATATGTTTGCTGGTGTTTCACTATTATTTATATGATGTCTAGTATAATGTGCCTCTTATGCTTTAATCTTGCAAAAATCACCATGCTTAATGTGTTAAGGTTATGGTCATGAATATTTTTTCTGGACTATGTTATGTCGGAAAGAAGCTAAGAAAATTAGGAAATCTGTTGTTTGATACTTTTCACTGTGTTAAGTATTTTTCATTGTTTAAAAGGCTGGTTGCTTGTTATTTTTGTGTAGACTGTTATACTTGTCTAAATGACTTGAAATTTTGTCAGTAGGCTAGTATGGATGTGTATTAGCTACTGTAATTTTTATGGATTTTTCTGGTCACAGTAAACAGTAGGTCCAGTTATAGGCTAGGGTTTATTTAATTGTTTCTAAGCAAATATCTTTTGGTTGGGGAGTGTTTTTATGCGTTTCTGTGATGCTCAGCATTATCACCTGTGTTAAACAGTAGAGCTGATCCTACTTTGAGCTTAGGGCAGCAAGGTTAATATTTTGTTCATATGATGTTGCTCGCGCTTGTTAATTATAAGTTGGTTGAGGTAGGTTAGTTGATGCATGTTAATTATTAAGTGCAGGTTGTAGACCTTTCACCCAGGACGAGAAATTGTTCTATGCTTTGCTTAAGAAGGGTGAGTATGAGTTGGTTGTCTAGGGAAGAAATATGCACGTACTCAGTAAATGAGTGTGGATTGTTAAACTGATTGCATATCATGGGTTAATTTCGTGCATCTCTATCTTGCATGTCATGTGCATTCTCAGTTCTCATATATGCATATCATGCATACAGGATCACCGGGAGGCGTGACGCTGTTGCAGTTTGATCCACCGGAGGAGGGAGGTCCGCCGGAGATTGAAGTGCCAGAGGTTCCCGAAGGTCAGGAAGAAGAAGCTGAACTTCCAGAGTGCCCTGGTCACCAACCTACTAACTTTGTGAAAGGCAAGCCCCGGAGCATCCCTAAGTCTCCACCTACTCTTTTTACAAAGGCACTGGTCTTTATTAAATCGTATGATTGTGCACTTAAGTATAGGAGTTGATATGATACCGTTGCTGCATTTATACCTTGTCCACTTATACTTGATCCTGGAGTATTACTAGATAAGGGATGGGTTCGATCCTATGCTTAGCCATGCTTAGACCGGTAGAAGTCGAGGGATTTACTGTCCTTCGCGAGCATAGGTGGTTACTAATGATGATGGGGTTGGATTCCACATGATGGACTATATGTGCCACCATGCCATAGTGTCTAATGAGGGAATCAAGGCTAGGTAGCGGGGAGCCGCATGACCTGGTTGAGGTCATGCCGTCTTCGGTGCTGCTTGCGGCCGACTAGGACTGAGGCCACTAGACATCAGTTGAGATTGAAAGACGTCGTCACATAGCTGGCCAGATAAGTCGTTCTGACCGCGAAGCCGAGTATTTCTTTCTGAGCCGGGAATTGGTGCGACTAGGCAGACATATTCTGGAGGTAGGAAGTATGTGCGGAGACACCATCTTACCAAGGGCAGGTCAGGGACCTGATGCATCCTGGAAGTGGGTTGGTCTCTGAGAATATGGTCCCCGCCTAGCCCGCGACATATTGTGACTCAGAAGGATTTAACGGTGGCCCAAGAAGCCAGTGGCTCGGCTGACAGGGTTTGTGATTGGCATATTTGCCAGCTGGTACAATCGATTCAAATCGCCATCTCTCCTGGTTAGCGAGAAACTGAACTGATCTTCAGGTGAGGTAGAGGCTAATAACTTGAACCTAATGATTATGGTGAGATGAGGTTGATATCTGTGGATATCGGAAATCATATGGTTTTATTGATTGCTACAATATTCAGTGAATGCTTAGTATAGTGGCTAAGCTTAGTAAATAGCTTAACTGAAATCGAAGCTTATCACAATTAAAATGAATAAGTTGAGGTTCTAATGTAGTAATGCTTTTGATGCAAAAATGATGCTACCCTCTGAGCTCCACCAAATAAGCCTTGCATATCCTTGAGAGTCTTTTTATTTACTCCCTGTCGGGTAAGTCTAGCTGAGTACAATTGAGTACTCAGGGATTTTATTCCCATTGTTGCAGATGGTGTAGTCTACTACGCGTATTGCAGGAATTGCTTTACCCCTGCGGGCGAAGAAGACTAGACCCGAGGGCGGGGTCATTATCTATCCTTAGATGTTGAAAGAATGCTGTGACAGAGTCATTTGATGGTACTCGTATTTGAACTCTGTGGTGTAAAACTATGTTGACTTCCGCTACTTCTATATTTGTGTAAAAGACTATGTTGTACTCTGATGTTTAAATTCGGTTGCGAACTTATGTGTCATGTGATCGGGTATTGCTGAATGAATGATCCTTGGGGTATGAAATGTTTGAAATCCTTCAAGATTTCTGGACTACCGGGTTTATATTGGCTCAAGTGCGACTGGATTGCGCTTAAAATGCGATCGTTGTACTTGTGCTCGTATAAATTGGTCCGTTCTGTGACATCCACTTCCAACTCCCAGGTAAGAGAATCAAATGTCCTTGCAATGGTTATAAATCGATGCAACAGGCAATGAAGAATCTGTGGAGAAACAAGCAACAATATGCACCCCGCCGAAAGAATCAACCACCAAGGGCCAAAAAGGCTGAATTGGTAAATAAGGCTGAGGTGATAAACAAGGCTGACTCCGCCGAATCACAAGCATCAACCAAGAAGGAATGGCGGAAGAAAGAGGTGCGATCATCACGGTCTCCATCTCAGGGACCGATCGAAGCACCCGAAGAATGAACCCGAAATAAAGAGGTCCTGTTCTACGGATCTAAAACATGGAGCCCTTGCTGGCAAGGTAAATCGGTATTTATCTCATATTTAATTCCTGCATTTCAATTTTTGCATTTTCTTCATTGCATTTCATATTTAAATTTTGCAAGAATTTATTTCGACAAAATAAAATATTTAGATGAATAAAACTTGAGAATGAACAGTAGTGCTCACACCTGAGGTGGTGGGACCTCCTAGGTGGGGTCGACCAACCCCACCATGGGCCCCACCCACCTCTGGTGGTGTTGGCCTGGTGTAGTAAATCACTTCTTGAATTTTGAGCACCATTTTCTTTTGAATTTGGCCGACCACATTTGGTTATGACCACTTTCACTTGCTCCAAGGAGAATCCAACATCCACTACCATCCAATTCTGAAAAGTGGACACTTTGGCATGTATTAGTGTTCTCATGGTCCATGGGAATCACTTTGAACATGTCCTAGAATTGTGTAGAAGTTTAAAATTATATCCAGGTTAAGAACAACATATATAAACGAAAAAATGAGATTAAATAAGAAATACAAAAACTGCCAACAATTTTTAACCTTTGAAACTGCTCCCCAAGCTTCATTAGCTTGGCTGACTCCCCTAAGATTTATCCATGATAAATATTCAATGTCTTCATTCTCATCACCATAATAGACCACCACCAACAGCCAATAGTAATGCCACTCTAAGCACCAACATGCCGCCAACTTTCTGCTATAGTAATGCGTCAATCCTCACTGATGCTCAACATGCACAGCGATGCTTGCTTGTCTAGGCATTCCATCACCTCCACACATGGGTATTGCAAAACATGGATAAACGTAATGGCAAGACCCCCAAGAACATTTCAAATGTTCTGTTACTCAGGCTATATGTCATTCCCACCTGGTGATCAAAGCCATTGTCCCTCTGATTTTTAGTAGGTAAGTTTCTTCTTCGACAATGTGCAGTAAGTACAGACAATCAATAACTTAGCTTCAAAGAGGACTCCACATGGAGGCTCAAGCCCACTCCCATTGAGGTAAAGAGAAGATTTAACAGCACTTTGTATATGGAAATTGGTGTGATCATGTGAAAAGTGAGTATACTGACTTGGGTCTATATGATATCTTACATGCTGGTTTGTTTAAGACTCGATCAGGATCAAGAAAAAGCCACCTGTTCATGAAATGTAATGATAAATGCATGTGTAATCATGGCCAAATAGAGTAGGGGAATCCGCCAGCATTAGATGTAAACAATGATAATGATTCATCAAAAAAAATTTTACTACCTCTGAAACCTATGTCAAGCTAAATTTGAGATTTCATATTTGTAGTAGCTATAATTTATCACTGCATCTATAATTTATATGGCATACCCCTAACGATTATGGAGTTTACAACAATTGTGAAATTTATTTTTTGGTCTGAGTAGGTTTACAACACTATGAAATTGTCTGAAGGATGCTGATAAACCTTAAAAGAATCTTGCAACATATAATTGTTCAGATGAAGCTTGCAACCCACCCTCACAACTCTTTTATCTCCCATCACACAATTCATGACGACATCAGAAACCAAAAAAAATGCCTATCCATTCTAGGTTCCGTAATTCTAGGCTGCAATTTGCTCTGACTACTGCGTTCTATAATTATAGGATGCATTTTTGTCAGGTTCAGTTAACAATATCCATACCTGACTATGCGGTCGTGGGCGGACCATGATTGAGTTTTTGGTTTCAATGATCAAAGGAAATCTCCAACCAAAAGTTTATCTCTTCTCCAATGAAATTTCCCGAAAAAAAAATCCCCACTCAATCGCCTTCAAAAAATGGTACCACAAACCATGAATGCTGGTCCAACTTCTCCTTGCCTAGGCATGTCTGATATTCCAATTACCTAAAACGAGAACAATCAGAAGTGTTCGTAAGTAAATTTGACACTAAGAAAAACATACCAAATATACATTTATGTTAGATACTAAATGATTCACACTCTTTCCAATCCTTGTAATAGTTTTGCGTTATCTCTCGAAGAGAAAAACTTACAGGAAGGCAGAGCATGCAGTTGACGGAGCAGGCCTAAGTATACCTGTCCTCCCTTACCTCATGAGCGTATCCTAGACAAAACAAACAACCCACCATAACCACACACAGCAGATCCAAATCTGAAAGAATGGGGAGGCGCAAGGATTTCTGAAACCAGGATAAGGGACTGGGGAGACCAGAGGGCATCTGCATCTGAGCTGTACCGCAATCTCACTTCAAAGAAGGTGGAGACCAGCACCATCGTCACGTGTGCCTCTTCCTCTTCACGGCATCCTTATCTTCCATCTCCATGGTTTGCCACCTGTCCCTGGCTGCCTAGGAGAACGGACGGTAGTGCGGCGGGATCGGAGCAGGGGCGGGGCGAGGTGCCGGTGTAGGCGCGGAGGAATGCTACGAGGCGGCAGCGACACCTCCACATCTCGTTGCCCCCGAACCGGAAGATGGGCAGAAGGCAGCGTGAGGGTGTGGCGGCATGGGCGAACGCAAAGATGTCGAGTCCGCAGCGCACCGCCGCGCCAGGGGGCCGGTCGCCCTGCACCGCCGAGCTGGGGAGCTGTGGGCGCCCTCGCTGCTTCACGCCGAGCGAGGAAGTGGTGCCTATTGGGGGAGCAGGGAGGCGGCGCTGATTGGGGCGGCAGGGACGCGGCGCAGATTGGCGGAGCGGTGACGCGGAGAGGATGGGATGGGACATCGCACAGGAGGCCGGCAGACGGGAAACCAATGAAACGTCGCACAAAAAAAATTATCTCCTCTTTGTTTAGTTGGGATAAAAGAGATAAAAAGTATATTGTAACACTTTTGTTTGTATTTGATAACTTCTGTACAATCACAGCCTAAGTAGACTCAAAAGATTCATCTCGAACTAACCAGGTAAAAAGTACAAACATACAACAGCTGTTACTTCATTTAATGCTCCATGCAAGCATAAAGGACAATCGATGTGACAGAGAAAGAAAAAATTTTAGAAAGTAAACAGGGTCTTAGATGTAGAGATGTTGGTGGATTGATTTCTCTCTGGATCATCTGAAACCCTGGGGGTCTGGGGCTGTATATATAGGTCGGTGAGATGAACCATAGCCCTTAAATCAATCCGACTTTGACGGGTGGTGGAGATTGATCCTCAAAGGCGGTTGTGGGTGAAGCATCTAGGCCCTACTGGTTTCGGTGATCAATGACAACAAAGAGGTTATTATAACTAACGTGTGTTTTGCAGGATAACCTAAAGGTTAGGTCATAATAACATGCAGGTGATAAATGTATGGGTGTCCTGATCTTTTGGTAGAGATGGATGACTTCGATTTCTCTGGAACGACATTCACGACCCGACTACAACCATCTGGGGATGATGCGCCTTAGCAATCGATACACCAATTCCAGCGGTTGCACGCGATCTTGCGGAGAACGACTAACCAAACCACTGGGGTTATTCCTGCAAGCAATCGAAGAACCAGCAAGAACAAGAAGAACAAGCAATCAATTGCCAAATAATACAAGAAGGATCTGGTATGAATCACGATAACAATATGGGGTTCCGAATCGAGTAGAACGGATGGTCTAGTCGACACATGCGTCTACAAGGAAGTAGCAGTGGCTAAACTTACATCAAAACATAACCCGATCTGTTTGTGGCGGCTATGGAGGTATATATGTGGATGGAAGGACGACCAAGGAGGTGTTGGGGTCATCCTCCAACCCTAGGGCGCGTCCCTAATGGACCCAACTCGATACATGGGCCAACAACCCAAAATTGGGTGATGCAGCACCATAAGCAAAGAAGGTCTTAGCGTTAAAACGATGACTACGAACGCATCAGATAAGGTATGAGAACGAGTGTAGATCCATTGGAAATTAAATTAGATATGCTTTCCAAAGAGCCCTAGAACGTCTCAATCGAACTCCGTATGAAGTCGTGGTGACCGTCACAAATTGGGACTCTGCTGCAGTTCGAATTCCACACCAAAACGTGTTGGACTTGGACTCTTTCCTTCCTTGGGCTATAAGTGATGTGATGGCCTAGTGGAGGATGTTTGGAATACATAGATTTGGTCCTCAATCAACTTCATTGACCTTCCATGCTTCCCTTCTGCAATCAAACCTTCCCTTGATCCATGTAAGTAATTCTGCAAACGAAAATATACACACTTTATGGTGCAGTACCAATTCATCAAATGCATTAATAATAAGAAACATATAGAACGGTAGCACCTTTGGTTTAGAAGTCTTTAACATGGTCATATCCAAGCCAATGATGTCCTCATCAGCGGGTTCAAGCCCCTAGCGATGGAAATCGATTCGGTTTTCAAAGGACGGAAGACAAGACGGTGATAGGCTAGTTCCAAGTGTCGTTTGGAGTTGAGAGACACTTGGAGTAGTCTTAGGTTTTGTTTTTCTCTTTGACCATACTATAAAGAGGGGTTTGGATGGGTAGCTTGACTTAGGGCAAGGTTAGAGAGTGTAGATGTGATGCACACTTGTCTAACATAGCTCTAGACAGCCCAGAGAGACTCTTGAGAGAGAGAGAGAGGATCAAATTTCGTTTTGGAAAGTTTTCGATTCGGTGAAGTTTTGATCAAGTTTAGGGCGTCGGACCCTGAGTAGACTGGTCCTCGGACCATTGCTCAGAGTCCGACGGCCACGTGGCAGTCCCTGGGTGCTTCTCAGCGCACCAGGGAGCGTCGGACTGTGCCAAGTGTTGTCGTCGGACTATTGGTTTTAGTCCGACGGTGCCAGGGTGTTCTCGGTGAGCGTTAGACTGAGAGAGTCAGGGGCATCGGACCTATGCTTCGTAGGGTCTGACGCTTCCAGAGAGCACGCAGAGAGGTTTTTGGGCGTCGGACTGTGTCCGACGGCCCTCGTCGGACCATTGGCGCGTGTTATGCCCATGCAGCGGTTCTGTGCAGAGAGCACCCGAGAGCGCCAGAGGGCGTCGGACCATTGCCCATTGTCTGACGCCTCTCTAACATAATAACGGCTGTTTGCCGTCTGTGAGAGTCAGACTAGGGATTTTAGTCCGACGGTGGCACTGTTCATAGGGTCCGACGGTTCGCAGACTGCTGAAAATAGTACAAACGGCTAGTTTTGGAGAGGGAGAGTATTCTAACTCTCTTGCCCATTTGTTCAGCTGAAGCAACCCTTGTGACTTTGTGAGAGTGCAAGAGCCCTAGGGAGGTTGAGTGAATTCCATTGCTTGTGAGCTTCTTCCCTAGAGTGTGATCAAGAGTGACTTGTGTGCATCCATCACCTTCTTTGGCCTTGTTCTTGGTCAAGTGAGAGTCTAGGCTTGTTACTCTTGGTGATCGGCATCACCTAGACGGTTCGGTGGCGATCGGAGGCTTGGTGACCGCTTAGAGAGCTTGTGGGTGGCCCAAGCCAAGCTTGTGAGCGGTTGTGGACGATCCACCGCGCCGGAGAGGCAAAGGATCAGCCCGTAGAGAGCACTTGGTCCTTGCGAGGATCAAGGGGGAGCTACACCTTTGTGTGGTGCTCTAACGAGGACTAGTGGAGAGTGCCGACTCTCCGATACTTCGGGAAAATCTCGGCTTGCAATCTCTAACTCATTTACTTTCCCACATTTACTTTGTGCTCTTTACATTCTTAGAGTAGTATACTTGTGATAGGACTTGGCTCTTGGTTGCATAACTTGTTTTAGGCTTAGAACTTCACACAAGCACTAGTGGGGTGTTGACGGTGGATATACCCTAAAATTCCACATTCAAACACCATCAACAGGCCTCGGATTCAAAGGAGAATAAACACAACATGAGCATATTTTATCAATAACGAGTTTCACTTGTACTCTTAGCTTGTGATTGCAGGGAACACCAAAACAGTGCAAAAGTGAGCAGCTAAGGGCTAACTACATGGTTCGGCCGAACCATGTCAAGTTGCCCCAGGCCACCACCTTTCAACATGGTACATACAACATCAAATAGAAGAGATCCAAGCCAAGGGTGGGCCCACCCATGGGTCGGCCGAACTGGCCATGGGGCCCACCTGGCTCTGGTGACGTGACAAGATCCGTGTGACACTCCAACCAAGTCATTTCATCCATCGGATCAACTTGTGCTTTCATTCAACGGTGGAGATCAAAGGCACACGGATTGAGGCATGAAACGAAGGAATCAAGACAGGACAAGTACTAGGGGAGACCCTATGACTGGTGGGGACCACACCTGGCCTGGCCCCACCCGTCATAGGGGTTGGCCGGACCAGATGGTGTGGGCCCCAGCCACCGATGTTCCCCACCGACTCCAAGCATGCTTCCCATGTGCTCAAATTGCCAAGACCGTCCATTTTGAGGCGGTTACAAGGCGGTGGATCCAAGGGTGGAGAGTTGAGGAGCACACGGATCACTAACGTGGCATCCCCCCACTCTCCACTATAAATAGAGGCTACCCACTCCTCTTCAAGACACACAAGACACCCAAGAGTCACATGTCACAAGAGTTTTACTCTTTAGTAGTAGTATTAGTCTAGTGTGGGAGTTAGAGTCGAGTCGAGCTACGCTCAGAGTCTCCGGAGTCGTCTGCTGGAGAGTCTGGTATAGCTCTTGTACCTTTCCTTCTGTAAGACTTTACCTTTATCAATATATTATCTTTACTTTACTTTACTAAGTCTCTACTTAGTGCATTACTATTCTTTATAGTATTGTTGTGTTTTGTCTTAACTTATAGTTGAGTTATATTGGATAGTGATCCTGTAACCAGCTCACGTGTGTAGTTCATCGCCTGTCATAGGGTGCTTTAGTTGTTGGTACGCAACTAAAGTAGTAAGGCTTAGTGTAAGCGTGGTGCTTAGAGTAGATCTTGCCTTTGAATGCCGCTTGTCGCACGGATTGTTTGTGGGTGCTACCAGGTGGTGACAGCCCTGTCTAGTCTTAGTATCCCTCCACATGTTTTAGGCAAGTTCTTAAAAGGTAGGCTCCCATAAGAGAATAGCCGCTTCGGGTAGAGGTTATATCCCCTACTGTCTCGCCTATCCCCTACACACCGGAAGTAGGTAGCTGTCTTGATATACTTCATCTATTTGATAGGATAATTCACAAGAGTAAAGTAAGTGTCATAGGAGTCTTATACTCACTCGTTGTCCTCCCACCTAGCTATACTCTACAATTTATCTTAGTTATGTCAAAACCTTGTCGTGTCTTGGTGTCATTACCCTTTCCTCTATATATCGATTTACCCCCCTATCACTAGTTGATACTAAGTTGCTATAGACTTAAGGATCTCTCTCTTTTTATTAATTATTCCTAGCAACCGCTTTCCCTTGAGATAAAAATAAATAACGATACCTTGAAATACTTCCGGGTGAAGTGCTACAACGGTAAATTCTATGCGCTTGCGGAATTATCCAATAGACATAAGAAATACCCCAGACACTTCTGGCGCCGTTATCCGAGATAGACTAACACCCTGTCTCTGGTGGTCACGCTATGAAGTGTCAACAAGCATTTCTGGCGCCGTTGCCGGGGGAAGCATCAGTCTAGGAATATTAATAAAAAATTAAATCCGGAGTCTACTATCAATTTAGTTATCGAGTAGTGTTAGGGGCTTACCCCTGTCTGTGTTTCTCGTTATCGTGAAGCTAGATAGTGCATGAACGGTTTCCAATTGCCGTCAAATTTCATTGAAGATCCTGAGCAATTGTTGAGGAGAACTAGACGCCGTCAAGTTCCACATCAAAGGTACATCTCAAACCTGAATCCGTTCGTGGTAAGAGGCTACGCACCACCAACCGAGGAAGCTATGACCCAAAAGACCATCTCTGAGTTCTCTGCACCGTCGGCTAACAACGTTGCCACCGGTCCGCAGCTCAACTTGGGGGATGCTACCTTTGAGCTCAAGCCAGCTCTGATCAACATGGTGCAAGCCAATCCATTCGGTGGGAAGCCGCATGAAGACACCAATGCCCATCTCCAGCACTTCCTGGAGGTGTGTGGTACCTTCACTATCAAGAATGTCTCGGCTGACGCCATTCGTCTTCGCCTGTTCCCATTCTCACTGCTTGGGAAGGCGAAGCAATGGTTTTACACCAACAAGAATGAAGCTACCCCCTGGGGGAAATGTGCCATCGCTTTTCTCAAGAAATTCTTCCCAATGGGCAAAACAAGCACTCTCCGTGGCAAAATTTCAAGCTTCCAACAACAAGCAGACGAGACAATTCCCGAAGCATGGGAACGTCTCCAGGAGTACATTCGTGCCTGTCCTCATCATGGGATTGAAGAATGGCTCCTAATCCAAGTTTCTACCATGGACTGACTGGATTAGCCCATAGTCACTTTGATGCTGTAGCCGGAGGAGCATTCTTGCAACACAATGTCAAGGATGCTAAGGACCTCATTGAGAAAATGGTTATCAACCAAGGATGGAATGAGGAACGCCTCCAACCCAAGAAGAGGGGTATGCACACCGTTCATGAGGTGGACCTGCTCTCTACAAAAATGGATCTCTTGATGAAAAAGATCGAGAAAATTTCTAAGAAGGAACAAGAGGCCATTAGACCCACTACCACCGTACAAGCAATTGAAGCTGATCCATGGCGCGAGGTATGTGGTGGAGAAGATCACTCGGGCAACAACTGTCCCGAGACGAAGGAGGAAGTGAGCTTCATCAACAACAACAACAATGGGTATCGACCCCAGCAACAAGGAGGATGGAACTCACGCCCCTTCTACCATGGAAATCAAGGTAATGGTTACAACAATAATTTTAATAATTCTTATGGTAACCAACCTTCTTTTAAAGATCTTGTCTTAGGCCAATCTAAAATCAATGATAGTATAAACAAGAAAATAATGGCTAATGATAAGATTCTTAAAAATCTTAGTGAGAAAATGAATAGCTTTAACACTGCTATGAAAAATCAATTAAGCTTTAATAAAATGTTGGAAACACAATTAGCTCAAATAGCAACAGCTGTCCCATGATTCGAACAAGGTAAGATCCCAGGGAAACCTGAGGAAGCAATTGAGGGTGTTAAGTTAATTTACACGAGGTTTGGTAAGCCGCCGGTTGGACAAAACCCGGGTTGCCTTCTTGACCCGCCATTCATGGTCAAGAAGAGTGACCCCGGCCATCCTGCCATCACCTGCGAAATCGGGCCGCACACCTTCAACAATGCCATCTGCGACCTTGGATCTGGAGTGAACATAATGTCCAAGGTAATGTACGAGAACTTGCTAGGGGGACCTTTGTACCCCACTTTTGTCAAATTGCAGATGGCCGACCAATCAATCTGATTCCCCGAGGGATTGGCAAGGGACATCCTTGTCAAAGTTCAAGATGAATACATCCCCACCGACTTTATCACTCTTGACATGGGGGCTGATGACAAAGTCCCCGTCATCCTAGGAAGGCCGCTCCTCAACACGGTGAATGCCATCATCTACGTGGGATCCGGCCAAGTTCACTTCCAACTCCCAGGTAAGAGAATTAGATGTCCTTTCAATAGTTATAAATCGATGCAACAGGCAAGGAAGAATCTGTGGAGAAACAAGCCACAATATGCACCCCGCCGAAAGAATCAATCGCCAAGGTCAAAAAAGGCCGAACTGGTAAGTAAGGCTGAGATGATAAACAAGGCTGACTCCACTGAATCACAAGCATCAACCAAGAAGGAAAGGCGAAAGAAAGAGGTGCGATCATCACGGTCTCCATCTCAGGGACCGATCGAAGCACCCAAAGAATAAACCCGAAATGGAGAGGTCCTGCTCTATGGACCTAAAACATGGAGCCCTTGCTTGTAAGGTAAATCAGTATTTATCTCATATTTAGTTCCTGCATTGCAATTTTTGCATTTCATATTTAAATTTTGCAATAATTTATTTTGATAGAATAAAATGCTTAGGTGAATAAAACTTGAGAATGAACAGTAGTGCTCACGCCTGAGGTGGTGGGACCACCTAGGTGGGGTCGGCCGACCCCACCATGGGGGCCACCCGCCTCTGGTGGTGTTGGCCTGGTGTAGTGATTCACCTCCTGAATTTTGAACACCATCTCCTTTTGAATTTGGCCGACCACATTTGGTTATGACCACTGTAACACCCTAGTGTTAGTTACTATTTTCACACTTGCATTTGCATGTCATCAAGCACCTATCATGTCATTTCATGCATCATCACTATTCAAGTCAAATTGCATTTCTTATATACTATATGTTTCCTATATGCTTATGTGTGGTAGATATGTTAGCATGCAAATGTGATGCTTGTTTACTGTTCTAAATGCTTTAGACATGTTTGGGATAACATTTGGAACAATGTTCATGTTGGTGAAATCCCCAAAATACCCCTCTAGCTCATAGTTGACTAGAGAGCCCTCTAAAAGCTATTCTGTTTGACCAAACAAGAAGAGCATTTTAGAGATTTTGCATGTCAGTGCACCCTTAATCAAAGTTGTGTAGAATTTTATAAGCAACAAACTTTATTTTTGGGTCAACTCATGAAAATGGGTGGAAGGTGGTCAAAAAGTTGAATTGGTGCAGATTTGGAGTTGTTTTGAAGTTTCAAAAATTTGCTAAGTCTAAAACTGGTTTTCAGTTTCGGTGTACCCATGTTCATCGACCTGTATCTCTCAATCCAGGCCGATCTAGAGTAAAGTGTCTTAATACCAAATGATCTACTCATGTAGCTCTTCAATCCATATTAGTGAAGTTTTCGCTGAAATGCCCTGGATCACATGCTAGAGATCGATCAAAAGTCGAGTTTCAGTCGGCTTTCTGCGACTGAATCGAAGCCGATTCAAATCGGCATTTGGCCGAGCAGCTGGCCGCGCCGTCAGACTAATGATAATGGGGTTGGATTCCACATGATGGGCTATATGTGCCACCATGCCACAGTGTCTAATGAGAGAATCAAGGCTAGGTAGCGGGGAGCCGCATGACATGGTTGAGGTCATGCCGTCTTCGGTGCTGCTTGCGGCCGACTAGGACTGAGGCCACCAGACATCAGTTGAGATTGAAAGACGTCGTCACATAGCTGGGCAGATAAGTCGTTCTGACCGCGAAGCCGAGTATTTCTTTCTGAGCCGGGAATTGGGCGTGATAAGGCAGACATATTCTGGAGGTAGGAAGGATGTGCGGAGACACCATCTTACCAAGGGCAGGTCAGGGACCTGATGCATCCTGGAAGTGGGTTTGTCTCTGAGGATATGGACCCCTCCAAGCCCGCGATACATATTATGTCTCAGAAAGATTTAACGGTGGCCCAAGAAGCCAGTGGCTCGGCTGACGGGGTTTGTGATTGGCATATTTGCCAGCTGGTACAATCGATTCGAATCGCCATCTCTCCTGGTTAGTAAGAAACTGAACTGATCTTCTGGTGAGGTAGAGGCTAATAACTTGAACATAATGATTATGGTGAGATGAGGTTGATATCTGTGGATATCGGAAATCATATGGTTCTATTGATTGCTATAATATTCAGTGAATGCTTAGTATAGTGGCTAATCTTAGTAAATAACTTAACTGAAATCGAAGCTTATCAAAATTAAAAGGAATAAGTTGAGGATCTACTGTAGTAATGCTTTTGATGCAAAAATGATGCTACCCTCTGAGCTCCACCAAATAAGCCTTGCATATCCTTGAGAGTCTTTTTATTTACTCCCTGTCGGGTAAGTCTAGCTGAGTACAATTGAGTACTCAGGGTTTTATTCCCATTGTTGCAGATAGTGTAGTCTACTACGCGTATTGCAGGAATTGCTTCACCCCTGCGGGCGAAGAAGACTAGACCCGAGGGCAGGGTCATTATCTATCCTTAGATGTTGTAAGAATGCTGTGACAGGGTCATTTGATGGTACTCGTATTTGAACTCTGTGGTGTAAAACTATGTTAACTTCCGCTACTATTATATTTGTGTAAAAGACTATGTTGTACTCTGATGTTTAAATTCGGTTGCGAACTTATGTGTCATGTGATCGGGTATTGCTGAATGAACGATCCTTGGGGTATGAAATGTTTGAAATCCTTCGAGATTTCTGGACTACCGGGTTTATATTGGCTCAAGTGCGACTGGATTGCGATTAAAAATGCGATCGTTGTACTTGTGCTCGTATAAATTGGTCGGTTCTGTGACAGCTAGTACTAGAGCATAATTCAGCATATACCGTCACTTGACTATTTAAAAATTAAAAGAGTTTTGAGTTTTACAAACTAATTGCCAACTGGTAGTGTGTATAGGTGATTTAAACCAAGTGTTTGCGAAACTTATGAGTACCAATGACCAAGTCCTATAGCCCTATATATATGTGGTAATTAGGTGGCTTATGTAAGTACTGACTTGGGGGAAATTGCATCATGTTTCTATTTGTGGTTCATTTGGTTTTATTGTGCGGATAATTATGAACTGTCAGTTTCTTATTGCTTCATATGGGTCAATGTGCCACGTCACCTAAGGTAAGGTGAGATGTGAGTGTAAGATCGAACAATCATCGATCGATGGTGAGTGTTATGGTTACTGAAGTGAGTACATGTGATCCATATGTGTACTTATGGAAGTAAGGTGGAGTAATTACTTTTGGGGTCGCAAATGTTCAGGGGAACATTTCCGGCGAAAAGTGCTTCTTGTTGCCCTGCATACATTGGGATTTGGGCTGAAATAAATCTTCTGCAGGTGCACTAACCACGCAAAACGTATAGCACGGTTAGTTACGTATATGAGAGCACGTGGTATGCCACCGACTATAACGTTAGTTAATATATACTATGTGTGAGGTCGTTGGCACGTGCATGCATCATGATCATGAAATTAACTCAAGCTATTTGTACTATTTCCTTCCCTATGATAAAAATTGTGCTGCCCTATCTTATTCTAAATGCTGAAAGATGTTGTAATGTACCAGATGGCAGCTAAAGGTGAGCCGCAGTGTGGTCAGTTTCTAGAGCAGTTTGGCACACCCACTATGCTATGGAGGTTGTTGAAGTCTGTGGGATATGCAGAGCCACCACTGTATTTTTTGAAGCCAGCGAAAACCATGGTGCAGCCTTGGTTTGATGTTTGGGTGACTATCCCTGTGCTTGAAAGGGGTTGGTCGTTTCTAGGAATAAAGGTGGAAGTTGACATGAGGACGCCATGGGATGGTGCGCAGCTTGCAGCTTTCGAGGTGTTGATGGATATTTGCAGCCGGTTCAACAAGAGAGCTGATTTGGGGCCAGCAAATGTTTTTCCCAGGGTGGATGCTTCTCAGGGTGAGTGGGCTCAGTCTAGCCAAGCTTCTTTGGAGCGAGGCAGGGATGAGCGTGCTCATAGCACGGGTGCTTCTATGAGTGCTATGTTTGCTGTCTTGAGGATGCATTATTCCACTAGGGATGGTTGGATGAAGTGCGTTGAAGCCCTGCATGATGCTGTGGAGAAGAAGTTAGAAGCTGAAGAGTGGGCACGTATGGCTCGTCGTAGCTCAGATGACTTAGTGGTAGCTCTCACTGCCTGTCGCAATGAGTTGTTACGATGCACTGGCGCCTTCTTGGCAGCTGATCGCCGTGTCGAGGTGCTTGAGAGGGAGAATGCAGATCTTCGCCGCCAGCTTGACAATCGCAATATGAGCTTGACACGTCAGCGCGATGAGTTTCTGCAGGAGTTGCGTGCTAGTCAGCAGCAGGTTTGGGAGTTGCAGCAGGATGTTCATCGTCTGAACAACCGTGCTGATCCGTTTCATCCTCTGGGTGCAGCGGAGTTTGCTCCTGAGATCTTCATTGCAGCTGATGATGGTGAAGCAAGTGAGGAAGAAGAGGAAGAAGACCCCGAGGAGATCGTGCCTATTGACGAGAGTGATGACCATGGTGGGAACGTGTCCGGCATGGACAGTGACCACGGTGACTAGGCTTTTTCTAGTGATCTTGCCATGATCGGCACCCTTTTGTATTGGGAAAACCTTTAATGTCATGTAATGGGTAGAACCTGAATTGTAATGAGAGAACCCTATGTGTTCAGGGCTGGAACCATCAAACTTTTAATTAAGTAATGGTAACTTATGCAGTTTGGAAACCCTTTTTGGTTGTGCCTTGTTATTGTGCGGTTGTGTGATGATTATTGAATTATTGTGCCGTTTGTTGGTTATCAAAAATGATCATTGATATCTTTTGGGCATAATCTTTCAGTTATCTTTGGCATAACTGACACTTAACAATGGTTGTTGTGTGTTGCTACAGATGGCACCTCATACCCGTCATCATGGGTCAACCAGTGGTGGTGGGAATGAATATGAAGATGAGGAGTTGCCGCCTCCTCCACCGCGTACCCAGGAGCAGATGTTTGCTCAGTTCTTGGACACTCAGCAAGCGATTCTGCAGCAGATGGTTGCTAGTAACACCCACAATCGCAATCGAGATGGACGCCGCGGAAACGATGAGGACCAGTACAGTAACTATAAGGACTTCATGGACACTAAGCCTCCGGTATTCAAGCAGGCCGTTGAACCGCTGGAAGCTGATGAGTGGTTAAACACTATTGAGCAGTCATTCTCTGTGCTACGATTGACTGAAACCATGAAGGCTAGCTTTGCTGCTATGTTGCTGCAAGGCCAAGCTGGAATATGGTGGGCCAATCGCAAGACCGCCTACCCTGTGGTCGCTGATATCACCTGGGAGCAGTTCACCAGGGATTTCAGGGGACATTTCATTCCAGCAGGCTTGATCAAGATGAAAGTGAATGAGTTCATGCAACTTACTCAGGGTACCAAGACCCTCACTCAGTATCATCATGCCTTTAACAATCTGTCAAGGTATGCCCCGTGGATGGTGGATACAGATGAAAAGAAGATCGAAACTTTCAAGAGAGGCCTTAGTACCAAGCTTATGAAGACTCTGGCGAACAACGCTCGTACAACTTTTAACGAGTTCATCAGTGAAGCTTATATCCAAGAGAAACAGAACAACTTGCACACTACTTCCAAGGGAGGCAAGAGGCCATTTGAAGGAAGCTCTTCTCAGTCAAGGACTCCAGCAGCTAGTCGTGCGGTGGCAAATTGCCCTGCTTACCGTCCGGCTGTTCCTGGAGCAAAATTCAGACCCCCTCCAAAGAAGCAGCCAGCGCCACAACGCTACAAGAAAGGTTCCACAGTGCCTTTGAACAAGAACAATGCTCCTCCAAGCAATGCCGTTCAAGTGAGGACCAACCCAGGTCTGGGGCCATGCTTTAACTGCGGTCAACAGGGGCATCTTGCTCGCTATTGCCCTCATCCAAAGCAGGCTCGAGTGCATTACACTACTATTGAAGAAATTCCAGAAGGTGAACCAGTCACTGCGGGTATGTTTTCAGTTAACCAGCACCCTGCCATTGTTTTGTTCGACTCTGGATCATCACATTCTTTCATAAGTCAAGCATTTGCACAAATGCATGCTTTTCAGATTGTTGATTTGGGATGTAATTTCTGGATAACCTCAGCTAGGGCTGAAATATGCACACGTAAGGGTATCAAGCAGGCGAGTATTGAGATTAATGATAGGAGTTTTATCAGTCATCTCATTGTGTTGCCTGGGCTAGGTCTGAATGTAATTCTAGGGGTTAGCTGGATGAACAAATGGGGTGCGGTATTGGACGTTGCTAACCGAACTTTGACGTTGAAGGTGCCCCAGGATGGGGGTACCTTTCAAGTTTCCTTACCTCGAAGAGGGGATCTTTTTAATCTCTCTTTCGCAGTTGAGGGCAAGACCATCCAAGGTATTCCGGTAGTGTGTGAGTTTCCTGATGTCTTTCCTGATGATCTACCTAGACTTCCTCCTGATCGAGATGTGGAGTTTGCAATAGAACTTATTTCCGGTATGGCACCTATTTCTCGAAGGCCATATAGAATGCCTCCTCATGAATTAGCTGAACTCAAGAAACAACTCTAGGAGTTATTGGACAAAGGGTTTATCCGCCCTAGTTCTTCTCCGTGGGGCTGTCCTGCAATCTTTGTTAAGAAGAAGGATGAAACTTTGCGTATGTGTGTGGATTACAGGCCACTTAATGCTGTGACAATTAAGAACAAGTATCCTCTACCTCGTATTGATATCTTGTTTGATCAATTGTCCAAGGCCAAGGTTTTCTCCAAAATTGATCTGAGATCTGGGTATCATCAAATTAAGATCAGACCACAAGATATTCCCAAGACGGCTTTCTCCACTCGGTATGGATTGTATGAGTATTTGCTCATGTCTTTTGGATTAACCAATGCTCCTGCACATTTCATGTACCTAATGAATTCGGTATTCATGCCTGAGTTGGATAAGTTCGTGGTAGTCTTTATTGACGATATTCTGGTGTACTCTGAAAACATGGAGGATCATGCTGAACACTTGAGAATAGTCTTGATTAGACTCAGGGAGCATAAGCTATATGCTAAGTTCAGCAAGTGTGAGTTTTGGTTGACTAAAGTGCCTTTTCTGGGCCATATCTTATCTGCTGAAGGTATTTCTGTAGATCCGTCAAAAGTTCAGCAGGTATTGGATTGGCAGTCACCTACCAATGTGTCTGAGGTTCGTAGCTTTCTGGGATTAGCTGGGTATTATCGCCGCTTTATCCAAGATTTCTCTAAGATAGCTAAACCTATGACCAAGTTATTGCACAACGATACCAAGTTTGTGTGGAGTGAGGAGTGTGAAACAGCCTTTCGCACCTTGCGAACGTTGTTGACCACTGCTCCAGTTCTTGCACAACCTGATATTGAAAAGCCTTTTGATGTGTACTGCGATGCTTGTGGCACTGGGTTAGGATGTGTTCTCATGCAAGAAGGCCGAGTCATTGCTTATGCCTCGCGTCAATTGAGAAAACATGAGCAAAACTATCCTACTCATGATTTGGAACTTGCCGCTGTAGTTCATGCATTGAAGATTTGGCGCCACTATTTGATGGGTCACAAATGTCATATCTATTCCGATCACAAGAGTCTCAAGTACATTTTCACTCAGCCTGAGTTGAACATGAGGCAAAGAAGGTGGTTGGAGTTGATCAAAGACTATGATCTAGAAGTACACTATCATCCGGGCAAGGCCAATGTCGTAGCCGATGCTTTGAGCCGAAAGTCTCATTGCAATGTATTGCAGCCTTTGCTAGCAGACGGATTCAATCTTGTGCATCCAGTGGTGTTGAATAATATTACTCTCAGTTGTACTTTGGAAAGCAAGATTATTGAAGGTCAGAAAACAGATCCCAGCATATATCATATCAAGAGGAAGATGAAAGAACAAGAAATGCTTCATTTCCGAGTAGATGAAAAAGTTATTTTGTGGTTCAAGGATCGATTGGTAGTACCGAAAGACCGTGAGTTGAGGAATCAGATTATGGACGAGGCTCATTTGTCCAAGTTATCTATCCATCCTGGTAGTAGTAAGATGTATCAAGACTTGAAACCTAGGTTCTGGTGGACCAAAATGAAGAAAGAAATTGCAGCCTATGTGGCCAGGTGTGATACCTGTTGTCGCGTGAAGGCTATTCATCTTAAGCTAGCAGGTCTATTGCATCCTTTACCAGTTCCAGGTTGGAAATAGGATGAGATAACCATGGATTTCATGTCTGGGTTACCTCTAACGCAAAAAGGCCAAGATTCTATTTGGGTGATTGTAGATCGATTGACTAAGATTGCACATTTCTTACCTGTTCGAACTACAGATCGTCCTCATCAGTTGGCATGGCTCTACTTTGCTCAGATACTTCGGTTACATTGTGTGCCGAGGACGATAGTTTCCGACAGAGGCCTGCAATTTATTGCACGCTTCTGGGAGCATCTACACAAGTGTTTGGGAACCAATTTGGTTCGCAGCTCAGCTTATCATCCTCAAACTTCTGGTCAGACTGAAAGGGTAAACCAAATTCTTGAAGATATGTTGAGAGCTTGTGTTCTATCGTCTAAAGGTTCATGGGAAGAATGGTTACCTTTGGCCGAGTTCTCATACAATAATAGCTATCAAGAGAGTATTCAAATGGCTCCTTTTGAAGCTTTGTATGGGCGCAAATGTAGAACTCCTCTCAATTGGGTTGAATCAGGCAAAAGGAGATATTACGGGATTGACTTTGTGAAAGAGGCCGAAGAGAGAGTGCATACCATTCAAACACATCTCAAAGCCGCTCAGACTCGTCAAAAGAGTTATGCGGACAAGCGAAGAAGGCCATTGGAATTTGAAGTGGGTGACTACGTATACTTGAAAGTGTCACCTATGAAAGGCGTACAACGCTTCGGAGTGAAACGAATGTTAGCTCCAAGGTTTGTAGGTCCTTTTCAAATTCTGGAAAGAAGTGGGAAAGTAGCATACAAGTTACGGTTGCCACCACACATGTCCACTATCTTCAATGTGTTTCATATATCCCAACTCAAGAAATGTTTACGAGTACCGGAAGAACAAGTGGATTTTGGTGATATCAAGTTGAAATCAGATTTGACCTATGAAGAAAAGCCTATTGAAGTAATAGATTACAAAGAGAGAATCACCCGTAGCCGAGTGATCAAGTTCTATAAGGTGGTGTGGAACAACCAAAGTAATTGGGATGCGACTTGGGAGCGAGAAGATTACCTCAAGGAAGTCTATCCTTCTTTCTATAGACAATGTTACTTAACTCTAATCTCGGGGACGAGATTCTTTTAAGGGGGGAAGGGCTGTAACACCCTAGTGTTAGTTACTATTTTCACACTTGCATTTGCATGCCATCAAGCACCTATCATGTCATTTCATGCATCATCACTATTCAAGTCAAATTGCATTTCTTATATACTATATGTTTCCTTTATGCTTATGTGTGGTAGATATGTTAGCATGCAAATGTGATGCTTGTTTACTGTTCTAAATGCTTTAGACATGTTTGGGATAACATTTGGAACAATGTTCATGTTGGTGAAATCCCCAAAATACCCCTCTAGCTCATAGTTGACTAGAGAGCCCTCTAAAAGCTATTCTGTTTGACCAAACAAGAAGGGTATTTTAGAGATTTTGCATGTCAGTGCACCCTTAATCAAAGTTGTGTAGATTTTTATAAGCAACAAACTTTATTTTTGGGTCAACTCATGAAAATGGGTGGAAGGTGATCAAAAAGTTGAATTAGTGCAGATTTGGTGTTGTTTTGAAGTTTCAAAAATTTGCTAAGTCTAAAACTGGTTTTCAGTTTCGGTGTACCCATGTTCATCGACCTGTATCTCTCAATCCAGGCCGATCTAGAGTAAAGTATCTTAATACCAAATGATCTACTCATGTAGCTCTTCAATCCATATTAGTGAAGTTTTCGCTGAAACGCCCTGGATCACGAGCTAGAGATCGATCAAAAGTCGAGTTTCAGACGGTTTTCTGCGACTGAATCGAAGCCGATTCAAATCGGCATTTGGCCGAGCAGCTGGCCGCGCCGTCAGACGCCGCGCGCCAGGTGGCGTCGTACGCCGCCGTTGGCCGCCGCGCCGGTCGGCTTTACAAAAGTGGCACGCCAGCCGGTTCCCAGCACGCTCCTCTCACTCTCACTCGCTCGCTTTCACTCTTCCGCGCTCTCTCGCCCCTCTGCCCGCCGTTTTCCCCTCCGCCAGCGCCATCGCCGCCGAGCCGTCGCCGCGGTGAAATCCGCCGTCACAGCGCCGTCTCCGACCGCTCCACCTCCGCCGTAGCTTCGCCTTGCTCTGCTCTTCATCCTCGACCCGTTGCCGACCTCAGCCGAGCTAAGGTATAACTGTTTGGCCTTTCTCGCCGCCGCGCCATTGCCGGAGCACCGCTGAGCTCTCGGGTCGCCGCGACGAGGGCGATGCCGGGGTCGGCTTCTCTCTCCATTGCTCGTCTAGGAGTCTCCGTTAGCTGTAGATCCAGTCTAGGCCGTCGGATGGGTCGGTCTCGCCGTAGGTTCGCCGGAACCCGAGCTCGCCGTGAGCCCGCTCGCCGCCGTGCCGCCATGAGTGCGCGGTCAGTGAGCTCCCGTGCACAATAGTTCGATTCGTCGCACGCATAGGTCCGCTAGGGTTCCAGGATCTCGGAACGGTGCTTAGCCGCGCGAGCAACGGCCGGAATCGGCCGGCGTAAGCTCGCCGGACCACCGCCGTCCGCCATTGCCGCCGTCGAGCTCGCTCTGGTGGGGGACAACCCTCGGCAGTTGGTCTATTTGGTTCGTCTCGTTGCCACGAGTCGGTAGGTAGCCTCGGCATCGCCCGAGACCTCGCCGTCGGCGAGCTCTCGCCGGTCAGCGCAGGCGGCTCTGCCTCTCTCTCTGACGCGTGGGGTCGGGTTGACCCCGGGGCCCGCGAGTCAGTCGTTCGGGTGCGCCTCTAGTTCACTGAGCCGGGTGCACGCAGCAGTTTCTATCGGGTTTGGGATTTATGATTTATAAAATGAATTTCCAAAAAATGTGTAAAATCTTCCAAAATTCATATCTGGAGCTAGGAGTGTCCAATTGGGGTGAACCAAATTTTGTTATGTTTGTATTTCTGAGCTCTATCAAGGAAAAATATAAAATGTACTTTTGGAATACATTTTATGTACAGTTATATTTAAATTGTTAATTGCTTGCAAACTTGATAAATGCATAAGTAATTGTAGGAATGTGCTAAAAATGTGATTCCACTTGCATTCATCTTGTTTAGGGAAGTAGAATCTAGGAAAAATATGTTTGCTGGTGTTGCACTATTATTTATATGATGTCTAGTATAATGTGCCTTTTATGCTTTAATCTAGCAAAAATCGCCATGCTTAATGTGTTAAGGATATGGTCATGAATATTTTTCCTAGACCATGTTATGTTGGAAAGAAGCTATGAAAATTGGGAAATCTGTTGTTTGATACTTTTCACTGTGTTAAGTATTTTCCATTGCTTAAAAGGCTGGTTGTTTGTTATTTTTGTGTAGACTGTTATACTTGTCCAAATGACTTGAAATTTTGTCAGTAGGCTAGTCTGGATGTGTAATAGCTACTGTAATTTTTATGGATTTTTCTGGTCAGAGTAAATAGTAGGTCCAGTTATAGGCTAGGGTTTGTTTAATTGTTTTTAAGCAAATATCTTTGGGTGTGAAGTGTTTTTATGCATTTGTGTGATGCTCAGCATTATCACTTGTTTAAAACAGTAGAGCTGATCCTAATTTAAGCTTAAGGCAGCAATGTTAATGTTTTGTTTCTTTGATGTTGCTCATGCCTGTTAATTATAAGTTGGTTGTGGTAGGTTAGTTGATGCATGTTGATTATTAAGTGCAGGTTGTAGACCTCTCACCCGGGACGAGAAATTGTTCTATGCTTTGCTTAAGAAGGGTGAGTATGAGTTAGTTGTCTAGAGAAGAAATATGCACGTACTCAGTAAATGAGTGTGGATTGTTAAACTGATTGCATATCATAGGTTAATTTGTGCATCTCTATCTTGCATTTCATGTGCATTCTTAGTTCTCATATATGCATATCATGCATACAGGATCACCGGAAGGCGTGACGCTATTGCAGTTCGATCCACCGGAGGAGGGAGTTCCGCCGGAGATTGAAGTGCCAGCGGATTCCCGAAGGCCAGGAAGAAGAGGCTGAACTTCCAGAGTGCCCTGATCACCAACCTACTAACTTTGTGAAAGGCAAGCCCCGGAGCATCCCTATGTCTCCACCTACTCTTTTTACAAATGCACTGGTCTTTATTAAATCGTATGATTGTGTACTTAAGTATAGGAGTTGATATGATACCGTTGCTGCATTTATACCTTGTCCACTTATAATTGATCCTGAAGTATTACTAGATAAGGGATGGGTTCGATCTTATGCTTAGCCATGCTTAGACCGGTAGAAGTCGAGGGATTTCCTGTCCTTCGCGAGCATAGGTGGTTACTAATGATGATGGGGTTGGATTCCACATGATGGACTATATGTGCCACCATGCCACAGTGTCTAATGAGAGAATCAAGGCTAGGTAGCGGGGAGCTGCATGACATGGTTGAGGTCATGCCGTCTTCGGTGCTGCTTGCGGCCGACTAGGACTGAGGCCACCAGACATCAGTTGAGATTGAAAGACGTCGTCACATAGCTGGCCAGATAAGTCATTCTGACCGCGAAGCCGACTATTTCTTTCTGAGCCGGGAATTGGGCGTGATAAGGCAGACATATTCTGGAGGTAGGAAGGATGTGCGGAGACACCATCTTACCAAGGGCAGGTCAGGGACCTGATGCATCCTGGAAGTGGGTTTGTCTCTGAGGATATGGACCCCTCCAAGCCCGCGATACATATTATGTCTCAGAAAGATTTAACGGTGGCCCAAGAAGCCAGTGGCTCGGCTAACAGGGTTTGTGATTAGTATATTTGCCAGCTGGTACAATCGATTCGAATCGCCATCTCTCCTGGTTAGTGAGAAACTGAACTGATCTTCTGGTGAGGTAGAGGCTAATAACTTGAACATAATGATTATGGTGAGATGAGGTTGATATCTGTGGATATCGGAAATCATATGGTTCTATTGATTGCTATAATATTCAGTGAATGCTTAGTATAGTGGCTAATCTTAGTAAATAGCTTAACTGAAATCGAAGCATATCACAATTAAAAGGAATAAGTTGAGGATCTACTGTAGTAATGCTTTTGATGCAAAAATGATGCTACCCTCTGAGCTCCACCAAATAAGCCTTGCATATCCTTGAGAGTCTTTTTATTTACTCCCTGTCGGGTAAGTCTAGCTGAGTACAATTGAGTACTCAGGGTTTTATTCCCATTGTTGCAGATGGTGTAGTCTACTACGCGTATTGCAGGAATTGCTTCACCCCTGCGGGCGAAGAAGACTAGACCCGAGGGCAGGGTCATTATCTATCCTTAGATGTTATAAGAATGCTGTGACAGGGTCATTTGATGGTACTCGTATTTGAATTCTATGGTGTATAACTATGTTAACTTCCGCTACTATTATATTTGTGTAAAAGACTATGTTGTACTCTGATGTTTAAATTCGGTTGCGAACTTATGTGTCATGTGATCGGGTATTGCTGAATGAATGATCCTTGGGGTATGAAATGTTTGAAATCCTTCGAGATTTCCGGACTACCGGGTTTATATTGGCTCTAGTGCGACTGGATTGCGATTAAAAATGCGATCGTTGTACTTGTGCTCATATAAATTGGTCAGTTCTGTGACAACCACTTTCATTTGCTCCAAGGAGAATCCAATATCCTCTACCAACCAATTCTGAAAAGTGGACACTTTGGCATGCATTAGTGTTCCCATGATCCATGGAAATCACTTTAAACATGTCCCCACTTTTGTCATAAACCTTTTACCTTCACAAAACACTAAACAAGGGAATCTCTGAAAATTTCAAAACTTTTGGTCCACCACTAGTCTCTACTTTTCTGGACACACTATTTAAAGCTGAAAGGGGACAAACCCTGGTTCGGCCGAACCATGTTTTGGCTCCCCCCAAGAAAGTGTTGTTTGAATTCAAATACATTTCCTGTGCAAAGGTAAAAACAACACTGAACCTGATTTAAGTGGTTCGGCCGACCCATAATTTAGGTCCTCTCTGCAGAGTTGCATTTGAATTTGAATAGATTCCCTGTCTAAAGGCAAAAGCAACTCTGATCTTGTCATAATGGGTTCAGCCGACCCATCATTGGAGAGCTATCAGCAAGGTCGAGTTTGAATTCAAATAGATTCCTTGTCCAAAGTTGAAAACAGCAAAGACCTGACCTAGGGGGGTCGGCCGAACTGGCCATGGTGGCCTGGCCACCAGCCCTTCTCCCCCTATAAATACCCTTGTATTGTGTGCTCAAATCCACACCCAAACCAGCTGATTTCTGCCGAGCACACAATCTCTCTTCTTCTCTCCATTTGAGCGAGTTCTTTCTCAAGTTTAGTTTAAGCTTAGCCACTCAAACCAAAAACCCAAAAATATTGTAGTAGTAGAAGCTTGTCTCACTCTCATCTTTGCTCTCAAATTCTTGTTTGTGGAGGTAACCATACCCCGCAAGGACTACTAACAGTGGGATAGCTAACGCTAACGCTAACGCTAATCCCTGTTGTTGTAGTGTGTTCTTGTGTTAGCTCATTGTTGCAGGATGAAGAAGTTCTCTTCCGCACTCAAGAAGGCTAAGAGTGTCGTAGGGAGTTCCTCTCGACGACTCCGCCATGATGAAGATGAAGGAAGAGAAGCTCCACCAAGACGAAGCTTTGGAGTGCCTTCCGAGAGGTTCGATTCCGAGAGCGGCCTCATGCTAAATCAAGAAGAGTACCAAAGGTACGTCTCCATCCGACACTGAATGTATGAACATACCGACATCATTGACCCTGTCCTTTTGGACAGCACAGGTATGACTGCGGAATTCAATACTATTTTCAATACAATCAGGTGGGAAAGTTTTTGGGAAGTGCAAGAACTTGGAATAGAAAAGCTCACCATTGAATTTTTATGCTCTTTACAAGCCACTAAAACTAATGTCTACTTTCGCATGTTTAACCAAGAATATAATTTAACATGGGGAGTTTTTAGCATGGCACTTGGTTTTGATAATGACTGTCATCTAGACCTTGTTAATGCAACAAGAAGATTTGATAAAACTGAATTTTGGAAAGCTATAACAGGATCTAATGATTGCTCTGACCCTAAACCCGATGAAATCCATAATCCTACTTTGCGCTTGATCCGATATTGGATGGCTATAACTTTTCTTCCTAGCTCTAATGTGCAAATTCTTTATAATAATGAATTAAGACTGCTCTATGCCATGACAAAGAAATTAAAAATTTCACCTGCTAAGATGTTAGTCCACTTTTGGCTTGGTATTTTCCATAGAAGCGAGCCTATATTCTTCACTTATTTTATCACACGCATTGCTGAAACAATGGACTTGCTAGATGGAAAATATTACTTTGAATACATTGCTTCTCCTAGAGATGTTGTAACCGAAGATTTCTTCATAAGTACTCAAGTCCTAAAAAGAGATGAAAATGGTGATATAAAAATGATTTATCCTGGCCATACAGCCGAAATCTCTCTCCCTTGTGAGAGGCATCGGTTGTATGCGCTGCGCACACTAACCGTAAATTGGGACCGAGAGGCAAGAAGCCAAAATGTTGCAGGACCAAAAAGGGTGACAAGGAGCATGTCACAAGCCGCTCAATTTGAGCAAGGACACATCACGAGCTGCAGGAAGATATGAAGAAGAAGGCGACGAGGTAAGTTCCATGGACATTACAAGGTCCACGGAACGGCCTCAACAGCACACTCCAAGAGTGCGCACCCCCCGTCCGTCCACACAGGCGAGGGGTCCTCGAAGCCAAGGATCGGAAATGGACCAACTCATCAATGACATGGGCACAATGCAAGTTGAGCAAGACGCAACTCTGAATATGGCACAACAAAATGCTCAACTATTGCAAGCTATCCAAGACAAAGAAGCACAACGCTGAGCGGGATGGTTCCAATACTACCCGCCACCACAATGAGCAAAAGGACAAGCTTGGGGGAGATCCTCTCTCCCACCAAGGTAAGTATTCTATCCTAGTTCTTTACATTATTTTAATTTATTGCATATAAAAAATGCGTAAGATAAAAATACCAAAAATATTTCCCTTAAATCCATATGTCTCATGAATGTTTATCTTCCTCAAGGAAATGATGAATAGTTGCTCTGTTAATGTTTCTTTAATGCTTAGTTTACAACTTAGTGTTTCTTTGAGTATGGATTACTTGGCTCATTTAAATCATCATGAACCTGAAAACTTTATGGATGCTAAGCACTAGAACTAAGTCTAAGTTGTTGTGAGATATGATATAGTGAAACAAGAGCTACTATAATATTGTTCTAAGCATGCATGATTACTGGAGATTTATTTCTAAATCAATCAAAACCTTATTGTTCCTCAATGGTGATAAATTCCTACCATAGCCATATATGTTACACATGTCTAAAACCTTACACTTAAGCTATTTGCTTTGCATTGAGTGTTGTCAAGTCTTGTTGACCCTTATTAAGAGTCTTATCATGCTCCCAAGATCAAGATCACGTACACACCACATATATACATGCTTCTTCTACACTGGATGTATGCAACCACATGCCTTTCATTTCCACCAAATAAATGCTCCATGTGTTAAAGTCATAGAAAATCTCTCTTAGTCATTATGGTAGTAGAGACAAAAGGCTATGCAAAATGAAAATAAAAAGAAAGAAAGATGGACATAAGAGAGTCCATAGAAAAGCTAGGCTCATAAATAAAAGAGAAGAATGATGGCCATGTCTCTAAAATTTATTAGAGAGAGATATAGTTCAAATAGAGGAGCATTATATTCCATCATCATCCACACACTTGCACATCTTGATCTAAGGGCATGACACTTCTCTCTTTGGATCCAAGCTTTGACTCTACAACATATGCAAAGTAAGTATGCCATATTCTTTCATTCCTACCTTAAGCTCCACATAAGCCATTTTTTTAAGTAGGATGATAAAGAGAAGGCAACATTTACTTTATGCTTTGGTAAGGAATCATACACCATTTGAGCGACATGAGAGAACCATATGAGGAACATTAAGTTGTCTTTTGCAAAACATTGCTAAAACCTCCAGTATGAAACTTGCAAAGAATAAGAAAGGTAGTGCTCAAGTTAAACTGTTCTGTCTCTCAACCTCCTAAGGCAAAGGAAAAGTCATTAGCCCCATAAAGGACTAAGGTGAAATGGGTGAATTTCCATAGGCAATTTTTTCATTGAAAAGAGAAGTATATAGTTGTACACATGGTATTATTGAAACATGAACATTGTAGCAACTCCTGATCCACCGAGGCTAAGTTAAATTATTTGCTCAGGACGAGCAAAGGTTAAGCTTGGGGGATCTTGTTGACGGTGGATATACCCTAAAATTCCACATTCAAACACTGTCAACAGGCCTCGGATTCAAAGGAGAATAAACTCAACGTGTGCATATTTTATCAATAACGAGTTCCACTTGTACACTTAGCTTGTGATTGCAGGGAACACCAAAACAGTGCAAAAGTGAGCAGCTAAGGGCTAACTACATGGTTCGGTCGAACCATGTCAAGTTGTCCCAAGCCACCACCTTTCAACATGGTGCAGACAACATCAAATGGAAGAGATCCAAGCCAAGGGTGGGCCCACCCATGGGTCGGCCGAACTGGCCATGGGGCCTACCTGGCTCTGGTGACATGGCAGGATCCGTGTGACACTCCAACCAAGTCATTTCATCCATCGGATCAACTTGTGCTTTCATTCAACGGTGGAGATCAAAGGCACACGGATTGAGGCATGAAACGAAGGAATCAAGACAGGACAAGTACCAGGGGAGACCCTATGACTGGTGGGGACCACACCTGGCCTGGCCCCACCCGTCATAGGGGTCGGCCGGACCAGATGGTGTGGGCCCCAGCCACCGATGTTCCCCACCGACTCCAAGCATGCTTCCCATGTGCTCAAATTGCCAAGACCGTCCATTTTGAGGCGGTTACAAGGCGGTGGATCCAAGGGTGGAGAGTTGAGGAGCACACGGATCGCTGACGTGGCATCCCCCCACTCTCCACTATAAATAGAGGCTACCCACTCCTCTTCAAGACACACAAGACACCCAAGAGTCACAAGTCACAAGAGTTTTACTCTTTAGTAGTAGTATTAGTCTAGTGTGGGAGTTAGAGTCGAGTCGAGCTACGCTCGGAGTCTCCGGAGTCGTCTGCTGGAGAGTCTGGTATAGCTCTTGTACCTTTCCTTCTATAAGACTTTACCTTTATCAATATATTATCTTTACTTTACTTTACTAAGTCTCTACTTAGTGCATTACTATTCTTTATAGTATTGTTGTGTTTTGTCTTAACTTATAGTTGAGTTATATTGGATAATGATCCTGTAACCAGCTCACATGTGTAGTTCATCGCCTGTCATAGGGTGCTTTAGTTGTTGGACGCAACTAAAGTAGTAAGGCTTAGTGTAAGCATGGTGCTTAGACTAGATCTTGCCTTTGAATGCCGCTTGTCGCACGGATTGTTTGTGGGTGCTAGCAGGTGGTGACAGCCCTGTCTAGTCTTAGTATCCCTCCATGTGTTTTAGGCAAGTTCTTAAAAGGTAGGCTCCCAAAAGAGAATAGCCGCTTCGGGTAGAGGTTATATCCCCTACTGTCTCGCCTATCCCCTACACACCGGAAGTAAGGTAGCTGTCTTGATATACTTCATCTATTTGATAGGATAATTCACAAGAGTAAAGTAAGTGTCATAAGAGTCTTATACTCACTCGTTGTCCTCCCACCTAGCTATACTCTACAAGTTATCTTAGTTATCTCAAAACTTTGTCGTGTCTTGGTGTCATTACCCTTTCCTCTATATATCGATTTACCCCCCTATCACTAGTTGATACTAAGTTGCTATAGACTTAAGGATCTCTCTCTTTTTATTAATTATTCCTAGCAATCGCTTTCCCTTGGGATAAAATAAATAACGATACCTTGAAATACTTCCGGGTGAAGTGCTACAGCGGTAAATTCTGTGTGCTTGCGGAATTATCCAATAGACATAAGAAATACCCCAGGCACTTCTGGCGCCGTTATCCGAGATAGACTAACACCCTGTCTCTGGTGGTCGCGCTAAGAAGTGTCAACATGGGGTGACATTGGGCATATGGCGATTGGTTGATTTGATTAGCGAAAAATTATTAGTTGCCCAATTCACCCCCCTTCTTGGGCATTCTCGATCCTTTCAATTGGTATCGGAGCCTTGCGCTCACTAATTTGGCTTAACCGCTAAGAGAAGGATGTCCGGTGGTCACGATGGTCCCCCTCCTGTCTTTGACGGTAATGATTATCCTTATTGGAAAATTCGTATGGAGGCATACCTTGAGGCGGTAGACCTTGGTGTTCACAAAGCCACCGTTCAAGGGTAGCCCACTCCCAAAGCCAACACTATCCTCACACCCGTTGAGGAAGAGCACGAAAAATTGAATGCTAAGGCTCGCAACATCATCTTTAGAGGCCTTAGCAAAGAGGTGTTCAACCGTGTGAGGAAACACAAAAACGCCCATGCACTATGGTCGGATATTTGTGTGCTCCATCAGGTAAATAAGAATGAGCGTGAGGAACGATATTACCTTATCATGGATAAGCTCAATTCTTTCAAAATGCTTCCTAATAAAAATGCTAATGACATGTATTCTCGATTGAATATCATTGTAGAGGAAGTCAATGGCCTTGGGCTCACTCAAATCACTCCGACCAAAGTTGCAAGGAGGATCCTAAATGCTCTCCCTATTGACAAGTATGGTCACATTGTGACCGTGCTTCATCAAGGGGATCTCTCCAATGCAACTCCCACTCAAATCTTCGGAAAGATCAATGCTCATGAGATGTATATGAAGATCACTCCCCAAGATAGATCATCATCAAAGAAAGAAGAGAAGTGGGACTTATCTCTCAAGGCCGACAAGAAAGGCAAATCTCAAGTCAAGTACACTTCTCATGATTCAACAAGTGATAGTGATGATGATGATGTGGAGATTGCTCTCATGGTGAGGAAGACCGCCAAGATGCTCAAGAAGCTCAATAACAAGGGAATCAAGTTTGATTCAAACAAGAAGAAATTCTTCACAAGTAGCAAGAGAAAACCAATCTCCAAGATGGATTGCTAAAATTATGGAGAGCATGGGCATCTTGCTCATCAATGCCCAAAGCCCAAGAAAGACAAGTTCAAGAACAAGAACAAGGGCAAAAGGCAAGACTCTAGTGATGAGAGTGATGATGAGAAGAAGAAGGCCAACCCATTCAAGAAGAAAGAATTCAAGAAGAAGCAATTTCACAAGAAGAAGAATGTGACAGAACCTCCCGAATTACCATGGCCCACGTGCACCTGCCATAGTCCAACGACCTCCGACTGCTATGCACGAGAGCCTGATAACTCCGGAAGCCCTGTCGGGTGCTCTCGCGAACACCGCAATGTCCCACCGAGGATCATTTCATGGGACGGAAACCAACCATCTTATTACATTCATTCATAGAGTTCAAAATACATCAGAGTAAAAAGCGGAAGAGTACAATTATAGTTTACAATTTCCAGTGATAGTCTTTACAAAACCTCTTGTCGATAGAGACAAGATAAGGTGGCTCTTACACTTATAAGTAATATAGATGACATCTTGCCCAAGGAAGTGCTGATAAGCACATGTCATCTACTGCATAGGGCAGCTCTTCGAGTGTCACCAGCTTGGCGATAGCCAAACCTGTACAGCTCCTTGCTTTAACCTGCAATAGGGGGTTAACAAACCCTGAGTACATGGGGTACTCCACAAGACTTACCCGACTAAAAACTGGGGAGAAGACTTAGAAATGCAAGCTGAGGAGAATCAAGGAGAGGCTTTAGCAAGAATCAAAGAGTTTTGCAGAAAACCTCTCTAAATCAGCTTAACATTTAATCTCAAAGCTAGATTGTTTCATTCAGTTATCTCATCATCAATTCCCTTTCCCACATTTACCTCGTTCCGAACCACTCTTCGCTGTAAGTCGAAGGATCAAGTCTCCATTGACCGAGGAGCAATGACGATTCGAATCGATTGAAAACCCAGCTGGGGATCCCTATCCACATTGCATATGTAGCAACTAAGCTTGCATATGCCAACCCCGCCTACCATGGCTTTTCCAAAACTTGAACCGGTCCTGCACCACCCGAGAGCACAGTATTCCTCTCCTCTCCAGGCACGACGGCCACGAGGGTACACACTACTCTCGCCATCTCTCCACTCCCAGTGCGTGGTTGTCGATTCACGTAAAGGAGCGACCGGAGTTAGAGGCTTTCCGTAGTATGTGGCTAGTTGCAAAGTCTTGATCCAGCAAGCCGACAACGAATGGTCCCTAATGGATTCCATTTTGTTTTCTAAATAGATAGTCAGAGACACTACATTGAGACTCCTTTCTCAATGCAAGTCTACTGCCCTGTCAAACAATTATAATAGTTCATAGTAGTATACCCCAAACATACAAAATATCTTTTTCATAAAGCTTAACTATTAAGCAAGGCTAAGCGTTTTATAAACATTTGCTTTTAAATCAGGTTTCAAGGATAATATATCAAGGCAGGTAAATGCAGCAAGTAGGTGACAATCAACTCCTATCAACCTAATCCAGCAATTTAACTCAAGGTGATAAAGATTTATAAAACACAAGGAGGGGCTAATGCACCGGGGCTTGCCTGTTGCTTGAAGTAGATACAACCCTGAAGTCTATCACCGAGGAAACTCCACGTCCAGAGAGTGAAGACCAACTCGGGATTTGCTTCAGATACGAATATCCTGCGTTCACTACACGAAATATTAATGTATGATGAAATGCATGGCATGATGCATAATGGAAACATACAAATACATTACATTAAATATTCAAAGAAAGTTAAATACTACTTTCCTTTGCGATAAAGTTGCAAGCCAACAAGACTAGCTTGTTGTCCAACAACTCAGGTTAGCGGTCTACGGGTACCTATAAGGAATTCTATGCACGACTTAGGGTGCGGAAAGGTTTCAAAAGAAGTCGTTCTATTTGGATGTTTTTACCCATGAAGTTGCACCTTAAAGAAACAACCTCATGACACTACAGGTCAGGATAACCTGTAATTAAGGGTTACATTGTTTTGGTAAACCTCAAGGTAATTACCAACTAGCAATAAGGGTCATTGAGTTCTTATTAAGATTCTATTATCATGGTGGTTATTATCTCACCTAATCATTTTATTAACTATTATTAACCACCACATAACAATAATAAATTATTCTACTAAATAAGTTACAAAGGATTATTTAAAGTGTTAACAATCCCTGGTCTTCACTCAATCCAAAAACCACAAGGTACAATACATTTCATATATTAAGAAAGAAAATAAATAAATTTATTTAACTACTCAGCCTCTACTGTTGGACCAGCCCGAACAACCAACACGGTCCAGATTGGCTCCCTTAGCACTCCCAATACAAATGGCCCCGTCCAATCCGGCTCCAGCCCGCTCTGGCCAAGCCAGAGAGGCGCAGCCATGGCCACCGGCCGGCCAGGCCAAGCTCGGCCAGGGCCGCAAGCGGCCGGAGGTGGCCGGGAGGGCGGCAACGGGTCGCAAAGCTCCCAGACCACTAACTAAACTCATGGTAACCTCAGTTCCCTAATTCGAAGACCTAGAACACACCCTGAGTCATTAATGCTAAACATCATTTTAATTATTAGTTAATTAAGGATAAACTACAAAACAATTAAACTTTATCCAAATGAGCTACAGATTTTTGTGAAGGTAGCTCACTGCTCCAAACAGCTACACAATTAATTTCACAATTTTAGATAATTATTTTGAGCTACAAAATTCATAGAAACTCAATTTTCTAATTAAAATGCCTATTTTTATCACATAAATAAAATGGTTAAAACATAAGTTTCATATTTTTCACAAATACTACAGTACACAAAGAAGCTACTCAATTTATTTCGTAATTTTTGTAGCTACATAAATATCCATACAAAATAAACAAAACTGAGCACTAATCCTTTAATCTGAAAATGAAAAACCATTTTGTCAGCTCCAATGGACCGGCCCACCTCGGCCCAGCCAGGCCCAGCGTGCCTCCTCCTTGCCCAGTGCCACGGCCGGACGGCCGACTCGCGAGCGCGCGGTGGCTCGCCGCGGCGGCCCACCGTCGGCGGCCCTCCGGCGAAGATGAAGGCACCGGAGTGCGCCCAACAACCTCCCGTACCCGTCTAGAGGGTCCTCCCCTACGCTAGGGCTTCGGCAAAAGCTTGCCAACGGCCATGGCGGCTGGCCGAGGTCACCTCCGGCGGCGCAGCCGCGTTCCCGCCACCGGAGACCTCAAAAAGCCCAACTGGCTACCCACGGAGCTACATGAATCTCACCTAGATGTGATGCGCGAGTAAGACAAGACGGAGAAGGTCAGGAGCTTGCTGTTGGCGTTGATGGAGGATCGGGCGGGATGAACCAGTGGCGAGGTGGTGTTCCGGCTTCCCTTCGTCTCCAATCGAGAAACCAACTGGCACATAAGTTTTGTGACGTCTCATAGAGCTCAGAACGAGCAACTAAAGGGGACGAGACCCACCGTAGAGTGCCGAACACAGAGATGACCACCGCGGCGGCGCTTCCGTCGGCTCTGGAGAAGATGACTGGTCTCCGACCGATTTCGGCAATGATAGAACGTGTGGGTGGGCTCTATGGATACGTGAGAAGGTCACAGAGGTGCGTGTGCAAGCAATTGGAAAAGGATCGAGCAAGCCTCATGAATTTTGCTGGCGACAGATGACGAGCTCACCGGTGGTAAGTGGCAAAAGGATAACGACGAGGGTCTTGCTTGGTTTAAATAGAAGAGGAACGCACTCCGAAAGTTGCCGCGACGACGCTCGAGCTTGCCACGACGTCGGACGCGTGCCCGCGCGCGCTGCGCCGGTGGAGGGCGGCGGCAGTGATGAGCCAGGCAGGCTGGCTGCTGCATGGCTCTCTGGATTAGGATAGGGATTTTTGCATTTAGCCCCCTACTGACAGTAATGTGCAAATTAAACGTAAATTCATGTATCAAGTTGGAAAATGACCAATATATGAAATGTGCAGAATCTCATTCTACACATCTTTGATATAGAAAATATTTTCAAATTTTGAATATTTTTGAAATTATTGAAAAGGGGATAAATAGCCCTTTCTAAATTCAATTCAAATCTCAAATATTTATTGAAGAAGTTCAAAATCTTTAAACATCAAAGTTGCTCAGTTTAGTGAGCTTTACAATTTTTATTTAAGACTTAACTTCAGATTCCAAGTAATTTTTGAATTGGAGTTTTAAATTCGAATTTGAGGATAGAAATTCAAGTTTAATTTAAATTTCCAAATAGTAACTTGAAAAACTTTGTATACCAAAGTTGCTCCACTAAATAAGAGCTACAACTTTGCTTTTGGGACCAATGCCCAATTCTATATAGTTTTGAAACTAGGGTTTTAGCCCGATTTAGTGTTTTAAATCAATTCCAAATTGTATTTTTAAGCGGTGATTAATTAATACACCCAATTAACAAGCCACTCGTGATTAATTTAAATCACACTAAAGAACTTAAACACAATCAACCTATGAAATTAAATTTGCTTGAAGTTGATGCATAATTAAATTGAACTTAATTATGAATGCAATGCAGTGCATATGATGACATGTCCGATTTTTACTTCAGTAACACCGTGGGTGTTACAGCTCTACCCCCTTAAAGGAAATCTCGTCCTCGAGATTTAGTAGAAATTATAAGCATGGGGACGAGTAAAGGAAAGAAGATAAGTCACGTACATTTTTCGCTTTTGCAAAATAAGGAAGGTTTTCAAATTTCTAAAGGGAAAGAAATCCAACTATGATTATAAGGTTTTAAGAAAACTCTGGTAGAAATTGCTGCCGAGTTGTTTGTATTGGTATAGCTTTCTCTTTCTGATTGAGGACATAACATCAACTACCTTTCTGTCCTGAAAGACCTTATCAATAATATATCTTGCAAAACACCGAATTCCTGAATCTCCATATCAAGGACTTCGAAATTTTTAGCAAAATATGGAATAAAATTCAAGGGATAGAGAATATATTAATTTCAGATGTAATGGTTCAGGAGCATCGACTACAATACCAGTGCACACTCTGGTCAGAACTGGTGTGGTTTGCAACCCACCAAAGATCCTAAGTTTTTACACGGCACCATAGTCACGGGTCGAGACACCATTACAAGATACAATTAATGTAGCCCCATTAGAGGAATCAGAGGAGCAAGGATATAACAATGATAGCCATGAGGTATAATGATCACAATTCTCGATACAAGCAAACGCTTGACGGTATTTCCTTTAAGCTACACCCCACAGAGACCCCGGGTTTAAATACCCAGCAGTATTTCCTTATGGCGGTGACCTATAGGAGACCCCAAGTTCCGTCACTATATTGAAATCATAGGTCATATTACACCACAGCTAGTTGGTTTCGTCTTCACATAGGGTGCAGATGGGAGAGAGCTTATTCAATCGTGAAACTATAGTGGATCATGACCTTAGGCCTCGATACCTGCACTCCCCTAGCAGCACATCCATGCGCTGGCCAGCCACAAGGAGACTCTAGGTTCCGACGCGATACCATGGTCACGGATCGTTGCACCACTATAGGGCACAACTGAGTAACTCTCGACCAATACATGGCGAACATCAAGATTAAGGGCATGTCATGTGTCAGGGTAAAGAAAGTCAAGGTATGACATGTTACCTAATTACGTCAAAGAATTCGTTCGTGTCAAGCCAAAGGAGCTATACATGACACGAACACCATGGGGGTATTCCAGGATATATACCAGGTTTTGTGTTTAGTTTGAGTAGTAATTTAAAGTTCACCTAGATGTTCCTAAGAAGCGAATCCTTAAAGTTGATTTCAAAATAACTATAACATCAAGAAATTTTGAAATTCGGAAAAAACACAGATATGATTTTTTTTACAGAGGTTTTAAAGACAGTGAAAGCACATTAATTGCAGGCTAGGATCATGATCAGTAACTCTAATAATAGCGAACGTCTAGTAGTAACTTCCTATGGTCGCGATCCATAAGAGACCCCAGATTTCGACGCAGCATCATGGTCATGGATCATGATATCCCATAGACTACAATTACAATAGCTTTCATGAAAATGGCAGTATCTTGAAAGAAGGAGACTTTACACAAGAATAAACTTAAGAATTCAATGATTAACCAAAGTTTTATTTTGAGTTAAATGAGTGCATCCTAGAAGTTTCTCAAGGATTAGGAACTTATGGAACAAAGATTTTCAAGAATACAAAAACCTAGAAAGAATGACATTTTTTTTGGAAAAGTACAACTATAATGGACAATAGCTGCACTTCTTTTTAGTAAGGAAAAATTTTTACAAGATTAATTCAGGGAATATACAAGTCTACTTCTTAGTTCACACCTATCTTACATCAGCTGACAACCACTTATTGTCTTACTTCAACTTGTTGGACAACTCTACATTATTGTTCTACCCCCTACGATTTTATATCACAAACTTTTACATCAAATTAGCCCTAAGCCGACACTAGGTCTAGGAAACTAACTCACTCTCACTCTCTACTCGTCATGATCACTCACTACTTCTGATCCCGAGTTATTCACTACTTCTTCCAATTCTTCATCTTATCCTCTGGATTAGACCCTTCTTGATTCTGAGCTGCTGCAAGTCCCATATCTGGAATTGGATCGTATATGGCATGGAGCATTTGCACTTCCTACTGTAGATCAGTGATGTTTTGGTGGGCTGCCTGGAGCTGCTGCTGATAAGTGTTATACAGGCCCCAAAACATCGCATCCTGGTGTTGCAAGTAACCGAGAGTCTCTCTAAGACCCTCTCTTGCCATCACGGCATAAGAATGAGCTTCTTCACGTTGCTGGATAAGAAGTCCAGTTTGAAGATGAAGACTATCCACAAGGCCTTCCAACTCCGTTATGCGACGCTGGTCCGCTTGTCGTTGTGCCTCGAGTGCTTCTATCTGGGTATCCAGGCTAATATTTTGCTCAACATGGATCTGAGCGATCTCCTTTCACTCTTGAGCTTTCTCATAAGCTCTTTTCTTTTTCAATTCCATACCCTTGAGTGTTGCATAACACTCGGAGTATAACTCTTGCCAATCCTCCTATCCTCGCTCGCGAGTCAGATGGAAATTTAGGACCGCTAACATAGCTCGACTAGTGGCGACCAAAATGGGATTATGTTCATCTGAATTTTCTTCCAGTTGCTAAGTTTGTCGCTAACAACAATCCCAATCCTCTAGTGCTTCAGAGGGAAACATTCTCATTGAAGAGGCTCTCACTTCCTTCTGGCACCTAAAGCAAATCTTTCTAAGCACTTCTAATGCTATTGCCTGAGCTCCTTCCCATGGGCTCATGCCTTCAGTCTGTGCTTTCCAGGCTGGCCAGAACGGTGCATTGGTACAAGCTGGGATTCGTAGAGACACTTCATACCACGGTCGACCAAGAAGAACCGTGCGCGACCAACGGTACTTTGGTGGTTCTACATAGCCCACCTCTTGCAGTAATTGCCACAATACTGTTGGAGTCCCAAACATGGCCAGACACTCATCGACTCCAGTAGCATGGCCTTGCGGATCCATCTGTTTAGAAGAAGGGCGATATTTTTTTAGCATGAAACTCGTTTTAAAGTAAGTTTCATTTTGTGAAATACATATATTTCATAACGGGGGTATCATTAGTAGTTGTTATGACATGATGCATGATCGATCCAACGCTTATATATATAGCTTAGTATATTTTAAAAATAAGCAACATACCACAACTTGCAATATAGGGCTTAATATATTACGAGCTACCTTGTTACATAATAACCAAACTAAGTTATCCTCCACCTCATGATATGGCGGTTGCTACAATTCCTAAGTAAAATAAGTTATGGAATAAAAAGATGGAAGATCGATATCATTAGGAAATGTAGAATCAACTTCGTCCGATGCTCCTCTAAGCCAAGGCCTAGAGAAGGAATGTAGACTAAGTGCTTCAGTTGGCACGAGAGATTGGCTCGTCACACAATTCCTTGAAGAAACGCGGGAAACTCACCAGCACCTTCCGATCTGGTCATCCAAACAAGTCTTTTACTGGCATCTTTAAGAAAGCATTGAGGTAAGTTAGAAGCAGTTTTCTCAAATAGGTTTAAACTACCATTTGGTGGATTTTGAAGCCTATAAAAGGTGTTGATTGGTTCCGTAGCATGAAATAACGCTCCGATACCAGCTGTGATAGAACCTCCTGAATTACCATGGCCCACGTGCACCTGCCATAGCCCAACGACCTCCGACTGCTATGCACGAGAGCCTGATAACTCCGGAAGCCCTGTCGGGTGCTTTCGCGAACACCGCAATGTCCCACCGAGGATCATTTCACGGGACGAAAACCAGCCATCTTATTACATTCATTCATAGAGTTCAAAATACATCAGAGTAAAAAGCGGAAGAGTACAATTATAGTTTACAATTTCCAGTGATATTCTTTACAAAACCTCTTGTCGATAGAGACAAGATAAGGTGGCTCTTACACTTATAAGTAATATATAGATGACATCTTGCCCAAGGAAGTGCTGATAAGCACATGTCATCTACTGCATAGGGCAGCTCTTCGAGTGCCACCAGCTTGGCGATAGCCAAACCTGTACAGCTCCTGACTTTAACCTGCAACAGGGGGTTAACAAACCCTGAGTACATGGGGTACTCCGCAAGACTTACCCGACTAAAAATTGGGGAGAAGACTCAGAAATGCAAGCTGAGGGGAATCAAGGAGAGGCTTTAGCAAGAATGAAAGAGTTTTGCAGAAAAGCTCTCTAAATCAGCTTATAATTTAATCTCAAAGCTAGATTGTTTCATTCAGTTGTCTCATCATCAATTCCCTTTCCCACATTTACCTAGTTCCGAACCACTCTTCACTGTAAGTCGAAGGATCAAGTCTCCATTGATCGAGGAGCAACGACGATTCGAATCGATTGAAAACCCAACTGGGGATCCCTATCCACACTGCATATATAGCACCTAAGCTTGCATATGACAACCCTGCCTACCACGGCTTTTCCAAAACTTGAACCGGTCCTGCGCCACCCGAGAGCACAGTACTCCTCTCGCCTCCAGGCACGACGGCCACGAGGGTACACGCTACTCTCGCCATCTCTCCACTCCCAGTGCGTGGTTGTCGGTTCACGTAAAGGAGCGACCGGAGTCAGAGGCTTTCCGTAGTATGTGGCTAGTTGCAAAGTCTTGATCCAGCAGGCCGACAACGAATGGTCCCTAATGGATTCCATTTCGTTTTCTAAACAGACAGTCAGAGACACTACATTGAGATTCCTTTCTCAATGCAAGTCTACTGCCCTGTCAAACAATTATAACAGTTCATAGTAGTATACCCCAAGCATACAAAATATCTTTTTCATAAAGCTTAACTATTAAGCATGGCTAAGCGTTTTATAAACATTTGCTTTTAAATCAGGTTTCAAGGATAATATATCAATGCAGGTAAATGCAGCAAGTAGGTAAAAATCAACTCCTATCAACCTAATGCAGCAATTTAACTCAAGGTGATAAAGATTTGTAAAACACAAGGAGGGGCTAATGCACTGGGGCTTGCCTGTTGCTTGAAGCAGATACAACCCTGAAGTCTATCACCGAGGAAACTCCACGTCCAGAGAGTGAAGACCAACTCGGGATTTGCTTCAGATACGAATATCCCGCGTTCACTACACGAAATATTAATGCATGATGAAATGCATGGCATGATGCATAATGGAAACATACAAATACATTACATTAAATATTCAAAGAAAGTTAAATACTACTTTCCTTTGAGTTAAATACTACTTTCCTTATAGGTCTATGGGTACCTATAAGGAATTCTATGCATGACTTAGGGTACGGAAAGGTTCCAAAAGAAGTCATTCTATTTGGATGTTTTTACCCATGAAATTGCATTTTAAAAAACAACCTCATGACACTACCGGTCTGGATAACCTGTAATTAAGGGTTACTTTGTTTTGGTAAACCTCAAGGTAATTACCAACTAGCAATAAGGGTCATTGAGTTCTTATTAAGATTCTATTATCATGGTGGTTATTATCTCACCTAATCATTTCATTAACTATTATTAACCACCACATAACAATAATAAATTATTCTACTAAATAAGTTGCTAAGGATTATTTAAAGTGTTAACAATCCCTGGTCTTCACTCAATCCAAAAACCACAAGGCACAATACATTTCATATATAAATAAATAAATTTATTTAACTACTCAGCCTCTACTGTTGGACCGGCCCGAATGACCAACACGGTCCAGATTGGCTCCCTTAGCACTCCCAATACAAATGGCCCGGTCCAACCCGGCTCCAGCCCGCTCTGGCCAAGCCAGAGAGGCGCAGCCATGGCCACCGGCCGGCCAGGCCAAGCTCGGCCAGGGCCGCAAGCGGCCGGAGGTGGCCGAGAGGGCGGCAACGGGTGGCAAAGCTCCCAGACCCCTAACTAAACTCATGGTAACCTCAGTTCCCTAATTCGAAGACCCAGAACACACCCTGAGTCATTAATGCTAAACATCATTTTAATTATTAGTTAATTAAGGATAAACTACAAAACAATTAAACTTTATCCAAATGAGCTACAGATTTTTGTGGAGGTAGCTCACTGTTCAAAACAGCTACACAATTAATTTCACAATTTTTAGATAATTATTTTGAGTTACAAAATTCATAGAAACTCCATTTTCTAATTAAAATGCCTATTTTTATCACATAAAGAAAATGGTTAAAAGACAAGTTCCATATTTTTCACAAATACTACAGTACACATCGATGTACTCAATTTATTTCGTAATTTTTGGAGCTGCATAAATATCCATACAAAATAAACAAAACTGAGCACTAATCCTTTAATCCGAAAATGAAAAACCATTTTGCCAGCTCCACTGGACCAGCCCACCTCAGCCCAGCCAGGCCTAGCATGCCTCCTCCTTGCCCTGTGCCACGGCCGGACGGCCGACTCGCGAGCGCGCGGCGGCTCGCCGCGGCGGGCCACCGTCGGCGGCCCTCCGGCGAAGATGAAGGCACCAGAGTGCGCCCAACAACCTCCCGTACCCGTCTAGAGGGTCCTCCCCTACGCTAGGGCTTCGGCAAAATCTTGCTAACGGCCATGGCGGCTGGCCGAGGTCACCTCCAGCGGCGCAGCTGCGTTCCCGCCACCGGAGACCTCAAAAAGCCCAACTAGCTACCCACGGAGCTACATGAATCTCACCTAGATGTCATGCGCGAGTAAGACAAGACGGAGAAGGTCAGGAGCTTGCTGTTGGCGTTGATGGCGGATCGGGCGGGATGAACCAGTGGCGAGGTGGTGTTCCGGCTTCCCTTCGTCTCCAATCGAGAAACCAACTGGCACATAAGTTTTGTGACGTCTCATAGAGCTCAGAACGAGCAACTAAAGGGGACGAGACCCACCGTAGAGTGCCGAACACAGAGATGACCACCGCGGCAGTGCTTCCGTCGGCTCTGGAGAAGATGACCGGTCTCCGACCGATTTCGGCAATGATAGAACATGTGGGTGGGCTCTATGGATACGTGAGAAGGTCACAGAGGTGCGTGTGCAAGCAATTGGAAAAGGATCGAGCAAGCCTCGCGAATTTTGCTGGCGACGGATGACGAGCTCGCCGGTGGCAAGTGGCAAAAGGATGACGACGACGGTCTTGCTCGGTTTAAATAGAAGAGGAACGCACTCCGAACGTTGCCACGACGACGCTCGAGCTTGCCATGACGTCGGACGCATGCCCGCACGCGCTGTGCCGGTGGAGGGCGGCGGCAGTGATGAGCCAGGCAGGCTGGCTGCTGCGTGGCTCTCTAGATTAGGATAGGGATTTTTGCATTTAGCCCCCTACCGACAGTAATGTGCAAATTAAACGTAAATTCGTGTATCAAGTTCGAAAATGGCCAATATATGAAATGTGCAGAATCTTATTCTACACATCTTTGATATAGAAAACATTTTTAAATTTTGAATATTTTTGAAATTATTGAAAAGGGGATAAATAGCCCTTTCTAAATTCAATTCAAATCTCAAATATTTATTGAAGAAGTTTCAAAATCTTTAAACATCAAAGTTGCTCAGTTTAGTGAGCTTTACAATTTTTATTTAAGACTTAACTTCAGATTCCAAGTAATTTTTGAATTGGAGTTTTAAATTCAAATTTGAGGATAGAAATTCAAGTTTAATTTAAATTTCCAAATAGTAACTTGAAAAACTTTGTATGCCAAAGTTGCTCCACTAAATAAGAGCTACAACTTTGCCTTTGGGACTAAGGGCCAATTCTACATAGTTTTGAAACTAGGGTTTTAGCCCGATTTAGTGTTTTAAATTAATTCGAAATTGTATTTTTAAGCGGTGATTAATTAATACACCCAATTAACAAGCCACTCGTAATTAATTTAAATCACACTAAAGAACTTAAACACAATCAACCTATGAAATTAAATTTGCTTGAAGTTGATACATAATTAAATTGAACTTAATTATGAATGCGATGCAGTGCATATGATGACATGTTCGATTTTTACTTCAGTAACACCAGGGGTGTTACAAAGAATGGCAAGGCTTACATTGTTGGTGATTGGCTCGCCGACATTGAATCTTCAAGTGGCTCTTTCGGTGAAGAAAGTGATGATGAAAAAGAGAAGGTGGCCGCTCTTGTGATTGGGGCTTCACTTCCTCCACCGCCATCACTACCCTCATCTCCAATACACCTTTGCCTCATGGCTAAGGATAAGAAGGTACAAAGTGAGGATGAGAGTAGTGAAGTGACAATGAGTATGATTCACCAACATATGATGAACTTGCTAACTTGCTAAATGATTACACCAAAGTAATAAGAAAGCTAACAAGTAAAAATAAAAAGTTAAAACTTGAATGGCAACCTCTTAGCTCAAAATGAATAATTCACTAAAGCTAGTGATGAGCTTAAAGTTAAAAATCAAAATGTGTTATCTAAGCTCAAGGAGCTCAAATCTAACATAAAGGAGCTCAAAGAAAAACATAATAAACTTGAGAAGATGCACATTGAGCTCACCACTAGTTACAACAAGCTAAAAGAGGACTACACTCAAGTTAAAGTGAAGCATGACAACCTTGCTTTGGCTTATGACTTGCTCTCCGATGAAACACGTGATGCTACTAACCATGTTGTTAAGTGTGACATAGCTACATCATGTGATGACTTGATTGATGAGATCATTGAGCAAGGTGCTAGTAGCAAAGGCAAGAAAGTGGTGGTGGCCGATTGCCATGATGATTACTTGAAGCTCAAGATTGAGAATGACAACTTGAAGAAAGAGCTAGAGAAGCAATCAACCACCAACACCATTGTCATTGAAACGGTGCAAGAAGATGATGAGATTGAGGTGCTTAGAGAAAAGAACAAGATCCTCAAGAGTGAGGAGTGCCAACTTGCAAGTCTATTGGAAGAGAACAAGAAGTTGAAGCAAGAGAAGAGTCACCTCACCGCTGGATTGCAAAGATTCACAAGAGACCAATATCTTCAAAGTGATCTCCTCATGAACACCGTGATGAAGTTTGATAGAAGTGGGATTGAATACATGGGGTGAGAAGGTGCAAAACATTAGAGCCCAAAATAGACTCAACAAAGCAAAGAACAAATCCAAGCCCAAGCCAAAGAGATGCTTTGGATGTGGACAAGAAGGTCACTTTGCTCATGAGTGCAAGACACCACTACCACAACCTTTGCCCAAACATGCTAGGCCCTTTGCCGTTGATGCTCTCTTCATGCTAAGGAAAGATTCAAAGGGCAAAGTGAAAGTCATGTTCCTAGGTCCCCCCAAATAAGAATAGGCCTAGGAAATTGTGGGTGGCTAAAGCTTTGGTTGAGAAAGTCTAGAGCCCTTCTCAAGTATGGGTTACTAAACATCAAGCTTGATTTATTGTGTCTAGGTGAACTACAAGACCGATGGCTCTCATTGGGTAATTGATAGTGGATGCACTCAACATATGACTGGTAACGCTCGTATGTTCACCTCACTAGAAGAGAATGTAGAATACCAAGGAAAGATAACATTTGGTGACAATTCCAAGAGCAAAGTGCAAGGGCTTGGCAAAGTGGCTATCTCAAATGATCATTCTATCTCCAATGTGCTTCTAGTTGCTTTTTTGAGCTTCAACTTGCTATCCGTTGGTCAACTGTGTGATCTTGGCTTCCAATGCCTATTTACAAGTGAAGAAGTGGATGTTTCCAAGAAAGATGACAATAAAGTGATATTCAAGGGTTTTCGGTACAATCACCTCTATCTAGTGGACTTCAACTCGAAAGATGCTAATTTGAGGACTTGTCTATTCACCAAGCAATCTCTTGGGTGGCTTTGGCATAGAAGGCTTGCACATGTTGGGATGAGTACGGTCAAGAAGCTATTGAAGAAGGAGATGGTGAGAGCATTGAAAGAAGTTGTATTTGAGAAGGACAAATTGTGTAGTGCTTGTCAAGCCGGCAAGCAAGTGGCAAATACACATCCATCCAAGTCATTTGTGTCAACCTCAAGACCATTAGAGCTACTTCACAAGGATTTATTTGAGCCAACAACTTATGCAAGCATTGGTGGCAAGCTCTATTGTCTAGTGATTGTTGATGATTTCTCAAGATACACTTGGGTGTTCTTTCTTCATGACAAGACCAAAGCTGCCGCATCTTTCGAGAAGTTTGCCAAGAGAGCACAAAATGAATTTGAAGTGAAGATCAAGAAGATTAGAAGTGACAATGGGAAAGAATTTCACAACACAAACATTGAAGTATATTGTGATGAAGTTGGGATCAAGCATGAAGTGTCATCAAGCTATACACCTCAACAAAATGGAGTTGTTGAAAAGAAGAACCGAACTTTGGTCACCCTTGCAAGGACTATGCTTGATGAGTACAACACACTGGAGAGGTTTTAGGCGGAGGCAATCAACACCGCATGCTATGCATCCAATCACCTATTCCCTCACCGGTTGCTAAAGAAGACCCCTTATGAGCTAATCAATGGCAAGAAGCCAGATGCCTCCTACTTCTGGGTGTTTGGTTACAAATGCTACATCTACAAGAAGCGGCAACACCTAGGGAAGTTCCAAAGACGTTGTGATATTGGCTTTCTTGTTGGTTACTCATTGAAGTCCAAAGCATATAGAGTATTCAACAATGCCACCGGCCTTGTTGAACAAACATATGATGTGGAGTTCGACGAATCTAATGGCTCTCAAGGAGAGCATGAGAATCTTGATGATGTAGGTGATGAACCATTGAGGAAGACCATGAAGAACATGCCAACCGGAGACATCAAGCCTAAAGATGATGAAGATTATGGTGATGATGTGCAAGTAATCAATCGACCATCTTCATCAAATGTGCCTCAAGATGATGAAGATAAAGATGGGGTGGATCCACTTGAAGACACCCACATCACACAAGAAGAAGTTGAGGCACAAGCACAAGATGTTGATGCTCCACAACCTCCTCCTCAAGTGGTTGATAGAAGATCTACTCTAGTCCTACAAGCTCATCCTCAAGATCTCATAATTGGGAGTCCTTCAAGGGGGGTAATGACTCGCTCACAAAGGCATGCTCAATTTATTGAACATCACTCTTTTGTCTCTTGCATTGAGCCTACTAGCATAGAAGAGGCTCTTCAAGATCCGGATTGGGTGAATGCCATGCATGAAGAACTAAACAACTTCACCCGCAATCAAGTTTGGACACTTGAAGAGAAGCCAAAAGGAGCAAGAGTCATAGGCACCAAGTGAGTGTTCCACAACAAGCAAGATGATAAGGGCAACATAGTGAGAAACAAGGCAAGGCTCATGGCAAAAGGGTTCTCCCAAGTTGAAGGTTTGGATTTTGGGAAGACTTTTGCCCCGGTTGCAAGATTGGAAGTCATCCGTATCCTACTTGCATATGCATCTAATCACAACCTAAAACTCTTTCAAATGGATGTGAAAAGTGCATTTTTAAATGGCTTCATAAGTGAACTTGTCTATGTTTCACAACCACCGGGTTTTGAAGACCCTAAATACCCAAACTATGTTTATAGGTTGTCCAAGGCGCTATATGGCTTGAAGCAAGCCCCTCGCAACTTCCTCATCAACAAGGGCATCATAATCGGCTTGGTCAATACCACACTCTTCACCAAGAAACATAAAGGGCACAACTTCATTTGTCAAGTTTATGTTGATGATATTATCTTTGGTTCAACTAATGAAGATTTTTGCAAGGAATTTGGTGATATGATGTCCAAGGAGTTCGAGATGTCCATGATCGGTGAGCTCACATTCTTCCTCGGCTTTCAAGTCAAGCAATTGAAGGAGGGGACGTTCGTGTCACAAGAGAAGTACACTAAGGACCTCCTCAAGCGCTTCAAGATGGAATATTGCAAGCCCATCAAGACCCCCATGCCTACCAACGGACATCTCGACCTTGATGAGGGAGGTAAATCGGTTGATTAAACTCTCTATCGTTCTATGATCGGTAGTTTGTTGTACTTAACCGCATCTAGGCCCGACATCATGTTTAGTGTGTGTATTTGTGCCTGCTTTCAAGCTAACCCTAAGGAACCTCACTTAGTTGCGGTGAAAAGAAGTCTTAGGTACCTAAAGCACACCCCAAGTATTGGCCTTTGGTATCCCAAAGGAGCTAACTTTATTCTTGTTGGCTATTCCGATTCGGATTATGCCGGTTGCAAGATTGATCGAAAAAGCACATCCGGTGGGTGCCATTTGCTTGGAAGATCACTAGTTTCTTGGTCCTCCAAGAAACAAAATACTGTTGCCTTGTCAACAACCGAAGCGGAATACATTGCCGCTAGTTCTTGTTGTGCACAAATCCTTTACACGAAACAAACCCTACTTGATTATGGAATTAACTTAAAAAGGGTCCCTTTCTTGTGTGACAACGAGAGTGCAGTAAAACTTGCTAACAACCCAGTTCAACACTCTCGCACTAAGCACATTCACATCCGCCATCACTTCCTTAGAGATCACGGTGCTAAAGGTGACATTTCCTTTGAGGGAGTGAGAATGGATGATAATTTGTTGGACATTTTTACTAAACCATTGGATGAGGCACGGTTTTTGTTGGCACAAAATCTGGTCCGCGCTCAGTGTCACACCCATATTTTAAGAACAAAATAGGATGCTCAAATAACTCATATGTGCCCCAGGAATAGTCACACATATAAGCCGACAAATTATAAATAGTACCATCACAGTGTTTACTATCTGGATAGACATTTATTACATAGTCTCGAACAAATATAAATCAAATAGATAAATAATAACTAATGTCGAAACGCTCGCGGAAGCTCCAACACAGGGACACGTCGACTGGGAGACACCAAGCCTAATATTCATTACGATAGTCTTCACTCCAATCTTCATCTGTGGTGGTGAATTGCAAGGGTGAGCACATTTCATACTCAACAAGTACAACACGGGTTCATGAGGCACAAATAGGCTAGACATTGTTTGACTGCATTGAGCTTTATTATCCATATTCTTTTTAGCAATTGAGTAGCATCAAGTAATCCAATTCCCATATTATAAGCCAAATGATCAATTGTAATAAGGTTAATAAATAGCAAAGGAATTAACAATAATAATAAACATAATATAATTAACATTTATCATCTAGCGGAACATGTGCCCAAGGCCGCTCATGACCGTGAGCGCGGCTATCATGATAGATTATTAAACTCTGCGCAGAGGTGTACACTTTACCTGTGAGTCATGATTTTCTAATGCATGGGTTAATTACGCCCAAACACTAGCTAACCATATAAAGTCATCTAAAAGTTCGTCTAACAAGTTAGGGCCGCAAGGGTAAGTGGCAGCGAGATGTAGGAACCCCCCTTTTCAATATGGCACATTCCTTCTCGGCTATACACATAAGACTAGAAGCTGTACTACACCCAAGGTGGCAAACCCCCAACTGTGCCCTTTCGGGTAACCTCTAACAAGCTAAAAAAGGTCTTTTAAATGACTAAAGCCAGAGCCATGTAGCCCTCACAGCTGTACGGCAAATCCCGGTTCATCACGTTCAGAAAGTCCTATGGAGAGAAACTAGAGCCAAACCATCCAACCCAAGGCTCAAGCCCCCTTTTGAGCAGTAATAAAGTCATATTGAATGTTCATTGCACAATCCATTAAACATATCACAAGATCATTGGCATTAATAAAGCACTAGCAATAGCTACCCAATGCACATCCCATTAGGTGAACAAAGAATCAGGAATTCAAATAACTAAGTTATAATCTCTATGGTTGTCAAGGTGGACACATGCATATATGAATGTGATTATTGTGAATAGGATAAAAAGAATGGTCCATGTTATACTTGCCTTGATCAAAATACTCTTGCTGGTCTTGATTGTAAAAATACTCTTGATCGTCCACGAATTGCTCACCTTCTACTCACACGATCATCACATCACCACACAAGCATCGGGCAATCATACACGAAGCAAACAAAGGAAAATAATTAGAACAGTACACCAATAGAATTAAAATAGTTTGAAAATGATATAAAAATATTATACTCGTTCTAACGATCACATCGATATAAAGATCACAAAAATCAGATTTAAAACACGAAAGATATGATTTTCTGAAGATTTACTATAGGAAAATAATTAATATAATAATAACTCAAAATTTAAAAAGTGCCAACTCACTGAACAGTGGTAAAAACACGTAGAGTTTGAAAATTCAAATCTAACGCAATTTGAATCAACTCAAACGGGTTTAAAATAAAGAAATTATGAACAAAACAATGAAATGGCAAAACTGAAATTATTTTGAAAACGTATTTTGATCTTTGGCCAGGAAATACACTTTCCAGATTGGAAAACATGACACCAGCTGGCGCCAAGGACGGCGGGTTAAATAGCAGAAAGCTCAGGGGCTCTTGATCTTGGAATGGACGGTTCTGGTTGGTTCACAGGAGAAAGAGGTGAGTGGCTCACGGTCAGGACCTGGGGCTCTGTTCGCCGGACCAGACAGGTTGCACGGTGGTTCCATGGCCGGAACATCGCCGGAAAAGGTGTTCTCGCTCTACGGTTCACCAAATTGTCTGGGAATTGATCTAAGAGCAAGAAAACTCGATGGGGATACATTCTGGGGCATCGTTTAGGGCAGGGAACCCGCGACCAGGGAACAGCGCGAGCTGTGGCGGCTTCCAGTCGCCGGTGAAGTCACGGCATACTAGGGGGAAGTGGAAACACCAAATTGGCGGGGCTGGGGGTGTTCTCACCTCGCGATGACGCTACAGAGTGGCCCCAACGAAGATGAGGAAACCCCTACTCTCGATCTTGATGGTGGCAGTGGAAAATCCCCTCGGCAGCTCCCTGCGATTGACGTCAGTTGTAAAGCAGCGGTAGAAGAGGGAAAATTGGAGGGGCTCGAAGCTTCAGCGAGTCTTGATGAGACTCTAGGACCTACCAATTTCGTCCGAGGAAGCCCGACGGTGGCAGTCGACGGTGGCGGGCGAAAACGATGGTGGCGGCTCTGTCTCCTGGCGGCTGTGGTTTGCTCCAGTGGAGGCGGCGCGGAGGCGAATAGATGGGAAAAGATTAGGGCATAGGGGGCTTCAGAGGCTTTTATAGGAGGAATATGAGGCACTAATTCGGAGTTCCGAGGCGAACTGGAGATCGGACGGGGAAAGTCGAGTCCGGCTCGTTCACGAACAGAATAAACGAGCTCTGAAGCTGGGGCTGTTCGGCAGAGAGAGGGAAGGGTGCTGGCGGTCCTGCTTGCTGGGCTCAACCTGCAGCGAGAGGGCAAGGGACGAGAGGCACTGCAGCTTGTTGCCCTGATTTAGGCCTGCTGCACGTGAACAGAAAAGGAGGAAAGAAAGAGCAGGCTCTCGGCCAGCACCAGGAAGAGAAATATAATTCTTTTTTTTAACATAAACTGAATTTTCCAAATATACTTTTGAGTTCTTTAGCAAAGCAAAAAGAAATCCCAAAAAGGCAAAGAAATGTGCAGCAACATGTATGCAACAGTACATGGTTCAAAACTTTTACTTTCCCGTAACTCTAATGAATAAATAAATAAATGCTTTTAAAAAAATATTTGAATTTTCTATATTTAAATTAGTTCCAAAATTTGGTTGTTACAAATTCTACTCCCCTTAAAATAATCTCGTCCTCGAGATTGAGTTTTGCTTACTCAAACAACTGCGGGTATGACTTCCTGAGATCATCTTCTCTTTCCCATGTTGCCTCTGTCTCTGTATAACGGTTCCACTGCACTTTGCACATTTTAATAACTCTACTTCTGGTAACTCTTCCTGCTGTCTCCAAAATCTTACTCGGATACTCCTCATATGTGAGATTATCTTTAATCTTTAATTCCTCCAAAGGTACTTGCTCTTTCGGCACGCGCAAGCACTTCTTGAGTTGCGACACATGAAACACATTGTGCACACCAGCTAGATTTTCAGGCAACTCCAATTAATAAGTAACTTCACCACGTCTAGCTATAATTTTAAACGGTCCAACATACCTGGGTGCTAACTTTCCTTTCATATTGTACCTCTTCACACCTTTCATTGGTGACACCTTCAAGTAGACATAATCACCTACTTTAAAAGCCAAATCTCTTCTCCGATTATCAGCATAGCTCTTCTGACGGGATTGTGCTATTCTTAAATTCTCCCAGATTATCTGCACTCGTTCTTCTGCATCTCTCAGCACATCTGATCCAAACACCTGAGTTTCACCAGTTTGGTTCCAAAACAAAGGTGTTCTGCACTTACGCCCATACAAAGCTTCGAACGGTGCCATTTTAAGACTTTGCTGATAACTATTGTTATATGAAAACTCCGCATATGGCAAACTTTTATCCCAACTAGTACCAGACTGCAATGCACAAGCTCTCAACATATCTTCTAATATCTGATTGACTCTTTCGGTCTGCCCATCTATCTGTGGATGATATGCTGTACTAAAATTCAATTGGGTCCCCAATGACTCATGTATTGCTTTCCAAAAGTGAGACGTAAATTGCGTACCTCTGTCAGAAACAATCTTCTTAGGCACTCCATGCAGACATACTATTTTCTCCATATATAGGGTAGCCAATTTTGGACCTAGATAATAAGTCTTCCCTGGTATAAAATGAGCAACTTTAGTTAACCTCTACTATCACCCAAATGGAATCATAACAGCTTTGAGTGCGAGGTAATCCCACTATGAAATCCATTCCAACTTCTTCCCACTTCCATTCAGGAATCTTCATTGGTTGCAACAATCCTGCAGGTCTCTGGTGTTCAACTTTCACCCTTTGACAAACATCACACACTGCCACATATTCAGCCACATCTCGTTTCAATCCAACACACCAATACTTTTCTTTGAGATCAAGGTACATTTTAGTAACTGTCTTATTGCTGGATCCTCAGGTACACACAGCCTCTTGCCATGCCACAGAGTTCCATTATCATCCATTCTAAAACCAGATGACTTACCAACCACTATATTTTCTGCTATCTTCCTCAATTTCTCATCTTTCAACTGTCCTTCGCGAATCTCTTGCTCAAGTGTAGGTTCTATCACCAGTTCGGCTTCATTGACAACAATTCCCAAGTTTAGATGTTCAAATTCAGAACATAACTCACTCGACATAGGCAATACTTCCATCTCATTAGCATAACTCTTCCTACTAAGAGCATCTGCAGCAACATTAGCCTTTCCTGGGTGATAATGCACATCCAAATCATAATCTTTAATCAACTCTAACCATCTGCGCTACCTCAAATTCAAATCAGACTGAGTGAAAATATACTTCAAACTCTTATGATCGGTGTATACATCACTCTTATGTCCAACTAAATAATGTCTCCAGATCTTCAAAGCATGAACCACAGCTGCTAACTCTAAATCATGAGTAGGATAGTTTAGTTCATGTTTCCTCAACTTCCTAGACGCATAAGCAACAACCCTACCTTCTTGCATAAGAACACACCCCAATCCTTGACGAGATGCATCACAATAAATAGAGAATTTCTTGCTCAGATCTGGTAATATCAACACCGGCGCAGTAGTCAGTCTCTTCTTCAATTCCTCAAAACTAGCTTGGCATGCCTCAGACCATATGAACTTGGCGTTCTTCTCTAATAAAGCTGTCATAGGTTTAGCAAGTTTAGAGAACCCTGCAATAAATCTTCTGTAGTAACCAGCCAATCCCAAGAAACTACGAATCTGACTCACATCAGTAGGTGGTTGCCAATTCAACACATCCTTCACCTTGCCTGGATCTACAGATATCCCACCATTGGACACAATATGACCAAGAAAAGCAACTTTCTTTAACCAAAATTCACATTTACTCCGTTTGGCATATAGCTTGTGCTCTCTAAGTTTTTGCAATACTAGCCTCAAATGTTCAGCATGTTCATCTTCAGTATTGGAGAATACCAGTATATCATCAATAAACACTACCACAAACTTATCCAGATACTCCATAAACACCTTATTCATCATATACATAAAGTAGGCTGGTGTATTGGTCAAACCAAAAGACATGACAGTATACTCATATAAGCCGTACCTAGTAGTAAAGGCTGTCTTTGGGATATCAGAAGCACGAATCTTCAATTGATGATAACCAGAACGCAAATCAATTTTAGAGAACACACATGCACCTCTCAACTGGTCAAATAGATCATCAATCCTAGGCAATGGATACTTATTCTTGATGGTTACCTCATTAAGTGACCGGTAATCAACACACATCCTCTGACCACCATCTTTCTTATCAACAAAAATAACCGGTGCACCCCATGGTGATGAACTAGGCCTAATGAAACCCTTTTCTAACAATTCCTTTATTTGTTTCTTAAGTTCTTCTAGTTCATTAGATCCCATTCTATATGGTCGTTTAGCTATAGGTGCAGTTCCAGGTAACAACTCAATAAGGAATTCAATGTCTCGGTCAGGTGGCATACCTGGCAACTCATCTGGAAAGACATCTAGAAATTAATCCACAACACGATCCTGTTGATTCCCATCTTCATTCACTTGATTCACAGCAGCTGTCGGTGGTTTTTGCACAATCACATCAACACTGAGTTTATCTCCATTGGGCGCAGTCAATTCAACTCTTCTGTGCACATTTAATCTCTACCTTGTGTTTCTTCATCCAATCCAATCCCAGGATAACATCAATACCGGAAGTTCTCAAAACTGTAAGCTTTTCTTTGAACTCTACCCCCCTTAGAATAATACTAACTGATGGAAGGTAAAACCCAGCTTGCAAAACCCCACCCGGTGAATTTACTATAAGTGGGTTTGTCATTGGTTTTTATGGGGATGGCATGTATCTTAACAAAATTGTGCGAGATGAAAGAATGCGAAGCACCAGAATCAAAAAGAACAGTAGCGGGGATGGAGTTGACGTTGAACGTACCCATCATCACTTCCGGCGCTTCCTGAGCCGTGTCGGTGGACACATGATTCACCTTTCCAGTGTGGGATGGCCTTTGGCTGCTGCTCTGACTTTGGGGGGTCTGCTGGTTCCTCTTCTTGGGACAAAAGTTGGCATAATGGCCTGGCTCCCCACAATGGTAGCACACTCTGGGAGTACTGGGTTCACTGGTCTTCATGGGGGTGGTGTTTGGATTTCCCTGACATGGAGTCCGCTGACCACTCTGCTGCTGGTACTGTGGGCGCTGCTGAAATTGAGAGCGCTGCTGGGACTAATTGCCTTGTTGATTGTTGTGGCGGTTCCACTGACTAATAGGCCCTAATATTTCTGATGAAAGCCATGCTGAGAGTTGAGACGCTGACGTGTTTTGCTTCCTGAGGACTGTCCCCTCAGCTTTCTCTTCCTATCCATCTCCCTACGCTCATTGTTAAGTACAATAGCACGGTTTACTAGAGCTTGAAAGTTAGGATATGTGTTGCCTTTCAGCTGTAGCCTGAGATCATAGTAGATGCCCTTCAGAAACATCCGCTGCTTGTTAGCATCTTCTCTAACTTCATTTGGGGCATAGCGAGCCAGATGTGAGAACTGATCATGGTACTCACTGACAGTCATCTGTCCCATCCTGAGATTCCTGAACTCTTCTTGCTTGAGTTCAATCACGCCTTCTGGAATGTGTCGGGCCCTGAAGTTCCTAACAAACTCAGCCCAAGTGATGGAAGGAGCATTGTTAGGACGTGCAGCTTGATATGATTCCTACCAAGTTTGAGCTGCTCCTTGAAGCTGTCTAGAAGCGTACAACACCTTCTGCTAGTCATCACACTGACAGATATTGAGTTGTTTCTCCACAGCACGAAGCCATTCATCGGCCTCCAATGGATCAGCAGCATGAGAAAACATAGGAGGGTGGCCGCGCATGAACTCCCTTCTCTTATTCACGGGCGGTGGAGCAGGTGCATTCCCTCCAGCAGGCTGATTCTGGATGAATTGCATCATCGTTTGCATCAACTGTGCCTGCATTTCCATCAGCTATTCCGCCATCATTGGTGGTGGTGGTGGGGGTTGGTTAGCTCTAGAAGGCCTTCCTCTAGGCATCTGTGTTGCAAGTTAAGTGAAAAATTCTTTACAATTATTCATTAACTCAAAAATAGCAACATATAAGTGCATCTGAAATTTTCTGGCGAGATACATCTGTAATAGTTCAGTAAAACGGAGATATCTGGAGTTTCCGAAATCCAATTGATGTGTACCATACACGGTTGGAAAGCGTATAAAATTTCCTACAACTTTTATTCAGACCACATTCCCAGATTCTGACGTTAAATTTATCTAAACAGAGCAAAACCAAAACTGTTCCAGGATTTCCAGACTGCACAGAACCTCAACTTAGAACAGGTATATCTCTTAGCTCAAAATTGATAAAAAGGTAAAACTTGTGGGGTTCAAAAGATAGAGAAGTCTAGTTATTCCCAGAAATATTTCATAATTTTTGGACAAATATTTTTAGAGATATAACAGAAACATCACAGGCTGCTCTAGAAAAACATCAAGGGCAGAAACAGGTTGCAACTGAATCCTTGATATAATTATGACTATAACTCAATATTATTATATAAGAAGCTTGTAGACATGCCCACAAAGTTCCCACAATCATCACAAAGATCCAAATCACACATTAACACCATAACAAATCATCCAAACACATAGTTCACAACTTCGAAACTACACATGTTTCTCCTCAATTGGTGGACATGCTAAAGGGTATATATAATGATAGGCCTTCGATATTTTGAGTAAGATGAGTACAGAAAATTTTGTAAAACAACTAAATTAATAGATCAAGGAGATAAGCAGAAGTAGCTCAAAGGAAGCTATCAAGGGGAGAGACAATAGTATGACAAGAATAAGAATTAATCAAGCGAATGAGCCAAGGAGGTAGAAAAATTAGTTTTATAGCAAAATAAGGTTTGCAAATCGATTAGTACTAACTAGGCTTGCGTCCTACAGTCAACAAAGCTCCGATACCAATCTGTCACACTCATATTTTAAGAACAAAATATGATGCTCAAATAACTCATATGTGCCCCAGGAATAGTCACACATATAAGCCGACAAATTATAAATAGTACCATCACAGTGTTTACAATCTGGATAGACATTTATTACATAGTCTTGAACAAATACAAATCAAATAGATAAATAATAACTAATGTCGAAACGCTCGCGGAAGCTCCAACACAGGGACACGTTGACTGGGATACACCAAGCCTAATATTCATTGCGATAGTCTTCACTCCAATCTTCATCTGTGGTGGTGAATTGCAAGGGTGAGCACATTTCGTACTCAACAAGTACAACACGGGTTCATGAGGCACAAATAGGCTAGACACTGTTTGACTGCATTGAGCTTTATTATCCATATTCTTTTTAGCAATTGAGTAGCATCAAGTAATCCAATTCCCATATTATAAGCCAAATGATCAATTGTAATAAGGTTAATAAATAGCAAAGGAATTAACAATAATAATAAACATAATATAATTAACATTTATCATCTAGCGGAACATGTGCCCAAGGCCGCTCATGACCGTGAGCGCGGCTATCATGATAGATTATTAAACTCTGCGCAGAGGTGTACACTTTACCTGTGAGTCATGATTTTCTAATGCATGGGTTAATTACGCCCAAACACTAGCTAACCATATAAAGTCATCTAAAAGTTCGTCTAACAAGTTAGGGCCGCAAGGGTAAGTGGCAGCGAGATGTAGGAACCCCCCTTTTCAATATGGCACATTCCTTCTCGGCTATACACATAAGACTAGAAGCTGTACTACACCCAAGGTGGCAAACCCCCAACTATGCCCTTTCGGGTAACCTCTAACAAGCTAGAAAAGGTCTTTTAAATGACTAAAGCCAGAGCCATGTAGCCCTCATAGCTGTACGGCAAATCCTGGTTCATCACGTTCAGAAAGTCCTATGGAGAGAAACTAGAGGCAAACCATCCGACCCAAGGCTCTAGCCCCCTTTTGAGCAGTAATAAAGTCATATTGAATGTTTATTGAACAATCCATTAAACATATCACAAGATCATTGGCATTAATAAAGCACTAGCAATAGCTACCCAATGCACATCCCAATAGGTGAACAAGGAATCAGGAATTCAAATAACTAAGTTATAATCTCTACGGTTGTCAAGGTGGACACATGCATATATGAATGTGATTATTGTGAATAGGATAAAAAGGATGGTCCATGTTATACTTGCCTTGATCAAAATACTCTTGCTGGTCTTGATTGTAAAAATACTCTTGATCGACCACGAATTGCTCACCTTCTACTCACACGATCATCACATCACCACACAAGCATCGGGCAATCATACACGAAGCAAACAAAGGAAAATAATTAGAACAGTACACCAATAGAATGAAAATAGTTTGAAAATGATATAAAAATATTATACTCGTTCTAACGATCACATCGATATAAAGATCACAAAAATCAGATTTAAAACACGAAAGATATGATTTTCTGAAGACTATAGGAAAATAATTAATATAATAATAACTCGAAATTTAAAAAGTGCCAACTCACTGAACAGTGGTTAAAACACGTAGAGTTTGAAAATTCAAATCTAACGCAATTTGAATCGACTCAAACGGGTTTAAAATAAAGAAATTATGAACAAAGCAATGAAATGACAAAACTGAAATTATTTTGAAAACGTATTTTGATCTTTGGCCGGGAAATACGCTTTCCAGATTGGAAAACATGACACCAGCTGGCGCCAAGGACGGCGGGTTAAATAGCAGAAAGCTCAGGGGTTCTTGATCTTGGAATGGACGGTTCTGGTTGGTTCACAGGAGAAAGAGGTGAGTGGCTCACGGTCAGGACCTGGGGCTCTGTTCGCCGGACTAGACAGGTTGCACGGTGGTTCCATGGCCGGAACATCACCGGAAAAGGTGTTCTCGCTCTACGGTTCACCAAATTGTCCGGGAATTGATTTGAGAGCAAGAAAACTCGATGGGGATATATTCTGGGGCATCGTTTAGGGCAGGGAACCCGCGACCAGAGAACAGCGCGAGCTGTGGCGGCTTCCAGTCGCCGGTGAATTCACGGCATACTAGGGGGAAGTGGAAACACCAAATTGGCGGGGCTGGGGGTGTTCTCACCTCGCGATGACGCTACGGAGTGGCCCCAATGAAGATGAGGAAACCCCTACTCTCGATCTTGATAGTGGCAGCGGAAAATCCCCTCGGCAGCGGACTGCGATTGACGTCGGTTGTAAAGCAACGGTAGAAGATGGAAAATTGGAGGGGCTCGAAGCTTCAGCGAGTCTTGGTGAGACTCTAGGACCTACCAATTTCGTCCGAGGAAGCCCGACGGTGGCAGTCGACGGTGGCGGGCGAAAACGATGGTGGCGGCTCTGTCTCCTGGCGGCTGTGGTTTGCTCCAATGGAGGCGGCGCGGAGGCGAATAGATGGGAAAAGATTAGGGCATAGGGGGCTTCAGAGGCTTTTATAGGAGGAATATGAGGCGCTAATTCGGAGTTTCGAGGCGAACTGGAGATCGGACGGGGAAAGTCGAGTCCGGCTCGTTCACGAACAGAATAAACGAGCTGTGAAGCTGGGGCTGTTCGGCAGAGAGAGGGAAGGGTGCTGGCGGTCCTGCTTGCTGGGCTCAACCTGCAGCGAGAGGGCAAGGGACGAGAGGCACTGCAGCTTGTTGCCCTGATTTAGGCCTGCTGCACGTGAACAGAAAAGGAGGAAAGAAAGAGCAGGCTCTCGGCCAGCACCAGGAAGAGAAATATAATTCTTTTTTTTTAGCATAAACTGAATTTTCCAAATATACTTTTGAGTTCTTTAGCAAAGCAAAAAGAAATCCCAAATAGGCAAAGAAATGTGCGGCAACATGTATGCAACAGTACATGGTTCAAAACTTTTACTTTCCCGTAACTCTAATGAATAAATAAATAAATGCTTTTTAAAAAATATTTGAATTTTCTATATTTAAATTAGTTCCAAAATTTGGTTGTTACACTCAGCACACCAGTGAAGTCGGAATGGTCCTGTGGAGCACAGAGCAAACAGACCCAGCTAGCTTCGACAATCGGCGTGGATGGCACCGATGAATCTCCAAGCGTGCTAGTCAATTTGACCTGCAATTGACAAGGGAGAAAATGGTTGATCAGTAACACAATGCGGAACCACTGGTATGCCCCGAATGGTTCCAGATATCCAGTCCAGTGGGCCTTCTCAATAGGCCATTGGCTAGAGAACCGATACCCGATCACATGAATCGATAGTATGAATATAACAGAAACATTCGATACACATTTTAACTAATTCATGGACAACATGAATGAAAGCAAGTTATATCCAACAGATCTAGTTTATACGTTGCCTTAAGCACCAACACATGTCTCAATCTATCACATCCATTAATTAGGATCCACTGAATCGCTACATCTAATTAATGCACTTGAATCGATTTTGACATGAGCGAAACATAAAACAACATATAGAAGAGATCGGGAAAATACAACGTGCAGCAGGTAAGCACAAGCAGAATCAACTGAACAACCAATCTGAAGTATGGGCAACGTACAAGCCTATAAAGTAAATGATGCTTTGACTCTTAAACTAATCTATCTAACCCGTCGCTTACGTCAAGGGGATCGACCGGATCGTTGCAGCCCATGATGCAAGCTAATGATTAGATCTATTAATCAAAAACTCTCCACACAACTTACTTTATTACTTGAGTGCGACCTATACACAATCAAGATCTGGACTAAACGGATCTATTCGCCTAAACATGATATTCAATTAATGTTCATTTAAGCAAGATAGATACAAAGGATTTAAGCCCACAAGAACAGATGAAGATTGGGCAGATTGATGATGCTTAAAAGTAAATAAATAAACAGTGAATGATCATAAGCAACATCGATAACTTAATGAATCTAACTAACATGCCAATTTAGTTAGAGCCGATAACTAACCCTTAATTCGATCTAACCATGACTTAGATCAAACGAGAATCGATAACTACTCGAATCCATCTAGCAATGTGGCACGAGACAGAATCGTACTAGCAATACATGATAAACACGAGCGTGACGGTACTTACAGTAAGCCTGGCGTCTACCAGATGACACCCAACTGGCCGGGGGCCGAAAAAAAGGAAATGTTGTTGTATTGATTGACGTGTTCTGGTACAATGCGCCTGGGCTTATATTTATACCCAGCGGCTAAAGGGAAATCTCAACTGAAAGAAACCCTAGCTAAAAATAAGGAAATAATACAATTTCCTAATTCTAAGATAACTCGGAACCTAGCCTTGCCTTTCTTGTGGGCCTCTTCCATGATTGCTTCGCTGCAGCCATTGTAGAGTCCATACATGCCTTGCTGATGTCATCAAACAGTCAATCCGAAACTTTCGATCGGCTATTTCCTCCTTGCGGCAGCCACCTGTTGCCTCATCCAAAATCTGGTGTAAACACATGCCCCCAATTTTGGGATAAAATTGATTTTATTCTAAAATTAGCCTCAAATCTCAGACGGCTTCTTCAATGCTCTCAACCAGATTTTGAAATAGCGCCTTCGTATAATCTTCGTGACGGCGCTTCTGCTCCTCTGCTTTCGAATCGCCTCTGCATCTCTTGTGCCCTAGATTGAAACCCTAGCTGCAGCTGCTTGTTTCAACTCAAGCCAATTCGATCAAACTTCATGGAGACCCCATCTGAGATTCCGAAGGTACGTAACTCCATCTCCATCTCTCCCCCTTTTTGGTTCTCCGCCTAGCTTGAAGCTTCTCTGTTCTTTCAGGGGATGAGGAGTGAAATCCACATTCAATAGGCTAGTGTCCCTTCTGCTTATTATCTGGGACCCATGGGCAACCCCGGTTCAGCCGATATTATTTCGAAGGAGACCAATCAGCTTCCATTCAAATCCTCGCTGGTCAATGCATCATCCTGGACTAAGCAAACCTTTTGGAACTGGCCCAGCATACCAGCAGTCTGGAGAGATTGGTTCTGCAGGATATTCAGCAAAGAAAAGTACTGACTGGGAAATGTATGGCTTGAATCAATGCCTCAACCTTTCTCTTTCCAAGCTGGAGAAGAATGAATCCCTCCGCAGTGCAGCCTGTTACTTCTAGTCGAATTCCATCAACGCTTTCATTTTTGGTCATAGTCTGATGTTAATCACCTTGGGAGACATTCACATGCTTACGGGTCTTAAAGTCACAGGCTCCGTCCAACTTTGGGACCTTCTTTCCAAAGGTTAGCAGAAACTCGCAAAGGTCTTAGACTATAGTGGTTGGACCAGCTACATCATTACCAACCAAGGCTCTGGCCCCAATATCAGCAACAAAGAATATATAGCCTTTCTGATCATGTGGCTGGAGAAATTCATCTTTTGTGGCTCCTCTCTTGGGCCAGCATACCCCTACAGAGCATTAGCAGAGCAACTAGCTGCTGGGAAATCAGTGCCTCTGGGAAAACTACTTCTTAGGGCTGTTTATAACTTGATGAATCAAGTGACCTCCTATTTGCTGGAGAATGAGCCAGTCCCTTGTCGCTCAGGCCCTTGGTGGTTGATCCAGCTTTGGTTGAATCTGTACTTGTACAAATTGGTGAAACCTGATCTGTCCAACCTCAGCTTCCCATCATCAAACTTCGCAGAAGGAGAGGATGAAGTTAGCAGAAGCTGCCAATCTTACGGCGAAGCTGTATCGGCTATCACAATTACCATTAGCCGAGGGCATCTTTTTAAACAGCTCTACAGAGTCCTTGACCCAGACACCCTCAAATGGTTCCCTTACGAAGAGAATGTCGAGCTGTCTTTCCCTTACAGCTTTAGATTTGATTCAGGCTGCTCAAACCAATAGGCAATCGAAATTTTCAACAGTATCATCAAACCTTGTGTTCTGCCTGTTCATTTCAAGCACCTTCGCAACAACAATGTCCAGCAACCTGTCTGGCCTTCGTATGAATTTTACAACCCCAACTTCGTGGTCAGGTAGTCTGGTTGGGTCAACTTTCCCCCAGGGATGCATTGACCAGTACCAGGGTATTTCAACTGGGATCAGATCTTCCAACATACGCACCCCCAACTTGGTCAACAGTATAATTCACTCACGCATCCTACAACACTTGGTGGCAGCAATGGCATCCCCATATGTTTAATCAAAGAATTCATGACAAATGCCTTGCCCTGGATGCAGACTTCTCTTCGGATGCTGAGGTAAACTGTTCATCAATTTGCCGATTCCTGTTAGTCATCAGCATTTAACAGGCCATCTTCTGTAGAATCCCGAAACAATCCCACCAACTGTTGTTGAGTACTTTCCTCCATGCCCGACAACAAGGATGGGCTCCGAAGCACCATCTCTGAATCAAATGATGAAAACCCTAGCTCAATCCTTAGTGACTTCTACACCCAAAAGAAAAACCACTGTTTCCAAGAAGATAGTTACCAAGAAGCCGAGATCACAAAGACCTCACACCTGGGTATAATACTCATCATGATCTATTCTTGTATTTTCACTATATCATTACCCTTGAACACATATTTGACTACTACTCCCTGGCACAAACGGAACGTCCTTCGGTTGAGGTAGCCGAACCAAAACCTTCTTCAGAGAAGGACCCTGAGTAGCAGGTTCAAACACTAATCCAGGACACTACCCCTAAAGAGCCGGTTCAGCCGATCATCACTGAATCCCCTGAAAGTACTTAGGTTTGTCACATCACTTTCCTCGGAGCCTCTTACTTGGGACATCTTACATTTGAATCTATAAAAATGCAGCCAAACAGTCCAGTGTTCGAAGATGATCAACATTGTCAAGACTTAGCACCTCCTTCTTCTCTTAGTAAACTACTTTGGCTGTTAATGCTATCACTGCATTTTCAATATCACTCTGATCGCTTCTGTTTCTAGATGCCCGGTCAACTATGCAAAGACCGAACCTAGAATCTCAGATTGGCTTGTCATCAGCAGCACCTGTCAATCCTGAGAAGGTACACAACTACCTTGTATTTCAAAGCACCAATCGTATATGACCTCCTTTATCACTTGATTTCAGGCGCAACGGTCCCCATCCTTGAGTTACTCCTTTGATATCAACCAATTCCTTGATGATGAAGAAGTTAGCTCTTGCCAGCACATGCTTCCAGAAGACATCATCCAGAATCGGCTCTCGGAGTTACTTACTCTTTTTGAGAAAAGAACAGCCAATCTAGTCCAGAACACAACCCCGATCCAAGACATCCTGTCGCTCCTCCAAGATCAAGTGAAGCCCAACATCCTGGACGACCTTCTAAAAATGGCTGATTTCAAAGACCGTGCCCCCAAGACCTTATCAGCGTTCATCAATTAGTCTGAACTCAGCACGGCACAAGCTCAAAAGGAGCTTAACAAACAAGATGCCCATGCCCTAGTGAAACAAGTCGACACCATGATCTCTTCTTCTGCCACCGCTCGCACTGAACTTGACAAGTTGATGATTTTTGTCAAGAGCTAGAGGCAGAACTTCAAACAGTAAACTTGACTATCTCTCAGCACGAGCAAACCTTGGCCAACTGCCCTGACACCATATCTCAATTGAGGAAAAGCGTGGGTGCCAAGATTAATGAGGGCAAGCTTATCCACAACCGCCTTGGTCGTCACCTTGGATCTAAAGATGCAGACTATCACACAATTCAGACCAGCGAATCTCTTCGTACTGAAATTGTAACAGCTCTTCTCGCCATGCTGAATTTGTAATGATATGTCTTCATTTAGCCATTAATGACAATAGACATTGCAACTCTATTCTGCCAACATCGGCTATTGTACCCAATCTTGTCGTAACTTTTACTTAGCCGATTCATAACGGTTCTCAGCATAGTCAATGCGATTAACTTTCCACGTGTGCCAATCGTCGGGTCACTTCCTCATTGAATCTGGCGTAATTCTGAAATTCCGTCTCTTCTTCCAACCCTGACTATAAATCCGCACTGAGAGCACACGGCGAACCACACGGCACCACCTTTCTTACTCTGTCTCCGCCGGCCTATCAACTTCATTCTCCCCTTTCTGCTTGAGAAAACCCCAATGGCCGACGGTGACAACAACCGTGGAAAGCGCCCGGCATCAGATCCTGCCAAGAGCGACGAGTTCAGCCGGGGACTCCACTACATCAGGTCGCGGGCTGATCTGCTGCACACCTTTCTGAGGTAAAAACCACGGTTCATCATGGTGTACCAGTCAAACCCCAATCTAACTGCTGTCGCCCATGTAGCAATCGGCCAAGCACCGGCGCGGGGGGCTCCGGAACTGCCGCCGGACCAACTCGAGCCACTCCTGCAACCGCCGATGTTGCGGGACCATCTCACGCCGCAACACGCGCGTCGACGCCCCAGTTCACGCGCGTCCATTGCAGGTGAGTCGATTCTAACAATCTGGATTCCGGCCTCAATCCGCTACACTCTTTCTCTTGTGATCCTCAACCAACAGCGGTATCTGCCCCTGGGCACGCAGATAGGCGATGCTCTGCCAGTGCACTGCTCCGTGCCTCAACCAAACCTCCCCTAGGGTCCAGCCTCTAGCGCCACCTCCCGGGAGGGATCCGATTCGGGGTCTTCCTCGAGCTCGGATGGCTCCTACACCGCCGCCAATGGCCATCGCTTCCACCAATAGGCAGTAGAGTATCGTAACCTCTATTCGGAGGCTACGAAGGAGAGCCGGTTGTAGGGTGTCAACAATGCCCAAGTAGCCATGCTTGAAGCCGCCGAGACCGAGGTGGCAACCATGAAGGCTCACCTCGCCAAGTCAGATGCGGCGGTGGCAGGTGAACACCATTGAATCATCTTGCAATGCACTGATGGAGACTCTGATGCCTGATTTTTCATCTTCTTGTAGCCCTGACCGCGCAGCTGCACGAACTGCACGTCGCCGCCGAGGACACCACAAACGTCGTCAACGCCCGTGGCGACACGCTGTAGCAGAGGCTCCAGGACGTTCACCACCGGGTTCGCTAGGTGGCCATGTCCGGCAACCGTCACGGCGCCACCGGAGCCCTCGTCGCCGCGTGACTCCTCAAGGCCATCGAACCAGGGTTCCCGGAGGGGCAAGACATGGGACAAGCTGTTGGTATTTTTAACATCACTTCACGTTAAGTTGTCATCCCTAACATGATGCCAGAAAAAACCATTGGTAAAATAATCTACACTTGCCACCTAAAAATAATACTATAAAATATATCCGCAAGTGCACAGATAATTCTCCCATTGTATCACTTCGCTCGGTAAGTATTCCGAGTATCATTGATTTGTTTTATGCCAAAAGGATAAATAGACATTCTACACATTAGCGTAATTTACTATAGTGATTGAGAAGATAATTAACTTTAATAATAAATGCGCAAAGCTACGATAACCAATTACTCTAATGCTTTAGCGGTAATAAGTCAATAATACTATGATAAATGATAAATGAGTAAATGAAGTAAATGGTATTCCAGAGATAGAATATAGAGACTCACTAATGTAGTAAGATAATCTCGAGATTCCGCTAAAGTAAAGGAAACTTATGTAATTACTAAATACAAAGTCTACAGCCTACGTCCTATTACACATCTTCATTTATAGCATAATCAACTCAGAAAACATCATAAGGAGCATCATCTAATAAGGATATTAAGACACAAGGGTCACCTCCTTCGTGACCGCGCTCTACTCGTCCTACGTACGGGGGGTGGACTACAGAGGAACCAACGCAGCTGTCACCTACGCGGACTACCACACGACCCGGCACGTTAGGGTGCCTCCGTAGGTACGTAATATATCTAGACACCACATCTATATAATACATACCACCTAACTCACTCGAGTACTGAATTAGGCGCTTTATGATCATATGAAAATAATCATCACCAATTACAACTATATCAAATATGCAACTAGAATAAACTAAGAACTGAATAAATAGGAACATATTAAAATAGAGCAAAGTCATAATGAGATACAAGATAAAATTACCGATCTCCAGATGAACAGATCTGGAATTCCGAGCGTAGCGCCCAACTCTACTTGAACCTTGCTAGACGCCTAAACTAATGAACTTTGAAGAACTAGAGCTCTACTTCTAATCTCTGGAAACCCTAACTTCTGTCTACTCTTGATAAATGAAGCAGGAGGAATGAATTGGTGCCCTTAGGGAGGGGGTCTGCCCCTTTATTTATAGCCCGGTGGGATGAACGTGCGCCGTTAGATCAAACCGACTTAACATAGGGCTGAGATGACTCCTCGGAGGCGGTTGCGGAAGACTCCAGAAGATGGCGGCCAGAAACCCTAGGGGACGCCAGCCAGCCCCCCTTGGCGCCGGCCGGCCCCACCACCTGACAGGTGGCTTCTACCTTGCCGATGACGTTTGTTGCCTTCGCGATTAAGTTTCGTGATAATTGTGCACTTTATTCCTTCTTTTAAGATTTTCTGGATAATTCCCTGAAAACCAAAACTCGTGGAATTTGTTAGTAATAACCCCTATGTTTCTATTATTGCCCCTTTCTAAGTATTAGTTGACGGTATAAAATTGGTACTTAACGACCGTCAATAATACCCCAAGCTAAGTCTTTACTAGTCCCTTAGCAAAGCTGACTTGAAATAATTTATTCAGGGTTTCATTAATATGTATAACTTTCAACAAGTATTCAAATATTTAAATAGAAATTCTTCTCCGGATTAAAATTCTTTAGTCCACCTTTCAAAGTTATTCCTACTCTTTTCAACCGTTTTAAACTAAATCTTAGGTAATTGAAAGATAGAATAATTAAGCAAGCACTATGTCTTTCATCCTTTGTTTCAACCATTGCTCTAGAGGTTTTCTATATAATTTTTATTTAAAAAATAATGAGAGTCTACTAATAAGATTGCAGAGGACTACTAAGCTATACACTATGACTGAATGTACGAGTGTGATAAAATTTTATTTTTGGGCTCCTATGCATTATCCTCTCTTTTCTGTCTTTCTGAAGAGTGTGGGCTATCTCCCCAGCGGATCTTTTTTACCCTTTTTTCCCTCAGGCAGGTGTCTTTGCACCCATTGTTTTACTCTCTTTCTTTGATTTGGCACATACCCTTTTGATATGGCATCTTTCTGGCTCATACTTCTTTGGTATGGCATCTTTCAATTTTATAACCCACACTCTCTTTTGGACTTCTAAGAGATTTTGCATGGAGCAAAAACTTTTTATGCATGTGAATTCGATCATGAATGCATAACAGAATAGCCTACTTAAATCATATTAGCAGAACAAATTATTATTATATTTATTTTGATTTTCACTTTTGAAATGTCTGGAGCTTAGGTATCACTCAGAATGAAATAAATAGCAACTCAAACCTTCTTATATCGTATCCGTCAATTGCTTAGATTTAATCCAAAACTTATGCTACCCACAGATATCAAGTTTCAGAATAAATTTTCACGGTAGATAAACTCCATGCAATTCATAGGAGAATTTAAATTTAAATACTAAGCATTTGCAGAAAATTATATTTAAGCAATTTAATCATCTTTTTGATTTTTTCTAGCTTCAAGTTCTACTTACTCTAAAGACAAATTTAATGCGGAATTTAAAGCAAACTTATTTATATACTCTATTTTTGGATTTTTATTTTTTATCAAGCAAGAATTAAATGCAGTAACTAAAGAAAGCGGTAAATAAATTTTTATTTGGTTTTCTTGTTTTATTATTATTACTTTTTATTTATATTTTTAGCAATATTAAAATTGATAGAATTAAAGACTGAAATAGATACTGAAATAAATGGTAGAATGTATACAAAGGTGAGGGGTGCTCACCTAGCGGGGATCTCCCCCAAGCTAAATGTTACCACGCTCAGTACTGTGGTGGAGGCGGCGGCGAAAATCCCATCTGATGTATCAAATACTCCAGTCTACTCTGTGTCTGCTGCTGTCCTTGATATAACTGATCAAGTTGTTGGTCCGTGTGGTGCTGCCACTACTCGTGCTGGTGCAGTGTGTCGCTTATCGTGTTCTGTCCCTGTTCAATGTAAGTGAGGCACATAGAAAAAGCTGAAAAATCATTAGCGGGAGCCTCAAAGTGCTGCTTAGGCGGCCGGTGGTAGCCATCTTCCGGTGGCGCGTGGAACGGATACGGTCCACCAGTGGTGAAGTCCGTTTTCCCGCGCACAGAAAAGGATGCTCGGCATCTCTGAAAATCATTGGCCGTGTTGTCCGGCTCCTCTGTGGGGAATGCTTCCTAACCTGCTGCTGCGGACGAAGACTCTCCTCGCTGAAATGTGGGTTGGTCCTCCCATCCTGCATGGGTGGTCCACTGCTGGCGTGGCTCCTACGACGATCCCTGCTCACCAAAATTAACAATGTGGAAATAACCTGGCCCAGATGGTGTCGGGTCAACTCCAGTGTAATTAGTTCTTGGCGCCCTGCTGATGCGTGCGGACGGACACCTGCCAATATTAGCTCCACTAGCTAGAAAAATAAAGTTCTGAACAGAATAAATTCCTAACTCCCTGTCTGGCAGTTCGTACTCATTTGCATAGTTTTTATAAATCATAACTATTTTATTATTTCGGCGTTTGAGCATGTGAGCACGAAAGAAAAAATGATAGCCAATAATTCTACAGGCATCAGGATTAAAAACAAGTGTAGCATTCTATAATAAACCTAGCCCGGTAGTTTAACGTGTAATCGAGAAAGTAAAAGAAATACTGCATTTTCTCATGGAATGGACAGCTTTCCTAATAATTCAACATCATTTTTACAGGTGACACTTTTTTCTTTTTTATCATGATATATAATAAATGTAGCTTATATTGTTTAATAGTATTTAATTTCTCTCTAGGAAAAAATGTAAAAAGCTAGCCATTTAAGCATGCACCTCAGTGTGGGGTGATGGACTTCTTCAGTAGTATATTTTTGTTTTCTTTCTGGTTTCTTTGTAGTGATGCTCTCCCAAAAATCATCTTTATTAAAGTCTTGGAGAGCTTCCATCACATTAACCACACACTGATTAGAGAATCCTAATGCTAAACTAAGGGTTTTCCATGAGAGGGTGAAGGGTTTATTAAACATTCTAAAATTGACCTCATCATCATCAAAGTCCAGGGTGCTAATAAATTCTATCGTGAGTAGCTTGCTACCATGCTCAGTGACTTGCCATGCACCTTCCCATCCAACATTTCTAAATATAAGCTCAAACTCGGAATCCATTCCGGTTTCATGGAGCAGGGTGGCATCAAAAATTGGAGTATGCGTAAATTTCTTGTTCTTAACCACATTTAGTATTTTCCTTTGTGATCTAGTTGGTGATGAAATTTGAGTGATGCTTGTGAGCTCATATTTCTCTTCCCGTTGGGAAGAGGATGAAGGGTTGTCATACACGAAGGGTGAAGGAGGATCGACATCGATGTCGAAGCCGATGAACGATGGCACTTGTGATGATGATTGACTTCGTGTTGTGCGGCTTGAAAATGCTCTTCCAAGGGACCGGATGGCACCATTAATTCTATTGCTCATCTTGCCTGAAAAATAAAAAACACAAAGAACACAGCTGTTGGCACAAAAAGTGGTTCCTCGCGCTCAACACACCAGTGAAGCCAGAAATGATCTCAAGAGCGTTGGAGCCTTGCAGATCTAGCTAGCTTCAAGCCCGGTCTGAGAGTGCCGATGACTCCTAAGCGTGCCAGTTAATTTAACCTGCAATTAACAAGGAAAAAGATAGTAATTAGTAACACAATGTGGAACTTGCTGGTGTGTCCAAACAGTTCCAAATATCCGGCCTCAAAGGCCCTGTTTCTAGGCTATCGACTAAAGAGTCAATATCCGACTTGCACGAATCGATCCTCATGAAATAAGCATTATAATGTTGGATAACTGATTCACATGTGTCAAATAGATATAGCAAATCATGTATGATGGGTTACAATATAAATGATGCACATACGTCAATCTCATTTAATACTGAATGTCTAAGTGCAAAACAGGGAGAAATCGGCTATTTAGCCGATTCGGCAAATACAGGCAATATACAAGCCTATAAGATGAACAATGCTTTGACCTTCAAACCAACACATTCAATTCATCGTTTGCAACAGTGGGGATCGAGCGGATCGAGACAGCCGTGTTGTAAACCATGACTTGAATTTGTTAGTTATTGAATCTAGACAATATTCATCTTGTTACTTGAGTGCGACCCGTATACAATCGAGATCTAGATCTATCGGCTGATGCAAGCATTTTCTATTTGTCAATGCATGAACACGTGACAATCATCTTTCATTGAATAAATAGATCTATTAAATATAAAGCCGACATAAATAGATCAAGATTGGGCAAATTTGGTGAGTATTGCATGTAAGTAAACAAATATATTCAAACATCACCAATAACTTACTGAATATTAGTCAGAGCCAATAACTAATCCATGCACATTAACCATCTTAATCTAAGCCTTCGTCCACCGGATGACGCTAAACATAGATTAATCAAGATAATAAACATGAATCGATAACTAACCCTTATTTGATCTAAGCCCACGTCCACCGGATGACGCTAAATTTATACCAAACAAGAATCAACCCTGATCTACTATGCTCTCTTGTCCACCGGATGACATTAAAGAGACAAAGCTTAGAAAGGCATGACGATACTTACAAGCAAGCCTGCGTCCACCGGATGACACTCAGCCCGTTCGAACAAACTCGCCGAGATCTACTCTACTCCTTGTTGACGGTCGATAACGTCAACTTCTATTAGAACTTGACACAAAAGGGCACATGAAAACAAACTAGTCTAGGGTTTTAACTGACAATTTCCATGAGTTTTGCATGTTCTGTATTTTCCAGGGGTTATTCCAGAAAAGCATAAAAGAGGGATTAAAGTGCATAATTATCACGAAACGTAACCGCGAAGGAAACATCATCATTGGAACACTAGAAGCCTCTGAAACACACCCGAAGTGACCGGGGCCCACACCCTGCCAGGGTGGGGCCGGCCGGCTAGGGTTCGGCCCCGCCTTCTGGAGTCTTCTTCCGCCGCCTCTTAGGAGTCATCTCGGCCCTATGTTTAAGTCAGTTTGATCCTACGGCGCACGTTCATCCCACCGGGCTATAAATAAAGAGGCAGACCGCCTGGAGGCATTAATCAATCATTCATCGAAGGCAACAAGTCTTCAAGCCATCAAGAGCCTACTAGTTCATCAAGAGCCTTCTAGTTCATAGCTCTAGCCTAGTTAGATTAGAGAGTAGAGGAGATCTAGTTCTTCGGCGGGATCTGGAGCCCTGGCATCCGTCTGGAGCGCAGAGTTCGGTATAGTTCTGGTTCTTTCTCTATTATTGTATTCTTCATTATGATTAGGGAAACATTGTTCTTAATAGTTCATATGTTCTGGATTACATTAGTCTTTATATACTTTAATTATATGTCTTGTATAGTTGGTTTGATCTTATTGAATTCATGTAATTGCTCGTATAGCGTTTATCCAAACGATCGTTGGGTAGATGATGAACAATGTGTAGACATGGTGTCTAGATATTTCATTTATCTGCGAGTGCATCCTGATGTGCCGAGTCATGTGGTAGTTCGCGTAGGTGACAGCTACGTTGATTCCTCTGTAGTCCACCCCCCGTATGTAGGCAAGCAGGCACGGTCGCAAAGTTGGGTGATGACTCTGTTTCACACCTTTCCTAGATGATGCCCTTTGCATGTGATCATGATATAGGACTAGTCTAACAATGATTGCTAGATGTAATTGCACTAGTTAGAGTTATTCATTGACGTAGTTATATAATTACCTTATATATTAATTCCTTAGTTTATCTATTGGCTAGCTATTACTATGACTAGAAAGTGCTCTGATGTTTATCTTTATTAATGATGCTTGATCATACTTATCACCCTATTTATCTTTATTATCTTGTGACCTCTACCTGTTATGAGTAGAGTATATGACATCGGTAACATCACTTATTCATTGTATGTATATAGTTGTTATCAATATAATATATTGTAGTTTAAACCAAGTCCTTCTCAGTGGTATAAATATAAATCGACAACCTGGTAGAAGTCCTAGGTAAAATGCTACAATGGTATAACTGAAACGACCTCGATTTCCACGAAGGGAAATCCACAGGCTCGAATTGTAATTCAACAGATTGCTTGGAACAATCCATGAAATTACCCATATCTCAGTTGCCACCAGGATCCATACAACGGTAATTAAGTCTTACATAAATATTTATTACATCGCCACACTGGCGGAATCAACAATCAGAGAAGCTTTAGAAGATGCGGAAGCGATTCATCCTTCACGGCCAACTTGAGTGTAGCACGCGACCCTATTCCTCGTCATCATCTCCCTCGAAGTCGTACTCATTCTCGTCACCTGACAGCAAATTTATCAGTACGATTTGTACTGGCCACGGAGCCCACCTATGCAGCATTTGCTTTGTGGAAAGTGGATGCAAGGCTATACAAGCAGACCTATAGGCTGAGGTTTTCCTATGCAACTGTATTCAATGTTTTAATTAGTCAAGTTTTATCACCAGTTAACACCATCATCCCTTTTCCCATCACCACACCTCACATACCCACACCTCACTCTCATTCGACAGGCCCAACTCCCTCTCGGGCCTATCTCAGCGGCACACTACCACATCGGGTACACTGCCGGAAAAATGTCATCCAGGGGGAGAAGAGAACACTCACTACACTAGTAGAAGCTTCACAGGAAAGGTCCATAGCCAACAGGTTGGCATATGTATCGATCGATCAACCATACACTCTGCAGAGGTTTCACTACTCACAAGATTAGCCATCATAGGTGTTGCGCAAACACCTAGGCAGAATTCCGGGTGCTTGCTTGCCTAGGTCGATGCCACCCTACCACTCAGCCCTGGGATATTCCGGATCCTACACCGTTATGCTGAGACTGGGAGACACAGTACCGGGCCCATCCAGTGGTACTGTGCATCTAGAACGGAACGGGAACCCATCGACCGTCTCCGCCCACCCTTATCACCTTTCAACCTAGCAGTAGTGGCACCGTCCTACCAAGTAGTCCAGCCGTCTCCCGCCCATCAGAAGCGAGTGAGTAGAAAAGGATTCCCATGAACCTGAAACTAGTCCATCCTAGGTTTGACCAAGCAGGCATCTCCACTTAGGGGATACTCTCCCCGTGCCATCACAGCACCTCCGTTCACGGGCTTCAAACCACCAAGGCTATCCCACCCGGAACCTCCTCAACAACTTTACCCGCCACAGGTATCTCGCTTGGGCATGCCCAGGTTGCACCCCCGGCACGACTTGCCCCATGGGCTCGTCTCACATCCCACTTGGTCGACATCAACCCTTACCACGCACCCAAGACGCACGCAGCACTCTCTCCCAGTAGTTATAATCAGATATACACCGTCCCAATTCCACCACATAGCATATAGCAAGTAGTAAGTAGTGGAAGAGTAACAGTAAAATAAGCAGCAGCTAACCTAACAGCGGATAGCAGGGTAAAGTCTTATCAAGGCAGGGAATTCAAATATACTACCATGCAACCAATCCATACATAATCATAAAGCAATAGCAACAATGTCATTTGCAATGCGTAATAGGATCTAAGGATTTGGTGGGACGTGGCACCTTCGTAGTCGTCTCCTAGCTCTTGGAAATACTCGTGGTCGTCTTCCTTAGTCAGATCCTCCTCCGGCTCTGAAATCGAACACGAAATAGTCGCGTCAGCGACTCCTATAGAGTATTTCAGAAAAATCCAATAAAACAAAGAGCCAAATGCACTCAAACATAGTCTTAGATTGTAGATCTCATTTTCCTGAGAATTTGATATATGGTGCGCAATTTTTGGTCATCGTATGAATAAGTTATGAATTACCGAAGATTATCCTATTTTCTGAAAATGGGAAAACTGGTCGGTTAATCAGGGGCAGCTCGGGATGTGGCGCGCGGGTCCAGTAGTGCGGCATGTGGCGTCTCAACAGAACACAGACCCGATGGTCGTCCAGGTGTTCGATGCTGGTTCCCAGAGAGTTGCCGGAGTTGGCGTAGCTCGGCGTGGCTCGGCGGTGGTCGGTGGTAGCTCGGCTGTGGTTGGGGGTATCTCGGCGGAGCTCGGCGGTGGTCGGGGGTAGCTCGGCTGTGGTTGGGGGTATCTCGGCGGAGCTCGGTGTAGCTCGGTTTAGCTCGGCGGGGCTCGGGCGAATCGGAGATTCGGGGCGCCGAGGGTGCCACTATCCCGAGCTCTCCCGGGGAGGCTCGGGCGAATCGGAGATTTGGTGCGCCCGAGGGTGCCGTTCTCCCGAGGTCTCCCGCGGAGGCTCGGGCGAGTCGGAAATTTGGGTGCCCGAGGGTGCCGTTCTCCCGAGGTCTCCTGCGGAGGCTCGGGCGAATCGGAAATTTGGGTGCCCGAGGGTGCCGTTCTCCCGAGGTCTCCTGCGGAGGCTTGGGCGAATCGGACATTTGGGTGCCGAGGGTGCCGTTCTCCCGAGGTCTCCTGCGGAGGCTCGGGCGAATCGGACATTTGGTGCGCCCGAGGGTGCCGTTCTCCCGAGGTCTCCTGCGGAGGCTCGGGCGAATCGGACATTTGGGCGCCCGAGGGGGCTGCTCTCCCGAGCTCTCCTGGGGAGGCTCGGGCGAATCGGAGATTTGGGCGCCGAAGGGGCTGCTCTCCCGAGCTCTCCTGGGGAGGCTCGGGCGAATCGGAAATTTGGGCGCCGAAGGGGCTGCTCTCCCGAGCTCTCCTGGGGAGGCTCGGGCGAATCGGAGATTCGGTGCTAGCAGGGTTCCAGGGCGTCTGTTCAAGGCGGCGGTGTCTCTCCGGTGTGGCGGTCGGTGACAGGGCGGCGATGGCCATATTTCGGAAGACAGGGCTCGGCTATCTAGCGGCGGTGCCGAGGCAGACTTGGCGAACCTCGGCGGCCTTTCTTCGCAGCGCGAGGCGTCCGGGGGTACTCGGAACGGATTTAGGCGAGGCGGAACCTGTCGGCGGCGATGTCGTCGCGATGGTGAGGTTCCGGCGGGGCTAAGGAGGTCTTCTAGGAGATGTATACGCGTCCAGGGTCCAAGGCGATGGTATACCAACTACCAATTTTGGCTACCGAGCTTTCCAAGGTGCTCGGTTGTGGCGGCGGCGTGTCGCCGACGACGGCGGAAAGCGGCATCGCGGCTACGACCAAGTATTGGTTCAATCGAATGCGGTCTTGTCAAATTGGTGAGGCCAGAGAGGCATACAACACTCTGGTGGCGAACTTAGCCATGGCATGACCTTCTTTTGGCTACGGCTCGCGGCGGCGCTCCGGTAAGGTCGCGGCGCACGCGGCCAGGGCGATTCAGGCTTCCTCTAGCGCTTAGATCCGCGTAGCTAGCTCAAGGGGGTCGTGGCGGTGCTCCACGACGTTCTAACCTGTACGGGTGCTAGTCGGATTGCTCGGAACGGGTGATTCGGCGTCGGAACGCGTCGGTGGTGAGCGCACTCCGCCGAGAACGCGTCGTGCTGCGTTCTCGGTCTAGCAAGCTTGTAGTCCGGGGGTTTTGGCTGGTCGAGTGAGTGCATGGTGCAGGTGATCTTCCCGAGCCGGTATAGGCTCGTGCCTGCGCGTCCCGAGGGTGGAACGCCATGGCAAAAGCAGGGCAAGGTTCGGACATGGCGTGCGGTGGCTCACCGTGGTGTCGGTGAAGCTAGGATGGCGGTGCAGTGGCGAGTCGGAGCCGTGCAGAGCGATCGCAGTGCCGTGCCGCTCCTCGTCCGCAGCTCGGCTTCTCCTCCGTGTCCGGCTCCGGCGTGCTCCGCGGCGGCGGCGCTCCGGCAGCTTCTCCTCCCCTGCTCCGCCCTTCTCCTATGCTCTCTCTCTCGGCTTGGTGCGGTGTGCCGGTCTGTGCTGCGGTGGCGGCGAGGGGAAATGAGGGTAGGGCTTCGGGGTGCTCCAATTTATAGGCGAGCTTGGCCAGCTCCAATGGCGAACGGTCTCGATTGCGCTCGGCCGATCGAAGGGCCGTGGTTCGAGTGGATCTAGGGCTCCGGATGGCGCGGGTTCGCTTGGCGGCCAAGAAAGGAGGGGAACAGCGGGGTCCAGGGCTCTGCCATGCTGTCGGCTGTGGGACCGGGGTCACGCCATTCGCGCGACACCCCCGGCAGGCGCGTCGCCTTCGTGAGGAAGAAGAACAGTGGGGGCGAGAGTGGCTGACAGGCGGGGCCGGGTTGGCAGCGAGCGCGAGCGCGAGCGCGTGTGTGCCGGTCGCGCGCGTGCGCTGCCGAGCCGCAACGTGGGCCGCGCGCGGTGAGATGAGGAGAGGAAGGTCGGGCGGGCTCGGGCTGGCTTGCTGGCCGAACTCTCTTTCTCCTTTTCTGTTTTCAGTTTAGTGTATATATACATATATTGCCCATTTTAATTTATTGAGTAAATACAAACATAAATTGCAATAAATCCCAAATGTGATGCATAAGTTACTATTCTATGTGATTGGAATTAAAATGCAAACTACACTCCTTTATTTACCCATTTCATAATGAAACCTATATGCTTGCACAAGAAAAATGGGTTTTCTCAATAAATAAATGAAAAATTTTAATTGGTTGGGATTTTTAGATTGTGTGGATTTTTAGGGTTGTTACAGTCCTCCCCCCTCATTAGGATCTCGACCTCGAGATTCAGAGTTAACGTACCCATCGAAGAGGTAAGGAAACATAATCCGCAAGTCCGATTCTTTCTCCCACGTAGCTTCCCTTTCAGTGTGATTGCTCCACTGTACCTTGCACATCGGAATGGTTTTGTTTCGAGTCTCCTTTGGTATCCTGTGCTAAGATCTTGATCGGATGTTCCTTGTATTCAAGTGTGTCTTGCAGGTCTAATGCATCCGTACGAACTTGCTCCTCGGGAAGCTTCAAACACTTCCTTAATTGCGAGACATGGAACACGGGGTGTACTCCAGATAATTCCTCCGGTAGTTCCAGCTTGTAAGCAAGCTTTCCAACCCTTTTACAGATCTTGTATGGCCCAACATATCTTGGTGCCAATTTCCCTTTTACGTGGAATCTGACAGTGCCACGAAGTGGAGATACCTTGAGGTAGACATAATCCCCAACCTCGAACTCAAGCTTCCTACGTCTTCTATCTGCATAGCTCTTTTGCCTACTCTGTGCAATCCTCAAATTCTCTCTTACTTGGGCAACACCTTCTTCTGCTTCCACAATCTTAGCAGGACCGAAGAATGTCCTCTCACCTGGTTCTGACCACATTAGTGGGGTCCTACAGGGTCTCCCATACAATGCTTCAAACGGTGACATCTTGAGGCTTGTTTGATAGCTGTTGTTGTATGAGAACTCGGCGTGGGGTAGACAGCTCTCCCATCCTTCCTTGTACCTCAATACGCAAGCACGTAACATGTCCTCGAGAATCTGGTTCACTCTTTCTGTTTGCCCATCCGTTTGCGGGTGGTATGCGGTGCTATAGTCGAGCTTGGTTCCGATGGACTTGTGCAAGGATTTCCAGAACTGTGATACGAACTGTGAGCCTCGGTCAGATATAATACTCAGAGGCGCCCCATGTAACTTCAAAATGTTTGATACGTATAGATCTGCTAGCTTTTCAACTCTATACTTCCTTTTGACCGGTATAAAATGTGCAACTTTGGTTAGACGGTCCACTATTACCCATATAGAATCATATCCATGCTCGGATCGGGGCAGTCCTATTATGAAGTCCATGGATATGCACTCCCACTTCCATTCTGGTATCTCAACTGGTTGTAGCAACCCTGCTGGTCTCTGATGTTCGGCCTTGATTCTATTGCATGTATCACATCGGGCTACATGCCCTGCAATGTCTGTCTTCATATTCTCCCACCAGAAGTGCTTCCTTAGATCATGGTACATCTTGACTGACCCTGGGTGAATGCAATATTTGGAGTCATGGCCTTCTGACAGAATCTCTTCTCGTATCGCTGAATCCGTCGGTACACAGATTCTATCTTTGTACCATACAGTTCCCTGCTCATCTTCTTGGTATTCAGGGCCTCTTCCCAGCTTCATCAAACCACGGATATAGTCTATCTCAGGACAGTTCTTTTGCGCTTCACGGATTCGTGAGGTGAGATTGTACTCGACGCGAAGCTCATTTAGCATGCCATAGGAGACTACCTCGAGCTGGAATGCGTCGAACTCTCTCCTAAGCTCAGGTGGCATAGAGTTGGGGATGAGGGTATGGCAGTAGCTTTTGCGGCTAAGTGCATCAGCGACAACATTAGCCTTTCCTGGGTGATAATGGATCTCAAGATCATAGTCCTTGATGAGTTCCAGCCATCTGCGTTGCCTCATATTCAGATCTTCCTGTGTGAAGAAGTACTTCAGGCTCTTGTGGTCAGTGTATATGTCACATTTGTTGCTCATCAGATAGTGTCTCCAAATCTTGAGTGCATGTACCACGGCTGCAAGTTCTAGGTCATGAGTCGGGTATCGCTGCTCATGTTCCTTCAACTGTCTTGAGGCATAAGCTATCACTCTTCCTTCTTGCATTAGTACACAGCCCAAACCTTGCCGAGAGGCATCACAGTATACAACAAAATCCTTGTGAATATCGGGCAGGGCTAGTACAGGTGTAGTAGTGAGCTTCTCCTTCAAGGTCTGAAAACTCTTCTCACATTCAGGAGTCCATATAAACTTGTTCTCTTTCTTCAGCAAGTTGGTCATGGGTCTTGCAATCTTGGAGAAATTCTCAATAAATCTGCGATAGTATCCTGCAAGTCCCAAAAAGCTTCTGATTTCTGACACATTACAGGGTTGTTCCCACTCTTTCACAGCTTCAATTTTGGCTGGGTCTACTGCGACTCCTTCTCCTGACAGTACGTGTCCAAGGAAAGCAACTTCCTCAAGCCAGAATTCGCACTTGGAGAATTTGGCGTATAGCTGGTTGCGAGACAACCTCTCCAATACGGTCCTCAGATGATGTTCATGTTCCTCTTTTGTGGCTGAATAAACCAATATATCATCAATGAATACCACCACAAACTTGTCTAGCTCATTCATGAAGACCTTGTTCATCATGTTCATGAAGTATGCCGGAGCATTAGTGAGTCCAAATGAGACTACTGTGCACTCATATTGTCCATATCTAGTGACAAATGCAGTCTTCGGGATATCTTCTTCCCTGATCTTCATCTGATGATACCCTGATCGGAGGTCGATCTTTGAGAAGTACTTGGCCTTACTCAATTGATCTAACAGATCATCGATGCGGGGCAGTGGGTACTTATTCTTGACTGTAACCGCATTCAGATTCCGGTAGTCAATGCACATCCTCATCGTGCCATCCTTCTTCTTGACAAACAAAACGGGAGATCCCCAGGGCGAAGCACTTGGCCTAATGAAACCCTTCTCCAGTAATTCTCCCAGCTGCTTCTTGAGTTCCTTCAACTCATCAGCCGACATTCTGTAGGGTCTTTTGGCAATCGGTGCAGTCCCTGGCATCAGCTCTATAACAAACTCTACATCTCTATCTGGTGGCATTCCTGGCAACTCCTCTGGAAATACGTCATTGAATTCACAGACTACTGGCACATCTCTGAATGTCAGCTCTGTCTTATCTGTTTTAGTCTCCAGGGCACATAGGAGGGCTTGGACTCTTTCGGTTTGGGGTACACATCGGACAGCTGTTCCCCAAGGGTGGGTTACCTGAACATATCTAGGTGAACAAGATATCACTCCCCGGTGTTTGGTTAGCCAGTCCATGCCTAAGATGACATCTAAGCTATTGGAGGGTAGTAGGGTTAGGTCAGCTCGAAAGTCAAGTCCCTCGATTGTGATTATCACTCCCCTACATATGTGAATGCTTCTGAAGGTTCCTAAGGGCGAGCTAGTTAGGATGGGGTTTGCTCTCGGGGTTACAGGTATGTTATGCTTTCGTGCATATGCAGATGAAATGTATGAACATGTAGCTCCCGAATCGAACAGAACTGTAGCCATGTTACCCTGAACTAGGAACGTACCGTACACAGCATCAGGTGCAGCTTCAGCTTCCTCAGCGGTCATGTGGTTCAGTCTTCCTCGGGTAGCAGATCCCCGGTTCGGTGTGCCCTGTGCAGCTGCTGGTGCGCGGTTGAGGTCGGGGCACACAGCCACACGGTGTCCAGGCTTTCCGCATCCGAAGCAAGTGAAGGGCGCACTGCCTGCTGTAGCTGTCGCAGGAGCCTTCCAATTGCTTGTCCTTGGCGTGTTGGTAGCGGGGGCGGGTGTGTTCTGCACAGCTCGAGTCGGCGCAGGGTAGGTCTGAGCGGGGCGGTGATAGTTGCTGCTGTTGGTACCACCACGGCTCGTTCCCGAAGAGGGTCCCTGGCGAGTCCGAAAAGACTGGAGGTGCACCCGTTCGCTGTCTCTGGGGTGGAGCAGTGCGAGCGGGTCCCTCAGAGCGGCGCTTCTTTCCCTTGTTCTGGGCCTCGAATTCCAGTCGTGCTTCCATGCGATCCTTCTCGATCTCAATACAGCGGTCAATCAGCTCACGCAGAGTGTAGCTCTTGTTCCCTGACAGAGCCAACCTGATCTTGGTCTGAAGTCCCTTCCTGTAGTAGTACATCTTTTCCTTCTCGGAACTCACGCAAGACGCAGGTGCGTAGCGGAGCAAGCAGTTGAATGCGGGTGGTGTACTCGTGGATCCGATCAGCTCCCTGGGAGATGTTGCGAAACTCGTTCTCCTTGGCCTCCATGACTCCCTCAGGAATGTGGTGGTCACGGAAAACCTCGGTGAACTCATCCCAGTCAATGCGGGCTGGGTCTTCGTGAGCGCTGGTGTAGTTGTCCCACCATGCCCGTGCAGCACCGGTCAGCTGGTGGCTAGCAATCCCAACACACTCCTCGTCGGAGCAAGTGGTCAGGTCCAGCTTCTTCTCCATCTCCTTAAGCCAATCATCGGCAGCGAGAGGATCGCTGTCGGTCCCGTCGAAGGTAGGTGGCCTCAGCTTCAGGAAACCCTCCAGTTTCCTTTGGAAGTCATTCTGGGGTGGCCCGTGGTGCCTGTTCATCCCAGCAGCTATGGCATGCAGCAGCTGGGTCTGCTGAGCCATCACTTCCGCCAACGTCGGTGGCGGCGGCGGTGGCGGAGGCACGTTCTCGCCTTGTGGTGGCGGATTGATCACTGGCGGTGCATCCTCTGCCCGGCGCAGCTCTTCTTCCAGGTTAACTCCAGCACGTCTGCCAGCTGGGCGTCCACGGTTGCGACCACGCCCACGTCCTGGCGCAGGCGCGGGGGAGGGCTGGCGGTTCTCCAGGCGCGCGGAACGTCTCATCGACATCTGAAGCTATTAGGTACGTGCTCAGTGCAGTAATAATCTTGTAGTGGTTTAAGTAGGAGTTAGATGTTTTCAACGATTTAAATGAATTAAAATATTTTTCACGCTATCCTACACTCAACCAAAGAAGCATAGAGAACCATAAGAAGCATAAGATCCAAATGTCACTCATCACATGGTTATTATTATATAAAGGATGTTCCTAGCTGCTAAGAAGATCGTGCTATGCGCAGATAGCCAATGACAGGACAACTCATGGTATCACTAGTCTAAAGGCCACGCAGGGTCCCATAAGCTACTGGTGCATAAGGTCAATGGCCATTTGATCGGGATCTCAATAGTGCCGTCGTGCAGTGGACGAAGTGGTGGTCCAAGGCTGGTCATCTGCAAATTTTTCAAGAAACGGATTAGCAGGTCCTTGTATTAGATAAGCCATTGCATAAAAAGTGAATGCAAGGTCGGTAATATAACCGAAAGAGAGTCTAGTTTCTTATTCTAACGTCCATTTTCTATGGGTCTCGTCCTACAGTCAAGTATGGCTCTGATACCAACTGAAACGACCTCGATTTCCACGAAGGGAAATCCACAGGCTCGAATTGTAATTCAACAGATTGCTTGGAACAATCCATGAAATTACCCATATCTCAGTTGCCACCAGGATCCATACAACGGTAATTAAGTCTTACATAAATATTTATTACATCGCCACACTGGCGGAATCAACAATCAGAGAAGCTTTAGAAGATGCGGAAGCGATTCATCCTTCACGGCCAACTTGAGTGTAGCACGCGACCCTATTCCTCGTCATCATCTCCCTCGAAGTCGTACTCATTCTCGTCACCTGACAGCAAATTTATCAGTACGATTTGTACTGGCCACGGAGCCCACCTATGCAACATTTGCTTTGTGGAAAGTGGATGCAAGGCTATACAAGCAGACCTATAGGCTGAGGTTTTCCTATGCAACTGTATTCAATGTTTTAATTAGTCAAGTTTTATCACCAGTTAACACCATCATCCCTTTTCCCATCACCACACCTCACATACCCACACCTCACTCTCATTCGACAGGCCCAACTCCCTCTCGGGCCTATCTCAGCGGCACACTACCACATCGGGTACACTGCCAGAAAAATGTCATCCAGGGGGAGAAGAGAACACTCACTACACTAGTAGAAGCTTCACAGGAAAGGTCCATAGCCAACAGGTTGGCATATGTATCGATCGATCAACCATACACTCTGCAGAGGTTTCACTACTCACAAGATTAGCCATCATAGGTGTTGCGCAAACACATAGGCAGAATTCCGGGTGCTTGCTTGCCTAGGTCGATGCCACCCTACCACTCAGCCCTGGGATATTCCGGATCCTACACCGTTATGCTGAGACTGGGAGACACAGTACCGGGCCCATCCAGTGGTACTGTGCATCTAGAACGGAACGGGAACCCATCGACCGTCTCCGCCCACCCTTATCACCTTTCAACCTAGCAGTAGTGGCACCGTCCTACCAAGTAGTCCAGCCGTCTCCCGCCCATCAGAAGCGAGTGAGTAGAAAAGGATTCCCATGAACCTGAAACTAGTCCATCCTAGGTTTGACCAAGCAGGCATCTCCACTTAGGGGATACTCTCCCCGTGCCATCACAGCACCTCCGTTCACGGGCTTCAAACCACCAAGGCTATCCCACCCGGAACCTCCTCAACAACTTTACCCGCCACAGGTATCTCGCTTGGGGATGCCCAGGTTGCACCCCCGGCACGACTTGCCCCATGGGCTCGTCTCACATCCCACTTGGTCGACATCAACCCTTACCACGCACCCAAGACGCACGCAGCACTCTCTCCCAGTAGTTATAATCAGATATACACCGTCCCAATTCCACCACATAGCATATAGCAAGTAGTAAGTAGTGGAAGAGTAACAGTAAAATAAGCAGCAGCTAACCTAACAGCGGATAGCAGGGTAAAGTCTTATCAAGGCAGGGAATTCAAATATACTACCATGCAACCAATCCATACATAATCATAAAGCAATAGCAACAATGTCATTTGCAATGCGTAATAGGATCTAAGGATTTGGTGGGACGTGGCACCTTCGTAGTCGTCTCCTAGCTCTTGGAAGTACTCGTGGTCGTCTTCCTTAGTCAGATCCTCCTCCGGCTCTGAAATCGAACATGAAATAGTCGCGTCAGCGACTCCTATAGAGTATTTCAGAAAAATCCAATAAAACAAAGAGCCAAATGCACTCAAACATAGTCTTAGATTGTAGATCTCATTTTCCTGAGAATTTGATATATGGTGCGCAATTTTTGGTCATCGTATGAATAAGTTATGAATTACCGAAGATTATCCTATTTTCTGAAAATGGGAAAACTGGTCGGTTAATCAGGGGCAGCTCGGGATGTGGCGCGCGGGTCCAGTAGTGCGGCATGTGGCGTCTCAACAGAACACAGACCCGATGGTCGTCCAGGTGTTCGATGCTGGTTCCCAGAGAGTTGCCGGAGTTGGCGTAGCTCGGCGTGGCTCGGCGGTGGTCGGTGGTAGCTCGGCTGTGGTTGGGGGTATCTCGGCGGAGCTCGGCGGTGGTCGGGGGTAGCTTGGCTGTGGTTGGGGGTATCTCGGCGGAGCTCGGTGTAGCTCGGTTTAGCTCGGCGGGGCTCGGGCGAATCGGAGATTCGGGGCGCCGAGGGTGCCGCTATCCCGAGCTCTCCCGGGGAGGCTCGGGCGAATCGGAGATTTGGTGCGCCCGAGGGTGCCGTTCTCCCGAGGTCTCCCGCGGAGGCTCGGGCGAGTCAGAAATTTGGGTGCCCGAGGGTGCCGTTCTCCCGAGGTCTCCTGCGGAGGCTCGGGCGAATCGGAAATTTGGGTGCCCGAGGGTGCCGTTCTCCCGAGGTCTCCTGCGGAGGCTCGGGCGAATCGGACATTTGGGTGCCGAGGGTGCCGTTCTCCCGAGGTCTCCTGCGGAGGCTCGGGCGAATCGGACATTTGGTGCGCCCGAGGGTGCCGTTCTCCCGAGGTCTCCTGCGGAGGCTCGGGCGAATCGGACATTTGGGCGCCCGAGGGGGCTGCTCTCCCGAGCTCTCCTGGGGAGGCTCGGGCGAATCGGAGATTTGGGCGCCGAAGGGGCTGCTCTCCCGAGCTCTCCTGGGGAGGCTCGGGCGAATCGGAAATTTGGGCGCCGAAGGGGCTGCTCTCCCGAGCTCTCCTGGGGAGGCTCGGGCGAATCGGAGATTCGGTGCTAGCAGGGTTCCAGGGCGTCTGTTCAAGGCGGCGGTGTCTCTCCGGTGTGGCGGTCGGTGACAGGGCGGCGATGGCCATATTTCGGCAAGACAGGGCTCGGCTATCTAGCGGCGGTGCCGAGGCAGACTTGGCGAACCTCGGCGGCCTTTCTTCGCAGCGCGAGGCGTCCGGGGGTACTCGGAACGGATTTAGGCGAGGCGGAACCTGTCGGCGGCGATGTCGTCGCGACGGTGAGGTTCCGGCGGGGCTAAGGAGGTCTTCTAGGAGATGTATACGCGTCCAGGGTCCAAGGCGATGGTATACCAACTACCAATTTTGGCTACCGAGCTTTCCAAGGTGCTCGGTTGTGGCGGCGGCGTGTCGCCGACGACGGCGGAAAGCGGCATCGCGGCTACGACCAAGTATTGGTTCAATCGAATGCGGTCTTGTCAAATTGGTGAGGCCAGAGAGGCATACAACACTCTGGTGGCGAACTTAGCCATGGCATGACCTTCTTTTGGCTACGGCTCGCGGCGGCGCTCCGGTAAGGTCGCGGCGCACGCGGCCAGGGCGATTCAGGCTTCCTCTAGCGCTTAGATCCGCGTAGCTAGCTCAAGGGGGTCGTGGCGGTACTCCACGACGTTCTAACCTGTACGGGTGCTAGTCGGATTGCTCGGAACGGGTGATTCGGCGTCGGAACGCGTCGGTGGTGAGCGCACTCCGCCGAGAACGCGTCGTGCTGCGTTCTCGGTCTAGCAAGCTTGTAG